>CAMTDV010000019.1:12986948-13697913 GCA_947069175.1 Scalesia atractyloides
CAGCACTTCGTGGTGTGAGTGTCAATTTTAAAATTGCTCAATTTCACACTTAAGTTCGCTCTGTAGGTTGTAGACGAGTAATGAAGTTCGGTCGAACTTGTCATCTATTTATAGTTGACAAGTTCGGGCGAACTTGTACATCCAATCAACTAAGATTAGATAAGTCCGGGTGAACTTGTTGACTAATAACATATTTCAAGTTTTTTTAACAAATTCGGTCGAACTTGATTACATGTTCGGGCGAACTTGAACAATTTCAAAACTTAAATTTTTCAAAGTTTTCAATTTAGACCCTGAACTTTTCAGATTTTACTAGTTTTAACAATCCACTCAGTTGACCAAGTCCAAGCTAATGACCTTGGTTGACCGATTTGTCTACCGAGTCCAAGTTAATGACCTCAGTTCGACCCGTTATGAACAAACTGTTGTTTTTTTTCAAAATAAAGCTTCAAATTAATGAACTTTTAATTGTTTTGGCTTATCATATTTTACAAATTAGCTCCCAGCCCGTTGTTAATTGAATTTCCACTAGTTTAGCACCTTACTAGACTTCGAAGATCCGTCTCCAACATTGGTTTGCTGAAAACAATGTAGAAACAAAATCTTTTTGTATTTTTGTAAGTTTATGCTAAAACACACTGAAAATCTTTTTGGTTTTAAGCTGTAAAGCAGATAAACTATGTACAGAACAAAGTAAACTATGTACAAACATATTTACAGACATATTTTTGTGAATTCGTTTCTAAGGATCATATCAGTTGATTGAGACATATCACCAGTACCATTGACCTTTTGATGACTTTAAGTTTTAAACTCGTTTACCTAGACTGTCGATATGTTTGTCCATTTAAACTTCGACACATTTCTCAATTGTTCAAAGATATGTTAGATTATGAATTATGAAACTTGACTTAACTATGGTTCTCATCTCAAAATATACTCCCGTATCAAGATTCCCTAGATTTTATCTTACAGGTGAATATAGCATAATTGATATCTGTATCTGGGTTAATGCGAAGTGTTGAGAGCTCAGGTTAATACCACCGTATCGACAAAGAGATGAAGGCTCGACTTATAGGTGTGTTCCATTTAAGGAATCTTTTAAGCACTGCAAATGATTAGATCTTTCGATTCTTTTCAGCTTTGCATGCAGTTTAGGGGTTTATAGCAAAAGCATTATAGAAGTTCTAGGCTATTTCTTCCGCAAAATCAGAAGAACTTTTATAATACCCAAGATATCAACTATCTATAAAGACCTCGTATCTCAGAATCAGGCAATATCTCAAACGAAATTTCGGAGTACTAAGTCCATAGATCCAGAAATGTTAATCCATAAGATTAAGCAGCTGTAAAATTTAGTTTATATCCCAGAAACAATTTAATGAACGTGTAAAGTCTATTGACACATCCACAGTAAGACTTATTTATCACTTTTAAACTTTATAATTCTTTAGCATACTGCGATAGTCCACTGATGTACTATCATTTCCTTTGTGACAAAAATTCTTTTTTTGTGTTTTTCAATGTTTTTGTACTTTTTGAAATTTTTCATATGTTTTTGTATTTTCTCAAATATTTCTCCTCCTAAAATCAAAAACATATTTTTGTATTTTAGTTTTTAAGAAATACTAATCTAAAAGATATAACAAACTAATGTGGATCACGTGAACTCGTTGTCCGATCCGTATTCAACCTCTACTTCCGCATCTGTCAGTAAATTTTTAATA
The DNA here is from genome assembly GCA_947069175.1 of Scalesia atractyloides. NCBI lineage: Eukaryota > Viridiplantae > Streptophyta > Magnoliopsida > Asterales > Asteraceae > Scalesia > Scalesia atractyloides. The sequence goes on from CAMTDV010000019.1 coordinate 12,988,676, forward strand.
CCGTTAAGCCTCATGAGATATTTAAATCTTGTTAAAGGAAATGCTTTGGTATAAAAATCAGCTTTTTGTTCATCGGTGTGGATTTTTCTATTCGCACCAACTTCTTTTCGTAGCAGTCACGAATGAAGTGATAACGAATTTCTATATGTTTAGTACGTGAGTGATGAACAAGATTTTAGTGATGTCGATTGCTGCCTTATTATCTACATATAAAGGCGTATCAATAAATTGCAATCCAAAGTCCCTCGTCTGTTGTTGTTACAAGAGGATTTGTGAACAACAGCTGGAAGCAGAAATGTATTCTGCCTCATAGGTAGATAGAGAGACCGTGGTTTGTTTCTTGCATTGCCACGTTACTAAGCGTGTTCCAAAGAACTAGCAACCGGCCGTTGTAGATTTAGAATTTAATTTGTCCACCCCGAAGTCCGAGTCAGCGTATCCCGTTATATCAAAATTATAATTCTTTGGATACCACAAGCCGGTGCTTGGACATCCCTTCAGATAACGGAATATTCTTTTGACTATCTTCATGTGTGACACTCAGGGACTGGACTGATATCTCGCGCAAAGGCAGGTAGGATACATGATATCTGGGCGAGATGCCGTAAGATACATCAGAGATCCTATCATCGACCGATAGAGTGTATCATCCACTTTGGTTCGAGTTTCATCAATGCCAATCCCATGATTCAGTGCCAGTGGAGTCGAAAGCGACTTCGAGGTATCCATTTCAAACTTCTTGAGAATATCGTGAACATACTTGGTTTGATGAATGAATATGCCGGTCTGGTAACTGATCGACCTGTAATCCAGGGAAGAATTTCATTTCGCCCATTGAAGACATCTCAAATTTCTTCTTCATGATCTTTTCGAACTCTTTGCAAAGACTATCATCCATTGAACCAAAGATGATATCCTCCACATGGATTTGTAAGACGATTAGATGATTTCTGACTTCCATGGTAAAAAATGTATTATCCACTGTGCCTCTCGTAAATCCATTTCCAACGATATGCTGCGATAACGTCTCGTACCAAGCTCTCGGGGCTTGGTGTAATCCGTATAAGGCTTTGTATAAGAGATAAGCTTTGTTCTTGTTCAGCGGATCGACGAAACCTGGTGGTTGGCCGACGTACACTTGTTCACGTAGCTTACCATAGAGAATTGCGGATTTCACATCTAACGGGTACACCTTAAAACCTTTCCAAGCTGCGAATGCAAGGAAAATGCGGATTGACTCTAAACGTGCAACAGGTGCATAATCTTCCGTATAGTCAATTCCTTCTTGCTGGTGGAAACCTTTGACAACCAACCAAGCTTTGATTCTAACAATCACACCCTAATCATCCCTTTTACACTTGAAGACGCACTTCGTGTCTATAGCTTTCTGCTTCGGTGGTAAGTCTACAAACCTCCAAACTCCCAATTTCTCGAACTGTAACAGTTCCTTTTGCATTGCTATAACCCAGTTCTCATCACCCAGAGCTTCATTTACAGTTTTTGGCTCTATTTGAGATATGAAACATGAATAGTAGCAGTAGTCTTTAGTAGGAGCAACTCGGGTATAGAAACAACTTAGTGCTTTGTTGATTTGGCTTCTTGTTCACACACCAATTTGTAATTCGCCATTGATATTTGTTGAAGGATGATAAGAGTAAGATTGTGGCATTTCTTCGCTAGGAACATCAACTGAGCTATTCTGATTTGAGACATTCAGATCAACATTCACTTCAACTTCTGGAGCAATAGATGTACCTTCGTTTTGATTGCTCGGGCCAGCAGATTTATTTAACATGTTGGATATCTGCTCGGATTCTTCATCGGAAGAAGATTCATCATCATAATCATAAGTCGGAGCTACATCGGAGTCGGAATTCTGATTCTCAGAAATATTTGGCACTAAGGTTGTATTTCCTGGTTCAGTGGAAACATTTGCAGGAGTAGTAGTAGGTGCTGCTTCTACTTCAGAAACTTGTTCAACCGAAACACTACTATTACTCGGACCTGCACCAGAAGAAGATGCATCCAACGTGGGTTGATTAACAACAATTGGCCTTAGAATCTGTTCTTGATTAGCCGACTGTGGAAGATAATATAGCACTGCAAGTTCTTCTTCAGACGGTTCTTCCGGCAAGTCGAATAACTTCCACAAGTCCTGATAGTTGAACAACCACGCGTCTCCTTTCCTATGAATAGGAGTTGTATACCTAAAGCAATCAACATGTTGTGCTTCAATAACTTTTCTTAACACAGGAACATACACTCTTCTAAGCGGACTAGCATACCCGACGAAGAAACCTTCAAGCGATTTGGCACCAAACTTACCATCTTGATAAATTACGGTACTGGTGCACCAAATGGCTCTAGATATTTCAAATTTGGTTCCCTTTGGTTGATCATTTCAAAACATGTCTTTTTAGTTGGTTTGACAGTTAATACCCTGTTTAGTGTGTAGCATGCCGCTGCAACCGCCTCACTCCAAAAGCTAATAGGAAGTTTTGAGTCTGCAAGCATGGTTCTTGCTATTTCGATCAAAGTTCTATTCTTCCTCTCAGCTACGCCATTCTGTTGTGGAATATAAAGTGCACTGAATTCGTGTAGAATCCCTTTGGCGTTGCAATACTCTTTCATCTTGTTGTTCTTGAATTCCGTGCCATTGTCACTGTGAATACGTCTGACAGGCAGACGATATAGATTTTCGAGCTTCTTGAAGAGAATCACCAGATTATCGAACGTTTCATCCTTTGATTCTTCAAAGAATACCCATGAATATCGAGAATAATCATCTGTGACGACCAAGCAGTATAGATCTCATGAAGTACTTCGAACGTTCACCGGACCGAAAAGATCCATATGAAGACGTTCAAGCGGCAACTTGATATAATTCAAAATCTTCTTAGGATGTGATTTCTTCTTCTGCTTCCCTTTTTTTACATTCCAAATATTGATTGGTCATGTGGAAGGTTCGAAGATTCACCCCCTTGACTAAATCGTTATGAACCAGAAAATTCATTTTTCTTAAATGAATGTGACCTATTTTTCGATGCCATAGAATACAATCTTTCTCCGTGGCTTTAGTGACAAAACATTGAGCCGATTGTGATGATGTTGTAGCAGTGCCCATATCTAACACATAGAGATCATTTTCACGTGGAGCACGCATGAGAATCCAATCATCCGGAATTTTGAAACCCGGCTTTAATATCATGCACTCTTTGTTGTTGAAATGAACTGTGAATTGTTTATCACAAATCTGCGAGATGCTTAGAAGATTGTTCTCTAGCTCAGCAATGTAATTCACACGATCAAACAATACCACTCCGTTAGAAATTTTTCCCTCAGCGACGATCCTTCCACCTTGATTATCGGCAAAGCCAACATATCCACCGTTTATAGCTTTGATGTCGAAGAGAAGAGCTTTCATCCCTGTCATGTGCCTTGATGCTCCACTATCCATAATACACTTTGAAAGAATGGATCACTAGAGCCCCTGCACATATTAAGAATTCAGTTAAAAAGCGCGACCCAAGCCCTCTTGGTCTTGGGTTTGGGATAAAAAGTTGCATAATCATCCTCAAAATCTCCATCTGAGCCTCCACTGTAATTTACATTTTCAAAATTAACTTTCTTTTTACCTTTTGATGATTTGATACTAATTTAAGATTTGACAGTTTCAGTTTTGTTCTCAGATTTTGATTCTTTGTTATTACCAGTCTTAACAGGCTTAGACTTAATAACTTCAGATGTTGATGATTTCTTTTTAGCAATCCTGGATTGTGATTTAACATGTGCCTTTTTAATGTAAAACCTTGATTCATTTGACTTGGAAGTTTCACCTTTTTCGAAAGTTGAGTTTTCAAATTTATTTTCAGGTTTAACGTCAAGTTTAGATTCATTTCTTTTCAGAATTGTGACAGGTTTTACAAACTCTGGTTGCTTAGGTTTTACAACATCTGAACTTGTTTTCCTTCGAGGATAGACCGGCTTAGATTTCGGACACTTGCGTGCAATGTGACCAACTTCATTGCACTTGAAGCAAGTCCGATCATCATGAGAATGTCCACTAGTAGGTTTTTCACCACTTGCGGCTTTGGCCTTATCTCAAAATTCTTTTGCCTTTTTAAACTCATCGTTTGACTGTTTTCCAATCAAACTTTCCTCTTGAACCGTGCTTGTCGCATACACAAATTTCATATTTTTATCTTTATATTCGTGAAATGGTGACTTTTTGCTAATCGATTCATCTTCCACATCCAAACCCAACCCTACTCTCCTATGTTCTGGAAAGTCACCACCATTCCTTCGGTAGTTGTTTCGTTTAGGTTTAGAGTAAAACTTCTTTTCATTGATTTCCAGATCTTCTGATGAAACCTCAACGAGTTTGAAGAATTTATCAAGCTGATCTTCCTTCACATTCCGAATCGGAAATCTATCGTCGAAGTATAGTCTATCAGATTCCTTAACTTTGTACATGACAATGTTAGGATCATCACTTAGGCTATCATCCAATGATTTATCGTCATCTTTGGATTGTGAATCAGAATTATTCGAACTCAAGTTGGCGCTTTCAAAGCTGCCATCATCGGAATCACTCAAGACATTATCAACAACTTGCTTAACCACTGCTTCGCAATCATCACTCGTGTAAGTTATATCATGTTCTCAGGCAGCTCATTTTTCTTTTCAGTTAAAAGTTCAGTGTTGAGCGCCTTTTCCATCCCCTCAGCCTAAAGGCGACAACACTTTTCGCAAAGGGTGGTGGAACATTGGTATAGTCTCCACATTTCTTACCTTTGGCTTTCTGAACATTTTCTTCCGATTGAATCGTCGGAAGAATGTGATCGATGACATAGGCATTCCTGGTATAGCTCTTTAGAAGCTGTCGAACCCTTTCGGTTTCGATTTTCATGTCTTGTAGCTCTTGTTTTACTTCAGCAATGTTATTAATGTAAACGTTAATAGCTTTTTGTTTTTCCATTAAAGTAGCTTTTAACATTCTGATAGTATCATCTTGTTCAATGTTATTTCTATCAAGCCTACCATAATCATCTTTCATTTTGTCATAGGCCTCCTTCATTGTGCGATAATCGTATTTGAAATTATTATTATGCATATTGAGTTCGGTTATGATCTGAGACTCTTCAGTACCATTGAACACACGGTTTAGCACATTTCGTACATGGTTTCTCAACCTTGATGACTTGTACTTTAACCACTTCCTTTTCTACAACCTTTACCTCTAGACCTACCTTTGTTAGATTTGCCATCATAGCCTTGTTGGCAATCTCTGTTAGGTTTTCTTTATTCATCTCTTTGGTCGTATTAATGACCTCTTCAATCACAGGTTTTTCCTCAGCAAGTTGCTCCAAAGATGTTGTATCGCCAAAACAACCTGCAAAACTAGTAGACATGTTAGGGGAAAGGATACCCTGCATCTTTGTATGCTGATAAATTTTCTCTTCCTCAGCTTGTTGCATGTACTCTTCTAGTAATGCACATTCCATGGCTGCATCCCCAGCATATGTGTCTTCCACGATCTCGGCCATAAGAGCAACACCGGTTTTTTTGGCAATATATGAGTTCCAGTCAAAACCGTCAACTTCATTTGAAGCGACCATTTCCTTTTCTGTGTTGTTGGTTGGTTTCTCTTGGATTTCGACTTGAGTCTTCTCTGAGAAAGGCTTGTATTGTAGTGACTTCTTGTAGTATTCACTGCCACCTCCAAATGGACTTTCATTACCAGTTGCTTCAGGATTCTTGCATTTTCTTTTGAAGTGCCCTTTCTGTCGGCATCTAAAGCAGGTAACCTTCGTTTTGTCGAACCCCAATTTGTTTGTTGAATTTCCGATGTTTCTGCCGGTTAAAGCAACAAACTTAGTAACCCTCCGAATGATCGATGCTAATGACCATTTGATCAGTTCAAGCTCTTCTTCGTCAACTTGATCGTAGTCTTCGGCGGTCATTTCCACATTACCAATCTTCCTGGCCACCAAGCTTTCATACTATTCTAACACTGTGGCAAGAAGTGCCATGTGTTGTTTGGCAACTTGTTCAGAAACGACATTGTTTAGATTAACAGCAATGTTGCAATTGTACACATTTGGATCAGAATTTGATTGATTATTCTGATTTGCTTGATTCTGATATGAAGAATTTGATCCGGTGCTTGAAAACGAAGAACTCTGCGGACTCTGATCATATTTTGGGTATGATTGTGTTTGACTTTGTGGCGAATGATTCGAAGAATTCAAATTCACGTTAAAAGTTGTTTGGATTTTCGGGCCAGTGATATTATCTTGAGCTCCTGACTTGTAGTACAGCCCTACATCTTGAGTCACGTTGGCATTCTTTGATTTTGCTATCTTTAACAACTCCATTTCGTGCCCTTCCAGTTTATCAATGAATGTAGACAGTTTGAAGAACTCCCAACTCGTACTTTCTTTGAGCACCATAAGATAAGTCGTCCACTCACCCTCAGGAAAAGCGTCAGCTAGCTTATCAATGTATTCTTCTTCTGTTTTCTCAAGCCCGTGTCTCCTCATGATCACTTTCAGATGACAAAACCTTTCGATCATCTGTTTCATCGTTTCTCCTTTAATCATCGTAAATATGCAAAATTCTTTCATGATCAGTGCTTTCTTGCTTTTGACCATTTCTGCACTTCCCTGGTATTTGTTCTTCAAGGATTTCCATAGCTCTTGTGCAGTCTTGAATTCCGGTAGAAGCACCAAAATATCTTCTTTCACCTACTGTTGGATCAAGCTTATCATTTTCTTCTCGGCCACGTAAGCATCTTTCTGTAAAGTTGAGAACTTGCTGATGTCGATAACATTATCATTCTCATCTCTGGGCCATGTATAACCAGTCTCTATTGCCACCCAGGTGTGGAAATATGTAGCTTGGACCCAATTCATAAACTTCTCTTTCCATCCCTCATATTCGTCTATACACATGAGTTTTGGAGGTTTTACAGACGTGCCCATCTCATTGTCGATGTTCATTTGATTCACCATTTGAGCGTTTGATGTCGTTGCAGTCATGAATGCACTGTGTAGATCTTCCATATTGAAAAACTTACGAATTTTACTGAAAAACACACGTTCACAAACTTCGAAAAACGACCAGTACACTGACAAGTTCGGGTGAACTTGCAGTTGGTGAGAAATCAGATTGATTTTACACAAGTTCGGGCGAACTTGTTGTTGAGATTTGAAAATTTTTCCCTGAATAAGTTCGGGCAAACTTATAGATTGAATTTCAACAAAAATTGTAAGTTCAGGCGAACTTATGCTAGAATTTCAACAAGTTTTACTCAAGTTCGGACGAACTAGGTAAAAATTGAAGAAAAACAGTAAGTTCGAGCGGACTTGTATATAAACCTTGAATTAATCAGTCAAGTTTGGGCGAAGCTTGTTTGCAAAACATGGTTTTTTGAACTTTTTGATATCAATTCGTTTGAATTTGATGTCCAAACTCTCAAGGGTTTACCACAAGTGTATTTTACATGACATACTAAAAAATTAGCAACTTTTATCCGTGAATTCATTGTTTTCTTTGAAAAATGAAGAAAAAATGGTAGAAAGAGGTAGAATAAGAGTATATCTTGCAATGATTGCACCAATTTAGGTACCGTGGCTCTGATACCACTTGTTAGATCGTCTCCCGTTTAGCTTAGGAACCTAAATTGTTTCTGTTGTCCATACAAGCGGAAGTTATATGACAAGATTAACCGAATATGCAAGATTTACTGTTTAAACATTGTTTTATTGATCATAATAGTTCAATACATTCAGATCCAGATCCAGATCCAGCAGAGCGTCGCTGCTAGAGTGACAAAGTTGCAGAAGTTCCAAATGAAGGAAACAAGTCTCCTATTTATAGTCACACAAGTTCGCTTGGGAAATAACAAGTTCGGGCGAACTTGTCTTGAACAAGTTTGGCCGAACTTGTCCTCACTTTCTAATCCGGGCGAACTTGTGTAGTAATTACATAAATACCCTTCATTTCTAATCTAATCTAGCCAAAAATATACAGACTCAATCCAAGACTAAGACATAGACATTATGCACTAACATTATCAAACATTGAGCCATGAAAATCTTGAATAATCATCTGTGACGACAAGACAATAAAGATCTCCAGATATACTTTTCACATTCACTGGACCGAAGAGATCCATATGCAGTCTTTCAAGCGGCAGCTTGATGGAGTTAAGAATCTTTGTAGGATGAGACTTTTTAACCTGCTTTCCTTTCTTGCATTCCAGTCAATTTTCAGTCATGTGAAAGATTATAAGATTCACTCCTTCAACCAAGTCATTGTGAACCAGATGATTCATCTTTCTGAGGTGTATATGACCCATCTTTCTGTGCCAAAGAATTGATTCCTTCTCTGTGGCCTTCGTTACGAAACATTGAGCTGACTTTGAAGTAGTAGTAGCAACGCTCATATCTAGCACATAAAGATCATTCTCGCGAGGAGCACGCATGAGAATCCACTCTTCTGGAATCTTAAAGCCCGGTTTAATAATCATGCACTCCTTGTCCTTGAAAAGGGTGGTAAACTGCTTATAACAGATCTGAGAAATACTGAGAAGATTGTTCTGCAGCTCGGAGATATAGTTGACCTTATCAAATGACACCACACCATTAGATAGCTTTCCTTCTGCAACGATTCTACCTCCTTGATTACCCGCGAACCCTACATACCCTCCATTGATTGCTTTAATATCAAAGAGTAAGGCATGCATCCCAGTCATGTGACGTGAAGCTCCGCAATCCATAATCCACTTCGATAAGATGGATCTTTGGAGCCCCTGCACATGCAAAGAAACTACTTAAAAAGGGAAACCTAAGCCTTTCCGGTCTTGGGTGGAATCGCAATATCGAAAGTAGGATTTTTTAAATCAGCATTCGGAACTTTCTGATTAGTCTTTGTGTCTTTGACATTTCATTCTTGATTGACGCAGACTTTGCACTTTCAGATGATGTTGGTGTTTTCTTTGCAACCCATGATTGAGATTTCATTCGAGCTTTCTTAATGTAGAATTTTGAATCTTTGTTTTCATTTGATTTAGAAGTTTCACATTTTTCAAATTTAGATTCGATTATAGGTTTCACTTTGATTTTAGATTCGTTATTTCGTTTTAAGATTGTGATTGGCTTTTCAATCTTTGGGTGCTTAAGTTTCTCATCATCTGAAGGTGTCTTTCCTCGATGATAGATAGGATTTGATTTCAGACACTTGCGAGCAATGTGACCAACTTCATTGCATTTAAAGCAAGTCCGAGTATCAGCAGAATGTCCATTCGTGGGTTTTACTCCACTTGTGGATTTAGCCTTATCACGAAGTTCCTTTTCCTTCTTAAACTCATCATTTGATTGCTTTCCAATCAAATTCTCTTCCTGAACCGTGTTTGTCCCAAACAGAAATTTCATGTTTTTATTCTTATATTTGTGAAATGGTGACTTATGTTTCTTTTTCGGTTCATCTTCAACCTCCAAACCCAAACCTGCTCTCCTGTTCTCAGGAAAGTCACCACCATTCCTTCGGTAGTTGTTGTAAAGTTTCTTGGATTTTGAGTAAAACTTATTTTCATTTTTCTCTAGATCATCTGATGATACCTCAACAAGTTTGAACAATTTATCGATTTGATCTTTTTTCACATTTCGAATCGTAAAACTATCGTCGAAATATAGTATATCAGAGTCCTTAACTTTGTACATCACAACGTTAGGATCATCACTTAGGCTATTCTTGATGATGTATCGTCATTTTCGGATTGTGATTCCGAACTATTCGAACTTGAGTGGGCGCTTTCAAAGCTGCCATCATCAGAATCATTTCCAAAACATTTTCAACCACATTTTTCACGACTGCTTCACTGTCATCAATAGAAGTCGTGTAGACTACATCAATGTTCTCAGGCAACTTATCATTTGATTCTGATAAAAGTGTTATATTAGTTGCCTTCTCAATCCCATCCACTTTCTTGTGACAATAACTTGCAAGTAATGGAGGTGGAACATTGTTGTACTCTTTACGCTTCATACCTTTTGGTTTTTCAACATTTTCCTCCGACTTAATCGTAGGAAGAATGTGATCATTGACATAACCGTTAGTCGTATAACTGAGCAAAAGTTGCCTAACCCGTTTAGTTTCTATTTTCATATCTTGAAGCTCTTGTCTTGTTTCAGCAATGGTGTTTATATACATGTTAATTACTTCTTGTTTTTCAATTACCGTTGTGTTTAACATTCTTATTGTGGCACCTTGTTCTAAATTAGCTTTTTCAACATTGCTATAAGTGCCTTTCATTTTATCATAAGCTTCCTTCATTGTGCGATAATCATATCTAAAATTTTCATTATGCCCAACCAATTCGCTTTTGATTAGTGATTTCTCAGCACATTGCACACAAGGTTTTGTGCACTTTGTGCAAGGTTTTTCAACCTCCACAACTTTCACAACTTCCTTTTCAATGACCTTTACCTCTGAACCCACCTGTTTCAGATTAGCCATCATTGCTTTGTCAGCAATCTTTGTGAAGTTCTCTACATTCATCTCTTTTGTCACGTCAATAACCTCCTCAACCTCTGGTTTCTTTTCTTCAACCACGATGTATTTCCAAAGCAACCTGCAAAACTAGAATCAAAATTAGGAGAGATAATGTTCTTCATCTTTATCTCGTGATAGATCATTTCCTCTTCCTCTATTCTTTGCAGATATTCTTCTAAGATCGCATTCTCCAGGGCTGCATCATCAACCATTGATTCTGATTCATCCACGATCTCTGCCATCAAAGAAACACCAGTTTTCTTGCCAATATACTTATTCCAATCAAAACCTTCATCTTCATGAGACACAAATAGAGCGTGTTTAGTTGGTTTTGAGGAATTTTCTTGAACTTCAACTTGATTTCTCTTTGGATATGGATTATACTGCAACGCTTTCTTGTAATAGTCATTGTTGTTGCCGAAAGGACTTTGATTGCCACTTGCTTCTTGGTTCATGCATTCGCGTTTGAAATGCCCCTTTTGTATGCATTTGAAGCACGTTACTTTCAACTTATCGAATCCAAGCTTATTGCTCGAATTTCCAATGTCTCTTCCAATGAGCGCGACAAACTTTGTGACTCTTCTAATAATCAAAGCTAAAATCCACTTGATATCCATGAGTTCCAATTCCTCTTCATTAACCTGATCGTAACCCTCAGCCGTCATTTCTGATTTCCGATCATCCCCGCAACTAAACTTTCGTATGATTCGAGTACGGTTGCAAGAAGTGCTATATGTTGTTTAGCCACTTGCTCAGGGAAATTTAGATTGACCGCAATGTTGCACTGAAATACATTTGGATCAGAACTAGAATGATTTGTCTGATTTGGTTGATTCTGGAATGGAGAATTTGAACTAGCACTCGAATATCCTGTGTTCGGAGGACTCTGATCATAACTCGGGTATGATTTAGTGTTTGATTGACTTTGTGACGAATGATTCGAAGAATTCATATTCGCACTAAACGCCGTTTGAATTTTCGGACTCGAAATCTCTTGAACACCTACTTTGTAGTACACACCTACATCTTGCACAATATTTGCATTCTTTGATTTGGCCATTTTTAGCAACTCCATTTCATGTCCTTCTAATTTGTCAATGAAAAGATAGCCTGAAATGCATCCAACTTGGACTATTCTTCAATACCATCAAGTATGTCGACCACTCCCCCTCAGGAAGTGCATCTGCCAATTTATCAATCGTCTCTTCATTAGTTTTATGAATATCATGTCTTTGCATCTGAACCATCCAATGACAATATATGTCGATCATCTGCTTCATGGTTTCACCTTTGATCATCGTGAAAATGTCAAACTCTTTCTTGATTAAAGCCTTCTTGCTTTTGATCATCTCGGCACTTCCCAGATATTTTGCACAAAGAGCATTCCACAGCAACTGTGACGTATCGCATTCAGGTAGCAAGATCAAGATGACTTCTTTCACTGATTGTTGTATCAGACTGATCATTTTCTTTTCTACCACATACGCATCTTTATCTTCTGGTGTAAACTTAACCAAAGCAAGATCTTGACCACGTGCATCCTTTGGCCACGTATATCCAGTTTGTACGGCAACCCAACTGTAGCAGTGATTTGCTTGAACCCAGTTCACGAACTTTTCCTTCGATCCTTCAACCTCATCCATGCTCATCAACTTTGGCGGTTTAACCGAAGTTCCCATCTCGTTATCCAGATTCATCTGGTTTACCGCGTTTTCATTTGCCTTCGCATTTGATGATGAATCTTGAGCTGTTCCGTAACAAAAGCATTATGATAATCATCCATCTCGAAAATCAGACGATTTTAACTGAAAACTCGTTCAAAAACACTTGAAGAGTGATTAGCGAACTGACAAGTTCGGGCGCACTTGTATGAGATTTTCAAAAATTTTCACTTGAAGACAAGTTCGGTCGAACTTGTGATGACCCTTTGAAAAATTTCCAAGTTGAATCAATTTCGGGCGAACTTAATGAAAATTTCAACAAAATTTGACAAGTTCGGTCGAAATTGGTCAAAATTTCTTTGAAAAATCAAACAACTTCGCGCGAAGTTGGTTAAAATCAACAAAAAAAGATGATTTTAAGCCAAGTTCGGGCGAACTTGTAGTATAAGTTCGAGCGATGTTTGTCTATCAAACATGGTTTTTTGACATTTTTGGCATGAAATCGATTGAATTTGAATCTGAAACTTTCAAGGGTTTGTTATTAGGTGATTATGTATGATATGTTCAAATTTTAGCCATTTTTAACCATAGGTTCATCATTTATGTGAAAAAGTGAAGAAAAATGATAGAAATGGGTAGAAATAGAGAATGTCTTGTGTAGATATCAGCAAATTAGGTATCCATGGTTCTGATACCACTTGTTAGGATCGCTCCTCCACTGTCAAGGAACCTAATTTGTATCTAAAGTCCAACATAAGCGGGAATTATGTGACTCGTTAATCAAATACACGAGATTTACTTTTTAAATTGTCTGTTTATTTAATGTCAACTCATGTACATCGAGAATCCAAACAGACAGAACTTCGCCGTCGTCAATGCAAATTTCTTACAATGAGAGACCCTAGACGACCTATATATAGACTCACAAGTTCGGGCAAAGTGTAGCAAGGCAAGATCACAAGTTCGGCCGAACTTGTGCTTACAACACATAAATACTTCAAATTTCTAACAATTCAAACCCTAAACATACAGACCCGATCCCAGACCTAGACAATAGACATTATGCATCAACAATATATTATTAAAATAAATATATGGTGCGATTACAATAAATAGTTGAAAAATAATATTTCTAATATTATTTATATATTATCAAAAACCCGTTCGATCCGAAATACTTATAGGATTTGTTAACCATTTTTCGGAAAAATGGGTTCTAAAATACTTCACGATTCGCAATAATATATATTTTGTATTTTAAAATATTTATAGGTAAAAATATATATAGTTTGGTGATGACATCAAGACTTGGTCGTTTATATTTAAAACTCGATTTTTGTAGGAACGATATACTTTGTACTAAAATACTTGTACACTTTGGGAAAAGCCGAATTTATATAAAGCGACAATTTTTACTAAAAATATATTTTTTAAGAACAAATTTTATTATAAAACTCTAGACATACCAAATCAACACTTTACATATAACAAGCCATGTAAAACTAAATATGCATTTATCATGTAAAATCAAGTGTTAACGCACACTTTACTCCTTTTAAACCATAGGGGAAGGTTCATTTTTAGAAGAAATTTAATGTGAGAAGAAAAAGAAGAAATGGCATATGATAAAACATTAAATAATTTATAACTCCTCTCATTACTTATGTTATCTCTAATTAATAAAGCAAAAACATTTTATCTTACACATTTCAAAATTTATCCTACATATGTCTTACATTACCGGAATTTACCCTACAAACATGTAAATTTACTCTACACATTTCAAAATTTATCCTACGCTTACTAAAATTTATCCTACACATGTCGAAAATTTTCCTTCACCATAAATTATTTTATCTTGAAAAAGTGTATTAAAAAAATAAGTTACAAGCTAATTAATGACAATTATAGATTTACTCATATGCCCTTTTTCCTAATATTAAATACACACATTAACTAAATTAAATAAAGAATTTCTATTGGTTTAAAAGTTATTATTTTTTATTCTTACAAAATTTTTCTTCTCATTTGAATCTTCCAATTAAACATATTATGCCAAATTTCACCATTATGCATAATGTACACTTTAATAACCTAAATTCACCACTGCTTAAGCTATTTTTAACTCTAAAAATGCTTAACATGTTACATCATACAGTAATCGAAATTTAACTTCTTCCAAATCTTAAAACAAGATATGTACCATTAAATATGTTAAACATATGCTTCAACACAATAATATGGATGTTAACCTGTATACACATACAAATACCACTTTTAAGATCATCAAACATTCCATAAATTCTCTAAATATATTTTACTTACATTTTAGTTTTAACATCATATAACAACATCCTACACTCCCATGACTTGAAATGAACATCAAGTTACAAATAACTATAAAAAAATCTTTTTTTATAACAAGCAAGAACTTACCCACAAACATCATATATTTATACACTAGGAAAGCTTCCTTTTTATTATCAGATTACTTGTTATATTAAAAAAAACCTTTTTAACATCTCTTTGGTGAGAAACTTGCCCACATAGACATTAAACAAGTATACAAACAAGATAAAATAATAACAATAATAATAATAATAATAATAATAATAATAATAATAATTAATAATAATAATAATAATAATAATAATAATAATAATAATAACAACAACAACAATGATGATGCTACTATCAATAAAAGCAAATTTCTTTAAATGAATGTAGAAGCTTATGTGTTGAGATAGCTCCAAGGTTTTGCTCCAATACTCCTAATATCTCAAAAATTAAGGGGAATACTACTGTGTTTTGTGTATAATGGAAATTTGGAAAGAAAGGATGATAGTGGAAGGAGGTTGGCCGAGAGCTCCAAGTGGGAGAGAAAGAGGGTTGTTTTGAGTTGTTTTGTGTGCTTTTTTTTAGAGTTGAAATATGATTGATTATGTATTCTAAGTCTTGAAGTTTCACAACACACTCAACATACAGCATGCCATTTTGACCATTTTTTTTCTACCAATCACATCAAAAGGATAAAAGAAATGGTGGAGTTTAGGTGGCCGTATGGTATGGTGAGGGTGTTTTAGGTTGGTAAAATTTATTTGAAAATATTGTATTGAAATGATGGTAACTAGATATTTTGGCAATTTAGGATAATTAAGATGATTAGGGTCTTATTGGTTCATTATCCACTAACTAAGATGTGATACATGTAAGACACTTTAACATCACCTAATCATATATTGTTTGGTGAAAACCACACGTATAAATGTTAGAACGCGATTAAAATAAAGGGTTTGGTGATAAATGTAATTATACTATACTTACTTATCCAAAAAACATCTAATCTATTATTCACACAACACATATAATAATGCCACAGATTTTAAAGTTCTAGGCATATTGAATTGTGTCACTATTTTTTTATAGAGTACCGGAAAATCCACCAATGCTCGTTTTTTATATATATACTTTTTATTGGTGCATAATATCTATGTCTTAGTCTTATATCGAGACTGTATTGTATAGAGCTGAATAGGCTAGGTATATGAAGTATTTATGTATAGTTTAGCCAAGTTCGCCCATAGAGTGTCACATGTATACATGTTCGGGCGAACTTGCAGTAGCAAGTTCTGGCGAACTTGTGTCTCCCAGGGGAGAACTTGCTTGCCTATAAATACCTAGCTTGTGATCCTCATTTGTAACTTTGGCATCTTGGAGGCGAAGCTCTGTCAGTTTGTAACCAGAACGTTTGATCAATAAAACTGACGATTAACTGATTAAATCTTTTCTATTGGTAAACACGACGTAATATTTCCGCTATTATGGACGTTAGATATCAAATTTAGGTTCCTTAGAATCAAGGATGGGTCCTACAAGTGGTATCAGAGCTAGAACAGCCTGATTTGATATTATCAAGACAAGAACACTTCTATTTCTACTCCATTCTTCTATTTTTCTTAACTTTTCAACATAAAATGAAGAATTCAAAGTCAAAATCTTTTCAAATTTGAGTATATCATGTAAAATACAACAAAGATAAACCCTTGAAAGATTGGAGACCAAATTCAACCGAATTCATGTCAAAATTTTGAAAAAACTATGTTTTGGAAAATCCCCAACTTTGAACTTGTTTGCCAAGTTCGGCCGAACTTGGTCTAAAAAGTCACTTTTCAAGTGAAGTTTTAGCAAGTTCGTTCGAACTTGTGTAATTTTTGAAGAAATCTTGATTAAGTTCGCTCGAAGTTACTGATTTTCCATTGATTTTATAGCAAGTTCGACCGAACTTGTGTAATATCAAGGAATCTTAAGTAAGTTCACCTGAACTTACTAGCATTTTATCAAAGTTCTATTAGCAAGTTTGCTTGAAGTTTCTGTTTGGTTTGTGTTGTAAGATCGACCGAAGATCAATCATAATTCTTCAAAACATAAATCCCAAGTTCGACCGAACTTGTGATAAATTCAAGAATTCTTCATTCACTACAAGTTCGACCGAACTTGTAGTAATTCTAACATTTTCAAAAGTTTTTGAATATTTTCAGTGTACATATCTCGTTATTCACAATGGATGATATGCAAAGAGCTTTTATGTCCAGAGCTAGTTTGTCGAATGCCAACGTGATTCATCAAGTAAATCTTGATAACGAGATGGGGACGACTGTTAAACCGCCCAAGCTAATGAGCATGGACGAGTATGAAGCATGGAAGGAGAAATTCACATATTGGGTTCAAGCAATGCATTTCGCTGGCTGGGTGTCGATTGAAAGAGGCTACACTGTTCCGGTAGATGAACATCAACAAGTCCTTGAAAAGTACAACTACTCGACAGTACAGAGAGACGTTTACATTGCTGAGAAAAAGATGATCAGTCTCATCCAACAGTCTGTCAAAGAAGATATCCTAATTTTGCTACCATAGTATATTACTGCAAGAGATCTTTGGTTGTCATTATAGAAGAAGTATCAAGGCAGTGCCGAAATGATCAAAAGTAAAAAGACACTTATTCTGAAAGAGTTCGATATCTTCACCATGTTAAAGAATGAGACCATGAAGCAAATGATCGAGCGCTTCTGTCATCTTAAAGTTCAAATGCCGAAGACACGGTCTCGAGAAGACAGAACAAGAATACATCAACAAGCTTGCTGACGCACTACCAGATGGTGAATGGACTACTTATTTGATGGTTCTGAAGAATAGAGATAAATGGGATTTCTTCAAGCTATCAACATTTATCGATAAACTCGAAGGCCATGAAATGGAACTCTTGAAGATTGCAAAGTCAAAGCATGCTAATGTAGTTCAAGATGTTGGGTTGTACTACAAAAGTGGAATGCAAGACAACATTTCAAGTCTGAAAATTGGGACAACATTTAGTGCGAACATGAATGCTTCTCCACAGAACCAGAGTCAATCACAGCCTCATTATGATCAGAGTTCACAGAGTTCATTCTCAAGAACTGGTTCAAATTCATCGTATCAAAGCCAACCAAATCAGAATCAACAGCAAAATTCTGATCCAAATGTATACAAATGCAATATTGCAGTGAATCTAAGCAATGTTGTTTCCGAACAAGTTGCAAAACAACATATGTCACTTCTCGCCATTGTTCTGGAGTCATACGAAAGTCTTGTAGCCGGTAAAATGGGAAATCCCGAAATGATGGCAGAAGATTATGACCATGTGGATGAAGAAGAACTCGAGTTGATGGATATTAAGTGGTGTTTAGCATCTATTATCCGAAGAGTCACAAAGTTTGTTGCTCTCACTGGCCGAGATATCGGAAATTCAAGCAACAAGTTGGGCTTCGACAAATCAAAAGTGACGTGCTTCAGATGTCGCCAAAAGGGACATTTCAAGAGAGAGTGCAAGAATCCTGAAGCAACAGGAAATCAAAGTCCTTTCGAAGGAGGCAACGAGTATTATAAGAAGTCACTTCAATACAAGCCATTTCCAAAGAAGACTCAGGTTGAAATCCAAGAGAAACCAAATAGCAGCAATGAGAAAGCTATGGTAGCATCAAACGAAGATGATGGTTTCAACTAGAATTCCTACATCAGTAAGAAGAATGAGTTGTGTTGATGGCTGAGATAGTTGAAGATACTTCTGCAGAGGAAGCAGCAGCAGCGGCAGAAGCAACGGCTATAGAACAGATTCTGCTGGAACAATACTTGCATCAACAACAAGAAGAAGAGGAATATATCCACATGCAGAAACAAGGAATTTTATCTCCTAACTCGTGTGATAGTTTTGCAGACCATTTTGATGGAAGCTCTAAAGAACAAGTGGTTGAGGAGAAAATAATTGATGAAGAGATCATCAATGTTACACAAGAAGTGAATTCCGAAAATCTCAAGGACATGGCAGATAAAGCTTTAATGGCAAATCTAACTAAGGTAGGTCCAGAGGTAAATAAAGTTGTCAGGGTACAACTTGTAGAGGTTGAAAAATCTTGTACAAAATGTACTGAACCATGTTCTGAGTGTGCTGAAAAATCAAAAGTCATCGCTAAAAACAATGGGCATAATGAACTTTTGAAATACGATTATCGCACAATGAAGGAAGCGTATGATAAAATGAAAAATGACTATGGTAGGCTTGATATAAATAAATCGAACAACATGATACCATAAGAATGTTAAAAGGAACAGTAATGGATAAGCAAAAAGCGATTAATATCTGTATTAACACCATTGCTGAAACTAAGCCACAACTCCAGGACATGACAATTGAAACAGAGCGTGTTCAACAACTTTTGAGAAGTTACACATGTAATGCATATGTCATTGATCACATCCTTCCGAAAATTCCATCGGAAGAGAAACCTAAAAAGAAAATTGCTAAAGAATACAGCAATGTTCCTCCACCCCTTTGCCAGAAGTATTGTCGCAATCCACTGATGGGATGGATAAGGCACTCAACATTGAGTTGTTATCTGAAAAGAAATCTGAGTTGCTAGAGAACATTGATGTAATCTATACTAAAACAGATGATGACAATGTTGTGGTTAAAAAGGTTGTTGAAAATGTTTTGAATGATTCTGATTAAGGCAGCTTTAAAAGCGCCGACTCGAGCTCAAAGAATTCAGATTCACAGTCCGAAGATGACGATACATCATCAGAGAAAGATCTATGTGATGATCCTAATGTTGTCATGTACAAGATTAAGGAATCTGATAGATTATACTTTGATGACAGTTTTCGATTCAGAATGTGAAGGAAGAATTATTAGACAAATTCTTTAAACTCGTGGAAGTCACATCAGATGATCTGGATATGAATGAAAAGAAATTCTATTCCAAACCTAAAAGAAACAACTATCGAAAGAATGGTGGTGATCATCCGGAAAACCGAAGAGCTGGGTTGGGTTTAGAAGAATCAGATGAACCTAAAAAGAAAGTGTCAGCATTTCATGAATACAAGAATAAAAACATGAATTTTGTATATGGGACGAACACGGTTCATGAGGAAAGTTTGATCGGGAAACAATCAAACGATGAGTTTAAGAAACAAAAAGAACTTCGAGATAAAGCAAAAATTGCAAGTGGTGCCAAAACAAGTGGTGTAAAACCCACTAAAGGACATCCACATGATTCTCCGACTTGTTTCAAGTGCAACGAAATTGGTCATATTGCACGTTACTGTCCGAAATCAAAGCCGGCTTATCTTCGAAGGAAAGAAGTTCAAATGTTGTGAAACCGAAGCAACCAGTGTTTGAAAAACCTGTTAAGATTTTGAAAAGAAATGAATTAAAAGCTGAAGTAAAACCTAAGTTTGAAAATTCAATTTTTGTAAAAGGTGAAACTTCAAAGGCTAATGAAAACAATTTTTTTATATTAAGAAGGCTAACATAAAATCTCAAGCCTGGATTGCAAAGAAATGGTCAATAACATCTGAAATCACTAGGTCTGAGCTGCTTAAGACTAGTGATAGCAAGAAAGAATTAAAATCCGAAATCATAATTGAAACCACATCTGAAAATGTCAAAACTACAAGTGGTAACAATTCAAAATAAAAAGACGGTAAAGTTTTCAAACATAAACATCATAGAAAATTCAGATGAAGAATGGGAAGCTAATTATGTAGATGAGTGTGGATTCGATTATGTTGATGAATGTGAATTTGATTTTGATGATAGTTATCCAATTCAACCCAAGACCAAAAAGGATTGGGTCTCGCTCTTTAAATAGATTATTGAAATGTGCAGGGGCTCTTGATATCCGTACTTTCTAAGTGGATTTTGGATAGTGGAGCGTCCAAGCATATGACGGGAATGAAACAGTTGATATTCGACATTAAAGCTATCAGTGGTGGATATGTTGGATTTGCAGGAAACCAAGGTTGAAGGATAGTCACCGAGGGAAAACTCTCCAATTGCATCGTTTCATTTGATCGTGTGAACTATATTGCAAAACTTGAGAATAATCATCTGAGTATATCGCAGATTTGTGACAAAAAGTTCACGGTCCATTTCAACGACAAAGAGTGTATTATCTTGAAGTCGGGATTCAAAATACCAGATGAGTGTATTCTGATGTGAGCACCTCGAGAGAATGATCTATATGTTCTTGATATGGGTGTTGCTACCACTTCATCAAAATAAGCACAATGTTTTGTGTCAAAAGCTACTGAAAAGGATTCTATTATTTGGCATCGTAAGATGGAGCATATTCATTTGCGAAAAATGAATTTCTTGGTTCATAATGATCTTGTAGAAGGCGTAAATCTTTGGAGTTTTCAGATGTCTGATCATTGCTTAGAATGCAAAAAGGGAAAGCATATCAAGAAATCTCATCCGAAGAAAATTCTAAACTCAAACAAGTTGCCATTAGAACGTCTCCACATGGACTTATTTGGTCCTGTAAATGTTCGAAGCATTTCAGGAGACTTATATTTCTTGGTCGTGACAGATGACTATTTGAGATATTCGTCGGTATTCTTTCAAGAATAAAAAACAAAACGTTCGAGAACTTGTGTCTCTATAAATACCAAGCTTGTCTCATTCATTTGTAACTTTGGCATTTTGGAGGCGAAGCTCTGTCAGTTTTTAACCAGAACGTTTGATCAATCAAACTGACGATTAACTGATTAAATCTTGTCTATTGGTAAACACGACGTAATATTTCCGCTATTATGGACGTTAGATATCAAATTTAGGTTCCTTAGCATCAAGGATCGGTCCTACAAGTGGTATCAGAGCCACTAAACAACAGACATTGAAAAAACAGTTCATGAGGAAAGTTTGATCGGGAAACAATCAAACGATGAGTTTAAGAAACAAAAAGAACTTCGAGATAAACCCAAAATTGCAAGTGGTGCCAAAACAAGTGGTGTAAAACCCACTAAAGGACATCCACATGACTCTCGGACTTGTTGTGCAACAAAATTGGTCATATTGCACGTTTCTATCCGAAATCAAAGCCGGCTTATCTTCGAAGGAAAGAAAGTTCAAATGTTGTGAAACCGAAGCAACCAGTATTTGAAAAACCTGTAAAGATTTTGAAAAGAAATGAATTAAAAGCTGAAGTCAAACCTAAGTTTTAAAATTCAATTTTTGAAAAAGGTGAAACTTCAAAGGCTAATGAAAACAATTTCTATATTAAGAAGGCTAACATAAAATCTAAAGCCTGTATTTCAAAGAAACGGTCAACAACATCTGAAATCACTAAGTCTGAGCTGGTTAAGACTAGTGATAGCAAGAAAGAATCAAAATCCGAAATCATAATAGAAACCACATATGAAAATGTCAAAACTACAAGTGGTAACATTTCAAAAGATAAAAAGACGGTAAAGTTTTCAAACATAAACATCATAGAAAATTCAGATGAAGAATGGGAAGTTCTGTAGATGAGTGTGGATTCGATTATGCTGATGAATGTGAGTTTGATTTTGATGATAGTTATCCAATTCAACCCAAGACCAAAAAGGCTTGGGTCTCGCTCTTTAAATAGATTGTTGAAATGTGAAGGGGCTCCAGAGATCCGTACTTTCTATGTGGATTTTGGATAGTGGAGCGTCCAAGCATATGACGGGAGTGAAAGCGTTGCTATTCGACATGAAAGCTATCAATGGTGGATATGTTGGATTTGCAGGAAACCAAGGTGGAAGGATAGTCGCCGAGGGAAAACTCTTCAATGGCGTCGTTTCATTTGATCGTGTTAACTATATTGCAGAATTTGAGAATAATCTTCTAAGTATATCGCAGATTTGTGACAAGAAGTTCACGGTCGATTTCAACGACAAAGAGTGTATTATCTTGAAGCCGGGATTCAAAATACCAGATGAGTGGATTCTGATGCGAGCACCACGTGAGAATGATCTATATGTTCTTGATATAGGTGTCGCTACCACTTCATCAAAATCAGCGCAATGTTTTGTGACAAAGGCTACTGAAAAGGATTCTATTCTTTGGCATCGTAAGATGGGGCATATTCATTTGCGAAAAATGAATTTCTTGGTTCATAATGATCTTGTAGAAGGCGTTAATCTTCGGAGTTTTCAGAGGTCTGATCATTGCTTAGAATGCAAAAAGGGAAAGCATATCACGAAATCTCATCCGAAGAAAATTCTAAACTCAATCAAGTTGCCATTAGAACGTCTCCACATGGATTTATTTGCTCTGTAAATGTTCGAAGCATATCAGGAGACTTATACTGCTTGGTCGTGACAGATGACTATTCGAGATATTCGTGGGTATTCTTTCAAGAATCAAAAGACGAAACGTTCGAGAACTTGGTTATTCTGTTCAAGAAACTCGAGAACCTTTATCATCTGCCGGTCAGACGCATTAGAAGTGACAATGGTACAGAGTTTAAGAATAACAAAATGAAGGAATTCTGCAACGCAAAAGGGCTTCTGCATGAGTTTAGTGCTCCCTATACTCCACACCAAAACGGAGTAGCTGAACAGAAAAATAGAACTTTGATTGAAACTACGAGAACCATGCTTGCAGATTCTAAACTTCCAATCAGCTTCTGGAGTGAAGCAGTTGCTGCAGCTTGCTACACGCTAAACAGAGTTCTCACTGTCAAACCAACAGAGAAAACATGTTTTGAGATGATAAACTAACGGAAGCCAAATTTGAAGTTCTTAGAGCCATTCGGTGCGCCATGTACCGTAATAGAACAAGATGGCAAATTCGGAGCTAAATCTCTTGAAGGTTTCATTGTCGGATATGCGAGTCCATTGAGAAGAGGATATGTTCCTTCATTGAGAAAGGTTATTGAAGCACAGCACGTGGATTGTTTCAACTATACAGATCCTATTCAAAGGAGAGGTGACGCGTGGCTGTTTAACTATCAAGACCTTTGGAAGTCATTTGACTTGCCCGAAGAACCGTCTGACGAAGAAGTTGCATCGTTATATTATCTTCACCAGTCAGCGAATCAAGAACAAATTGTTCGTCCAATTCTGGTTAATCAACCCACGTTGGATCTATCTTCTTCTGGCGCAAGTTCAAGCAATAGTGGTATTCCGGCTGAAAATGTTTCTAAAAAATTAGTAACACCTACTACTCCTTCAACAAATGCCTCTACTGAACCAGTGAATGCAACAACGGAGCCTAGTATGCCAGGAATCAGAATTCTGACTCAGATGAAGCACCAACATTTGATGCTGATAGGGATCATCTTCTTCAGATGAAGAAGTGGAGCAGATAACAAGTCTTCTTAATCAATCTGCAGACCCTGAACAACAGAAATGAAGCTTCATCAAGCTCTCCAAATGTTGAATTGGTCGTTGATCTCAACATCACGAGTCAGCAAAACTCAGTAGATGTTCCAAGTGAAGAATTGCCGCGATGATATTCCTATCATCCGTCAAAAATATTATCGGAGAACTTCAAAATGTTGTTAGAACTCGAGGTCAAATTAACAAAGCACTAAGTTGTTTCTACACTCGCGTTGCTCCACCCAGAACTATTGCTTCTATTCATGTTTCATCTCTCAGATACAGCCAAAGACAGTTAATGAAGTTGTAGCCGATGAAAACAGGGTACAAGCAATGCAAGAAGAACTATTGCAGTTTGAGAAGTTGGGAGTATGGAAGCTTGAAGACCTACTAGAAAATTAGAAAGCGATTGATACAAAATGGGTCTTTAAGTGTAAACGTGATGATAGAGGGGTTATTGTTCGTAACAAAGCTAGGCTTGTTGTCAAGGGATTTCACCAGCAGGAAGGGATAGATTACACAGAAGTTTACGCACAAGTAGCTCGCTTGGAATCTATTCTAATCTTTCTAGCTTCCGCATCATGGAAAGGATTTAAGCTCTATCAATTGGATGTCAAATCGGCTTTTATGTACGAAAAATTACGCGAGAAGGTGTACATTGGACAACCATCAGGGTTTGTCGATACACTCAAGAAGAAGAAAGCATACCTACTGGATAAAGCTCTTTATGGTCTACACCAAGCCCCGTGAGCTTGTACGAGACGTTATCGCAACATCTCGTCGGCAACGGCTTTATCAGAGGAACTGTGGATAGTACTCTTTTCACCAGAGAAGTTGATGGTCATCTGATTATTTTTCAAATCTACGTCGACGACATCATCTTTTGATCTACAAACGATAGTCTTTGCAAGGAGTTTGAGGGAATCATGAAAAAGAAATTCGAAATGTCCTCGATGGGCGAAATGAAGTTCTTTCTTGGTTTGCAAGTAGATCAGCTTCTGGATGGTATTTTCATTCATCAGACTAAATATATTCACGACATCTTGAAGAAGTTTGGAATGGAAAGCTTGAAGCCTCTATTTACACCTCTTGCTCTAAATCACGGGATTTGCGTTGATGAGGCTGGAGCCAAAGTTGACGAGACGTTATACAGATCGAGGATTGGATCGCGATCGCTGATGTATCTGACGGCATCACGCTCAGATATTATGTATCCAACCTGCCTCTGCGCCAAATATCAGTCAAGCCCGAGGATCTTACACATGCAGATCGTGAAGCGAATCTTCAGATACCTGAAAGGATGCCCAAGCACCACCTTGTGGTACCCGAAGAACGATAATTTCGACCTCACAGGCTATGTTGATTCTAATTTTGGTGTAGATAAGTTGAATTTAAAATCAACTACAGCGGGATGCCAGTTCTTCGGAAAAAGAATGGTAACCTGGCAATGTAAGAAACAGACTACGGTCGCTCTCTCTACTTGTGAAGCTGAGTATATCTCGGCCTCCAGCTATTGTTCACAGATTCTGTGGATTCAACAGCAGGTGAGAGACTATGGTCTGCAATTTCTAGACACTCCGCTGTTTGTTGATAACAAGGAAGCCATAGATATAACTAAAAATCCGGTTCATCACTTACGCACAAAACACATTGAAATTCGTTATCATTTCATTCGTGATTGCTACAAAAAGAAATTGGTGCGGATAGAAAAAATCCACACTAACGAACAAAAGGCTGATTTTTATACCAAACCATTTTCTTTGTCACGGTTTAAATACTTTTTGAGAATTAATGGTATGAAAAATTTGCTGACAGGTACGGACGCTGAGATTGAATACGGATCGGACGACGAGTCCGCGTGATTCACATTGGTTTGTAAATATTTTTCTAGTTTAGAATTTTGTTAAAAACTAAAATCCAAAAAGATGTTTTTAATTTTAGGGGGAGAAATATTAGAGAAAATACAAAAATATTCGAAAAATTTTAAAATCCAAAAACACTGAAAAAATTCAAAATGTACAAAAACATTGAAAATGACAAAAATAAAACATAAGGAAATGATAGTATATCAGTGGACTATCACAGTATGCTAAAGAAATGGAATGTTTAAAAGTGATAAATGAGTCTTACCGTGGATGTGTCGATAGGCTTAACACGTTCAGTAGATAGTTGATATCTGGGGTATTATACAAGTTCTTCTGATTTTGAGGAAGCAATAGTCTAGAACTTCTATAATACTTTCGCCAAAATTCCCCTAATTTCATGCAAAATTGATATGTGTCGAAAGATCTATCATTTGCAGTGTTAAAAGATTCCTTAATTGGAACACACCTTAAAGTCGAGCCTTCATCTCTTTGGCTGTACGGTAGTACTAACCTGAGCTTCCGAGGTCTCGCGTAACCCAGATACAGATATCAATTACGCTATATTCACCTATAAGATGAAATCTAGGGAATCTGGTTACGGGAGTATATTCAAGAAGTGGGAACCTCAGATAAGTCAAGTTTCATAAATTCGACCTTAACATATCTTGAAACAGTTGAGAAATGTGGTAAAGTTTAAGTGGACAAACATATCGACAATCTAGGTAAACAAATTTAAAACTTGAAGTCATCTAAAGGTCAATGGTACTGGTGATATGTCTCAATCAACTGATATGATCCTTAGACACGAATTCACAAAAATATGTATGTAAATATGTTTGTACATAGTTTACATTGTTCTGTACATAGTTTATCAGCTTTACTGATTAAAACCAAAAAGATTTTCAGTGTGTTTTAGCATAAACTTAGAAAAATACAAAAAGATTTTATTTCTACATTGTTTTCAGCAAACCAATGTTGGAGAACGGATCTTCGAAGTCTGGTAAGATGCTAGAACTGGTGGGAATCTCTTTGACAACGGGCTGGGAGCTAATCTATAAAATCTGAAAAGCCAAAATGATGAATAGTTCATTAATTTGAAACTTTGTTTTTGAAAATATCAACAGTTTGTTCGTAACGAGTCAAATTGGGGTCATTAACTTGGACTCGGCAGACAAATCGGTTAACCAAGGTCATTAGCTTGGACTTGGTCAACTGAGTGGATTTTCATAACTAGTAAAAAGTTGAAAAGTTCAGGGGTTAAAATGTAAAAATTGAAAAGTTTGAACTTGTGTTTGGCAAGTTCGGCCGAACTTGCTAAACAAAATCAAGGTTAACAAACAGCAATTTCGACCGAACTTGAAGATGTCTGGTTATTGTTACAAGTTAAGTTCGCCCGAACCTGAAATGGTATAGATACCAATCACGTTCGGCCGAACTCATTTATCAGTCTAACAAACTCTCACGAGAGAACTTAAGTATTTGATAGCGATCGTGTGATTTTGGCATTTTTGCATCGTTACTTTGCCCAATTGTTGATTGTTCTTGGTGATTTGCAAACCATTAACAATGTCTGAGGTAGAGATTTATCTTTGATCCATGAATTGACCAGAATCGAACCAAATAGATATGGAACTTTAAAATCTGTTAGATCTAGGTGTTGTTGGTTAAAACTGAACATAAATCCAGAATCTACAAGTAAAATCAACCGTGTAACTGATTTTGATTGGAATGAAACTGTTGTTTACATGGTTAACAGATTGTTCAAGTTTGGAGAAGACGACAAGTTCGGCCGAACTTGTTGTCAAGTTCGACCGAACTTGAATAAGAATCAAACATGAATAAATGATCTAAGTACATCTTCGATCGAACTTCCAGAAAAAAAATTGAAAATAAAATGTATTGGATGTTCGCTCGAACTTATGTTAATAAAATCTGGATTAACTAAAGTGTAAGTTCGCCCGAACTTATATGTGGAACATGTTTCAAGACATGTTCGGGCGAACTTGAACAAAACAGAATGTTGTAACAACATATCAAGTTCACCCGAACTTGATAAAAGTGTTAGAAAATTTTTGAGAAATTTTTCTTGATAAACGTGCTAATTGTTTTGCGTCATTTTTCAGGCACACGTTCCAGCACGTGTAGTCTCAGTAGAGTTCTCTAAAACTCACAATACGTGCATCACGCTCGACAAATCGATCTGTCCATCGCTAAAAGAAGACGATGGTATACTGAAGATTTTGGAGGAAAGCCCTATCCACAGAGCTATAACAGAGCGCACAGTGTCGTATCGATCACGCATTGTTCATTTTTTGATGAACGCGAGTCTTAGTGAAGATCAGAAGTCAATTACTTCAACTGTGCAAGTCGGCAATGAAGTCAAACCGATTACCGTAGCGGAAGATGATATTCGCAGAGTATTACAGTTCAATGATAAAGAAGATGATTCTGATAAAGAAATTCCAGTTAAAGAACCAGAAAAATCAGAGGCTGAGATTAGAGCTGAAAAAGAAAGAGAGTTGGATGCTGATTTTGATCCTAATCAGGAAAAGGAATCTGATGAAGAAAGGCCTAAGAAAGAGGTTAAACGTACAAAGTCTTCAGCAACAGAAATCTCGAAGAAGACTACAGGCTCGCCACAAACCAAAGGCGGTGAGTAAAAGGTACAAAAGAAGTGTGAAAAGCACAAAAGCCCCACAAGAACCTTCTGGTGCTCAGGAGAAAGGAGTCACACAAGAACCTCCTCCACAAGAACCTCCTGTTATTATTCATGCTGAGGCTGAAAGGCAAGGAGTTACACAAGAACCTCCCGTGTCTGGCTTTGTTGAAGTTGCTATCACTGAATCTCCTGTTGCTCCAACGACTTCAAATATTTAAAGTTCTACGCCAAGGAAGTCAACACCAAAATCTGCAACACCAAAGTCAACACCGAAGACTCCAGGAGGGCCTAATGTGTTTGGTGATATGCACAATGATCCGATAAGTCTGCAGGATCTAAACGATTTCTTCCCAGAAACAAATGTTGAACTTCTGTAAAAGCGCGTGAAGGCGTTAGAAGAAAAAGTAGCGCAAAATGAAGCTGAAAAAGTTGAAATGATTAACAAAATGAATCAATGCACTGTCGAAAAAGAAATGTTGGACGACAAAGTGAAGATGTTAGAGAATGAGCGTACGTACTTTAAAGCGTTGATCGAAAGTTTGCATGATGCAAATGAAAGAATGCAAATGTTAGAGATAGCTGATCTGAAGTCTGTCAAGCCCTAAATGAGCGAAGATTTTCTAGGATGCAGAAAGTGTTATCTAATGCACTGGGTATCGACTTCATCAAAGAATATGATCGACTAGATCAATAGGAAGCCAAAGAATGATCTGAGAAAGAATTGGCTGAGAGTGGCAAAGGTAAGGAGTTGAAGGTGAAGCTCTTAAGTCTTCGGATGCTACAGAGAAACCAATTGAAGATGTTTCGAAAGATTTTGAGTTTGATATTCCTAAGGTTGACGAATCTGTCAAACCTTCTGATAGTATTACTGCTTCTGAAGAAAAAGACGATGAAGAAGCTGAGAAAGATGATAAAGAGGATTAAGAGGAAGGAGGTTACGAGGATTGGAATGTTGGTGATGATGATGATGATGATGATCAGGGTAATGTTGATATTAGAGTTTCTGAAGCCAAAATCTATGATGATTTTGATTTTACTGCCCTAATGGACGATGAATCAAACATAATGGAAGATAAAAGTCAAGGGGAGTCAGGGCAGAAAGGGCCAACTGATGATGATATAGATATGGTAAATGTTGATCGTTCTGCAAAGCCAGTTGCTGCTATTCCCACGAAGCCTTTAATGTTAATGTTAGAACACAACATGGAGGAAGGTGAATATGTACATAACTACACGAAGGAGGATTTCGCTAAATTGATCGAAGTTGAAGCTGAATCGTTAAAGTTTGATTTTGAGGAGGATGTGATGACTGTAAATCCTTTCGAGCCAAGTGATTATCAATATCAAAGACGATTCGAAGCTGATGAATACAATGGAGTAATTTTGGAAGATTGGTCTTCAGATGACGAATCAGATCAGAAAGCAAAGTACGTCGGTTCTAATTCGGATAGTTTTCCTACTTTTGAAGAGATGTACAAGCAGCTTGATGAAGATATGTTAAGGGAAAGGATTGCTGAATCAGTTCGAGAGGGTATAGTACCTAAGCCCAGGACCAAAGAAGAGATAGCTCAAGCAAGAAAGTCTTGGTTTAAAGAGATGCCACGCGAACGCAAGTTTCGACGTCCACTAGCATTCTTCACCAGAGACAAAGATGTATCGTTGGGGGATATTTTGAGTTGGGGTTGGTTCAAGGAGCTAAACGTATATGCAATCAAGAGGGAGTTTGGAGTGCAATACTTCAAATACCTTGCTGATTTCAAGACATTACCGTATTGGGATGTGGAAGAGTTGGTTCAAACTGTGAACGCTACATACCATATGAAGGTTGCTCATCAGTTATTATGGAAAATGATCAAGTATGAAGCGGTGGAAGGATTCAACTACTGGAAGCCTTTTATTCCTAGCCTCAGAATTAAGACAAACAAGAAAACAAGGGAAAAGGACATAACGTTAATTATGAAATGTCCAAGAGCCATGAGGAATATGCCGCTAATGCTGATTGAACAAAACTTCTATCCTTTGTTCAAGTGGTGACAAATAGATCCAGCTACTTGTGAAGCTGTGATTGTGCTGAAGTTTGAAGAACATCTGGATATTACCAAGGAACGGGTTGAAGTGATGGTTATCAGGGCATGAGGGGTTTATGGAGGACGATAAGGATTCTGGATCCTATGTGGCTTGTGAACTGCTCGAGAGAAGATACCAAAACTTTGTTTTACAACAAGATTGTTTTTGAAGAGCGTGAAAAGGTACAAGCAATGCAGTTTCAGAAAGTTGTGAATGTTTGCTATGCGCGCGAAGTTAATTCTTGAAAAATGTGGCAAACGAAGTGGAGAGACTTAAAAAGAATTGAGTTTTTAAAGGAGGAAAAAAGAAATGAGGCTATTAAAGAAAGAATGGAAAAAGCGGTAAGGCAAAGTTCTCTAAGAATGGCTAATTTTAAAAGACCACCGCCAACTGATCAAACGCCAGATCCAAAGCAAGAACGATGAAGGAAGCCGTTCAAGAACTTCTTCGGTCGTGTGCGTTATGTTTATATGAAGACAGAGTTTTGAAGACTGATAATAGACGAAGACGATATCCAAGGGTGAGTCTGTTGGTGCATAATGTCTATGTCTTAGTCTTATATCGAGTCTGTATAGTATAGAGTTGAATGGGCTAGGTATAGGAAGTATTTATGAATGTATTAGCCAAGTTCGCCCATAATTCAACATGTAAATGCATGTTCGGCCGAACTTGCTTATGCAAGTTCGGGCGAACTTGTGTCCCCTAGGGCGAACTTGTGTCTCTATAAATACCTAGCTTGTCTCATTCATTTGTAACTTTGGCATTTTGGAGGCGAAGCTCTGTCAGTTTGTAACCAGAACGTTTGATCAATAAAACTGACGATTAACTGATTAAATCTTGTCTATTGGTAAACACGACGTAATATTTCCGCTATTATGGATGTTAGATATCAAATTTAGGTTCCTAAGCATCGAGGATCGGTCCTACAAGTGGTATCAGAGCCGAAATGATCAAAAGTAAAAAGGCACTTATTCAAACGAGTTCGATATCTTCACCATGTTAAAGAATGAGACCATGAAGCAAATGATCGAGCGCTTCTGTCATCTGAAAGTTCAAATGCGAAGACACGGTCTCGAGAAGACAGAACAAGAATACATCGACAAGCTTGCTGACGCACGACCAGATGGTGAATGGACTACTTATTTGATGGTTCTGAAGAATAGTGATAAATGGGATTTCTTCAAGCTATCAACATTTATCGATAAACTCGAAGGCCATGAAATGGAACTCCTGAAGATTGCAAAGTCAAAGAACGCTAATGTAGTTCAAGATGTTGGGTTGTACTACAAAAGTGGAATGCAACACAACATTTCAATTCCGAAAATTGGGACAACATTTAGGGCGAACATGAATGCTTCTCCATAGAACCAAAGTCAATCACAACCTCATTATGATCAGAGTCCACAGAGTTCGTTCTCAAGAACCGATTCAAATTCATAGTATCAAAGCCAAGCAAATCAGAATCAACAGCAAAATTATGATCCAAATGTATACAAATGCAATATGCAATGAATCTAAACAATGTTGTTTTCGAACAAGTTGCAAAATAACATATGTCACTTCTCGCCACTATTCTGGAGTCATACAAAAGTCTTGTAGCCAGTAAAATTGGAAATCCCAAAATGACGGCAGAAGATTATGACCAAGTGGATGAAGAAGAACTCGAGTTGATTGATATTAAGTGGTGTTTAGCATCTATTATCCGGAGAGTCACAAAGGTTGTTGCTCTCACTGGCCGAGATATCGGAAATTGAAGCAACAAGTTGGGCTTCGACAAATCAAAAGTGACGTGCTTCAAATGTCGCCAAAAGGGACATTTCAAGAGAGAGTGCAAGAATCCTGAAGCAACAGGAAATCAGAGTCCTTTCGGAGGAGGCAACGAGTATTATAAGAAGTCACTTCAATACAAGCCATTTCCAAAGAAGACTCAGGTTGAAATCAAAGAGAAACCAAATAGCAGCAACAATGAGAAAGCTATGGTAGCATCAAACGAAGATGATTGTTTCGACTGGAATTCCTACATCAGTAAGAAGACTGGAGTTGCGTTGATGGCTGAGATAGTTGAAGAGAATTCTTCAGAGGAAGCAGCGGCTGTAGAACAGATTCTGTTGGAACAATACTTGCATCAACAACGAGAAGAAGAGGAATATATCCACATGCAGAAACAAGGACTTTATCTCCTAACTCGTGTGATAGTTTTGCAGGTCATTTTGATGGAATCTCTAAAGAACAAGTGGTTGAGGAGAAAACAATAGATGAAGAGATCATCAATGTTACACAAGAAGTGAATGCCGAAAATCTCAAGGACATGGCAGGTAAAGCTTTAATGGCAAATCTAACTAAGGTAGGTCCAGAGGCAAATGAAGTTGTCAAGGTACAAATTGTAGAGGTTAAAAAATCTTGTACAAAATGTACTGGACCATGTTCTGAGTGTGCCCAAAAATCAAAAATCATCGCTGAAAACAATGGGCATAATGAACTTTTGAAATACGATTATCGCACAATGAAGGAAGCGTATGATAAAATGAAAAATGATTATGGTAGGCTTGATAGGAATAACATCGAACAACATGATACCATAAGAATGTTAAAAGGATTAGTAATGGATAAGCAAAAAGCGATTACTATCTATATGAACACCATTGCTGAAACTAAGCAACAACTCTAGGACATGACAATTGAAACAGAGCGTGTTCAACAACTTTTGAGAAGTTACACATGTAATGCATATGTCATTGATCATATCCTTCCGACAATTCCATCGGAAGAGAAACCTAAAAAGAAAATTGGTAAAGAATACAGCAATGTTCCTCCACCCCTTTATGAGAAGTATTGTTGCAAATCCGCTGATGGGATGGATAAGGCACTCAACATTGGGTTGTTATCTGAAAAGAAAACTGAGTTGCTAGTGAACACTGATGTAATCTATACTAAAACAGATGATGAGAATGTTGTGGTTAATAAGGTTGTTGAAAATGTTTTTCGATACTTAGGAACCCGAAATTTGATATCTAACGTCCATAATAGCGGAAATATTACGTCGTGTTACCAATAGACAAGAATTAATCAGTTAATCGTCAGTTTCATTGATTAAACGTTCAGATTACAAACTGAAAGAGCTTCGCCTCTACAATGCTAAAGTTACAAATGTGACACTCAAGCTAGGTATTTATAGGTTTACAAGTTCGGCCCAACATGTGTAAGTTCGCCCGAACTTGCCTATGCAAGTTCGGCCGAACATGCTCAAACATGTAAACATATGGGCGAACTTGGCTAAGACACTTCATAAATACTTCTTAACCTAGCCTATCCAGCTCTATACAATACAGACTCGATATAAGACTAAGACATAGACATTCTGCACCAACAGACTCCCCCTCGGATATCGTCTTCGTCTTTTATCAGTCTTCAAAACCCTATCTTCGTATAAACGTTAACGTACCCGACCAAAGAAGTTCTTGTACGGCTTCTTTCGTCTCTCTTGTTTCGGATCCGACGTTTGATCAGTTGGCGGTGCTCTTTTAAAGTTAGCCATCTTGAGTGAACTTTGCCTTACCGCTTTTTCCATCTTTTCTTTAATCGCCTCACTTCTGGTTTCTTATTTAAGAAATTCGACTCTTTCCAGATCCCTCCACTTTGTTTGCCACATCTTCCCTGAATTCACTTAACGTGCATAGCAAACGTTGACAACTTTCTGATACTACATCGCTTGTACCTTTTCTCTTTCTTAAAAAACAATTGTGCTGTAGAAAAGGCATTTTATATCTTCTCTCGAGCAGTTTACCAACCACATAGGATCTAGAATCCTTATCGTCCTCCACAATCCTCTCATACCTTGATAACCCATCACTTCAACTCGTTCCTTAGCAATATCTATGTGATCTTCAAACTTTAATACAATCACTGCTTCACAAATAGCTGGATCAATATGCCACCACTTGAATAAAGGATAAAATTTCTGTTCGATCGGCATAAGTGGCATATTCCTCATGGCTCTAGGACGTTTCATAATTAACGTTATGTCCTTTTCTCTTGTAACCTTGTTAATCTTTATTCTTCATCTCGGAATAAACGACTTCTAGCGATTCCAACCTTTTTCAGCTTCGTACCTAATCATCTTCCATAACAATTGATCACCGTCTTCATCTGATAAGTAACATTCACTGTTTGCACTAGCTCTTCCATATTCGAATACGGCAAAGTCTTTAAATCAGCAAGATATTTGAAGCATTGCACTCCAAACTCTCTTTTGATTGCATATACGTTGAGCTCCTTAAACCATCCCCAACTCAAAATATCTCCCAAATAAACATTTTTATCTCTGGTGAAGAATGCTAGTGGACGTCGAAACTTACGTTCACGAGGCATCTCCTTGAACCAGGTCTTTCTCGCTTTAGCTATCTCCTCTTTGGTCATTGGCCTAGGAATTTTTCCTTCACGAAGCTCTTCAGCAATCCTATCTTTCAACATATATTCATTCAGCTGTTTATACATTTCTTCAAATGTAGGAAAACTTTCTAAATCCTGACCAACATACTTATCTTTCTTTTCTGTTTCATAATCTGAGGACCAGTCTTCAACAATCACATGATTATATTCATCAGCTTCAAATCTTCTTTCGTACTAATACTCTTTTGGCTCAAATGTATTGACATTCATTATCTCCTCAAAAACAAACTTCAAGTTTTCAACTTCAGCTTCAACTAGCTTCGCCAGATCTTCTTTCGAATAATTATGTACAAACTCACCTTCTTCAACTTTGTGTTCCAACATCAATATCAAAGGTTTCGTAGGTACTGCAGTCATAGGCTTCACAAAACGATCAATCTAATAAATCAATATCATCTGAAGGCCCTTTTTGCCCTGACTCCCCCTGGCTTTATCTTCCATTCGATTGGATTCATCGTCCATCAGATCAGAAAAATCAAATTCATCAGAGACTTTAGCCTCATTGATCTTTAAGCCAGTACCACCCTGATCAAAATCATCATCTCCTTGATCAAAATCATCATCGTCATCCCCAACATTCCAATCTTCATATCCTTCCTCTTCTTCATCCTCATTCTTTTCTTCTTTCTCGGCTTCTTCATTGTCTTTTTCTTCAATAACAATGATAGGATCAGAAGGCTTGACAGATTCGTCAAACTTTTGTATATCAGACTCAGAAGCTTTTGAAATATCTTTAGTAGACTTTTCGGGGACATCAGAAGATTTCTTTGTAGTAGATTTAGGGGCTTCTCCCTTTTCCTGCTTCCCTTTACCACCCTCAGCCAATTCTCTTTCAGCACGTTCCTTGGCTTCTTGACCATCCAGACGATCGTATTCGGCGATAAAATCAATATTCAGATTATTGGATAACACCTTTTGTAATCTGATGAATCTTCGATCATTCAGAGCTTGAATTTTCTTCAATTCTGTAATCTTAGTTTGTAATTTTTCCTTTGCGTCCTGCAGACTTTCTATCAATGCTTTGTAATATTCTCGTTCATTTTCAAGCACCTTCACTTTATCATCAAGAATTTCCTTTTCGACTTCGCTTTTATTCACTTTCTTTACGAGCTCATCTTTTTCTAACTCCATCTGTGCAACTTTATCTTCCAAAACCTTCATACGCTTTTCTAACATTTCAGCATTCGTTTCAGGGAAAAATTCAACCAATTCTTCAAGAGTTATAGGACCATGTGGCATATCACCAAACATACTTCACCTCGGTGTCTTTGGCGTTGAGTCTTTTGGTGTTGCAGTTTTCAATGTAGACTTCTTTGGCGTAAAGTTTTCAGGAATAGAAATGTTTTGAGCACTCGGCGATTAAGCGATCGGAACTTCAATAAATTCAGACACAGGAGGTTCTTGTGTAACTCCTTGCCTTTCTGCTTCAGCATGAACGATAACAGGAGGTTCTTGTGTAGGAGGTTCTTGTGTTGCTCCTTTCTCTTGAGCACCAGAAGGTTCTTGTGTGGCTTCTGTGCTTTGTATCTTGCTTTTGTATCTTTTACTCACAGCTTTCTGAGCTTTCTTGGCTTTTCGTTTCCCTTTCGTGTGAGGTGACCCTGTAGTTTTCTTAGATATTTCGATTGCAGGAGACTTTGTTCTTTAAGTTTTTTTCCTTGGTCTCTTCTCATCAGATTCTATTTCTGCATTCGGATCAAAATTTGCATCAAGTCTCCTTTCTTTTTCTGCCCTTATTTTAGCCTCTGTCTTTTCAGGCTCTTTATCAGATTCGTCATTTTTCAGACGTAGCAGAAATTACTTCTTCTTGAGTCGACTTCACTGTTTCTTGACTCTCATTAACAACTGCAGTGCTAGATCTAGCCACTGCCTCAACATTCTCAGTCTCCTCCTCATCGACAAGCAAAGTTTCAGCTTTCTTTGATGCTCGCTTCTCCTTTGGTTTATCAGCTTCTTGTTTCAAAAACCATTCACTCCTTGCCTTCGGTTTGAACTCTTTAAACCACTCTCGTTCAGCTTTAAGCTCATTCTCATCGTCGCTACCTTCTTTTCTCCATTTATTTTCAGGTGGCGATACATAATCTAAATCTTTAATTGCTCCGAATACTGGTTTGGTAATAGGAGCTAAAGCTTGTTTCTGAAACTTGATAAGCTTCTTCACTGTGGTTTCATCGAGATGAACCAAATAAAGAACGTCATTCGGGTCTCGAGCTATGTTGGGATACTTTTCATCGATCAGCATCTGAATAAATCTAGGATATAAACATAATCTTGAATCCTCCATATTCTTTGAAATGTGAACGAATACCATCTTAGAAACATTGAATGGCTTCTTCAAAATAAGTCTCGTTGCCATGCTAGCCAAATAATCTTGAACATCATCTAAACCGGCTTTGCGATGGCTGAACGTGTGAATTAGAGCATGCATCAAAAGTTTATAGGGGTTTGGCACTTCCCCTTTCTTCAATGTTGGTTTATTCACACTCCCTTTATATCCCATGCGGAAGAAACATCCGCGAACCATCTTTTCATCTAGATGAATCAGATCATCTTCTTTATCTTTAAGCTATAAAATTCTTCGAATATCGCCTTCAGTAACTGTAATTGGCTTTATCTCATCACCAACCTGTACTGTAGAAGAGATTGCCTTCTTATCAGCACTTAAATTCAGGTTCATCCAGAAGTGAATAACATGAGATCGATAAGATACAGTGCGCTCAGTAATTGCACGGCGAATATGACTATCTTCAAGAAACTTCAAAATGTTGTCGTATTCCTTCAGCGTCGGACAAATAGACTTGTCAAGCGTGATACATGTGTTGTGAGTTTTGGAAAACTTAACTTAGATAACACGTGCTGGAACCTGTGCATGAAAAACGACATAAAACAATTAGCACGCTTTTCGAGGAAAAATCACAAAATTTTTTTAACATTTTAATCAAGTTCGCCCGAACATGTCACACACATGTTCAACTTTTTCCTAATGCAAGTTCGGGAGAACTTACAGTTTTATTTTTTCAATTTTTTTCTAAGTTCGGCCGAACATGTATGACATGTTTTTATTAAAGAACAAGTTTGGGCGAACCTACAATACAAACAAATCATTTTTGTTAACATAAGTTCGGTCGAACATGTTTAGATAAAAAATATTTCAACACTCAAGTTCGGTCGAACATGTTTCTGATTCATTCAGTTGTGTTTTGGACAAGTCCGGTCGAACTTGACAACAAGTTCGGCCGAACTTGTCATCTTCTTCAACTGATCAACATAAATCAAACATGCAAAAGTGCATTTTAGATCAATCAAAAACAATTTCTCGGTCGATTTTTAGTATAGATCAAAGATCTATGTTCAATTTTGTCCAATAACACCTAAAACTATCAGATTTTAAGTTTTTAGATTTGGTTTTGTTTGTTAACAGTTCAATCATGGTTTATTTTCAATTAATTACCTCTGCCATAGTAGTTGGTGTGCTAATCACCAAAAACTAATTTCAAATGAACAGTATACGGTATGCAAATGACAATTTCACACAAATTCTCTCAAAACACTCAAGTTCGCTCAAAACATTCTGATAACAGATAAATGAGTTTGGCCGAACTTGAATGGTATTTATACCATGTCAAGTTCGGGCGACTTGCTAAGCCCATTTCAAAAGCACAGACTAAGTTCGAACGAACTTATTGTAAAACTAACAATCAGCCATCTGCAACTTCGGTCGAACTTGCTGATTGTTAAGCTTGAATTGTTTAGCAAGTTCGGCTGAACTTGCCAAACCTCAAAATTTCAAACTTTTTTCAAATTTTTCATTTTTAACCCTGAACTTTTCAACTTTTTACCGGTTATGAAAATCCACTCAGTTGACCAAGTCCAAGCTAATGATCTTGGTTAACCGATTTGTCTGCCGAGTCCAAGTTAATGACCCCGGTTTGACCCGTTACGAACAAACAGCTGATATTTTCAAAATCAAAGTTTCAAATTAATGAACTTTTTATCGTTTTAACTTTTCAGCTTTTAAACAGATTAGCTCCCAGCCCATTGTCAAAGAGATTCCCACCAATTCTAGCATCTTACCAGACTTCGAAGATCCGTTCTCCAACATTGGTTTGCTGAAAACAATGTAAAAATAAAATCTTTTTGTATTTTTGTAAGTTTATGCTTAAACACATCGAAAATCTTTTTGATTTTAATCTGAAAAGCTGAAATATAATGAAATAAGCAATGTAAACTATGTATAAACATATTTACAGACATATTTTTGTGAATTCGTGTCTAAGGATCATATCCATTGATTGAGACATATCACCAGTACCTTTGACCTTTATATGACTTTAAGTTTTAAACTCGTTTACCTAGAGTGTCTATGACTTTAAGTTTTAAACTCGTTTACCTAGATTGTCGATATGTTGTCCACTTAAACTTTACCACATTTCTCAACTATTTCAAGATATGTTAAGATAGAATTCATGAAACTTAACTTATCTATGGTTCCCACTTCTCGAATATACTCCCGTATCCAGATTCCCTAAATTTCATCTTACAGGTGAATATAGCGTAATTGATATCTTTATCTGGGTTGTGCGAGACCTTGAGAGCTCAGGTTAGTACTACCGAATAGACAAAGAGATGAAGGCTCGTCTTTAAGGTGTGTTCCACTTAAGGAATCTTTTCAGCATTGCATATGATTATATCTTTCGATACTTTTCAATATTGCATGCAATTTGGGGTTTAAAGCGAAAGTATTATAGAAGTTCTAGGCCATTGCTTCCGCAAAATTAGAAGAACTTGTATAATACCCCAGATATCAACTATCTATAAAGACCTCGTATCTCAGAATCAGGCAATCTTTCAGACGAAATTTTGGAGTACTAAGTCCATATATCCAAGCTGTGTTAATCCACAAGATTAAACAGTTGTAAAATTTAGTTTATATCTCGAAAACAGTTTACTGAACGTGTTAAGCCTATCGACACATCTGTAGTAAGACTCGTTTATTACTTTTTAAAACTTTACATTTCTTTAGCATACTGTAATAGTCCACTGATGTACTATCATTTCCTTTTATGACACTGAATTCTTTTTGTCTTTTTTAGTGTTTATGAACATTTTGAATTTTTATATGTTTTTGTATTTTCTCTAACATTTCTCCTCATAAAATCAAAGACATCTTTTTGGATTTTAGTTTTTAATAAAATTCTAAACTAGAAAAGTATTTACAAACCAATGTGAATCACGCAAACTCGTCGTCTGATCCGTATTCAACCTCAGCATCCGCACATGTCAGCAAATTTTTCATACCATTAATTTTCAACAAGTATTTAAACCGTGGTAATGAAAATGGTTTGGTATAAATATCAGCCTTTTGTTCGTCGGTGTGGATTTTTTCTATTCGTACCAATTTCTTTTCGTAGCAATCACGAATGAAATGATCACGAATTTCAATGTGTTTTGTGCGTGAGTGATGAACCGGATTTTTAGTTATATCGATGGCTGCCTTGTATCAACATACAGCGGAGTGTCTAGAAATTGCATACCATAGTCTCTCATCTGTTGTTGAATCCACATAATCTGTGAACAGCTGGAGGCCGAGATATACTCAGCTTCACAGGTAGAGAGAGCGACCGTAGTTTGTTTCTTACACTGCCAGGTTACCATTCGTGTTCCGAAGAACTGGCATCCCGCTGTAGTTGATTTAGAATTCAACTTATCTACACCAAAATCGGAATCAACATATCCTGTGAGGTCGAAATTGTCGTTCTTCGGGTACCACAAGCAGGTACTTGGGTAGATATCCGAAGATACGCTTCACGATCTGCATGTGTAAGATCCTCGGGCTTGACTGATATCTGGCGCATAGGCAGGGGATACATAATATCTGGGCGTGATGCCGTCAGATACATCAACGATCCAATCATCGATCTGTATAATGTCTCGTCAACTTTGGTTCCAGTCTCGTCAACACAAATTCCATGATTTAGAGCAAGAGGCGTAGATTGAGGCTTCAAGCTTTCCATTCCAAACTTCTTCAAGATGTCGTGAACATACTTAGTTTGATGAATGAAAATACCATCCGGAAGCTGATCTACTTGCAAACCAAGGAAGAACTTCATTTCGCCCGTCGAGGACATTTCGAATTTCTTTTTCATGATTCCCTCAAATTCCTTGCAGAGACTATCGTTTGTAGATCCAAAGATGATGTCGTCACGTAGATTTGAACTATAATCAGATGGCCATCAACTTCTCTGGTGAAAAGAGTACTATCCACAGTTCCTCTGATAAAGTCGTTTCCGACGAGATGTTGCGATAACGTCTCGTACCAAGCTCTTGGGGCTTGGTGTAGACCGTAGAGTGCTTTATCCAGTAGGTACGCTTTCTTCTTGTTAAGTGAATCGACAAACCCCGGTGGTTGTCCAACGTACATCTTCTCGCGTAATTTGCCATACAGAAAAGCTGATTTGACATCCAATTGATAGACCTTAAATCCTTTCCATCATGCGAAAGCTAGAAATATTCGAATAGATTCCAATCGAGCTACTGGTGCATAGACTTCCGTGTAGTCTATACCTTCTTGCTGGTGAAATCCCTTGAAAACAAGCCTAGCTTTGTTACGTACAATAACTCCTCTATCATCACGTTTACACTTAAAGACCCATTTTGGTAGGTCTTCAAGCTTCCACACACCCAACTTCTCAAACTGCAATAATTCTTCTCGCATTGCTTGTACCCAGTTTTCATCTGCTAAAGCTTCATTAACTGTCTTAGGCTAAATCTGAGGGATGAAACATAAATGCAAACAATAGTTATGGTTGTAGCAACACGTGTGTAGAAACCACTGAGTGCTTTATTAATTTGCCCTCGAGTTCTAACACCAGTTTGAAGTTCTCTGATAATGTTTGTTGACGGATGATAGGAATATGAATGCGGCAATTCTTCACTTGGAACATCTACTGAGTTTTACTGATTAGTGATGTTGATATCAACAACCAATTCAATATTTGGAGAGCTTGATGAAACTTCATTTCTGTTGTTCGGGACTGCAGATTGATTAAGAAGACTTGTTATTTGTTCCACTTCTTCATCTGAAGAAGATGATTCCCCATCAGCATCAAATGTTGGTGCTTCATCTGAATAAGAATCTTGATTCTAAGCATACTGGGCTCCGTTGTTGTATTCATTGGTTC
The DNA here is from genome assembly GCA_947069175.1 of Scalesia atractyloides. Taxonomy (NCBI): domain Eukaryota; kingdom Viridiplantae; phylum Streptophyta; class Magnoliopsida; order Asterales; family Asteraceae; genus Scalesia; species Scalesia atractyloides. The sequence continues at coordinate 13,030,776 of CAMTDV010000019.1, forward strand.
GGTAGAGGCATTCGTTTGAAGAGTAGTGGGTGATGATAATGTTTAAGAAACATTTTAAGCCGGAACACCACTATTGTTTGAACTTGCGGCATCAAATGTTGGTGCTTCATCTGAATCAGAATCTTGATTCTGAGGCATACTGGGCTCCGTTTTTGTATTCATTGGTTCAGTAGAGGCATTCGTTGGAAGAGTAGTGGGTGATGATAATGTTTAAGAAACATTTTCAGCCGGAACACCACTATTGTTTGAACTTGCGGCAGAAGAAGATGGATCCAACTTGGGTTGATTAACCACAATTGGTCGAACAATTTGCTCTTGATTCGCTGACAGGTGAAGATAATATAACGCTGCAACTTCTTCGTCAGTTGGTTCTTTGGGCAAGTCAAATGACTTCCATAGGTCTTGATAGTTAAACAACCATGCGTCACATCTCCTTTGAATAGGATCCGTGTAATTGAAACAATCCACGTGCTGTGCTTCAATAACATTTCGCAATGAAGGAACATATACTCTTCTCAACAGACTCGCATATCCAACAAAGAAACCGTCGAGAGGTTTAGCTCCGAATTTGCCATCTTGGTCTATTACGGTACAAGGAGCACCGAATGTTCTAAGAACTTCAAATTTGGCTTCCGTCGGTTTATCATCTCAAAACATGTTTTCTTTGTTTGTTTGACAGTGAGAACCCTGTTTAGCGTGTAGCAAACTGCAACAACTGCTCCACTCCAGAAGCTAATTGGATGTTTAGAATCTGCAAGCATGGTTCTCGTAGTTTCAATCAAAGTTCGATTCTTCCGTTCAGCAACTCCGTTTTGCTGTGGAGTATAGGGAGCACTAAACTCTTGCAGAATCCCTTTTGCGTTACAGAATTCCTTCATTTTGTTATTCTTAAACTATGTGCCGTTGTCACTTCTAATGCGTTTTTTGATTCTTGAAAGAATACCCACGAATATCTTGAATAGTCATCTGTCATGATCAAGAAATATAAGTCTCCTGATATGCTTCGAACATTTATAGGACCAAATAAATCCACGTGTAGACGTTCTAAAGGCAACTTGATTGAGTTTCGAATTTTCTTCGGATGAGATTTTTTGATCTGCTTTCCCTTCTTGCATTCCAAGCAATGATCAGACATCTAAAAACTTCAAAGATTTACGCCTTCTACAAGATCATTATGAACCAAGAAATTCATTTTCCGCAAATGAATATGCCCCATCTTTCGATTCCAGAGAATATAATCTTTTTGAGTAGCCTTTGATATAAAACATTGTGCTGATTATGATGAAGTGGTAGAAACACCCATATCAAGAACATATAAATCATTCTCTCGTGGTGCTCGCATCGGAATCCACTCATCTGGAATTTTGAATCCCAGCTTCAAGATAATACACTCCATATCATTGAAATGAACTGTGAATTTCTTGTCACAAATCTGCGATATACTCAGAAGATTGTTCTCAAGTTCTGCAATATAGTTCACGCGATCAAATGAAACTACGCCATTGGAGAGTTTTCCCTCAGCGACTATCCTTCCACCTTGATTTCCTAGCTTTAATGTCGAATAGCAATGGGTTCATTCCTGTCATGTGCCTGGACGCTCCACTATCCAAAATCCACTTTGAAAGTACGGATCTTTGGAGCCCTGCAAAATTCAGAAATTAGGTGAAAAGCTCTACCCAAGCCTTCTTGGTCTTGGGTATTACAGGATAACCATCAACAAAAGCATATTCAAACTCATCAACATCATCAAAATCAAATTCATCATCTGTTTCAACAATGTTAATGTTTGAAAATTTCACTTTTTTCGTATCTTCTACAGATTTGACATTATCGTTCTTGATTTCTGTTTTAATTTCTTTCACATTCTCACTAGTCTTTACCTTCTCAGACTTAGTGATTTCAGACTTCGATTCTTTTGTGCTGTTAGTCTTTACCAGCTCAGACTTAACAACACCAGATGTTGTTGACCTTTTCTTTGCAATCCAGGTTTGAGATTTGATATTAGCCTTTTTGATGTAAAACTTGTTTTCATTAGACCTAGAAGTTTCACCTTTTTCGAAAATGGAATTTTCAAAAATCTTTTCAGACTTTGGTTTAACTTCTGGTTTTGATTCATTTCGTTTCAAAATCTTTACAGGTTTTGCAAACACCGGTTGCTTTGGTTTAACAAAACTAGAATCTCTTCTTCGAGGATAAGCCGGTTTTGATTTCGGACAATGTCGTGCCATATGACAAATTTCATTGCACTTGCCACATGTCCGATTATAAAGTGGATGTCCTTTAACCGGTGGTTTTACCCTACTAGAGGTTTTGGCACCACTTGTAATCTTGGATTTATCTCGAAGTTCTTTCTCCTTCTTGAACTCATCTTTTGATTGCTTACCAATCAAATTCTCCTCATGAACTGTATTCGTCCCATATACAAACTTCATGTTTTGTTTTTATATTCATGAAATGGTGACGGTTTCTTTACAGATTCATCAGTTTCTTCTTCTATTCCCAACCCTGCTCTCCAGTTTTCTGAATGATCACCACCTTTTCTTCGGTAATTGTTTCTTTTAGGTTTGGAATAGAATTTTCGTTCATTGATTACCAAGACCTCTGATGTGACTTCCACGAGTTTAACGAATTTATCAAGCAATTCTTCTTTCACATTCTGAATCGGGAAGCTATCATCAAAGTATAGTCTATCCGAATCCTTAATTTTGTACATTACAATTAAGATCGTCACTTAGACCATCTTCTGACGATTTATCGTCATTTCAGATTGTGAATCAGAATTCTTTGAACTTGAGTTGGCGCTTTTGAAGTTGCCATCATCAGAATCACTTAAAACATTTTCAAAAACTTTGTTAACCACAACATTGTTATCATCATCAGGTTTAGCATAGACTATATCAATGTTCTCTGGCAACTCGTTTTTCTTTTCAGAAAGTAATTCAACATTGAGTGCCTTGTCCATCCCGTCTGCAGATTTAACACAATTTTATCAAAGGAGTGGAGGAACATTGCTATTCTTTGCCCGTTTTCTTTTTAGGTTTTTCTTCCGATGGGATTGTTGGAAGAATGTGATCGATAACATACGCGTTAGGGGTATAACTTCTTAACAATTGTCGAACTCTTTCAGTTTCAATTGTCATATCTTGAAGTTGTTTTTTGATTTCAGCAATGGTGTTGATATAAATGTTAATTGCTCTTTGTTTATCCATTACTGTACCACTCAACATTCTTATATTATCATGTTGTTCGGTGTTATTTATGTCGAGTTTGCCATAATCATTTTTCATTTTGTCATACGCTTCTTTCATTGTGCGATAATCATATTTTAACAAATCATTATGCACATTGTTTCAGCGATGATCTTTGATTTTTCGGCACATTCGACACAAGGTTTAGTACATTTTGTACAAGGTTTCTCAACCTCTACAACTTGTACTTTGACAACTACTTTCTCGATAACCTTTACCTCTGGACCTACCTTGGTTAGATTTGCCATTAAAGCTTTATCTGCCATGTCCTTGAGGTCTTCGACTTTCATTTCTTGAGTGATATCAACAATCACTTCATCAATCTTTTTCTCCTCAACCACTTGTTCTTTCGTGCTTCCATCAAAGTGACCTGCAAAACTCTCACAAGAATTAGAGGATAAAATTCCTTGTCTCTGCATATGGATATATTCCTCTTCTTCCTACTGTTGATGCAAGTATTGTTCCAGAATAGCTTGTTCGAAAGCTGTTGTTTCTGCTGCTGCCGCTGCCTCCTCTGCAGAATTATCTTCAAGTATCTCTGCCATCAAAGCAACTCCGGTCTTTTTCCCAATATAAGAGTTCCAGTCAAAACCGTCATCTTCTGTAGATGCAACCATGGCTTTCTCTGTGGTACTACTATTTAGCTTTTCCTTGATCTCAATCTGAGTTTTCTTCGGGAACGGTTTATATTGAAGTGCCTTCTTGTAATATTCATTCCCTCCTCCGAAAGGACTTTGATTTCCGGTTACCTTGGTGTTCTTACACTCTCTTTTAAAATGTCCCTTCTTTCGACATCTAAAACACGTGACTTTGGATTTGTCAAAACCCAATTTGTTGATGGAATTTCCTATGTCACGGCCAGTGAGTGCAACAAACTTTGTCACTCTCCAGATGATCGAAGCTAAGGACCATTTGATGTCCATTAGTTCGAGTTCTTCCTCCTCAACCTGGTCAAAATCTTCTGCGGTCATCTCGGGTTTTCCGATCTTACCGGCAACAAGACATTCATAAGATTCTAAGACGGTAGCGAGTAGTGACATATGTTGTTTTGCAACTTCTTCTGAAACAACATTGTTCAAATTCACTGCTATATTGCACTTGTAAACATTCGGATAAGAACTTTGTTGTTAGTTCTGATTTGCTTGACTTTGGAATGTTGAATTAGAACCAGTGCTCGAGTAAGAATTTTGTGGACTTTGGTTATACTGAGGCTGTGAATGATTCTGGTTCTGTGGAGAAGCACTCATGTTTGCACTAAAAGCAGTTCCAATTTTTGGACTCGAAATGTTATCTTGCATTCCGGTTTTGTAGTACAAACCGATGTCTTGAACAACATTGCTGTTCTTTGACTTCGCTATCTTCAGAAGCTCCATTTTGTGGCCTTCGAGTTTATCGATAAACGTTGACAACTTGAAGAAATCCCACTTATCACTATTCTTCAGAACCATCAAATAAGTTGACCATTCATCCTCTGGTAGGGCGTCAACAAGTTTGTCGATGTATTCTTGTTCCGTCTTCTCAAGACTGTGTCTTCGCATTTGCACTTTGAGATGATAGAAACGCTCAATCATTTGCTTAATGGTCTCATTCTTTAGCATGCTGAAGATATGGAACTCTTTCAGAATGAGAGCTTTCTTGCTTTTGATTATTTCAGCACTGCCTTGGTATTTCTTCTGTGACGACAACCAAAGCTCTCTTGCAATAGTATACTCTGGTAACAGAATCATAATATCTTCTTTGACAGACTGTTGAATAAGACTGATCATCTTTTTCTCTGCAATGTATTCGTGTCTCTGAGCTGCCGAGTAGTTGTACTTCTCAAGAACTTGTTGATGTTCATCTACCGGAACAGTATAGCCTCTTTCGATTGACACCCAGCCAGCAAAGTGCATGGCTTGAACCCAGCAGGTAAATTTTTCTTTCCATGCTTCGTATTCGTCCATGCTCATCAGCTTGGGCAGTTTGACGGTCGTTCCCATTTCGTTATCAAGATTGACTTGATTAATCACACTGGCATTTGACGAACTAGCTCCAGACATATAAGCTCTTAGTTGATCTTCCATTATGAATCACGACTGAAAAGTTTTCAAAAACTTTGAAAAACAGTTAGTCCTACAACAAGTTCGGTCGAACTTGTAGTGACAAATGAACAATTCTTGAATTTTCAAACAAGTTCGGTCGAACTTGTTAGTTTTACTTTGAAAAAAATTCGTTCATCTTTGGTCGAACTTACAACATTAGACCTACAGATCTTCGAGCGAACTTGTTCACAAGAACTTTGATGAAATATAAGTAAGTTTGGGCGAACTTACTTAAAATCTTCTTGATTTTATAGAAGTTCGGTCAAACTTGTTGTAAAATTAAAGAAAAATTCAGTATCTTCGAGCGAACTTCACTAAAACTTCCTCAAAAATCACCTAAGTTCGGGCGAACTTACTAAAAAATCACTTGAAAAGTGATGTTTTAGTGCAAGTTCGGCCGAACATGACCAACAAATTCGTTCCACAAAGTTTTTAAAAAAAATGGTTTTTTCAAAATTTCAATATGAATTCGGTTGAATTTGGTCTCCAATGTTTCAAGGGTTTATCTTTATTGTATTTTACATGATATATTCAAAATTCAAAAGATTTTGATCATGAATTCTTCATTTTGTGATCAAAAGTTAAAGAAAAAGAAGAATGGAGTAGAAATAGAAGTGATCTTGTCTTGATATTATCAATAGCGGAAATATTACGTCGTGTTACCAATAGACAAGAATTAATCAGTTAATCGTCAGTTTTATTGATTAAACGTTCAGATTACAGACTAACAGAGCTTCGCCTCTTCAATGAGAAAGTTACAAATGAGACACTCAAGCTAGGTATTTATAGGTTTACAAGTTCGGCCGAACTTGCCTATGCAAGTTCGCCCGAACATGCTTAAACATGTAAATATATGGGCGAACTTAGCTAAGACACTTCATAAATACTTCTTAACCTAGCCTATCCAGCTTTATACAATACAGACTCGATATAAGACTAAGACATAGACATTCTGCACCAACATTGAACGATTCTGATGAAGGCAGCTTTAAAAACGCCAACTCGAGCTCAAAGAATTCAGATTCACAGTCCGAAGATGACGATACATCATCGAAGAAAGATCTATGTGATGATCCTAATGTTGTCATGTACAAGATTAAGGAATCTGATAGATTATACTTTGATGACAGATTTCCGATTCAGAATGTGAAGGAAGAATTATTAGACAAATTCTTTAAACTCGTGGAAGTCACATCAGATGATCTGGAGATCGATGAAAAGAAATTCTATTCCAAACCTAAAAGAAACAACTACCGAAAGAATGGTGGTGATAAGGCGATACCAAACTACATCAAATGCGAACCCATGCATTTACTCGGACATTGCTAGACTTTATGGACTCAACTAATAATATAATTAAGTCTAAATACACGTAATATAAATAAATAAATAGTGATTAGGTTGTATGAATTAACCTGAAAATTTGCCGTTTGTCACACACACTAGGCTAGAGAAGATAAGAAATGAGGTTTTTTGGGAAAACATTAGGAATAGCTAGTATTTCGAATAACATAAGGGAGGGAAGGTTGAGATGGTTTGGACATGTTAGGAGGAGGGAGGTGACGACCATGGTCTGAGCCATGGAAACTCTCAATGTGAGGGGAAGAGGAATAGAGGCATACCGAAATTGACCTGGGAGGAGCGAATTAGGCATGATTTGTTAGATTTGCACCTTTATGACGACATGGTTGATGATAGGAGTTTGTGGCGACGTAGGATTAACGTTAAGGACTTTTAGGAGGAGGTTACAGTTTTATATTAGTCAGGACTACAACTTTTTTAAGTGGTTTGTGAATGTTATAACTTGCATGTGTGTTAATTTCATATGTTATCTAATCCTATTATATGTCTTCACTATTTCTCTTGTTTGGTAGCTTAATAAGGATATCTTCATTACTTATATGTGGTTATATGTGTATACATATTTTATTTGACTCTTTTGTACGGATATGAATTTGGAGTTGGGGATCTCACTAGAAGTAGTCTCTAGGGTAAGACTTGCATACAACCATCCTCCGCAGACGCTACCAATCGCTTAGCTATGGGTGGGATTATACTAGGTATGATTGATTGACTTGTTTTTTTAGTTATTTGGGGAATTAAATAATTATTGATAATTAAATTTATATTAAATATCTAAAAATATATTATTTTAAAATCTTTTTATAATATCATTGTTTAATAGGATATAAAAATGGTAAAACTAACATTTAGATGACCTAAAATCATGTCATGTGTCCCCAACTATTTTTATTTGTTAGTTGTTATAGATTATAGAATATATGTTGGATATGAGATGTTCGCATCTAAAGAGTTGCATTTTAGATGATGAACAAGAAATAATATTTAAGAGTTAATTATTATAGTTCACGAATTCATGGTTTTAACGGTACAACAAAAACAAATATTTATAGTAAATAATTATTTACGAAATGATATTTTTTATTTTAGTTGATTATTAACTAAAAGTTAATTAAATAATAACAAAGAAATCAGTGGATGGATGGTTAATATTAACTGTTACATAAAGCATATTATTACATTTATAGTGATAAATATGTTAGGTTGATGAATATTATTTATAAGATAAATAATATTATTATATTTATATAAGTAAATATAATTCTGAGTACTTGTATACAAATACAATTATTGTGACATATGGTAAATACTAGGCACCTTAAAACATTGGGGTTATAACACAATTATGATATAAAAGCACAACCACCACACCACCACCCTCCTTCGTCGCCATCACGCAGGAAACCACCGGGCATCACAAGTACCGCTAGAAACCTGCCAATGCCACCCAATCTGGCTACCCGCACTACCTTCGACCCACTCTGCCACTGTTGCACCTCTCAACCGACTCACACCACTTCTGGCTTCACACCTCCGCCGCTGCTCCGTCACCCGCCGGCAAGAACTGGAGGTTTTGTCTTCTTTAATGGTTTTAATCGTGAAGTGTTCCTGGGTTTTACGCTTCATGAAATTTATAAAACATTATATTGTATTGCTAAAGTCGCCTAAAGGGTAAAACGCGTTACTTTATAAAAAACTGATCCACAATGTAACTTTGATGACTTGTATGCTTGTTCTTCGATAACTTGTTTTGGGTAAAATCTATATATAAATGTAGATAAATATAAGCGTATCACAACCATATACTCTAAATTTTATAAAAATATTGGATCTTAGAACTTATAAGCGAAAAACATAATATATTTAAAGTAATTATAAGCGAAAAAAATATTAATGCTATGTATAATATAGTTTTATCAGTTTTACAAAACTAAAAAAACTATTATATTGTGAGGTCCTTTTTAACAAAACTATAGAACAAAATCCATAATATTATCAGCTTTACTTTAAGTATAAGTAGTCAAATGACACCCAAGTGATATACTATTGGATATGAGAGTGTGTGATAGTATGTGTTTTTGATAAACAATTTTAACTAATTCAAAAAAATCAATCAAATAGTGATAATAAACACATCATTATAAAACGCGACTAGATTTGGGACTGATTGCAAATGATTTTAATTATAATAAAATGTTTCAATACAATCATACTGTTGATGCACTTTGTGTCCGTCAGTGTACGAATAGGCTAGATAGAGCGTGTGTTGAATATTGTATAGATTAGATACGAACACGCGACCCAAGTGTGAACTGGAACAGGTTTATAGTGTCACTTCAGACGAATACTAGTGAACTCGTACGAAGTGTAGTCACCTCGTACAAAGTCAATACCCAATTCGTACGAGCTGCTTAGTGTGAATATATATAGCGTGGTATGTTGATTGTAATGTAAGTTTTGGAGCTCCCAGAGGGGAGACACTGGCGGATTTTCTCCAGAACTCCGCCAGTTTGACAAGATGTATAATTTTTTGGTATGAATGAACATATGCTTCCGCTGATTCTATTTCTACTCCTTTCTTAATAACATTCTACCGAATCGGTTAAGTTTTGCTCAAACTTCCATCTAGAACCGCCAGACCAAGGACCTTCAATTGGTATCAGAGCTACGGTTATCACCTACGCTCATGAATATGGACATTTATGGACTTAGGAGGGTTTTATACGCAAAACATCAAATAACTGGACAATCCACGGATAAAAAGTAAAATTGAACTTATAGGGTTGTTAGAAAAGCATTTTCGGTCAGATCTATGGTGGAATCATCTCGAAATTCAAAGAAATAAAGATTCAGAATCGAAAAAGGTGATGAGTCTTGTTTGTGGGAAGGGATCACTTCGCACGAGGAGACATGCCTAAAAAAGAAAAAAAAAAGGCATTTTTTGATCGTATTGACGAGACGAGTGTCCAGGAAAAATTTGGTGATTGCAATTTTTTCGAGGTTTTATCGACCGATGCGGAATGTTTGGGGACGCTGTCTAGAGCTTCACAGTACAAATTTGATGATACTGTCACAAAATGTTGAAGATAACAGGAGAGTCATTGATACATGTGCAAAATTTTTATTATTTGGTGTCGTGACAACTAATGGGCCTTAACGTAAAATCTGCATTTGTTAAATACTGATTTTCCAGATATGAGTGGGAATTTCAGTGAAAAATTTTGGTACGGACAGAATTTGCAAAAATGAGGGGCAAGAAATTTTTCACGTATATATAAAAATTCCGACATTTTTGAAATTCGTGACGTTGCAACTGTATATGGGTGGTTACTGTTATGGGTGAAATTCTGAGCCTATATCCTGAATTATATCTTGACTTAATTATAGTTGTTAACGATCAGGATACCAGACCAGGATATTGGTAACATCCTGAGGCAGTATCCTGGTGATTACTGATTATTCGCGTGCAGGACATAGCAGCAGGATCACAACGTTCACGAAGACTCGTTCACCTGAAGACTCGGTCTAAATGGTTAGAAGAAAGACGTTGAAGCCGCAATACCTGGTCAACAACGTTCACTAGTGAATATTCCAAGGCATCCCATCATTTTAGGAGAGTTCGTTTTTCTTTGTAACTATAAATATCGGATAACCAGATCGATATGTCACAGCACTGACACTCACTACTTTCGAGTTCTAACACATTCTCTCGTAATTACACACAAACACTCTTCACTAGAAATTTTTGTAACACATAGCAACGATCTCCTGCACTGTATCCTGAGTTTTGAAGTAACAAGAAGAACGAGGAAGCTGCGATTGTCAGCTCCTGAGGTTTTATGCCGGAGATCAAGATTGATCAAGGGCTTTCCTCGTACATCTCCTGTCAACCTTTACATCTTCGCTCATTATTTGATTGTTGATATAGCTCAACATCCATAGCTGTATCCTAAAAACTGTTTTTACAAACAAGCAAACCAACACATTTTTCATAAAAACTGCTAGCACACTACCTCACGAAACTAATTTGATCACTAAATTGCTTTGGTAATTTTTGACCAAAACAATTTGGCGCCCATCATGGGGCAAGTGGTGTTATTTCTACTAAAAGCTTTGTTAAAATCATTACTTGGCTTTTTGTTTTAAAAACTTTTTTCACAACTGTTTTCGATGGCTTCGAAATCAAACATGAGCTCTTCCTCCACGCCTGCTACAACCTCTGCTACAACTGGTACAGTGCTTCCACCACCTTCATCCCGGGACACTCTACCTACTCAGAATGTCTACAGATCTGGTGTTCCAGGGAGAACTCCTATTATGGCTTCTAATGATGAAATTTTAGCTTTGTTTGGTAATATACAGGATGAAGCAACAACAGGAAGATAAACAAACGATAATGAGAGAAACAAAACTTTTGAAGTCCAACTCCAAGAGACCTGCTGAGTATGTTGTCACTCCCATGCAGCCCATGAATCTGAACATTAGTTCAGTGGTGTATACTAAGGATAATCAGGGCAATGTCGTACCAAGCCGTTCACAGAGCAATGTTCCTAAGATACCCTCATCAGCCAGGATATCGATTGTAAGGGGCCCAGGATACGTTCCAGGATATGGCCAGAATCAACAGGCTTGTAACCTATCTAATAATGTTAATACTCTTACTACTAACAATGTTGGATCTTTGCAGGATACAAGTGTAACCTCAGCACTCTCCAGAGAGCTTCAGAAACTGAAGCATATGATATCAAGTGTATCTGGGGTAGTGCAGCCCATACCGAAAGTATCCCAGGATAGTCACAACATATCTCATTTTGCTCGCCACATTTGTGATGCTGAAATCCTAAAGAGATTCCAAACCCCCAACATGAAGCTTTATGATGGGACGACGGATCCTGAAGAGCATATTGCCCAGTATAGGGAGAGGATGGAAGTGAATCCTATTCCACCGGATTTTAAAGAAGCATGTCTTTGCAAGGCCTTTGGCTCTACTCCGATAGGATCAGCCTTGAAGTGGCTCTTAAGTGTTCCACCGCATTCAATTACATCATTTGCTCATTTGGTTAATTTGTTTAACAGTCAATTTTCTTATAGTAGAAGCTTTGAAAAACTAACAAGTGACCTCTACAGGATAACACCGGGGCCTCAAGAATCCCTTAGGGATTATGTGAATAAATTTAGTAGGGAATCCTTAGATATCCCACATCTTAATGTTGCTACATCTGTACAGGCATTCAAGATGCGATTACAAAAGGATTCTCCCTTTTATCAGAATCTTGTAATGAATCCTTGAGGAACTTGGACGAAGCTCAAAACAGGGCTCTAAGATATATCAGGCTTGAGGACGACAAGAAAATGCAAGAGAGGATGAATTCATCCTCAACATATGAATCAACTAACAGGAAGTCAGAATCCTCGTACAAGCCATATCACTCTAAGCCATATAGAAGGAATGATAGCAAAAAAGTGAATGCTGTTGAGGAAGAAGATCCTGAGGAGTATCCTGAGTTATCTAAATACTGTTTTTTTGTTAATACTCCTGAATTAATATATGCCATGCAGGGTTTAGGAGATAAAGCAAGGTGGCCAAGGAAGAACCAACAAAAGCCTGATTGGAAGGACAAGTCCAAGTGGTGCGCCTTCCATGAAGATTTTGGACATATGACGGAAGATTGCATAGCCCTGAGAAAGGAGATAAGCTATCTACTAAGCAAAGGCTACTTAAAAGATCTAATCGGCAGGAAGAAGAATAAGGGCCAGGATACTGACAAGGATCCTGAACGAGCAGCATCGCCTCCCCCAGACGCCAAGATAATCAATTTCATATCTGGAGGATCCGATATATACGGAACCTCTTATTCTGTAGCTAAGAGCCATGCCAAAGAGGCAAAGTCAGAAAGAGGGGATAAGCCAACGAGGGTGACAACATTTACAACTGACAAAGTGATAACGTTCGACAGTGAAGACCAGGATAGTATTCAGGATCCTCATCATGATGGTCTGGTAATCACTTTGTATATTGCTAACCATTTTGTGCGCAGGATATTGGTGGACAATGGTAGCTCGGTCAACATCATTCAACTAGAGACCCTGAAGAGGATGAACATCCTAGAAATGGAGATTACCTCGAAATCCACTGTGCTTGTAGGGTTCAGCGGAGAAGCGAAGAACACGGTTGGAGAGATAAAGCTGCCTGTATACGTTGAAGGAGTGAATTCGATGCAACGTCTTTGTGTCATGGACTCGTTATCGTGCTATAATATTATATTAGGCAGGCTATGGATTCATGATATGAAAGTTTTGCCTTCTACCTATCATCAATGTGTCAAGATCCCTATTCCTTGGGGGTAGTCAAAGTGGAAATCGACCAACAGGAGGCGAAGGAATGCTACTCCTCTTTGATGAAGTCATCAACAAAATCCAGGGCAGGATAGCAATTAAAGATACAAGCCCAGGATATCGTGGAAACTTCAGAGCAGGATATTAAGAAAGTTGTTTGGACCATGATAATCCAAATATCTCGATGCTTGTAGGAACCAATATCCCTCAGGATATTGAGAGTCAGCTTACTAACTTTTTGAAATGCAGGATGTCCACATTTGCATGGAAACACGAAGACATGACAGGTATATTGAAAGATATTATAACTCACAAACTTGGAATTGACAAATCCTTCAGGCCCATTCAACAAAAGAGAAGGAAATTCGCTCCTGAAAGGAATGCAATTATACAAGAGGAGGTTGAAAGGTTGTTGAAGTCCAAGATGATTAGGGAAGTTAAATTTCCTTAGTGGCTAGCAAACGAGGTGGTGGTCCAGAAGAAGAATGGGAAGTTTAGAGTTTGTGTAGATTACACTGACCTCAATAAAGGCTGTCCTAAAGACCCGTTCCCATTACCTCATATAGATTCGATGGTAGATGCAACTATCGCATGAAATGCTGACCTTTATGGACGCATCCTCAGGATTTCATCAAATCCAAATGGAGCCATCCGACCAAGAAGACACAACATTCATGACACCAACAGGTATATATTGTTATACTGCCATGCCTTATGGTTTAAAAACACAGGGGCAACATACCAGAGGCTAGTCAATATGATGTTTAAAGACAAACTGGGGGACACGATGGAGGTGTATATTGACGATATGGTGGTAAAATCCAAGATAGCCGAGGATCATCTTCAGGATCTTTAATGTGCTTTCAATATCCTGGACAAATATAATATTAAGTTGAATCCTGCTAAGTGTCACTTCGGAGTGGGGGCAGGAAAATTTCTAGGATATATGGTGACCAAGAGGGGAATAGAAGCAAGCCCAGAACATACTAAAGCTATCCTGGATCTCAAATCACCATCTAACATGAAGGATGTGCAGAGATCAACAGGACGGGTAGCAGCGTTGAATAGGTTCATATGAAGATCCTTGGAAAAATGCAAGGAATTTTATGATATCCTGAAGAAGAAAAAAAAATTTGAATGGGGGAGAAAGACACGAAGTTGCTCTACAAGAACTGAAACAATATCTTTCAAGTGCACCCCTGTTGATGAAGCTCGAGGATGGTGAACCCTTATCCCTATACCTTGCAGTATCAGGAAATACAGTAAGTGTTGTCCTGGTAAAGGATCGTGAAGGTCAGTAGTATCCTGTTTATTATGTTAGTAAAAGTTTGTTAGATGCGGAACCTAGAGACTCACACTTAGAAAAATTGATATTAGCTCTAGTCATGGCATCAGCTAAGCTTAGACATTACTTTGAAACACATAGGATTTGTGTCAAAACCAATTATCTAGTTAAAAATGTGTTTAGGAAACCTGAGATGTCTGGTAGGATGGCTAAATGGTCTGTAACAATAAGTGCATATGATTTAGTATATGAACCTAGAAATGCTATAAAGTCTCAAGCTTTAGCAGACTTTGTGGCTGATTGTAGTAGTGATATCTAAAATGAGGCTGACCTAGAAGTACAACAACTAGGTGAGAATTCAGGATCTTGGATATTGTATACTGATGGTGCATCCATTGTAAGAGGTGTAGGATTTGGGATACTACTAAAATCGCCACAGGGGGGCATATTACCCCAGGCTATTAGATGTGAATTTCCTGCTTCTAATAATGAAGCTGAGTATGAAGCCCTGATAGCAGGATTATAATTGGCTAAGAATATGAATGTTAAATGTTTACAACTGTATGTTGATTCCCTGTTGATTACTAACCATTTCAATGGATCTTATGTAGTCAAAGGTGAAAAGTTAGCTGAATATCTTGAAATTGTTAAAAAATAGAAGGATATTTCGAAAATTTTACACTTGAACAGGTACCAAGAGAAGAAAATGTTGAAGCAGACGCTCTTGAAAATTTAGGATCTACTGTCAGGATACCAGAAGGAACTCAGATACCAATACTACATATCCTGTACCCGGCTATGTAACTTTTCAAGTCTCAGGATAAGGAAGTAGTAACTGTGCAGAATCATGGTGATGGATATCCTGAGAAGAATCTTGGATCCTGGATGACTCCAATTGTGAAGTATCTTGCAAAAGTAGATATCCCAAAGGATGAAAGTCCCAAGGCTTTCAGAATGAAGGTATCCCGTTTTACTATCATAAATAACGTTTTGTACAAGAAATCCCTTGCAGGTCCATATCTATGGTGCTTGGAAGATCCTGAAATCAAGGAGGTACTTTAGGATATACATGAAGGAGATTGTGGCAAGCATACTGGGGGCAGATCTTTATTCTCAAAATTGTAGAGAACAGGATATTACTGGCCGACCATGAGGAAGGATGCTGCAGAGTATGCTCGAAAATGTGATGCATGCCAAAGACACAGCAATATACTACATCAACCTGCTGAACCATTATATCCAATCATATCCCCTTGGCCATTTATGAAGTGGGGGATGGATATAGTGGGGAAACTACCTAAGGCTCCAGAGGAAAGGTCTTCATGTTGGCGATGACGAATTATTTTTCCAAGTGGGTTGAAGCAGAAGCCTTTGTCCAAGTAAGGGATCAAGAAGTGGTATCTTTCATCAAGAGGAATATCGTGACAAGATTCGGGATATCGGCCGAGATAATTTGTGATAATGGCTCTCAATTTATCAGCAAAAGAACCATGGAATTATTAAAAATTGGGGAATCAAGATGATCACGTCAACACCGGTGCATCCTCATGCTAATGGACAAGCATAATCCTCCAACAAGATAATTGTCAATAGCTTGAATAAAAGGTTAGGTGCCATGAAAGGACAATGGGCAGAAGAACTACCATTTGTATTGTGGGCAGATGGAACAACAGTGAAGAATACTACTGGACGAACTCCATTCTCATTGGTATTTGGGGCAGAAGTAGTGATTCCAACAAAGATGGTGATACCTACGGCAAGATCAAGCCTACGGGATCCTGAAGCGAATCCTGAAGTCTTATGTCAAGAACTAGATACCGTTGACGAAACAAAGGATGCAGCAAAACTAAGGATGGCAGCTTATCAACAAAGGATAGCCAAGTCATATAATAAGAATTTAAGGACTAGGAGGTTCCAAGTTGGAGATTGGGTTTTGTGGAAAGCATTTCAGAATACAACCAATCCTGCTGATGGGAAGTTAGCCCCAAAATAGGAAGGACCATATGGAAGGGGATATGTTGCCAAGATCCTAGAATGCTATACATCTTAAAGCTTATTTTAAGTGAGTTTAGGATTTACATTCTGACTCAGGATGGTATGAATTCTATCTCTTTTAAATATATTTAATTTAATATTCTTTGAAACCAAATACTGACTTAAGCATCGGAGGGCTAACACCCACCTTAGTTTGAAGGTGTCTTGTAGGATATGCTTCAGGATATTAACTCAAGATGGATCGAAAGACTAGAGGATTGGCCACCTCTCTCACGTTTAAGGGATACAGATCCTTTCGTAGGTTTAAAGGTATTCACCTTTCTCCCGAATTGGGTTTAAACACCTAGCCTGGAGCGCAAGTATCCGGGAATAGTTCAAGATAGCGGGACCAGTTCATGTAACAGTGGCTGACAATTTCGTTATTATTGGCAATATCCTGGATCCTTAAGGTATATGAGGATTGATCACCCTCTCTCGCGAAAGGGTATTTTCATATTCTCAAAGGTTTATAGGTTGATCGGAGTGTCGCGCCCCGGTCAAAGATAATACTTATATGCCCGAATTACCCTTAACAAATGCGTTAGTGGTAGTAAGCGGTCGATCCATGAAGAGTAGGTGGTTTACGTATGGACTAATTTGATTATGAAAGTTTCACGATTTTATGAAGCTTGCTATTCTGATTGACTTAATTTGTTGGTTGGAAAAGGTGTCGGAGTCACCAACAATGTTATGAATGTGATTAATTACTATGATTGTTCAAACACAAGTAAACACAATTGCAAATGATGATTTAAACAGTAATGAGAAAAAGGGTTCACATCCGGTTTCGGTAATTGCAATGCTAAGGTTTCTACAAGTTTTAGAATTGACCTAATTGGATAAACGATTAACGGATTTAGTGTACCATGACTTAGGTGTCAATAGTTATCAACATTCATGCGAATGGACAAGAATACACTTTATAATCAACACAAGTAAATCCTAACCAAGATAACGCATAAGTGCACAAATTCATTTCACAAAGTCATAACTTTATCATCATTCGACAATTTACAAATTCAATTCAAGTACATGACAATTATCAAAGATGTTTTAATCAAAACACAATTTGTCACACAAGTCAAAACTAGCACAAATCAAAACCCTAGAATTAACAACTACCTACACCGGGGTGAAACCAAGGTGATTAGCCGCTCATGGGTGAAGGAACTTGATCACCGGATGATGAAAGCTCGAGTAATAACATCTAGAATTGTAGGACCGATCCTCGATGCTTAGGAACCTAAATTTGATATCTAACATCCATAATAGCGAAAATATTACGTCGTGTTACCAATAGACAAGAATTAATCAGTTAATCATCAGTTTCATTGATTAAACGTTCAGATTACAGACTGACAGAGCTTCGCCTCTACAATGCCAAAGTTACAAATGAGACACACAAGCTAGGTATTTATAGGATTACAAGTTCGGCCCAAACATGTAAGTTCGCCTGAACTTGCCTATGCAAGTTCGGCCGAACATGCTCAAACATGTCATTTCATGGGCGAACTTGGCTAAGACTTTTCATAAATACTTCTTAACCAAGCCTATCCAGCTCTATACAATACAGACTCGATATAAGACTAAGACATAGACATTCTGCACCAACAGACTCCCCCTTGGATATCGGTTTCGTCTTTTATCAGTCTTCAAAACTCTGTCTTCATGTAAACATTAACGTACCGGACCAAAGAAGTTCTTGTAGGGCTTCTTTCGTCTCTCTTGTTTCGGATCCGCCGTTTGATCAGTTGGCGGTGGTCTTTTAAAGTTAGCCATCTTGAGCGAACTTTCTCTTACCGCTTTTTCCATCTTCTCTTTAATCGCCTTACTCCTTGTTTCTTCCTTCAAGAATTCAGCTCTTTCCAGATCCATCCACTTTGTCTGCCACATCTTTTCTGAATTCACATTACGTGCATTGCAAACATTGACAACTTTCTGATACTGCATCACTTGTACCTTTTCTCTTTCTTCAACAACAATCTTGCTGTAGAAAAGGCATTTTATATCTTCTCTCGAGCAGTTTACCAACCACATAGGATCTCAAATCCTTATCGTCCTCCACAATCCTCTCGTACCCTGATAACCCATCACTTCAACCCGTTCCTTAGCAATATCTAAGTGATCTTCGAACTTGAATACAATCACTGCTTCACAAGTAGCTGAATCAATCTGCCACCACTTGAATAAAGGATAAAAGTTCTGTTCAATCGGCATAAGCGGCATATTCCTCATGGCTCTAGGACATTTCATAATCAATGTTATGTCCTTTTTCTCCTGTAACCTTGTTAATCTTTATTCTTCGCCTCGGAATAAACGGCTTCTAGTGATTCCAACCTTTTCAGCTTCATACTTTATCATTTTCCATAACAATTGATCAACCGTCTTCATCTGATAAGTGACATTCACTGTTTGCACTAGCTCTTCCATATCCCAATACGGCAAAGTCTTTAAATCAACAAGATATTTGAAGTATTGTACTCCAAACTCTCTTTTGATTGCGTACACGTTGAGCTCCTTAAACCATCCCCAACTCAAAATATCTCCCAAAGAAACATTTTTATTTGTGGTGAAGAATGTTAGTGGACGTTGAAACTTATGTTCACGAGGCATCTCCTTGAACCAGGTCTTTCTCGCTTCAGCTATCTCCTCTTCGGTCATTGGCCTAGGAATTTTTCCTTCACGTAGCTCTTCAGCAATCCTATCTTTTAACATGTCTTCATTCAACTGTTTATACATGTCTTCGAATGTAGGAAAGCTTTCTGAATCCTAACCAACATATTTATCTTTCTTTTCTGTTTTATCATCTGAGGACCAGTCTTCAACAATCACACGGTTGTATTCATCAGCTTCAAATCTTCTTTCATACTGATACTCTTTTGGCTCAAATGTATCGACATTCATTATCTCCTCAAAATCAAATTCCAAGTTTTCAACTTCAGCTTCAACTAGCTTTGCTGGATCTTCTTTCGAATAGTTATGTACAAACTCACCTTCTCAACATTATGTTCCAACATCAATATCAAAGGTTTCTAGCACTGCAGTCATAGGCTTCACAAACCGATCAACATCTAACATATCAATGTCATCTGAAGGCCCTTTTTGCCTTGATTCCCCTTGGCTTTTATCTTCCATTTGATTTGATTCATCATTCATTAGATCAGAGAAATCAAATTCATCAGAGACTTTAGCTTCATTGATCTTTAAGCTAGTACCACCTTGGTCAAAATCATCATCACCCTGATCAAAATCGTCATCATCCTCCCCTACATTCCAATATTCATATCCTTCCTCTTCTTCATCCTCATTCTTATCCTCTTTCTCGGCTTCATCATCGTCTTTTTCTTCAGTCACGACAATAGGATCCGAAGGCTTGACAGATTCGTCAACCTTTTGTATATCAGACTCAGAATTTTGAAACATCTTCAACAGACTTCTCAGGAACATCAGAAGATTTCTCTGTAGTAGATTTAAGGGCTTCTCCCTCTTCCTGCTTCCCTTTACCACCCTCAGCCAATTCTTTTTCAGCACGCTCCTTGGCTTCTTGACGATCCAAACGATCGTATTCGGCGATAAAATCAATATTCAGATTATTGGATAACACCTTTTGTAATCTGAAGAATCTTCGATCATTCAGAGCTTGAATTTTCTTTAACTCTACAATCTCTGGTTGTAATTTTTCATTTGCGTCCTGTAGACTCTCTATCAGCGCTTTGTAATATTCACATTCATTTTCGAGCACCTTCACTTTATCATCAAGAATTTCCTTTTCGACTTCGCTTTTATTTACCTTCTTTTCGAGCTCAGCCTTTTCTAACTGAATCTTCACAACTTTATCTTCCAAAACCTTCACACGCTTCTCTAACATCTCAGCATTCATTTCAGGGAAAAATTCATCCAAGTCTTCAAGACTTATAGGACCATGTGGCATATCACCAAACATACCTCCCCTCGGCGTCTTTGGTGTTGAGTCTTTTGGTGTTGCAGTTTTTGGTGTAGCTTTCTTCGGAGTAGAGCTTTCAGGAATAGAAGTCTTTTGAGCACTCGACGATTCAACGATCAGAATTTCAACAAACTCAGACACAGGAGGTTCCTGTGTAACTCCTTGCCTTTCTGTTTCAGCATAAATGATAACAAGAGGTTCTTAACCAGAAGGTTCTTGTGTTGCTCCTTTCTCCTGAGCACCAAAAGGTTCTTGTGTGGCTTATGTGCTTTGTATCTTGCTCTTGTATCTTTTGCTCACGGCTTTCTGAGCTTTCTTGGCCTTTCGTTTTCCTTTCATCTGAGGTGACCCTGTAGTTTTCTTAGAAATTTCGATTGCAGGCGACTTTGTTCTTTTAGACTTTTTCTTTGGCCTCTCCTCATCAGAATCTATTTCTGCATTCGGATCAAAATTTGCATCCAATCTCTTTTCTTTTTCTGCTCTTATTTCAGCCTCTGTCTTTTCAGGCCCTTTATCAGATTCTTCATTTTCGGACGTAGCAGATATTACTTCTTCTTGAGTCGACTTCATTGTTTCTTGATTCTCCTTAACGACTGCAGCGCTAGATCTAACCACTGCCTTAATATTCTCAGTCTCCTCCTCATCAACAAGCAAAATCATCATCACCCTGATCAAAATCGTCATCATCCTCCCCTACATTCCAATCTTCATATCCTTCCTCTTCTTCATCCTCATTCTTATCCTCTTTCTCGGCTTCATCATCGTCTTTTTCTTCAGTCACGACAATAGGATCCGAAGGCTTGACAGATTCGTCAACCTTTTGTATATCAGACTCAGAAGCTTTTGAAACATCTTCAACAGACTTCTCAGGAACATCAGAAGATTTCTCTATAGTAGATTTAGGGGCTTCTCCCTCTACCTGCTTCCCTTTACCACCCTCAGCCAATTCTTTTTCAGAACGCTCCTTGGCTTCTTGAGCACCAGAAGGTTCTTGTGTAGCTTATGTGCTTTGTATCTTTCTCTTGTATCTTTTGCTCACGGCTTTCTGAGCTTTCTTGGCCTTTCGTTTTCCTTTCGTTTGAGGTGACCCTGTAGTTTTCTTAGAAATTTCTATTGCAGGCGACTTTGTTCTTTTAGTCTTTTTCTTTGGCCTCTCCTCATCAGAATCTATTTCTGCATTTGGATCAAAATCTGTATCCAATCTCTTTTCTTTTTCTTCTCTTATTTCAGCCTCTGTCTTTTCAGGCCCTTTATCAGATTTTTCATTTTCAGACGTAGCAGAAATTACTTCTTCTTGAGTCGACTTCATTGTTTCTTGACTCTGATTAACGACCGCAGCGCTAGATCCAGCCACTGCCTCAAATTCTCAGTCTCCTCCTCATCAACAAGCAAAATCTCAACTTTCTTTGACCCTCTCTTCTTCTTTGATTTATCAGCTTCATCTTTCAAAAACCATACACTTCTTGCCTTTGGTTTAAACTCTTTCAACCATTCTCGTTCAGCTTTTAGCTCATTCTCATCGTCGCTACCTTCTTTTCTCCATTTGCTACCAGGTGGCGATATATAATCTGAATCTTTAATTGCTCCGAATACAAGTTTGGCGATATGAGCTGAATCTTGTTTCTGAAACTTGATAAGCTTCTTAACTGTGGTTTCGTCAAGATGAACCAAATAAAGAACATCGTTCGGATCTCGAGCAATGTGGGATACTTCTCATCGATCAGCATCTGAATAAATCTAGGATATAAACACAGTCTTGAATCCTCTATATTCTTTGACATGTGAACAATACCATCTTAGAAACATTAAATGGCTTCTTCAAAATAAGCGTTGTTCCCATGCTAGCCAAATAATCTTGAACATCATCTAACCCGGCTTTGCAATGGCTGAACGTGTGAATTAGAGCATGCATTAAAAGTTTATAGGGGTTTGGCACTTCCACTTTCTTCAATGTTGGTTTATTCACACTCCCTTTATATCCCATGTGGAAGAAACATCCGCGAACCATCTTCTCATCTAGATGAATCGGATCATCTTCTTTATCTTTAAGCTCTAAAATTCTTCGAATATCGCCTTCAGTAACTGTAATCGGCTTTATTTCATCACCAACCTGTACTGTAGAAGTGATTGTCTTCTCATCAGCGCTTAGATTCGCGTTCATCCAGAGTGAATAGCATGAGATCGATAAGAAACAGTGCGCTCAGTAATAGCTCGGCGAATATGACTATCTTCAAGAAACTTCAAAATGTTGTCATATTCCTTCAGCGACGGACAAATAGACTTGTCAAGTGTGATACATGTGTTATGAGTTTTAGAAAACTCAACTGAGACAACACGCGCTTGAATCTGTGCATAAAAACGACATAAAACAATTAGCACGCTTTTCGAGAAAAAATCACAAAAAAATTTCTAACATTTTTCTAACACTTTAATCAAGTTCGGGCGAACTTGATTAGTGTTAAACACACTGATTTTAACAAGTTCGCCCGAACATGTAACACACATGTTCAAAATTTTTCTTAATGCAAGTTCGGGCGAACTTACAGTTTTATTATACAATTTTTTCTAAGTTCGGCCGAACATATATGAGACACATGTTTCATGTTAAAGAACAAGTTCGGTCGAACTTACGCTACAAACAAATCATTTTTGTTAACATAAGTTCGATCGAACATGTATGATCAAAAATATTTCAACCCTCAAGTTCGGTCGAACATGTTCCTGATTTATTCAAGTCTGTTTTGGACAAGTCCGGTCGAACTTGACAACAAGTTCGGCCGAACTTGTCGTCTTCCTCATTCAGACCAAACAAGTTTAGGCATGCAAACATGATATTCAGTTCAATCAAAAACGATTTCACGGTCGATTTTAATTGTAGATCAAAGATCTATGTTCATTTTTGTCCAATAACACCTAAAACCATCAGATTTTAAGTTTTTAGATTTGGTTTTGTTTGTTAACAGTTCAAACATGGTTTATTATCAATTAATCACCTCTGCCATAGTAGTTGGTGTGCTAATCACCAAAAACTATCTTCAAATTGACAGTATAACGGCTTAAAATGACAATTTCACACAAATTCTCTCAAAACAAACAAGTTCGCTCAAAAAGTTCTGATATCAAGTGAATGAGTTCGGCCGAACTTGAATGGTATTTATACCATGTCAAGTTCGGGCGAACTTGTTAAGCCCATCCTTAGGCCCAGAGAAGTTCGGGCAAACTTATCGTAAAACTAACACTCAGCCATCTGTAAGTTCGGTCGAACTTGCTGATTATTAAGCTCGGATTATTAAGCTCGAATTCTTTAGCAAGTTCAGTCTAACTTGCCAAACCTCAAAAATTTCAAACTTTTTCAAATTTCCATTTTTAACCCTGAACTTTCCAACTTTATACAAGTTATGAAAATCCACTCAGTTGACCAATCCAAGCTAATGACCTTGGTTAACCGATTTGTCTGCCGAGTCCAAGTTAATGACCCCGGTATAACCCGTTACGAACAAACTGTTTGTTTTTTTCAAAATCAAAGTTTTAAATTAATGAACTTTTCATCGTTTTAACTTTTCAGATTTTAACAGATTAGCTCCCAGCCATTGTCAAAGAGATTCCCACCAGTTCTAGCATCTTACCAGACGTCAAAGATCCGTTCTCCAACATTGGTTTGCTGAAATCAATGTAGAAATAAAATCTTTTTGTATTTTTGTAAGTTTATGCTAAAAGTCACTGAAAATCTTTTTGTTTTTTAATCTGAAAAGCTGAAATATAATGAAATAAGCAACGTAAACTATATACAAACATATTTACAGACATATTTTTGTGAATTCGTGTCTAAGGATCATATCAGTTGATTGAGACATATCACCAGTACCGTTGACCTTTATATGACTTTAAGTTTTAAACTTGTTTACCTAGATTGTCGATATGTTTGTCCACTTAAACTTTACGACATTTCTCAACTGTTTCAAGATATGTTAAGATAGAATTCATGAAACTTGACTTATCTATGGTTCCCACTTCTTGAATATACTCCCGTATCTAGATTCCCTAGATTTCATCTTACAGGTGAATATAGCGTAATTGATATCTGTATCTGGGTTGCACTAAACCTTGAGAGCTCAGGTTAGTACTACCGTACAGACAAAGAGATGAAGGCTCATCTTTAAGGTGTGTTCCACTTAAGGAATCTTTTCAGCATTGCATATGATTATATCTTTTGATACTTTTCAATATTTCATGCAATCAGGGGGTTTAAAAGAAAAGTAATATCGACGTTCTAGGCCATTGCTTCCGCAAAATCAGAAGAACTTGTATATACTCGAGATATCAACTATCTATAAAGACCTCGTATCTCAGAATCAGGCAATCTTTCAAATGAAATTTCGGAGTACTAAGTCCATATATCCAAGATGTGTTAATCCACAAGATTAAGCAGTTGTAAAATTTAGTTTATATCTCGAAAACAGTTTACTGAATGTGTTAAGCCTATCGACACATCTGCAGTAAGACTCGTTTATTACTTTTTAAAACTTAATATTTCTTTAGCATACTGTGATAGTCCACTGATGTACTATCATTTCCTTTTATGACACTGAATTCTTTTTTGACTTTTTTCAATGTTTTTGAACATTTTGAATTTTTTTATGTTTTTGGATTTTAAAATTTTTCGAATGTTTTTGTATTTTCTTTAACATTTCTTTCCCTAAAATTAAAAACATCTTTTTGGATATTAGTTTTTAACAAAAATTCTAAGGTTGAAAGGTATTTACAAACCAATGTGGATTACGCGAACTCATCGTCCGATCCGTATTCAACCTCAGCGTCCGCACCTGTCAGCAAATTTTTCATACCGTTAATTCTCAACAAATATTTAAATCGTGATAATGAAAATGGTTTGGTATAAAAATCAGCCTTTTGTTCGTCGGTGTGGATTTTTTCTATTCGTACAAATATCTTTTCATAACAATCACGAATGAAATGATAACGAATTTCAATGTGTTTTGTGCGTGAGTGATGAACCAGATTTTTAGTTATATCGATGGCTGCCTTGTTATCAACATACAGCGGAGTGTCTAGAAATTGCAGACCAAAGTCTCCCATTGTTGTTGAATCCACAGAATCTGTGAACAACAACTGGAGGCCGAGATATACTCAGCTTCACAGGTAGAGAGAGCGACCGTAGTCTGTTTCTTAAACTGCCAGATTACCATTCTTGTTCCGAAGAACTGGAATCCCGCTATAGTTGATTTAGAATTCAACTTATCTACACCAAAATCGGAATCAGCATAGCCTATGAGGTCAAAATTGTCGTTTTTCGGGTACCACAAGCCGGTGCTTGGGCATCCTTTCAGATATCTGAAGATACGCTTCACGATCTGCATGTGTAAGATCCTCGGGCTTGACTGATATCTGGCGCATAGGCAGGTTGGATACATAATATCTGGGCGTGATCCCGTCAGATACATCAGTGATCCAATCATCGATCTGTATAACGTCTCGTCAACTTTGGCTCCAGTCTCGTCAACGCAAATGTCGTGGTTGAGAGCAAGAGGTGTAGATAGAGGCTTCAAGCTTTCCATTCAAAACTTCTTCAAGATGTCGTGAACATACTTAGTCTGATGAATGAAAATACCATCCGGAAGCTGATCTACTTGCAAACCAAGAAAGAACTTCATTTCGCCCATCGAGGACATTTCGAATTTCTTTTTCATGATTCCCTCAAACTCTTTGCAGAGACTATCATTTGTAGATCCAAAGATGATGTCGTCAACGTAGATTTGAACTATAATCAGATGGCCATCAACTTCTCTGGTGAAAAGAGTACTATCCACAGTTCCTCTGATAAAGTCGTTTCCAACGAGATGTTGTGATAACGTTTCGTACCAAGCTCTTGGGGCTTGGTGTAGACCATAAAGTGCTTTATCCAGTAGGTATGCTTTCTTCTTGTTAAGTAGATCGACAAACCCCGGTAGTTGTCCAACGTACACCTTCTCGTGTAGTTTGCCATACAGAAAAGCTGATTTGACATCCAATTGATAGACCTTAAATCCTTTCCATGATGCGAAAGCTAGAAATATTCGAATAGATTCCAATCAAGCTACTGGTGCATAGACATCTGTGTAGTCTATACCTTCCTGCTGGTGAAATCTCTTGACAACAAGCCTAGCTTTGTTACGAACAATAACTCCTCTATCATCAAGTTTACACTTAAACACCCATTTTGTATCATACTCATCAAAACTTATCAACATTGGCGGCTTCACGGACCCCATTTCATTTTCCAAACTAATCTGTCATTCAAAACACATGAAAAAATGATTAGAAAACAGACAATTTTAGTAAAATTGACCTTTTAATCGACAAATTTAACGTATCGGTTCGCTAAAAACGTTTAAATTCTCTCGGAAAACTGTTTTTACTAGATTAGAGCTTTAAACTCATCTTGTCAATACGAATCTAACGATATATAATGTCCGAGACGTTTTTCGGGATTTTTTTAGAAACCCTTAGACAAGTTCGGGCGAACTTGTAATAGCTTGTGAGACAAGTTTGGGCGAACTTGTGCTAACAAACAAGTAGATTTAACAAGTTCTGGCAAACTAGTATATTGCTTGACAAGTTCGAGCGAACTTGTGAGGTTTTTCAAGAGAACTTACAAGTTCGGGCGAACAAGTAGGAATTTCAAGAGGCTTTACAAGTTCGGGCGAACTTGTAATATTTTTCAACAATATTTAATCAAGTTCGGGCGAACTTGATGAAATTTGTTTGAAAAATAAAAAGTTCGAGCGAACTTACCAAAAAATCTTGAAAAATCAATCTAGTTCGGGCGAACTTGATGAATAATTGTGAATTTTTCAGTCAAGTTCGAGCGAACATGTGTTTTCAAACATGCTTTTTTTCAAATTTTCGTCATGAATTCGTTTGTTTTAAGCTCTGATCTTTTCAAGGGTTTTGATATTATGGATTTTACGTATTATACTTGAAAATCAGTCCATTTTGTCCGTGAATTGTCCAAGAAAAGTTAAAAATAGAAGAAATGAGTAGAAGGTGAGATGTTCTATGTCCAACGTCTTCAAATTAGGCCAATCCTGCTCTGATACCACTGGTAGGTCAGATGTACAGATCGTTCAGGCACTAGTTTGACAAACCTAAAGTAAACGTGCGTAATCCGTTTGCTTAGGCGACATTGAGCACACTAATTTGTTTCTATTTAATCACTGTTCATTAATATTCAACGTTACAGATCCTAGAAACACTTGGATAGAGCTTCACCTCTGTCGTGACAAAATCTCTGAATGTTACAAAAGAAATGACAAGATTCCTATTTATAGGATGTCAAGTTCGCTTGTGGGATGCAAGTTCGGGCGAACTTGCTTAGTCAATTTCGGTCGAACTTGACTACAAAACATACATTTCAAGCGAACTTGGCCTAAAACATACATAAACTTCGTCATTTCCCTCCTAAATACATACTTGATATTATATGATGACGTAGGCAACAGACATATGCATCAACAGTTTGGTAGTAGTACCCATCTCGTTATCGAGATTCATCTGGTTAACCGCAATAGTATTTGACGTTGAAGCTTGAGCTACTCCTGTAGCAAACGCGTTATGGATATCTTCCATCTTGAAAAACAGACAATTTATCTGAAAAACACACGTTTACAAACTTCGAAAATTGATCAGAACACTGACAAGTTCGGGCGAACTTGCAGTTTAAGAAAATCAGGTTTTGTTGTAACACAAGTTCGGCGAACTTATGGTTTTGAAAAATCAAATTTTGAATTTACACAAGTTCGGGCGAATTTTTGTTGAGAATTTGAAAATTTTCACCCTGATTCATGTTCGGTCGGACTTGTTAAGAAATTTCATAGAACAAGCAAGTTCGGGCGAACTTGTGTGGATTTTTAACAGAATCTTATCAAGTTCGGGCGAACTTGATAAAAATTAAAGAAAAATCAGCAAGTTCGAGGGGACTTAAGCTCAAATCCTTGAAATATCAATCAATTTCGGGCGAACTTGATTAAAATCAATGAATTTTAATCAAGTCGGGGCGAACTTGATGTTAAGTTCGACCAAAATCAGCTTTTGAAACATGGTTTTTCAACTTTTTGATATCAATTCGTTTGAATTTGATGTTAAACTCTCATGGGTTTACCACAAGTGTATTTTACATGACATATTCAATTTTTAGCAACTTTTGTCCATGAATTCTTCAAATATGTGAAAAATATAAGAAAATGATAGAATGAGGTAGAATTAGAATGATTCTCGTGATGATTCCAACAAATCTAGGTATTCAGGCTTTGATACCACTTGTTAGGACCGTCCTCCTTAGCTTAGGAACCTAGATTTTTATCTAACGTCTGATTAGGCGGAAACTAATGACATGTTAACCAAATAACAAGAATTACTCATTTAACTGTTTGTTTATTGATCAATATTATTCAATACATTCAAGTTCCAGATCCGACAGAGCTTCGCCGTCTCTGTGCCAAAATCTCTGATTGTTACAAATGAAAACCCAAGGCACCTATTTATAAGAACTCAAGTTCGGTGGGATAGTTAACAAGTTCGGAGAACTTGTCTTGAACAAGTTCGGCCGAACTTGTTCACATATAGAGATCCGGGCGAACTTGATCCTTTACATACATAAATACGCCTCGTTTCTAACAGATTAAGCCCTAATCGCTCAGACTCGATATACAATGACGTAGGCAACAGACATATGCACTAACAACAACCACTTGAGCTCCCTCGTTTGAAACTTCCCGATGTCCTCGGTCATACCTCCGTCTTGGTCCCCTCGGACCGGCGGGCTCATCCTCAGCCTCCACATCAAACATCTCTTACTTTCTCGCAGCCTCTTGAGCTGCACTAGGCTCCACAAACTGAAAACTATGACCTTGGTCATCCTCTACTGTGTACTGATGACTAAGAACTTTAACTTTGATCTTCCAATGCCGCTTTATAGAAGCAAAACAAATCTGGTCGAGTGTTTTGGAAACCCACAACAAATTTGCCGGTAGTGCATTCTGTTGCAAAATCATAGCGCTTATCAACTGTACATAGGGTATCATCTTTCTTGTACAAGACTCCCTCATATCCCAAGTGTTCATCATGACAATTTGTCGCCACGACAACTTTGGTGACCCAAATAAGAGGGAGTTAACACACCGACAATTCGGTACTTTCACTTTGTCGCGGTCCCCAAACCGCACCAGAACATTCTCGAGAGAGATACCTTGTAGAATTCTCCCTTCCAACGATAGATCGTTTCTAGAATCGGACATACCTCCCGATCCTGGCAGAACCGCTACCAACATACCAGTGGGGTCGGCAGTGTTTGCTTTGTTATCCAAGAATTAATCGATGTTATAGTAATAATAGTCATCGACCCCCAAAGAATCAAATTGAGCAATAGAGTTCATATGCTCGAAAGACATCACCATTTGGTTTTTTCTGATATCCCCCACCA
This sequence comes from Scalesia atractyloides, assembly GCA_947069175.1. NCBI lineage: Eukaryota > Viridiplantae > Streptophyta > Magnoliopsida > Asterales > Asteraceae > Scalesia > Scalesia atractyloides. Next base: position 13,060,540 of record CAMTDV010000019.1, read on the forward strand.
ATTGCCAAGTGTGAGGAGGCCCATCCTTATTCAATAACCATAAGGTCGATAACCATTCGCAGACTACAGCCAACTAAACCCGTGAGGTGATATCCTCACACCAATCCAAAACACGTTCCCATCCAATCCTCTCTAACTTTTGGGCAATTCCAATTGCCGTAAACTCTTCCACATTGACGGTCCTCTCTGCGACACTTCGCTCCAGAATTGAAGTGGTGATGTTCCACGAAACCATTTTCCACTTCCACATCTTGGCCTCCAGCTTTTTATTATTATATCTTGACAACCGTTTCTTCTTATTGTCATTCCATTGTGAAAATGTTTGGCTATTTCTAAACTCTTCCCAATCCCAATCCTGTCACTCCAACTGACCATCTCCTTCCTCAACGTTAGTTAACTGCTCCCACTTCTTTTGAATATAGCCAGAACCTGATCCAGCTCCCAAAGAGGACCCTTCACCGGAGGTCTTGGTTCTCTTCCTTCCAAAAATAGCTACAACCACAAACAATGGAACCAATTAGCATAACCCAAACTACAAACACCTAAAACCTTGAACACAATTATGATGTTGACAAAATTCTTGCTTTAGACATAAATTAGCTTGTTTAAACTTAAAAAGTAGCAAACTTTACTATCTAGAGCTTAATTTTTATCATGTTTACTCCTAAATCCATGCAAGTTCAACAAGATTCAACATCATATCTATGTTTAATCACACAAACAACAAGTGTAATCACATCACTATGGTTGTTGTATGCTCAAAACCAACCCAAATCATATATTCAACCTCACAATCAAGCCATAACATCATGAATCACAATAAACCACCTACTTTTTAAACAAAAAAAGTTCAAAAATTTCGGAAGAAATTGACTAACCATATGATAATCATGCTTAACTATGAGTAAAAATCATACCTTTGATGTTGTTTAAGCAAGAAGAACTAGAAAAAGATGAAAAGCTTGAAGCTCGATGAACTTCTTCAAATACCTGGAAATTCACGCCCAGAAATCTTGCAAACCAGCAAGAATTACTAAAACAAAGTTGGGGGTTTTGTTCCTCACGAAATTTTACTCAAGATAAGCTCAAGAATCAACTGATTTGGTGGAGGATTGAAGGAGTTATGGAAGATTGAAGATTAGGGTTCTTGAGAACTTGATGGAGATGGAAGTGGTTGGATGAGGGATGTGCAGAGATTTAAATGATGTAAGGGAGTTGTGGATTAGATATGGGGTCTACTGGGTCAATCATGTGGTTAAAACACAGTTCGGGTGGTTAAAAACGAGTCATGGTTCGAAAATATGCGTCAAAAACAATTCAGTGTCGGCTGATAAAATACAACCCGTCGGCGACGGCCTGGGGTCCCGTCGCCGACGCCACCTGGATTCCACAATTTCACCAGATGCTCTAACCCGCTGCTTACGCGCAAACTTACCCGACGGCCACTTTTCCAAGGCCCGTCGGGGATGACCTGAAGCCCCGTCGCCCACGGCACTCCCAATTCCACCTTTTTTTAGAAAATACTGATATAAGCATGAACTTTTTACAAAAGAGGCCTAGTCTAATATAAATCCTAAAAATTATTAAAAAATCTTTTTGTGGAAGTTTTTGGTTTTTAATTAAACTAACAACTTATAGTTTGACGATCCTACACCCCCTAAATGATCATGTACCCAAATACACGTAAACAAGTTTAAAACATACCTCATGTCTTCAAGACTCATTTGTAGTTTCCGGAACTTCACACATCAACAAAAGTTATTAGATCGAGACAATAAGCACAAATAATTCTAAGACAATGCAACTAAACATTGAAAAAGATACAAAACTCTACAAAAATGTGTTACCGTCCTTCTTCAGTCGACCTCATACACCGGAACGGTTGCCAAGAAACTCACCAATTCCTTGTCATGTTCCACGCCTTCGTTACCATCAAGAAACGGCTTGAGTCTGTGACCATTCACAGTTTGTCGCGACCCATCCTTTGGTTCCTCGATCGTAACATCACCCAATTATCCGACCCGGGTGATCACATAGGGTCCTACCCATTTGCTCCGGAGCTTCCTGGGGAAAAACTTAAGTTTTGAATTGTACAACCATACCTTTTGTCCCACCTCGAACTCTTTGTTCTTCAGCTTGGCATCATGCGCTCTTTTCATTCCATCCTTGTATTTGGATGCGCATTCATATGCCATTTCCCGTAGCTCCTCCAACTCACAAAGGTTGAGCTTTCCCTCCTTACCTGCATCATCATATTTGATATTAACTTCTTTAACCGCCCACAATGATCGATGCACTAATTCGACCGGTAAATGGCAATTTTTACCATAAACTAGCTGGTAAGGTGTAGTACCAATGGGTGTCTTATGTGCCGTCCGGTAGGCCCATAAAGCATCGTTCAATTTAATTGACCAATCCTTACGGTCCGTCCGTACGGTTTTTGCAAGATTCCTTTGATCTGCCGGTTTGACACCTCTACTTGCCCGCTGGTTTGCAGGTGATAGGGAGTAGCAATTCTAAGGTCAATGCCATACCGTTTAAATAATTTGCCAAACCTAAAGTTTTTAAAATGAGATCCTCCATCACTTATGATGACACGATGAATCCCAAACCTTGAAAATATGTGGGATTGGACAAAACTACAGACAACGGTATGGTCATTTGTTTTGGTGGCTATTGCTTCGACCCATTTTGACACATAGTTGACGACCACCAAAATATACAAATTACAAAAAGAATTGAGAAACGGGCCCATAAAGTTAATGCCCCACACGTCGAAGACATCAATGATGAGGATTGGCTGCATGGGCATCTCGTCTCTTTTCGAAATACCCCCTATTTTTGGCACTCAACACAATTCTTTGCAAACTCAAATGCATCCTTAAATATAGTTGGCCAAAAGAGGCCACTATTCAACACTTTATGACCCATCTTTTGACCGCTAAAGTGGCCAGCACATGAAAATGAGTGTACATGTCTCAACACGCTAGGAATATCTTCATCGGCTACACATTTCCGAATTCTCTGATCCGCACACTCTTTCCACAGATCCGGTTCCTCTAACCGGTAATACTTGATTTGAGACAAAAAAATGTTGTCTCCTCCGTCGATCCCAATGCTCTGGTAAATCACCTGTAAAAAGGTAATTAAGAATGTTAGCATACCATGGCAACTTAGATAAACTCAAAATATGCTCATCCGAGAACGACTCATTGATCTCTATAGATGTAGGATCCTCTTCAAAAACCACCCGGGACAAATGGTCAGCCACCACATTCTCACTTCCCTTTTTGTCCCGGATTTTCAAGTCAAATTCCTGCAACAACAAAACCCAACGGATTAGTCTAGGCTTAGCATCATTTTTTCCATGAGGTACCATACGGTACTATGATCCGAGTAGATAATCACTTTACTACCCCAAATATATGCCCTAAACTCATCCAACGCATATACCACCGCAAGTAGCTCTTTTTCGGTTGTCGTGTAATTCAATTGTGCATCTGAAAGAGTCTTACTTGCGTAGTATACCGCAATGGGTTTCTTATCAATCCTTTGACCGAAAACGGCCACAACCGCATAGTCACTTGCGTCACACATAATTTCAAATGGAAGTGACCAATTTGGTGATTGTAAAATTGTGGCTTCCACTAACTTTTGTTTCAATATGTTAAAGACTTCCTTACAATTTTCATTGAACTCAAATGGGACATTTTTTAATAAAAGGTTACATAATGGTTTCGTAATATCACTAAATCCCTTAATAAGCCTCCTATAAAAGCCTGCGTGCCCTAGAAATGACCTATTGCCTTTAACACTCGTGGGATAGGGTAGAGTAGAAATAACCTTAATTTTTGCCCGGTCGACGCTATCCCACGACTCGACACCACGTGTCCTAACACTATCCCCTCTTGAACCATGAAATGGCTCTTCTCCCAACTCAAAACCAAATTAGTTTCAACACATCTTTTTAGTACTCTTTCAAGTTGGTCTAGACAACTTTCAAAAGTTGACCCGAAAATGGAGAAATCATCCATGAAGATCTCTAAAGACTCCCCCACCATATCCGAAAAGATACTCATCATACACCTTTGAAAGGTGGCAGGGGCGTTACATAATCCAAACCGCACTCGCTTAAATGCGAATGTGTCGTATGGACACGTAAAGGTAGTCTTTTGTTGATTTTCCAGATGAATAGCAATTTGATTGTATCCGGAATACCCATCTAAGAAACAATAAAATTTTTTCCGGCCAATTTCTCCACAATTTGGTCAATGAATGGTAAGGGAAAATGATCCTTGGAAGTAGCGTTATTCAACTTCCTATAATCTATACAAATACGCCACCCAGTTACCGGCCAGGTAGCCACCTCTTAACCTGCATCATTTTTGACGACTTGAATACCTTCCTTCTTGGGGACGGTTTGTGTAGGACTCACCCAATGGCTATTGGAGATAGGGTAAATGATACCCACATCGAGCCACTTCAACACTTCTTTCTTGACAACTTCCCGCATGTGTGGATTCAACATCCTTTGTGCCACACGAGTGGGTGTTATGGTGTCATCAGTGATGATCTTGTGCATCACTACCGAAGGACTAATACCCTTCAGATCCGCAATGGTCCATCCAATAGCCGCTCTATTAGTGACCAAAATCCCCATCAACTTCTTCTCTTGTTCTTCGGTCAAGTTCGAAGCAATTATGACCGAAAGTGTGTTGCCCTTTCCAACATAAGCATACTTAAGGTGTTTGGGCAACACCTTCAACTCAACTTTCAGAGGTTCTACTAACGACGGCTTCAAATTTGTATCAACAGTCTCCGGTAAGCTCTCCACTTGGTGCGTCCATGTTGGTTTTCCTTCTTTAACCGCAAGCACCTCAAAACTTTTCACCTCCACGTCTATGCTCCTGTTTGTCTCCACCTATGACCTGTCAAACATAGAACACTCCTCCATTGTGTTCTCCTCATCCACAATGGTGTCGCAGAGAGGTATACACTGGTCAATAACATCTGCCATATAGCATTCGTCATAAACTGAAGGATTCATCAGTCCAGAAAAAACATGCAACCTCAACCTACGATTCCCAAATGTTATGTCAACCGTCCCCCTTTTACATCAATCTGAGCATTCGCAGTTGCAAGGAACAGTCGACCTAATATCACCGTAGGTTTTTTGGTTGGGTCCATGGCCACATAATCAAGTACCAAAAAGTCCACCGGATAATAAAAATCCTCGACTTTCACTATCACATCGGAGACACTCCCACGGGGTAGTTTAGGGGTCAAGTCGGCTAACACCACGATGGTATTTGCCGCTTGAAGGGGACCAAAATCATATTGGTCATACAAACTTCCCGGTAGGATGCTCACGCTAGCACCAAGATCAAGGAGCGCCCGGTTGATTTTAAAATCGCCCACTTGGACCGAGATAATGGGTGCGCTAGGATCTAGAAGCTTGGGTGGAAGTGCACCCGAAAGGATCGAACTCACATTTTCGGTTAAATCTAATTTCTTTGGAAATTTATGAGTTCGTTTTTGGGTGACTTATTCTTTTAGGCAATTTAAAAACTTCTAACAACTCTTCTTGTTGTGGACCTCTTTTGTTTACAATCTTTTTAATGGGTCCCTTCAATGCTTTGGGATAAGGGGCGGTATTACCCTCCACACCCTTTTCGTTACCAATTGGGATGGATGTGGTCACAACGGGTGTGTTTTCATCATTTTTAGCATCTTTTTCATTTTGACCCGTTTGACCCTCATCACTCACATCCTCCACCACCCCTTCAACAAACTGAGATGGTAGAGTTTTGACATTGCTATCAACGACTCGACCACTACGTAAAGATATTTTATTAATGGGTACCTATCGTGTGTTCTTGCCGGATGAGCCTTGATGTTTCGGATTTACCGTGATGTCACTTGGAAGCCTTCCTCCGCTTTCCCGCATTTCAGCTATTTCTTCTGCTAGTTAACCCACTTGCTTCGCTAATGCTTCATGTGATTTGTCTCTGAGTTTTTTCTCCTTCTTCGACTCTTGCATCATTGATAGGATTGCGTCCATCTTGGCATTCAAATCACTACCACCCCCACTTTGGTTTCCCGAACCGCTTCCACCGCCACCTTGGTTATTGTAATTCTGTTGGTACCCTCCTTGATGTTATGGGTGAAATTCTGAGCTCATATCTTGACTTATATCTTGACTAATAATATCTTGATAATTAATGTCTGTTTTCGACAAGGATACCACGATAGGATATTGGTACAATCCTGAGGGAGTATCCTACTAGATACTAATATTTTACATGCAGAAAATGGTTGTAGGACTTGCAACGTACACGAAGACCTTTTACCCTGAAGACTCGTTCCATTCAGTTCCAATATGGACGTTGAAGCCACCAAGACCGGGTCTGAAACGTTCAAAATGGAATATTCCGGAGCACCCCAAGATTATAGGAAAATTTGTTTATTTCTTGTAACTATATAAAGGATGAGCCAGATCGTATGACACACACGAATCATACACACTTCAATCCCTACACTCTTACTCTCACTCATTTCTACCGCATTCATGCACAAATAGTTTACATTAGCAATCTTTGTACCACTTAGTAGCGATCTAAGCATTATCCTGCACTGTGTCCAGAATATTCAAGCAATAAGAAGAACAAGGCAGCCGACATTCGTTAGCTCCCGAGGTTTTATGCCGGAGATCTAGATTGATCAAGGGTTTTCCTCGTATATCCTTTGTCCACTTTTACTTTTACTGCTCATTGTTTGATAATTGATATAGTTTCATATCCTGAGGCTATATCTTTAAACTGTTTTTATAAACGAATAAACCAACATATTTTTACAAGCATTGCTAGCATACTACATCATAAAACTAATTTGATCACTTAATTGCTTTGGTAATTTTTGACCAAAACACTTGATAACTATTATTGTCACGTCCTTGGTACCCTTGATTATAATTACGTTGATAACCTCCTTAGTTACCCCCTTGACGGTTTTGGTAGGAGGCTCCGCCTTGGTTACCCGCATGAAAATTCGGGTTCAATTGATTCTCGACGTTCCCATAACGGAAATTAGGGTGATTTCTCAGACCGGGATGATAAGTATTTGAATTCATGTCATTATTCTTGCGATCACCGAACACTTGATTTACTTCCTCGACATCTTCGGCTTTTCCCATTTGACACTCACTGGTCCGGTGGTCAAGCCCCCACACCCGTCACATCCCGCGAACTGCACCGCATTCACATCTCACTTTTTCATGCATGCTAATTCCCACGCCAAGGTGGAAATCCAATCCTTAGAAATAGAATCGAGATCGGGGGGTGATCGAGAAATAGGATGTTTCTTAGCCTTATCGGCCGTCTCTTTGGCCTTTGATCTCTTTGCCATTCTTCCGAGAAATTCCTAATCGTCATCCTCATGATTGCTTAGTACCGTCCAATTACTCGTTGACTCAAGGTGATTCCACATTTCTCCATCCAAACCTCTCACAAAACACTTAACCAATTCCCATTTCTAAATTTGATGATGAGGACACTTTCGGATCAATTCTTTATACCTCATGAATGCTTCATGTAACGGTTCACTCGAGAGTTGTTTAAACGCTCTAATCTCATCACGCGCATCATCAGTCTTGGCCATCGAATAATACTCATCAAGGAAGGCTTGTTGCATCTCCACCCAAGTGTGAATGCTATTGGTTGGCAATGTCAAGAACCATTGCTTAGCCTTGTCCTTTAATGAGAATTGGTAAAGACATAGACGAACCTCATCTTGGATGAAATGACCACCCCCAATAGTGCTACAAATAGCCGATAACTCCGCTAAATTTGTGTATGGCTCGTCATTCGATCGCCCATTGAAGTGTGGAAGGATGTTAATGTAGTTTGGTTTGCAATCGAAGGCTACCCTTCCCCGTGGTGGTGGTACAATCGGAGAATCATTCTCCGAATCATGGGCCAAAATCGGTCGTCGACTCCTTGTGGCGGTTGACGTTGATCATTATTACGATTATACCTTGGTGGACCATCCACTCTTGATTCACCGGTGGTCCACGATTCACCCATCGATTCGGGTTTTGATTTGCCATACCCACAAAATTAGGAATATGTGCATTGTTGTTGTTGCGGTTGTTATTTGGATTCCCTCGATTGTTGTTGCGGGGTTGGCGGTTGTTTCCGTACCCGTCATTCCGATTATACTCACCATAATACTCCTCTTCATTATAGCCAATGTCGTTATCCCACTCATCATTGCCATCATAAATGTTAGCATTTGATATCCCTCGTCTCGGTCGAACCCCTACGGTTGTAGAAATTCTCGTTAACTTCATTCTCCCCATATCCATAATTCTCCTCTTCTTCTGAATGATATGTATGAACACTAACCCGATCTGGTGAGTGATAACTTGGAACACTATATCGTTCGTCATCCGGGATGTTATTCCTTAACTCATCATAGTTTGGTTCGTGGTACTCCTCAGGGCCGGGGTTTACTCGTTCAAACTCCGGTTGGTTGAAATCGAGTCCGGCACCCAGGTTTTGGTTCCGGTTGCGGTTATTAAGGTTGGGAGGTAGATTTTGGTTTTGAGGATCGGGTTGGCGAAGTGGATTGGCCGGAGGGTGATTGTTGTTACCCCCTAATCGGTTGTTATGGTTTGGTTGTTTTGTTGATCCATTGGAACGGTTCCAACATATGGTGTTGATGGTGAGTTTTGGGTACTTTGGTTAGGGGCAAGTGTTCCCTCTAACCGGCTTGCTAGATTCCTTCTTTCTACTCGCTCGATTTCCGGTTCGTAAACTAATGGTGATGTTCGCCCAGAATTCCATACGCATGCACTACCTGTAATCTACACAAGTAACACACCCCGCGGAACACAAAAGCAAATAAACTGAAAGAAACAAGTAATTAAACAGATAATCACAAAAATCAATAAATCCAAACGTAAAGCGCACTAACTCCCCGGCAACGGCGCCAAAATTTGATCGGAGTGTCGCAACCCGGTCAATGATAATACTTGTATGCCCGAATTACCCTTAACAAATGCGTTAGTGGTAGTAAGGGGTCGATCCACGAAGAGTAGGTGGTTTACGTATGGACTAATTTGATTATGAAAGTGTCACGATTTTGTGAAGCTTGCTATTCTGATTGACTTAATTTGTTGGTTGGAAAAGGTGTCGGAGTCACCGACAATGTTATGAATGTATTAATTACTACGATTGTTCAAACACAAGTAAATGCAATTGCAAATGATGATTTAAACAGTAATCAGAAAAAGGGTTCACACCCGGTTTTGGTAATTGCTATCCTAAGGTTTCTACAAGTTTTAGAATTAACCTGATTGGATAAACGATTAACGGATTTAGTGTACCGTGACTTAGGTGTCAATAGTTATCAACATTCATACGAATGGACAAGAATACACTTTATAATCAACACAAGTAAATCCTAACCAAGATAACGCATAAGTGCACAAATTCATTTCACAAAGTCATAACTTTATCATCGTTCGACAGTTTGCAAATTCAATTCAAGTACATGACAATTATCAAAGATGTTCTAATAAAAACACAATTTATCACACAATCAAAACCAGCACAAATCAAAACCCTAGAATTAACAACTACCTACACCGGGGTGAAACCAAGGTGATTAGCCGCTCATGGTTAAAGGAACTTGATCACCGGATGATGAAAGCTCGAGTCTTAACATCTAGAAACTTGGAAATGGAGATTTATGGTGATTAGGGTTTCATGTGAATGATGATGACGAATGGATGGAAGGATTGATGATGAAGATGGAGGTGGTGAGATTAGGGTTTATGATCAAAAGATGGAATTGATGAAATGGGATGATGGAAGATGATGATGGTGGGTGATTGTGGCTTCAAGAACTTGTTTCCAACTCCAATATTTCGTAATCTCACGAATTAGGTCAAAAATAAACATTTAAACCCGTTCAAAAACTCAACAAGCTCAAATTTCACGACGCAGATTTAGGAGGGCCGCCTCTGACGGCAAGAAGTGACGTCGGCGACGGGCTGTATAATCTTCAAAGTCCTCTGACGCCTTAACCTGCTGCCTATGATGCAATTTGGGCGATGGAGAAACTTCCACGTAGCGTTGCCGACGGGCCATCATGGCATCGGCGACGGTGCCTCTAATTTTCAGTTTCTGATTTCTTTGATTCTTGACTCTATTTGACCCGATTCGCGTTCCGGTGCTCCGTTAAGCTTCCAATTAGCTCTTTAAACCCTTTTAGACCTGCAAAACACAATTCTAATTAAAAGTAGGCCATTCGGAATTGAAAGTTACGTAAAAAACGTAATAGCAAACACCGGTTTTCAACCACATATCAAAGGTTTTCACCATTCTAAGTCTTGGAGTTTTTACACTCCCGCCTGTAGCTCACGGATACTAAGGGTTTAACCCTGGGATATCGAGGGTTTATACCAGTGAAACTAAAGTTGTTAACAAATTCTAAAGATATAGCATATTATGATTGTGTTCATACACATTCTTTTGTAGAGGAAAAGCTACAAAGCTTAGTCACTAAGTAAAGAAATACTCAAGTATGTCATGCACTGATGCAATATACTACACAGACAGGGGACATCCATGCTGGGAACATTGCAAACGGTTTGAATATTGAAGTTGGAAGTTATCGCCTCAATGTTGCTGGAATGGTCTTTTATTTTTAGTTTTGAAAGCCTTATCTAAATAATCTAAGTTCTTTCATAAGGTCATATTTAATCGAGTTTTTGTCTAACATTTTGGTTAAAGATGACAAAGGTATTAAACATTTCATCAGTATCCTGACCAGGATATTTAAAACATGTCTTTCAAAACAAAACATAACAACAACAGATAAGGCTAAAAGATTAGTCTATTATTAGCAACCTAAAATGTCACACTCTTGGCTTCGTCTTAAACCAAGACCCATCCACCAAGAGTATGATAAGTTCTAAGGCATACAAACATTGATGACTGAAGGCTTCGTCCTGGAACCCAGGATCCCTCCACCATCGGTCATCATAAAGTACTAATATTTAAAGTGTAGGTAATATAAAGTGTTCAAGTGCAGGAAAAGTAAACTATTTAGGGGTTACAGACCATCAAATTTCAAAAAAGTGGGCTCCGGCCTAGGCATCAATATCCATCATCGCCCACTTCGCTGCCCTCATGCTGCAGCACCTTCAGCAGCATAACCTACCACACCTACACCATCACCACCAGCCTCGCCACCGGCATCTGCTCTAGCATCACCCTCAAGATCCTTTTCAGTCTCAACCGTCACCTCAGCTGCCTTGGAAGACTCACCAGCTCCGGATTTGACAACATATGGCACAGGATTGCCGCCGAGATCCTTCAGCTTCGCCTCCCAAGCACTGATGTTCCAAGTAGGGCATTCAAAGCCCGCATCCTTGGCCTCAGAAGCCATCTTCAATCTGTCTTGGAGGAGGGAAATTACCACTGACCCTTTGAGACTATCACAGTAGGAGACCATACCTTGCTCATGTTGGGCTTGTGCAGCAAGTAGCTTTCTCGAGAGCGGCCTTAGCATCCTAGGAGACCTTTTTCAGTTTGTCGTCATAAAAGCGGGTCCTGGTGGCAGCCGTTGTCCTCAGCTCCTCGACGGTTGTCTCAGCTTTTTTGGCACTGGCCTCATGAAAACGGTTGTCCCATAAGCTTCCTCGTACATAGCCAGTAGACGGTTTAGGCCCTACAAAGCCGGACACAGGTATGAATATATATGTTCGGTATATCACTTCAGTATATGCTTGCAGGATACAGGATCAGGATATTTACCTGGTTAATCAGACCAATGGATTCTGCGAACCGAAGGTTCTCATAAACAGAGACTTCAGCAGATGCGGCGGGAGAGTCTGTCTCCTTTCTCTTTCGGGAACTAGAAGCCCGGGGCCTTGAAGAAGAGGAAGGCTTAGGAACAACAACAGATTTGGAGATTGAAGAGGGCTTCGATATAGAGGACGGCTTGGGGCTTGGCTCTTTCTTCACTGGTGCAGGTTTAGAGTAGATGTCCAACTCATCGAGGTCGAAAACCTCATGGATTTTGGCTAGTCCCGCACGAACAGGGAAGTAATTTTAAACTTAATTAATGAATTTCCTGACAACAAAATATACGCAGGATATTAAACAGGATCCTTACCAGACATGTTCGAGCTTGAGTGTTGGGTTGAGGATGATGGAGGCGGAATGAAACTTCTTTCGGAGTCCGGAAGCTTCTAGATGGCTTTGATCCTCTTCTTTGAATCAGTGAGGGGAGGTGCTAGTTTCCTGAAGTCAGCTGCACAAAACATGAGGAAGATATTAGACAGGATATATCTAAGGATAACCCTAAAACCATAGTTCCTACCCTTGGTTAACCACTTCACCGAATAATCTGCTCCACCAGGAATTGAATCTCTTTTTACAAAAAAGAACTTGGATTTCCATTCCTCTTTGTTCCTGGTGGCCTGGAGTATCAGAGGATCGCTAGAAGTGGAGTAAAACAGGAACCGATTAGACCCATGGGATCTTAGCCAGTAAGAAATGGGGAGATCATTGACACAGAGCTCAGGAATGTGCTCATTCTTGATGTGATCAAGAACTGCCAGAACCCTCCAAAGCATGGGCATGGTTTGGCTGAAACTAAGGCCGGTGGTGTGAAAGAAATCGGTGATGAAATAAGAAAAGGGAAATCAGAGACCCAAGGTAAATGGATAATCATTAAAATAGAGCCACTCATCGGACGCCATATCTGACCGGATTTCCCGCAAATATGGCCGGAATACCGTCCCTTCAGGGAAGATACCCGAATTCCTGAGTGCCGACAGGTGTGCATTGTCAAAAGAATAAACTTTTTTTTAGGATTTTGAAGAAGGTTTTGTGGCGTGAACGAAGGTGCAGAGTCACCGAAGCTTGATCTCGTCTTTCTTGTCATATCTTCACCGGAATTAGAAAATAGGAAGAAGAAAAGGAATGAAGAAGGGAGAAATATGTTACCTTTTGATTTCTTGAAAGACAAATGAGGATAGAGATGAAACAATATAGGGGGATGATGAGTGTTTATAGCATGAGTGGTTGCAAGTTGTCACATCAAAGTCCTATCCCTTAATTACCTTGAAACTCGTCAAAAATGTAAACCATAGGGCTTGGTATACTCAAAAGGTAACATTTTTGGGAACAATTATTATGAGTGAAATTCTGAGCCTATATCCTGAATTATAGCTGTTAACGATCAGGATACCAGACCAGGATATTTTAACATGACCTCACGAATAACACGATGGAGGTGGATGCGTGAATTCCTATAGCGCTAAGCATGTCAAACGAAGGCTAAAAATAGTTAATGACTAAAGCATAGCATAACGAATATCCAAGACAAGCATCAAGTATAAGATTCAAGTATTCATGTGTATAAGATTGTTTGTGTGTTTCATAAAGTTTAAGTGTTCATGATTTTTGTATATGCAAAACATGTTACACCCAAAAGTGTTATAAACAAAAGTGGGTTGAGTGTGCTCACGGTTTGTTAGTATTTTCTACACTTGATAATCCGTGAAGACGTTGGTTCGAGGATGACGCCGAATATAGTTCCATATAGTTATATAATCATGTAGGAGGTGGGAGGATGAACTATCCACTTTGGAACCTCTTAGTATTATGTAAGTCAAGTAGGAGGTGGGAGGATTAACCATCCACTTTGGACCTCATATGATTGTTCAACACTTCACGAGTCACCAAAGGTAACAAGGAGGGTCTTAGAACAAGATAATAACATACAAGAAAGTAAATAACATGAATGTAAAGGCGACACCTAGATACCAAGTAGCCAAGCATAAAACAACCCGGCGAGCACACGAGGACACTTGTCAACGGCTTTGCGGGGTTGTGACACTTTTAGGTCCAGTCAACTAGCTTGGGATCTTGATGAAAATCATCAAGTGATGTGTGGTCTCAAGTTAGGATAGCCTAAGCTTCCTTGGTGGACACACATGAACAAGCTAAGAACTTGCATCACTTGTGAGCTCAATGCTCTTCAAAAAAAGAAAGTTTGGAGTGTTTAAACACTCCTATTTACATGTTTAACAACCTAGGTTGGTCCCCATAATCATATATGTGATTAGGAGCTAAAGAACACTAGGATGAATGAGAAAAGTATGAGATTAAACAAGTTTTTTGAAAAGTTAAATCATAACAGAAAGTTCTTGGACATTTTGGGGCATTTCCAGGTCTGGATTCTCCATGGAGAACCCTAGGAATTCGCCCCAAAGTTTATCCAATAAAGTAGGAAGAAGAATGAGATTATTTGGTTAAGAAATGAGCAAGATATGCTCACTTTTGTAAGAGGTATACAATCTGCTCGAATTCTGATGTTGCAAGAGTTTTTGGAGTGATTAGAGAGGGATTAGATGGAGTTTAGAAAGTTTTTTAAGTGTTGAGGGACTTGGTTTATATATGGGAGGGGTTGGGTGGTGGTTGAGAGGTGATTTAATGGAGTTTGGAGGTGATTGGAGGGTGAGAAGTGGTTAAAAAGCATTAAATCCTATAGCTGTCAACAGACCTGCATGGTCATGCGGATTCAGATGCATGGTCATGCGGAGCACAGCTTTCATGGTCATGCGGATTCAGATGCATGGTAATGCGAAGCGCAGCTTGCATGGTCATGAAATGTCAAGCGCATGGTCATGTAGATCTCAGCATACATCGTCATGCAATGTCAAGTGCATGGTCATGAGAAAGTGCAAAATTTCAAGAAACTTTCCAAAATTTATAGTTTTTAATTTTTATCAAAAGAAATTACTTAATTTTATTAACTAATTAATTAATTAATTTAATTAATTAACTTAATAAGTAAATAGGTAATTATATTTTCGTAACGAATTTAGTTTAACGATTACGAGTTTCACGTTTAAGTCTCGATTACGCATACATACCATGTTTGCTATTTATCACACGTTTACGATTGAGAGTACCACGAATACGTTTACAAGTTTAAAGTATGAACAAGTATAAGTGTAACGTGACTATGATTAACATAATATGGATAAAATACGAGTTTCTCATTACGTCCAAGTCTCGGTTTATAACGTTTACAACAAAAGACGAATACAAGATACAACGCTTACTAAAAATAGAAGTACGATACAAGGTTTCCATATATAGAAAGTATAGAAACGCGGGGCGTTACAGTCTCCCCTCCTTTAGGAAATTTCGTCTCTAAATTTAGGAAGACGTAGCGAAGAGATGCGGATACTTAGTCTTAATATCACTCTCAAGTTCCAAAGTAAATTCGGCACCACGTTTACCTTCCCATCGAACCTTGACGATAGGAATATGACTGCGCCTTAGTTGCTTGGTTCCTCGGTCCATGATTTCGACCGGTTTCTCCACAAAGTGCAAAGTATCGTTGATCTGAAGATCTTCGAGTGGAACTTGAAGTCCTTCTTTGGCTTGACACTTCTTCAAATTCGAAACATGAAACACAGGATGAACATTGCTGAGCATTTGAGGTAGATCTAGTCGATACGCTACGTTTGCCTCCCTTTCGAGAATCTTGAAAGGACCCACACAGTGGAATGAGCTTTCCTTTATACCAAAACGAACAACACCTTTCCAAGGTGAAACCTTGAGAAGTACATGATCTACTATGTTGAATTCCAAAGGTTTGCGTCTTCTATCAGCATAGCTCTTTTGTCGGCCTCGAGCTTTAAGGAGATTATCACGTATTTGTAGAATCCTGTCCATCGTCTCTTGTATTAATTCGGGACCAGTGATCTGAACATCTCATCTCGTGCCAACAAATAGGCGAACGGCACTTGCGACCATACAAAGTTTCAAATTGAGCCATTTGAATACTGGCATGATAACTATTATTGTACGAGAACTTAATCAAGGGTAAGTGCGAATCCCAGTTGCCGCCAAAATCGATTACGCATGATCGAAGCATATCCTCTAGAGTTTAGATAGTACGCTCGGTCTGACCGTCAGATTGAGGAATAAAAGCGGTGCTAAGATTCAAACGAGTGCCATGGGCGGATTGGAAGGTTTGCCAAAGGCGAGAGAGGTGAAACGAGCATCGCGATCAGAAGTAATATCAAGAGGAGTACTGTGACGACTAATGATTTCATACGTGTAGATACGAGCCAATTTCTCGACTTTGTAATCTTCACGAATAGCAAGGAAGTGCGTGGATTTTGTCAAACGATCGATGATAACCCAAATGTTGTCGTGACCAGACGAAGTACGAGGCAATTTCGTGATGAAATCCATGGCTATGCTCTCCCATTTCCAGACAGGAATTTCTTGTTGTTCGAGGAAACCGGAAGGACGTTGATGTTCTACCTTGACTTTGGAACACGTAAGGCATTTGGAGACGTAAAGAGCGATATCACGTTTCATTCCAGGCCACCAATAGGATGCACGCAAATCGTGGTACATCTTATCAGCTCCAGGATGAACGCAGTATCGGGATTTGTGAGTTTCGTCCATCAAAATAGTCCGAAGATTGAGACGATCGGAAATCCAAATGCGACTATGGTAGTAAAGAATACCATCAGGCTTAGCTTCGAGTGGGTTTTCGACTCCACAATTCAATTCGCAAATCGAGGTTACCCTCGTTAATGACGGTAAATTATGCTTGTTGAATCAACTCGTTGAGTTTTCCCACGATTTGGTAGCAACGAACAATCTTAACATGAGTCTTACGATTGAGTGCATCGGCCACGAAATTCGCTTTGCCAGGTTGGTAGCAAATATCACAGTCGTAGTCGTTTAACAATTCTACCCAGCGGTGTTGACGCATGTTGAGTTCTTTTTGGTCAAAGATATGTTGTAGGCTCTTGTGGTCTGTGAAGCCCGTACAGTTGGTACCATAAAGGTAGTGTCGCCAAATCTTTAACGCAAAAACAACCGCACCAAGTTCAAGGTCGTGCTAGTATAGTTTTTCTCATGAATTTTGAGTTAACTTGACGCGTATTCGATTAATTTGTCTCGTTACATGAGAACGAAACCAAGACCCTGGTTAGAGGCATCGCAATACACGATAAAGTCATCATTTCCATCGGGAAGAGTAAGGATAGGAGCATTACAAAGCATGTCCTTGAGTGTTTGGAAAGACTCCTCTTGTTCGGGACCCTAAACAAAAGGTTTATCTTTTAGTCAACGAAGTCAAAGGAACGATAATCTTTGAAAAGTTCAAGATGAAACGGCGATAATATCCAGCTAAGCCAAGGAACGAACGAATTTCATAAGGCGACTTAGGCGCAATCCAATTCATAACAGCTTCTTTCTTTGCTGGGTCAACATGAATACCGAGTTCGTTGACGGTGTGACCCAAGAATTGAACCTCTTTTACCCAAAATTCACACTTGGAGAATTTGGCGTAAAGACGTTCGGTTTGCAAAAGGTGAAGAATGAGACGCAAATGTCGTCCATGCTCTTCTTTCATTTTGGCATAGATGAGAATATCGTCGATGAATACAATGACAAAACGATCCAGAAATGGCTTATGCACGCGGTTTATAAGGTCCATGAATACGGCGGGTGCGTTAGTCAAACCAAAAGGCATGACCACGAACTCATAGTGTCCATATCGTGTGTGGAAAGTGGTTTTAGGTACATCTTCTTCGAGAACCCGAAGTTGATGATAACCAGAACAAAGATCAATCTTTGAAAAGCAAGTTGCGCCTTGTAATTGATCGAAGAGATCGTCAATGCGAGGAAGAGGATAGCGGTTCTTGACTATGAGCTTGTTGAGCTCACGATAGTCAATACACATGCGAAATGACCCATCTTTCTTCTTGACGAAGAGTACGGGAGCGCGCCAAGGAGAAGTGCTAGGGCGTATAAAGCCTTTATCAAGAAGTTCTTGAAGTTGGCTCGATAACTCTTGCATCTCTGAAGGTGCTAAACGATTGGGAGCCTTTGCAACTGGAGTTGCGCCAGGAATGAGGTCAATACGAAAATCAACGGCTCGAGGAGGCGGGGGACCAGGAAGATCCTCGGTAAAAACAGAAGGAAATTCGTAACGACAAGAACGTCATTTAGGCTTGGACCTTTGTATATCTTTTCCACAACGTGGGGCAAAAAGGAAAAGTATTCCTTGCGTAAGTATTTGCGAGCTCGTATACACGACATTAGCTTAAGGCCTTTAGAAGGCTTCTCCCCATAGACGTGTAGGGCATCACCTTGAGGTAGGGGAAGACGAATGAACTTCCTGGAACAAACAATTTCGACACGTATTCGCTTAAGCCAATCCATGCCTACTATGATGTCAAAACTACCCATTTGCATAGGTATGAGGTCGATGGAAAACTTATGATCGTTAAGATTAGAGAGCAACCAGAAAGAACAGAGTCAACAGAGATGCTCTTGCCATTAGCGACTTCGACAGCAAAAGGATTAAGAATTTTAGTTCGTTCGCACTTAAGCAAGGGTTCGAATTCAACAGACACAAAACTTCTATCTGCGTCAGTATCAAACAGACAAGTAGCATAGATATGGTTCACAAGGAACATACCAGTGATGACGTCATTCGATCTTTGGGCTTGAGCTGAGGTGAGAACAAAAGCTCGTCCTTTTGCAGGCTCAGTCTGCTGCTGTTGCTGGTTGTTGGTGCGTTTCGGGCAAATGTTGGCGAAATGGTTAGGATCACCACAATTGTAAAATGTTCTAGCAGGAGTCGCTTGAGCTTGGCGGGTTGCGTTTGGGTTAGGGTTAGGATTGGGTAACAGGGTTGGGGTTTACTGGCTCTTGGTAGGCGACAAAAGTTGGAATCTAAGAAAGCTAAGGATCACCTCAAGGATCTCGAAGAAGCATTCAATATCCTTGACCAGCACAACATGAAGCTGAATCCTTCCAAATGCCATTTTGGGGTCAAAGCTGGAAAGGTTTTAAGATATATGTTGACCAAGAGAGGAATTGAAGCAAGTCCAAAACAGATCAAGGCTTTTGTGAACATCAAGTCTCCTGTCGATGCCAAGGATGTGCAAAGATTGACAGGGAGAATTGCAGCCTTGAACATATTCATTTCAAAATTCTCAGAAAAGTGCAAAGATTTTTAGAATATTCTGAGAAAGAATAAGAAGTTTGAATTGACTGAAAAGCACGAAGCTGATCTACAAGCCCTCAAGGATTACTTATCCTCTGCACCAGCTTTAATGAAACCATAAAAAGGGGAAACATTATCCTTATACCTAGCTGTCTCAGGTAAAGCGGTAAGTGCGGTCCTCGTTAAGGATCATGAAGGCCAACAACATCCGGTATACTATGTAAGTAAAAGTCTACTTGATGCTGAGGCCATGTATTCCCATTTATAGAAGCTTATTCTTGCTTTAATCATGGCTTCTACTAAACTTCTACAATATTTTGAAACTCATACTATTATTGTTAAAACTAACTTTCCTATTAAGAATGTTCTTAGGAAACCAGAGATGTCAGGAAGAATGGAATAATGGGTTGTTAAACTTAGTGCATATGACATTAAGTATCAGCCTAGAACTGCTATTAAATCCCAAGCTTTGGCTGACTTTGTGGCTGATTTCAGTAATGATCTACAAAGAGAAAATGAATAGGAGGTACAACAACTTGAGGAGACCAAGGATCCTTGGACACTCTTCACAGATGGAGCCTCGAATGTCAAAGGAACTGGACTAGGCTTACTACTAAAATCGCCACAAGGGGACATTATACCCCAATCTATAGCGTGTGAGTTTCAGACCACTAATAATGAGGCTAAATATGAAGCCTTGATAGAAGGTTTGCAACTAGTTAAAAATATGAGGATCAGGTATCTTCAAGTTTTGTAGATTCTTTATTGATTACTAATCATTTTAACGGATCCTATGCTGTTAAAGGTGAAAAACTAATCAAATATTTAGAGATAGTCAGGAAACTGGCAGATTCTTTTGCTTTTTTCAGTTTAACATAGGTTCCTATGGAAGAGAATGCAGAAGCCGATACTCTAGCCAACCTTGGATCCTCATTAAAGATGCCTGAGAATGTGAAGATACCTATTATCCATGTACTAACTCCTGTAATTGAGGAGAATGAAGCAATGGAAATAGTGGAAAATGTTGCAGTTGTTCCCAGTGATGATATGCAGTTGAGTTCAGGAACCTGGATCCTTCCAATTCTGAAGTACATTCAGAATGGAGAAATCCCTACTGGAGAAAATCCAAGAGCATTCAGGATTAAAGTATCCTAGTTTACCATTATAAATAACATGTTTATAAAAAATCTCTTGCAGGACCCTATCTAAGGTGCATTGAGGATCATGAGATACAAGAAGTCCAGAAGGATTTTCACCAGGAGACTGTGGGAATCACACTGGAGGCAGAGCACTATTTTCAAGGATCCTTAGAATAGGGTATTATTGGCCTACTATTAAGAAAGATGTCGTAGAATATAAGAAGAAATTTGATGCTTACTATAGACATAGTAATATCCTTCATCAACCGGCAGAACCTCTGCATCCTATATCCTCCTCTTGGCCATTTATGAGATGGGGAATGGATATAGTAGGCAAGCTTCCCAAGGCTCCAGGAGGAAAGGTGTTCATGCTAGCTATGACAGACTACTTCTCCAAATGGATAGAAGCTGAAGCTTTGCCCAAGTCAGAGAAAAGGAAGTCATATCCTTTATTAAAAGAAATATTATTACTAGATTTGGTATTCCTTCTGAAATTATTTGTGATAACGGATCCCAATTTATTGGAAGTCGTACTACTAACTTTTGTGACAGCTGGGGGATTAGGATGATAACATCAACACCAATCCACCCACAAGCTAATGGCCTCCAACAAGATCATTATTAACAACTTGAAGAAGAAGCTTGGATCCAAAAAGGGCAAATGGGCTAAGGAATGACCTTATGTTTTATGGGCATATAGGACAACTCCTAAGAATGCTACGGGTCAGACTCCTTTTTCATTAGTCTTTGGAGCTGAAGCAGTGGTTCCTACAGAAATGGTTGTACCGACAACCAGAACAAGCATTCGTGATCCTGAGGCAAATGTTGAGACTCTAACTCAAGACTTGGATTCTGTGGAAGAATTGCAAGATTTGGCAAGAATAAGAATGTCAGAATGAGAAGGTTTCAAGTTGGTGATATGGTATTGAGGAAAGCATTCCAGAATACTACGAATCTTGTTGATCGTAAATTGGCACCAAAGTGGGAAGACCCATATCTTATCGAAGCTGAAGCTGGAAAGGGGGCATATCGTTTACTAACCATGGATGGTGATCTCCTGCCAAGAGCTTGGAATGCTATTCACTTGAAGAGATGCTTTATATAATAAGGATCAATTATTCTTAAGAATTCTGATACAGTTCAGGGTGAAGGATCCTCAAGGGATATATGATCCTTTGCTTGGTAACATTTTACTAATCATTTCATATTATATTTGTTATTATTTAGTGTATGAAAGGTGTTTTGGTCAAAAAACTGATTAAGGATAATGTAACCAAACTTTGAATGTGAGGTTGAGTGCTTGGTTAAATGAATAAGTGTGTGAACAAATATCGAAAGCAAATGACAATGAAGACAGTGATTTGTAAGAGGAAAAAGCCCTTGATCAATGAATGATCTCCGGCATAAAAAACCTCGGGTGATGGAAACTACCGATCACCAACTATATTGAACTATAAAGATTACAACTTTGGAAATATTGAGCTTGTTACAATGAGAATTCTGATGTGTGTTTGAGAGTAGCAAAAGTGTGTAAGCGAGTGTGTGTTTTTTTCAGATAGTCTGTAGCTATCAAGTTCAATACCCTTAATAACCATCTAAGAATTATCCTTAACTAACTATCCGAAAATTATGGCAATATCCCACGTTCTCCATCAACGGTCACGGACTCCCTACACGTGCTAGAATAACAGCATATTCCCCTTGATTCCCGGTTAGAATAGGCCCTCTTCGAAATACACCTGTAAAACAAGACCATAATATACTGGAAACAATTGTTAGTTAACTAGAATAATAATGAGGATCAGTGATCCTTAGCCTTCCTGCACCATAACTTGAGGATCCATGATCTAGGCTCAGTAAAGGGTACATGATCCATAAGCACTAAAATTCTATCCCCAACAATTGCCCCCAAACATGACTGGTTGGATAAGAACCAAATAAGTCATGTTTCATTAAATTCGGACTAGCCGTTACTTGCAGATGTAGCCGGTAGGATGCTAACGTCATTTGATTCGACCGCCTGCAACAAACCATCATTATATATAGAATAGGGATAGAGATCAAATCTCTTATTCAAAAATTGATCTCTGCCATCAAAAGCATAATCGGAACATCAACACGTATCCTCTTTCTCTCTTCTTCAATTCTCTGTCTTTTTCGCCATTTCCTCTCTCTAAATCCATGGAAAAAATGGCAACCCGATCCTCCCCTCTCAAGGATCAAAAGCAAGATCCCAAACCCCAAAGCCAAGATCTTCTCAGAAACCCTCGAGAAGAGCTCTGTGATTTCACCGACCCTGAAATAGACCAACTTCACTCTTGTTTTCTGGAGGGAACCATTTTCAGACCCTTTGATTCATCACTGAAAAGTGATTGCGAATCAGATTTCTTGATCGGTTTTCCTTCCGCGCCCTTCTAAATCGGCTATTCATATCCCTTTCCAGTTTTTACCAAAACCTTCTATAGCCAGACCGGGATGTGTTTCAACCTGGCGTTGCCCATGTTATGGAGAGTGTTGTATACTCTCGAACAACTGATCAAGAACGAAGGTATAAGCTTTGGTATCACCAAACACCCCAACCTGTATAGTCTTGTAACTCACGGGTCTCACCGGTATCTTCTTAAATCTAAGTCCAAAAATCATCATCGACTCCTCAAGGTCACCAAGAATGATACGAACTGGAAAAATAAGTTCTTTTATGTGAGAAGGGACTCCATTCCTCAGGGGAGTATGTTCCCAAAAAGTGGAACTTGAAGGGTAGGCTTAGGGCAGTTTTCTTTCTTTTGTATAAAGGATAACTGATCCTGTTTTCTTGTGCATGTAGTGACTAGCTACGCCACATTGAGAGATTTACCTACCACCCCTGCAAGAGTTGCTACTTTTTGGGCACTAGATTCATCAGTGAGGACCTTCAATCCCAAGATCAAGGATCTAGAAGAGAATACCTCCACTTCCTTCATAATGTCAAGTAAGTGTTTGTGCATAAATATAGATAAATATGTAATGAAATAAATTATGTAAACTTATCTGAGTTTTGTGCTTGTAGGTGCCGCCAAGTCTTCATCTAAATCTTCCACCCAGTTCGGTCTTGGAGAACTTCAGAGCATGATATCTCCCCGCTCCACCAAAGCTGAATCAGTCTCTGCCCAAAGTCAACCACCAGCGAAGAGCATGACTACCTGGGCCAAGACAGGAAGTAAAAGGAAGAAGCTGAACGAGCCCACTAAAGATACTACCCAGATCAAGCAGCAAGCTTTAAATCTCATCGTTGAGGTAAGGATCACTGATCCATAATTTTCTTTGAAAATCACTGACCCTAAAAGTTTTGGCGTTGTTTTGTGCAGAAATTTGCCCAACTAGAGGCTCTCCAAGGAAACAACTAGCTGAAGCTGATGGCACCATTGTTGGACTCCAAAACATCGCTGCCGCCAAAGACAAGAGGATCTCGCAGCTGGAGAAGGAAAAAGAAAGGTTGGAAAAGGAGATCTTGGTGGACCAGATTTGGGCTAACAAGGAGAGGATGGAGGCTGCTGATGAGGCCAAGCTTTCTAATGTGAAGTCTATCCTAAAGGATAGGATCAAAATGGCCCAAGAGGCTGTGGATCCTTCCTTTGATAGGACTTAATGGGATGTGGCTGCTTGGAAGCAGAGGCTAGTGGAACTTGGTGATGATGAAGAGCTCGAACAGGTGCCCATACTTGAAGAGGAGCCCAGCAGCATGATGGATTTGACAGATGCGACTACTGGCAGCAAAGGTGATGGTGGTGAAGCAGCGGTAGATGAAGCAGCGAAGGAGTAGGCTGCAACAATGGGCAATGATGGAAATTTCTAAACGTGGTCGGAGCCCATTTTTTATGATTTTCGGTTTTTATGGTTTGTTTTGAACAATTTGGGGTTGTACTTAAACAATAGTAATTAGAGTTAAGGATCACTGATCCTTCACACAATAGGTAGGATGACAAAGGTGGTGGGATCCTCTGTTTGGGGGATGAAGCCTTTGTTATCCTGCTCTTTATTTCCTGCATTTTACTTTTCTACATGAACATTAACTGTTAGATAAACCTGATCCGGCCTGGATGGGTGGTCCACGTTTTGCTGGTGAAGTCCGGGCCGGACACTTTTGGCAAATATTAATGGGCCTAATAATATTAAACTTTTAACTATCTCCGGTGTTGTTTAATTGTTTGGTAAAGTTTATTTGATATGCTAGTGTTTCCAAATTTACATAGATTGTTTGTGAAAAATCATAAGTTTGATCTTATAAGAATTTAGAAAAATTCATGTCGTTAAAAATTTTCCAATTCTTCTATATAATAATCATAGATAAAATCTAATTAGATACAAGTAAATAAGTCATACACCCTTAATTGCAAGGCTCAGGGTGAAGTCAATAAGATAAACAAATATGAGAATAAAGCATACCAGGAAATCCAAGTTAGGATTTTTTATCCTTAGGAACTACCTTTGTACAAGCAAACAAACAAGTCACCGTTAGATAAACTTTAAGGATCCAGGATCCTTTTTGAATCAACTTGTGAATCTTTGAGGCTCCAAAACCTGTTAAAATCAACTTGGGACTAAGCCAAACAAAACGAACTGGGGATAAACCCAAGCAACTGGAGACAAGCCCAAATAACTGGTGTAAACTGGAATATGGCCCAAACTGGCATCGATCCAATCGTGAGCGACATGAAAATGCTGAAACCTTAGCTAACGTGAAAACGCTAAAAACCTTAGGAACGGATGTATGGTACGTCTACCATTATACTTAGGATCCTACATATAGCCAACAACAATGAAATTGTCAGCCCCTAAAGCGAGTACTGGTCCCATTGCCACGAACTATACTTGGATAACATGCGCTACTGGTGGGGTGTTGAAACCCAATTCGTGTGAAAGGTGAAAACCTTTAAACCTTAGAAGGTATTGGATATATTAAGATGGGGACATGCCCAAAGTCTTGGAGAGGTGGCCAACCTCTAGATCCTTTAGGTAAATTCTACAAAAGCTTAAAACTAGATAAAACTGGATATTGAGAATTCAACATCCTTTCCTTATGTAACAAATATAATATAAAAGAACTAGTAAAATTTTACCAAAGAAAGGATCACATATCCTTTAAGAATTCCTCAGTTTGAACGGAACATTAGAATGCTTAAGGATCCTCAATCCTTACATAAAATACTTCTTGAGGTGGATAGCATTCCAAGCTCTTGGCAGAAGGTTATCATCCATAGTTAGCAAATGATATGCTCCCGTTCCTGCTTCAGCTTCAATTAGATAAGGGCCTTCCCATTTTGGTGCTAACTTGCCATCAGCAGGCATCGTGGTATTTTGGAATGCTTTCCTCAATACCAAGTCACCTACTTGAAATCTTAAAATCCTGACATTCTTGTTATAAGCTCCAGCCGTCCTTTGTTGATAACTAGCTAGCCTTATTCTCGCCAAGTCTCTAAGTTCCTCCACGGTGTCCAAGTCTTGAGCTAGAATCTTAGCATTCGCCTCAGGATCACGGATTCTTGTTCTAGCTGTAGGGGCTACCATTTATGTAGGGATCACTGCTTCAGCACCAAAGACTAAGGAGAAGGGAGTCTGACCCGTAGCATTCTTAGGAGTTGTCCTATCTTCCCATAAGACATAAGGTAATTCCTTAGCCCATTTGCCCTTTTTGGATCCAAGCTTCTTCTTCAAGTTGTTGATGATGATCTTGTTGGATGATTCTGCCTGGTCATTAGCTTGTGGGTGGACTGGTGTTGATGTTATCATCCTAATCCCCCAGCTGCACAAAAGTTAGTAATACGATTCCCAATAAACTTGGATCCGTTATCATAAACAATTTCAGAAGGAATTCCAAATCTAGTTATAATATTTCTTTTAATAATGGATATGACTTCCTTTTCTCTGACTTGGGCAAAGGCTTCAGCTTCTATCCATTTGGAGAAGTAATATGTCATAGCCAACATGAACACTTTTCCTCCTGGTGCCTTGGGAAGCTTGCCTACTATATCCATTCCCCATCTCATAAATGGCCAAGAGGAGGATATAGGATGGAGAGGTTCTGCGGTTGATGAAGGGTATTATTGTGTCTCTGGCAAGCATCACATTTCTTCGCGTATTCTACAGCATCCTTCTTCATAGTAGGCCAATAATATCCTGTTCTAAGGATCCTTGAAAATAGTGCTCTGCCCCCAGTGTGATTCCCACACTCTCCTTCGTGAAAATCCTTCAGGACTTCTTGTATCTCAGGATCCTCAATGCACCTTAGATAGGGTCCTGCAAGAGACTTTTTATATAACATGTTATTTATAATGGTAAACTGGGATACCTTAATCCTGAATGCTCTTGGATTTTCCCTAGTAGGGATTTCTCCATTCTGAATGTATTTCAGAATTGGAAGGATCCATGATCTTGAATTCGACTGTATATCATCATTGGGAACAACTGCAGCATCATCCACTATTTCCATTGCTTCATTCTCTTCAATTGAAGGAGTTAATACATGGATAATAGGTATCTTCACATCCTCAGACATCTTCAATGAGGATCCAAGGTTGGCTAGAGTATCAGCTTCTGCATTCTCTTCCCTAGGTACCTGTGTTAAACTGAAAAAAGAAAAAGAATCTGCCAGTTTCCTCACTATCTCTAAATATTTGATTAATTTTTCGCCTTTAACAGCATAGGATCCGTTATTGTGATTAGTAATCAATAAAGAATCTACAAATACTTGAAGATACCTGATCCTCATATTTTTAGCTAGATGCAAACCGGCTATCAAGGCTTCATATTCAGCCTCATAATTTGTGGTTTGAAACTCACACGCTATAGATTGGGATATAATGTCCCCCTGTGGCAATTTTAGTAGTAGGCTTAGTCCAGTTCCCTTGAAATTCGAGGCTCCATCTGTGAAGAGTGTCCAAGGGTCCTTGGTCTCCTCAAGTTGTTGCACTTCTAGTTCAGCTTCCCTTTGTAGATCACTACTGAAATCAGCCACAAAGCCAGCCAAAGCTTGGGATTTAATAGCAGTTCTGGGTTCATACTTAATGTCATATGCACTAAGTTTAACAGCCCATTTTGCCATTCTTCCCGACATCTCTGGTTTCCTAAGAACATTCTTAATAGGAAAGTTAGTTTTAACAACAATAGTATGAGTTTCAAAATAATGTCTCAGTTTAGTAGAAGCCATGATTAAAGCAAGAATGAGTTTCTCTAATTGAGAATACCTAGCCTCAGCATTAAGTAGACTTTTACTTACATAGTATACCGGATGTTGTTGGCCTTCGTGATCCTTAACTAGGAGCGCACTTACCGCTTTACCTGAAACAACTTAGTATAAAGACAAAGGCTCTCCATTTTCTAGTTTCATCAAAGCCGGTGCTGAGGATAGGTAATCCTTGAGAGCCTACAGAGCAGCTTCATGCTTTTCAGTCCACTCTAATTTCTTATTCTTCCTCAGAAAATCATAGAAATCCTTGCATCTTTCTGAGGATTTTGAGATGAATCTATTCAAGGCGGCAATCCTTCCTGTCAATCTTTGCACATCCTTGGCATTGGCAGGAGACTTGATGTTCACTAAAGCCTTGAGTTGTTCTGGACTTGCTTCAATTCCTCTCTTGGTCACCATATATCCTATAAATTTTCCAGCTTTGACCCCGAAATGGCATTTAGAGGGGTTTAATTTCATATTCTATTGGTCAAGAATATTGAATGCTTTTTCGAGATCCTTCAGGTGATCCTCAACTTTCTAAGACTTGACCACCATATCATCTATGTATACTTCCATTGTGTGTCCAAGTTGCTCCTTGAACATCATATTTACCAGCCTTTGGTATGTAGCACCTGCATTTCTTAAACCAAAGGGCCTAGCAATATAACAATATATGCTTTTGGGTGTCATGAACGTTGTATCCTCTTGATCAGATGGTTCCATCTGAATTTGCTGAAATCCAGATTAAGCATCCATAAAAGTTACCAACTCATGACCGATCGTAGCATCCACCATGGAGCCAATGTGGGGTAAAGGGAAAGGATCTTTGGGGCATGCCTTGTTTAAATCAGTAAAATCGATACATACCCTCCACTTTCCGTTTTTCTTTGAACAACAACCACATTGGCTAACCACCTTGGATACTTGACCTCTCTTATTATACCTGCCTTTAGCAACTTGTCTACCTCTTCTTGGATAATTGCATTTCTTTAAGGTGCAAATTTCCTCCTCTTTTGGTGAATTGGTCTGAAAGACCTGTCAATACCAAGTTTGTGAGTAATCACATCTTTTGAGATACCTGTCATATCTTCATGTTTCCAAGAGAAGGTAGATTTTCTATGTTTTTGAGATACCTGTCATATCTTCATGTTTCCAAGAGAAGGTAGATTTTCTATGTTTTATGAAGGATATTAGATCCTCCTCTATGCTCTGCTGGATCCCGGATCCTATGTACACCTTGGATTCAGGATCCTCGGGAACTAAGAGTATATCCTTGACGTCTTGTTCTCTTGCCTCCATGGCGTCTCTTGGAGGATGCTTTAATTGCTATGCTTCCCAAGACTTGGAAGTAGGTTACATCGAGGAAGTGTAGCAATTCTTTGCTTCCTGTTGATCACTTTCTATTTTCACTATTCCCCATGGACTTGGAAGCTTGACACATTGGTGGTACGTTGATGGGACCGCCTTCATGTCGTGTATCCATGGCCTGCCAAGGATAACATTACAGCAAGATAAGCAATCTATGACACAAAATTTCTGGATAGAATTCACTTCCTCTATACAAATTGGAAGTTTGATGTCCCCCAATGTATTCTTGGTTTCCCCACTGAATCCCACGAGCAACGATGATCTTCTCGGATTCAGGGAAGTTCGTCTTTTTGAGGACATCCCACTGAATTATGTTCACTGAACTCCCTCCATCGATAAGGATCCTGCGAACCAAATGATTAGAAATAAATAAAGTAATGACAAGACCATCATGATGAGGATCCTGTATGTCTATGCGATCATCCTTATCAAAGGATATCACTTTTTGATGCATTAGGGTAGACGTTCGAACTGGCCTCTCCCCATTCTCCATCTTTGTATCCTTAGCATGCCTTTTAGCCGCTAAAAATGAAGTTCCACAGATATCAGAACCACCAGAAATAAAGTTAATGATTTGAGCATCTGCTGGCGGTGAATGAGCTTTTCAGGAACTTTCTCAGTATCCTGAGTTCTTGATCGTTTCCTTCCCAACAATTCCTTCAAATACCCTATGCTAAGAAGGTAGCCAATTTCCTTCCTCAACACTACACATTCATCACTAAGGTGGCCAAAATCCTCATGATAAGTGCACCATTTTGATTTATCTTTATTGACTATGGACTTCTCATTTTTCCGAGGCCACCTAGCTTTGTCACCTAGACTCTGCATAGCAAGGATTAGTTCATGATTATCCACAGAAAAACAATACTCAGATATTGAGGATAATCCTCATCATCTTCGTCTTGTTCAACTGCATTCATGTTGTGATTGTCATGTCTAGAGTATGACTTGGATCGATTATTCTTAAAGAATGATCATTGTTTTTCCTGTTTCGAGGATCCTGGGAGCCTCTCCTGGATCCTTTTGTCGTCCTCTAAACGAATAAACCTCAATGCCATGTTCCTCACTTCATCTAAATTCCTGCAAGGTGTCATAACAAGGTCATCACAGAATGCGGAGTCCTTAAGCAATCCCATTTTGAATGCATCCACAGCGGTGGCAATATCTAAATTAGGGATCTCCAGGGATTCTCGGCTAAACTTAGTGACGTAATCTCTTAACGATTCATCAAGTCCATAGGTTATTCTAAATAGATCACTATTTAACCGTTCAAAGGTTCTACTACATGAAAACTGGTTATTGAACAAATTAACTAGATGAGAAAAGGAAGTAATTGAGTAAGCAGGAAGACTTAGCAGCCATTTGAGCGCTGATCCAGTGAGCGTGGATCCGAAGCCCTTGCAAAGGTATAACCTTTCTTGAATAGGATTGATCTTCATTCTTTCCCGGTATTGTGCTACATGCTCCACTGGATCAGTTGTGCCATCGTAGAGCTTCATGTTGGGGGGTTTGAAAGCGTTTTGGTGTTTCAGCGTTGCAGATAGGAGGTGCAAAACGATACACCCTGTGACTTCCATACGGGATCTCAGGAATGGGCTTAACCACTCCCGGGACGATGGATATCATATCCTTGAGCTTCTGGAGCTCCCGTGCCATAGCCTGATTGATGCCTGTATCCTGCATGAAACCATAGTTAGTACCAGAAGAAATATTCACATTGTTACCTCCTGATTGGTTTGGAAGTGGTATGCCAGAAGTATATCCAAAGGTGGGCGCTTCAGGTGTAACAGTTGGACCATATGAAGCAATAATCTGCATAGGGATGAAGTCCCCTTTGTGAACTTCAGAATCCTTGAACATTTGACTCCCTGAAGATCCTTGATCCTGAAAGATATTAGGTCCAGGATACATGGGTGCTAACGGCCTTGAAGAATACTGCATGGATCCTTGAACCTGAGGGGAGGATCCTTGAACCTTATCCCAAGCAGAGGATCCTTAATTCTGAGGGAAGGATCCTTTATGCTGGAAATAGGATTCCTTTGGTGCAACTGTCTCCAAATATCCTCCTGAACTGAGATAGCCTCCTTGATACTGATATGATGATCCTAGAGATTGGGATGAGGATCCATAAGGCTAGTAATGAGGGCGTGTGGCTGCGTCATCGCTAATGATCCATGCTGCAATCCTAAGGATCCTTGAGCCTGAGTCATCGCCATTGATCCCTGCTGGTAAATGGAAGATCCTTGTATTTGAACATCGGATCCCCTGCAATGCTGGATTGCTGATGCTGGACAAGTGAAATCCAATGATCTGGGCATCAGCGGAGAGTGTCTTATGCTTCTTGATTTCATCAATCTCCCTGATGATCCTTTGGTTGGTTTTTTCCTGCTTCTCCATGTAGTTCTTCATCTGCAAAATCAAGGTATAAACATCATTTTTAGTAACTGTAGATGGAGAAACAGTGGAGGTTTTTGATCCTGTGTAAACATGAGTAATTTTCTTCTAAGCATTATCAGCACTCCTCGCCGGTGCAGGGGGAATGGGAGGCAATGATGCACAAGTCTGAGATAAGCTAACCGCCGGCATGGCACTTGAAACAGATTTTCCATGTGAAGCCATGTGATTGATGGAAATGAACAAAAATGAATGAAATGAATGAGATTTTTAGAATTGAAGCACCGATTGCCCCATGGTGGGCGCCAAACTGTTCTGGTGAAAAATCTGATTAAGCATAATGTAACCAAACTTTGAATGTGAGGTTGAGTGCTGGGTTAAATGAATAAGTGTGTGAATAAATATCGAAAGCAAATGACAATGAAGACAATGATTTGTACGAGGAAAAAGCCCATATTGATGGGTTTGTCCCCAGTTATTTGGGCTTGTCCCTAGTTTGTTGGACTTGTCCCTAGTTATTTGGGCTTGTCCCAGTTTGTTGGGCTTGTCCCTAGTTATTTGGGCATGTCCCCAGTTTCTAATGAGTTATTCTTTTGATGTTTGGCTTAGTCCCAGGTTGCATGTTATATAGGTTCCTAAAGCTTAACAAATAAGGATCCTGGATCCTAGAGTTCTACTAATTTTTATACTTTGTTACTAAGATAGTAAGTTCTAAGGATAAAGAATCCTAACTTGGATTCACTGGTATGATCCTTTACTCAAACTTCTTTTGCCTTCGGATAGTACCTCAATCTTTGACGGGAGCCTATATGATCCTTGATCGTATATTGTTTAACCTTATAGAATAAGACTTGTTTTGACAAAATACTAATTATTCTTTTTAAGAATTTATGAATTCCTAAATCTGAATTTTGCTAACAAGTAAAGGTATAATGATATTCAAATCATAAAAGGAACAACAACAAACATAGTCAAAAGCTTAAGTTTTATTTATTTATAAGAACCCCTTTTAAAAGGTTGTCAAAATTGTCAACCCAAACTTCTACCAAAAAACGACCCGTTTGTTTGGGTTGACAAAGGGTGTCCATGATAACGGGTTATACGTTGTAGAATTTAAAAGTGCAGGAAATTAAAGATGAGGCACATCAAAGGCTTCATCCTCCACAAACAGAAGGACCCATCCACCTTTGCTACCCCCTATTGTTCAAAGGATCAATGATCCTTAAACCTCAAACTATTGTTCAAATTACAGACCAAATTGTTCAAAATAAAAACACCATCACCAAACCAACCATCCTAAAAAATGGGCTCCGACCACGTCTAAAATTTCCATCATCGTCCACTGTTTCAGCCTACACCTTCGCTGCCTCATCCTCCTTGCCTTCACCAGCTTCGCCACCTTCACCCTCCTTAGCATCGCTAGTACCAGCCTCCAGCGTCGGCACCTCGTCAAACTCTGGTCCCCGCTGTCCTCCAAGCTCCACTAGCCTCACCTTCCAGCCAGGAAGATCCCATTCAGACCTGTCAAATGAAGGATCCAAGGCTTGCTGGACGATCTTGATCCGGGCCCCGAGAATGGCTTGAGCTGCACAAACATTAGCCTCATCAGCATCCTCCATCCTGACTTTGCTAGCCTGGATTTCGTTGGTCATGATCCGCTTCTCCAAGCCATTGACCACCTTTTCCAGCTGGGAGATCTTCTTGTCCTTGGCGGTCAGAAAGGTACGGAGTTCTACAATTGTATCCTTAGTGTCGGATAAGCGTTTGGTCAGCACAGCTTGGGTTTGGGCTATTTTCTGCAAGAATAGTGGGAAGGATAAGTGATCCTCAGTATGAGCATTCTAACCTGAGCACAAGTGATCCTTACCTTGGAGGCAATATCATAGATCTGCTGCTCAAGCTGGGGAATGTCCTCAGAAGGCTCAGTAGGCTTCTTCCTCTTGGACCCGGCTCGAGCCTTAGCAGCGACAGGTATGGGCTCTGGGAAGCTGGATCCTTTGCCTGATTCTTTTTTGACGGACCGGGGAGAGATGATGCGATCCACATCCTCTAAGGCAAACTTGCTGATGGACTTGCTGGTGGATTTCTGAGCGCCATATATATATATTTCTTACTTTAAAGAAAACTTGTATTTTTTATTACATCAATATATTATATTATTATTTTTAATATATTTAATTTTAACTTTTAACATATTTTCATTTTTTCCTATTTAAAATAATATATAGTTTTTTAATATTTTATTATATCAATATATTATATTATTATTTTTAATATAGTTTTTAAATATTTTATTATATTTTGCAAATAGAAAACTTACTTGACATCGTGTAGGAGGTGAAAGTGTTGGTTTCAGAATCCTTTATCTGTGGCTTGAATGTCCAAACTGTTGGATCCAAAGTCCAGAACAGAGCAAGCCTTTCTTCAGTTCCAGGAGAATTGGCAAGGCAGGCCAAATTGGTCACTGCATGCAAATAAAAATGATCCAAGTTAGCGATGGAAAAGAAAGTTTCTACAAATCTAATACAAGGATCCTATATCCTACCCTTTAAGACCCACTTTTTGGGCAGCCTATTCCCTTCTAGAAGAGAGTCCCTTCGCACAAAGAAGAACTGATTCTTCCGTGTGGAACCGGTTTGAGTGGTCTTAAGGATGGGATGCTGTTGGTGAGGTTTGGCCTTCAACAATAATCGATTAGAACCGTGGGTAACGAGGCTACAAAGATAGGAAAGCTCGGATAGGGTGAAATGGATTCCTTCATGTCTGATAAGCTGTTATATGGTGAACAGTACCCTCCACAACATCGGCATGGCTTGACAATAACTCATGCCGGTAAGGGTGAAAAACCCTTGGGTAAAGCTAGGGAATCGGTATGTGTAGCCAAGGAGGAAAGGTAGAACATGAAAGCATCCCAGACAGGGGATGTGGCGTCGCTCTTCATGGTGGCATCATACGACCTGAAAACCGTCGTCTGAGGGAAACAAGGGCGCAGACCGTCGATTTCTTGGTCAGTGAATTTGCAAAGCTCCAAGGATGGATTGGCTAGTAGGTCTTGACTATTTGCATCATCGCTTTGATTCTTACCGGGAAAGGATCGTGTAGCCATCTTGGCCATAATAGCAAACATGAAAGATAAAGAGATGAAGAATTTAAAAGGATGAAGAGAAGATTTGAGAGAGAATACCTGATTTGATCCGGTATGATGATTTTAAATGAGATTTGGTGATCTTTAAATGGGGGTTTGAGCTTATCTCTTCCATATATAGCGTAATGATGGTTGTAGTCCATATTATCAATGACGTCAGCTTGTGCAACGGCTAGTTGGCAGACGAACGGCTAGTTCATTATTTACGGCAATATGGCAGCTGTCATCAATATCACAACTACCATATTGGGGGCAATCGTTAAGGTATAGGTTTTAGATAATATGGATCATGGATCCTTAAGTGTAATGTGGGTCAGTTATCATTAATGGGTGATGTAGGATCCCAGAGGATCAAGGATCCTTAGATGTACTTATGATTTCTAACAATTGTTCTATGATTTTATCTATGGTTGCATACAGGTAATGGACGACATGGACTTAGTCTTTGCTGGAATCTCATCGAATATGCTTCATATAGAGCACATGCTAGATGAAGAATAGCCGTTATGGAGAACATGGGAGGACTTGCACATTTTTGGATAGTTTGTTATCTAGATATTTTCTAATTTTATAAGGGATGATGAGCTCATTTAGAACACACAACCAATTACACTCGAATACTCTCTGCAAAACCATAGCAAATACTTGTATTGAGCTTCATCATCTTCTAAAGCTGCAACCTTTTTTATGCAATATAGTTAGTGATCGGTAGTTTCCATCACCTGAGGTTTTTTATGCAGGAGATCATTCATTGATCAAGGGCTTTTTCCTCGTATAAACCTTTGTGTTCATCTTTGATTACATTCTTAACCTGTTCATTCAATTGTTTATAATTCAAGAACTCAACCTCATAAATCAGATTTTGTTACATTATCCTTGTTGTGATTTTTAACCAAAACAAATAGGATAGTTAGTTATTTTTGGTTACTATATAAAGGGTTGTCGGATCAGTAGTGGAACACATGAAATCCTGCACACTTTCACTCACTGATTGCAGCTACGATCACATTCACTAACAACACTTACATTCCACAATGTAGCACTTAGATCTGATCTGAGCATTATCCCGACGTTGTATCCTGGTTATTCAAGCAATAAGAAGAACAAGGCAGCTGACGATTGTCAGCTCCCGAGGTTTTATGCAGGCGATCTAGATTGATCAAGGGCTTTCCTCGTACATCCTGTGTCAACTTTTACTTTTATCGCTTTTACTTGTTATTTTGTTATAGTTCATTATCCTGAAACTATATCCTGAAACTGTTTTCATAATCAACCAAGTCAACATATTTTTACAAATCACAATAGCACGCTACCTCACAAACTAAGTTTGATCACTAAATTGCTTCGGTAATTTTTGACCAAAACATAAGGTATCACCTCAAACTCTCAAAGAGTTGTGTTTTGACAAATGTATCATAGCATTTGCTAACACTAAAGAGGTAAATGAAAACCTAAGATAAAAGGTTCAGATTAGTGAAATAATTCTTGAAAATATAAAACGAGATTTCAAAACAAGAATTGCTGAAAAGGAGATTAAAATAAGAAGCCTCAAGCATGAAGCAACTACAACCAAGGACCAACGATTGAAAAATATCAAAGTTGCAAAAAGGACTTGGATTGCGCATAGATCACATGTGAAAGATGGGTTGAATCATGTAATGGTTATGAGATTCTTTTGGAAAAACAAAGAAAAGGCAATGTGAAGTTTGGGGTTGGGTTCAGAAATTATGTTCCAGAACAACTTACCAACACTTCCATTGACAAAAAATGGTTGAGATCGTACCAACCACCTCAACTGGTGAAGAAATCAAGATCACCAAACCTAGTGGCAAGAAGATGATTCTTGAAAACTTCAAACCAACTGATTTCAAGGTTCCATTAAATCTGAGAGGATCCATTAAATCCGAAAAACGAAATGAATTGTAACCAACTTGGCCAGATGAATGTGATGTTATTTAAAACATCAAACCAATTAATTTCACCGACCCAAATGGTCTTAAGCCAGCCAAGATAAAAATCCTTCCTATTACCAACTCTCATACATATGTTAAAACATCCGATGCTGGAAAGAGAGATAACGGTAACAAGAAAGATAAGTTCTTAGATTTGATGTTGTGTGAATTTTGTGGAAAGAAAAATCATTTGAAAAAAGATTGTTTCAAGTTAAAAGATTATGATATTAACAGAGGAAACAATATCTGTAAGTCCACATCTAGGTGCACCATCTGTGGAAAAATTAATCATGTGACCCAACAATGATCATTTCTTAAACCCTGTGATATCAACGAAAATAAGCCAAGAGGAAAAATGAGTTTCAAAAGAGAAAAGAGATGATCACCATATCAACATGGATTCACAGTCATTTCCCAAATGAGTTGAGTCAAGTCACACACACAACACACAAAGCATGAACCAATACACCACATATAGGGATGGGTCAAGTATCTGTTGCACCACACAACACGCGTCCAAGAGGATACGGGCAACCACCATACACCACGGTACCTTATAGGTATGAAGAGCTTGTGCACATACCCCAAAAGCCAAGAGTCTTTGGACACCCTCATGGGTACAATCGCCTTATTGGGAATGGTCAAACAACAGTTGACTGAAGTGTGAAAATACTTACATATGGCCATAAATAATTGTTTGTGATTGTACAAAAACTTCTTGTTACAATTAACCAGTCCTAAAGAGCTGATGAAGTGGAAGAAAACACCAAATCCAATAACCAGTCCTAAAGAGCTGATGAAGTGGAAGAAAACACCAAATCCAAAGCAGAAAATGCTTTGGATAATCTGCAAAATTGACCCACTTTCCACCGTTTGCAGGGAACATATGTTAGCAATTTGAAAGTGCAAACAAAGGTTACCATTGCACATATATTTATCTTAATATAAGAAAGGAAATGTTTTAAAAATGTACCAAAAGGTTCTTGCAACATTAATATGTTTTTTTTTCAAACTAGAAAATAAAAAAATGCAATTTTAAGAATAGATTGTGAAAAATCACCAAAAACAAAACTATGTTGAAAGGAGTAAAACAACTGTTTGAGTGGTTCAAAACTCTGTTTAACCTTGATTAACCATTGTTTGAGACAAAGAATCAATATTCAACACCCACTGTTTGACTACAAAAAGTCAAACAGATCCACTTTTTATCAAAAACCTACCACTATTTTCATTCCAAACTCTGTTTAACCCAACAGAGGTTTCAAACATGGGTTTCCATCCATCTGTTGACCAAAAGTCAAACAGATGTACCACTAACTGATTTGGTCTTCCAAATGTCTACTGAGACTCAACAGAGGTTTCAAACAGATCTTTTGATTACAAACTTTATCTTCTTTCTTCAAAGAGTTTCCTAAAAGGGACCCACTTTCTGAGCAGTGGTTTGCCATAACAAACAACAACTGGCCACGTAGCCCAAAAGGTAACCGTTGGCCACGTTGGCATGCCTATTTCTCAAACCCTATATATCCATCATCCATACTTATCAACAAACTTCATTTTCAGTCAAAACATTATCTATTTAAAAGATTTTTAAAAGATTTGACCTAATTTCACCATGGCTCTCGAACTGAAATCTTCTCACAACTACTTGTCGTATCTTGTAAAACATAGCAAGAAAATAGTTTTTCACTCCATCATTGACATCAACATATCCTCTAAATATCTTAACATCCTCACTATAAACACACCTATCCATCTATCCACTCTTAGGGAATTTTGGGAAAATGCAAATGTTTTGCTTCAAAACAAAAAGCCCTACATCATCACTTCGACCATCAATAAGGAGCATGCTAAGATAACTCCACAATCCATTTCCCCAATGTTCAATCTACAGGATATGGCAGGTATGGAAACTATCTCTAACAATTATCTTCAGCATGAGTTCATAGAAAGGGGATATGAAGCTCATTGGTGGGTTCCACACTTTATAACCCAAAATGTCCACCATAAATGATATTCTTTTTCCATGCACTCTTGGTTTGCATGTCAGCGAAGACCAAAACCTTTAATGAAATTCCCCTAAAAATCAGTATATGGGGTATGCTTTCTTGACAAATCCAAATTACAAGCTTTCCCAGACACTGTTTATGGATTTGGTAACAAACATAAAAGCAATCAACAGGGGAACGAGCAATCCTTTTTTTATTATATCCAAGATTGTTAAGCTTTTACCTGAAATGTTTTGAAACAAGAAAGTTTTAAACAAGGGAAGCCCTTGATATTAACAGTTTGTCAAATGAAACATTTACCCGCATGATGACCAAGGGTCAAGAAAATGTGGGTGAAGAAAATGTTTTACAGAACCAAGCAACAGATGTTACAACATCTGTTGCTGAGCCCGCTGCTCCTGGTGGCCACAGTGCACAACCCAACACTATGGAACACACACTAGAAATTTTCCACAAAGCCACTTGCATTTCCATCCCCAAATCCAAAAGAAAAACCAAAAAGAAGGTATCTCTGGGGTTGCCAGAGGTACCTGCTGTAACACAAATGCAACAAACATCTATTGTTACTTCCTTACATCAAATGCAATCCTTTTACCTCACTCATCTTCAAAAAAGGAGAGTGTAGTAAGCATAGGGGAACTAAGTCAAGAGGGAGAAGATTCATTTGAATATCTCCTCTCAAGCGCCTCTTGCAGGGCTGCTTCTCTTTTCACTCCACCACCCATAAAATAATCCCATCATCATTCCAAAAATTGCTTGATGCAATTGATAACAATGACTTGCATATGCCTAGTTCCTCTCAAAAACAAGTCACAAAGAGTATACTTCAACAACTGACTAGGGAAAGTTCAAAAATCTTTCCTATCCCACAACAAGATGAGGTAACTGTCACACCCCGATTGCGTAAAACAATAAACTGCGATGGAAACGTCAGGGAGTGTCGTAACAGAATTATTGTTTCACAACCATGGTAATTAAAGTTTTGTGTTATTGAATATAATTTTTTACATTGTCTGGAGTTTAAACATAAAACATAACATAAATTAAATTATCTTCAGATTTTAAGTCACTAAAGCCCAAAGTCTGTCCTAGATGTAGCATGATCGACCACAAACATTCGCTCCTGAAATATATGTGAAAATAAATACGTCATGAATACTTACAAAATGTTTTCTTTTATGAAATCATAAGAAAAATCGAATGATAAAAAAGAAATAACGCATGGTTAAATCATTAACCAAAAATAGGTCATGTCTCGTGTAAAAATGTCATGTCTTTATATAAAAATATCATGTTTTGTATAAAAGAATGTCGTGTCTTGTATAAATATGTTTTGTCTTGTATTTTGTTTGAAATAATTTAGATAACGTCACGATATGTAATATAATAAAAGCACTTATATATAGGAAGTACCAACGGCGTATCCACTGTGCTTTTATCATATTACACACGTCCAACTATTTAAATCACTTACCATAAACCAACAAATGAAATTTCTTGTTTAAACAAAAGTAATGTCTTGTAATAACCAAAGAAATGTCTTGTATAAAACAACGTCATGTGTAAACCAAATGTCGTGTATAAAACAAATGTCATGTCTTGAATAGCCAAAATGTCGTGTGTAAACCAATGTCATATCTTGAATAGCCAAAATGTCTTGTATAAACAATGTCTTTGAATAAACAAAAGTTTTGTTTAAAATCATAAGTTATGTTTATAAACCATTGCTTTTATTGTTAAAACATATATTAGGATTGTCGGCGAATACAGTCAAGCCTTGTTGACTATCGGATAAACCATTATAAAGATAAAGGTCTACCAATGTTCATCGGATTCTGTCATTCCCTAAAGTCGCTTCCAAACAAACCTAGGAAGTGGGAACGGGATTGTCAATCCTATGGTACCATTACATACTACCAGTCGGCGTGATCAATGTTAATGAATGTATCATTGTCGAGTTCAACACACCAATATGTCTAAAACAATGCAAGCTTGTCATGAAAATGTTTTGAAACTATGTACTTTGTATACTAAGTCTACCAAGAAAAATGTCTTTGAAATCGTGTACTACGTATGCTAAGTCAACATAGGAAGCAAAAGTGTCTTTGAAACCAAATGTCGGGTATACTAAGTCAATATACCATGTAAAATATCTTTGAAATTGTGTACTAGGTATGCTAAGTCAACATACAAAGTAAAATGTCTTGGAAATCAATGTGCTTGGCATGCTAGTCAACATACGAAGCAAAAATGCAATGGAAATTATGTACTAGTTGTACTATGTAATCAAAGTATATATAATGTCATGAAATCGTGAAAGTAGATATAGGCACATGTGTATCACCCCAAAACATTTGAAAATATAAAAGAGGGGACTATGTACTCACTTGGGATTGCAAGAATGTCCTTGTTCAAGAGATAAAACGAAAGGTCAAGGGTCCGAGAATTCAAGTGTGTCCTAATATCGGATAACTATGTTAATATCAAGACAAGTCAGAGGATTCGGATAGAATGCAGCCTCATAAACCAAATGAGTGTTGGAACTTATATGAAATGGTTTAATAAAGTTATCATTCTTATTTGTAAAGGTTCCTAAGTGCTTTTGACCTATTATGACTCGTTAAGTTAGTTTCCGCTAGTTTAATGTGTCACTTGCGTAAATACACGTTTGGATGGTTAGATATGTCCTATAATAATTCTTAATTGCCCAAACATGTTTAAAAATGTTATAACATCAGTGTATAAGTCAAAAGTTGGATTACATATGCTTAAAATGGATTTATGCGCCAAAAGGGTGTTTTGGTCATTATAAAGGGCATAACTAGCGACTTATCATATTACTAACCAAACGACATGACCATAAGGTATAACCTCAGAGGGTTATTCCCTATACAACTATGGTCACAAATATGTGTTTCGTCGGATCCTATGGTCGACCAAACGGGTCGGATTCAAAAGTCAAAGCAATGGTCAAGACCGCTCGACTTCCAACCCTAAATAAGCACTAAACTAAAAGTGACGAGTTAGACATGTCAAAACATGTCTAACTAAGTTATAAAACTGATTTGGTATCAAAACTTAGTGTTTTGATACCCGAAAATAGTTTCGTCGCAAAATGCACATAATGCGCATTGTGACCGAAACTTTGACTCGTCACTTCGACTAGCAAACGTGGTAATCAGTAGGCGTGATCGCTATGGATCATAACCTTCGTGATTACGATCACGTTGCAAATTTCAATTGAAATTTGACTTTGACCAAAATGGTTAGAACTGAAAGTCAAACAGAAAGCCAAACTGTTTGACCTTTGGCTTAAAATAGCCAAAATAATGAATAAGACTAGAAGAGAGCACTTACTAGTGTTGAAGAACACTCAAGAGCTCAGGTAGGAGGCCTCCACAAGTGGTAGCAACTCCAATAAGAGCAGATTAGAAAGAAGAGAATTGAGCAAAGAATAATGGCCAAAATGTGCACCTATTTATACTAATCTTGGAACTCCCAAATCATGACAAGTGTTGATCCAGGAGTTAGAGCATAGATTAGTGTCCCTCAACGTGTTTAAAAGCAGGTTAAAGGTGGCAAAAATCGCAAGCTTGGTGTCCAAGAATTAAACAAGAAGCTTCCTAGTAGATGCAATAATTCTGCTGAGCTGGGAGGTCCTTACGGACCATAAGGTATATAGGCTTACGGTCCGTAAGCCTATGACCTGGGCAGAAGTTTCACAAAATGGTAGAACAGACCCCTGAACTCGTTTTATCGCGTTTTGGCACTTTCTAACACCCATTAACCTGATTTTTAAGCTTTATAAAGACTATAAAGCATAGGGAACTTGAAATATGCCTGGAAATGTCATGGAAGTCGGTTCGTTCGGTTGTATGGTTGCGTTTTTGCTTAATTATAATAAATGCTTTAATTAACGTGTAAACGACCGTAGTTGCGTAACGAATGATATTTTTGCATTCTAGTCACTAAAATAAAAGATTTTAATGACTACAAAAATTTTTGGATGTACGTACGTGTTCCGTATTAAGAAATACGCGAATTGGCGTACTTTCGAAGAATTTGCAATAGTTCTGGAGTTGCATAAGCATGATTTTGACATACCGAAGCTCTCAAAACTTATTTTTAAGTTATGTAAAGGGTATTTAGGGTATGTTTAGCTTATGTCATTGTTCCGGAGTGTACGTTGCGTTAAACTAATTACGTTTGCGTAACGGTTTGCGATTTCACTTCCAGAAAAGGGTCGAAAGATCGAAATTGAACAAAGGTTGAAAATACACAAATGTTAAGAATTTAAACAAATCTCGGAAATAAAACACAATATTTTATTCATCATAAAATTATTCGGAAATTGTTACATGATCGCACAAATGTCACAGTAACACCTCTTGTGTCTCAAGAGATACTTTCAGCCTTTTCAAGTGAGGCAGGTACTACAATTTTAAAGACAACAATCTCCCAATTGGATAGTATTTACATAACTAAGGCCTCCTTGAAGATAACAACTAATGAGCCTACAAAAGCAATCTCGGTATCAGTTGAAAGTCCTCAGTAGCATGAAAAGGGGGCACCTGGTTCAAAACCAATTATAACCACCTATGTTGGGAATTCAGATGATTCTATTAAGTTTGGTGGTGGGTTAAACTATCCAGAATTGACAACGAGAGTCACCCATTTGGAGTCATCGGTTAAAGAAATAAAAGATATGATGAAAACTTTGTTACAAAACTCAAGACCTCCACAAATAGATGCAGAAGTTGCAATAGAAATTTGGTTGCATGCACAAATGTACCTACTACTTCAAAGCAAGCTGTAGAAGGAAAACAAAACATGCATATGCAGTTAGTATTAACATTGTTACAACTCTCACTCTTCCTAAATATCAAGATGATGCTAAAAATCGAGAGGAAGAATGCATGAGAAAGCTCCCACCTCTGGTCAAAAAGGCTAGAAAAACATTGTTGCACTAAAAAGGCAAGGCAAAAAGAAATTGCTAAAGCAGTAGAAAAAGAAAAGAGGAGAGACACAAGGGAAGGCAATATACAAATAATAGTGCAAGAGATTATTGAAAGGAAGAAAATCCAAGATAATCAAGGTTCTTCAACAAAGGCTCTAGAAAGCACTCCAGCAACCACTATCCAAATCATTGTCACATCTATCTGAACACCTGATATCCAAACCACTGTTCCCATAACCCAAACATCAGTTGCCACTAAAAAAGTGACAACAGAGTACAACCACACTACCACCACCACCAACACATAAGTACCCTAAAGGACTTCTTATTCACAAAAGAAAACCAACAACAAACCTTCCACAACCACCAATAAAAACACCAACACTTCAAACCAGAACCGGTAGAACAAAATTCATTGTCCAAATTGATGATGAAGAAACTCCTGATGCATCACCTATAAAACCACAACCACCACAACTATATCCATCACATCTCAACCATCTACCACAACAACCACAACGCTCACCATTACATCTCCATCTATAAAACCACCCACCACCACACTTGACCCACTAGAGTGAGAAAATGTATAAAAAGAGATACAATATTTGTACTCTACAACTGACATCAGTCAACTTACATTTCGATCCCTCAGAAAATATTCAAAGCCTTCAAATGTACATGAGTACCTGAATTTAAAGAGCATATAGGCTGAAGGAATAGCTGCTTTCAAAAGAAATGGCTAAAGTGATAAGGAGACACAACAAGTTCTCTCTTTAGAATTCCCAAAATTGAATATACCAGAATATTTTGCCAAAGATGTCAGCCTTCACAAGGAAAGTAAAAACCCCTGAGCTCAGAAAAGCGTTAAGGGAATATTTCTTGGAATTCATAATGAAGAACAAGCCTTACTCAATCACAAGGGCTTAATATGGTTGGACTAAAGAACCCCTTCTAGAAGAAATTGTAAAGATTGAGAAGTTAAAGTTCAATCCTGATATCAAGCCCACTCTTCCTAACTGGAAAGCAGGTAAAAAGCTTGTTGGTAAAAAATCAGTTGAACTAAAATGAATGAAGGAGGGGATGGTGGCAGCAAAGTTTGGGTCGATGTAGTAAATGGCTAGATGAGATGAGCCAACAATCAAAGACAGCTACAAGAAAATAAAAGAACTAAGAGCTAAACGTCTCTCAGTCCCCAAAAATCCAAACTATGAAGACATCAATATACCCACCAACTCTCTGTTCAATCCCTCAAAACTTCCAGATGCAAAGAATGTCTCCTCAGCCATTAGAAGCTATCTTAAAAGACAAACGAAGATGTTGCAGAAGACCTAAAGAAGTATGA
Organism: Scalesia atractyloides; assembly: GCA_947069175.1. NCBI lineage: Eukaryota > Viridiplantae > Streptophyta > Magnoliopsida > Asterales > Asteraceae > Scalesia > Scalesia atractyloides. The sequence goes on from CAMTDV010000019.1 coordinate 13,105,121, forward strand.
AGATGATAGAAGGAAGGAAAGGATTAGAAATGAACTCATGTATGGGCATCCAGATGCCAAACCAGAAGAGCTGCTTGGGCAAATTTTGGGTAAACATTTTCCTTCACCTCTTCCAATAAAATCAGTCCCACTAAATCTATCAGCCACATAAATTCTAAAATGGTCTTTAGACAGAGCAAGCCATGAATTGAAAATAGTGGCAAATGGAGAAGTGAAAAAGACTTCAATGAATAGTGTCAGGAGCTTGAAAATTGAAGATCTACAAGATCTACTGGATCTTCCACTTGAAAGGGATGCAGGTGTCTTATCTCTGAAAGATTTGAGAAGCAATTTAAGCCCAAATCAGAGATTAGTTGAAGAGGAATAAGAATTGATCAAATAAACATCTATTTTGGATCTAAAAAAGAACAGATGATACTCAATAGCCAAACATGAACAAGTGATCAAGAAAAATAGAAGTTTGAACCAGATTCTCTCAAAGATAGTGAATCTTAAACACCTAAATCAGAGCATCTGTTGAAGACAAGAAAACATCTATACTAAGCCTTGGAATCATTATTCATGAACAAACAGTGTCAGTTCAAGCCTAAACTCTGTTGAAACAAAGGTGTGATGAACAAGACCAAACACCTGTATGGCCAAACGGATGTTTGGATCAAAGCAATAGAGGATACCCTAAACAAATGTTTCCCAATGTAATAGTACTTACTTTGTATTAGTGTTTAGCATAGTAAGATTAGTTGTTTGATTTGCAAAGATATTTAGAACATATGTGGAATCTTTTCTGTTGGGAATGTTAGATGTCACTATGAGGGTGATGTTAGCCAATCACAAACAGAGCCTTTGTACTTAACTTAAATAGATCTCACCTATTAGAGATATATTCATCACTACACATCACCTTACTTTTGTATAAATAGAATTGTTATAGTGATGAGTCTGAGGGGGAGTCTGTAGAGTCAAACTTTTGTAAAACATTTGAATTATTTATGAAAAATAAGTGTTGATGATGATTTCTTGTTTGTGATTACTTATTTTTATTTACAATATAACACTATTTTGAACTTAATTGTTGTTTAATCACAAATCATGTAAACTCAGACTTAAAAAGAAACCCAATGGGGTGAAAATGAAATTTATATAGTTTCTAGAATGTGTAGGACAAGTGTCAATCTTAAAAGTGTAGAGGTTGTTTTTGTCGGTGACAAACCGACTTTCATTTTAAAGATAGATAGTAGTAGTCGAAACATAAATAAAAAGTAAACACAAAAATGTATTATATTTGAACTGACTTGTATGAAAAAAATTCACGTTGAAACGTATAACAACTTGAATTTATACGAACGTTTTATTAAAGTTGATGAAAAAAATTTTAATTAAAATATCAGATTATATATAAACTGAAAATGACATTTCCTAAACTTAAGGGGCTAACATTGGTTAAAACTGGAATTTGACAAACTTTGGGGGTAAAAATGATATTTGACAAAGTTTGAAGGGTAGTACGGTCAGTAGCAAAACCCAAACGACGTTAGTTTTTAAGATAGAAGAATGTTTTTTTTTCTAATAAAAAGTGACATCTAAGATATATAATGAAACACTGTGATGATAACCGTTTATCTAAACTCAACGGTTTATGTAACATTACAACAACGTGGCTAAATTAGTAACATTTGAATAAACTAAACCATAATAAGGGTATGTTCAATCCACTATAAAATTGCGTCTAAACAACTTGTAATTTAACAAACACGTATATCCTTGCCCTTAAAATACGAACGCATATATCCCTACTCTGAAATACATATTTGTCGGTCTTAAGTCCTTTATACGCTTCACATGTAAGTAACTTTTATACAATATCCCAGCCTGTCTTCGCACATAACTTGTTGAATCATATGCGTTTTATTGTATGAACATCACTTTTATTTATTTGTATATAGGAGAAAAAAATAAGTATATAGGAAAAATGTAATAAACAAGAATAGTAGAATTATATAATTCAGATTTGATATTAATCTGTAAGATTGGGAGAATATCGACTTTTTTAAATGGATAACGAATGTTTTCTAAAAAACCTTTCACACAAATGTTCAGAAGCATATAATGTTACTTGTTTAGAAATTACCATCCTAACTAAGACGAGAATATATGCTATTCATAGCATTTGTCGTGTAACCAACCACAAGCTTTAAGCATAACCAAGTAGACAAATTCGACCAACAGTCGCTAAAGCGTCTATATAATATGGAGCCCAAAATCACACCAGAATCTATAGTAACTCATCTCGTCAAGAATGCCGCGAGGTGTCGCTTTTTGAATCCATGGTCCAAAAATAGACAAAACACCACCATGCAATCTATTCCTTCCATGTGTATTGGAACTAAATTTCTCAACCACATAAATTTTACCTCCAAAAATCGACCTAACTTTAATTGTTAATTTGAATTGTAAAAAATTATATATATACAATAGAAGTAAGTTAAACTTATTAGTTGAATCAAACAATGCCACAAGTCATTTTTATAATTTATCCCTAGAAAGTCCGTAAATAATAATTCAAGAAGGTAAGTTGTACTTTTACATAATTATGTTTTTTTTGTTGTTCATATTTAATAAGTTAGCTATTTGTAAAAAAAATTTAAAAAAATAGACCAATCTTTTAATCTATTAATCTATTCTATTTCGTGTAAATAAATATAAAAAACTAGGACAACTGATGTTCTTTGGTAGATTCTTACCTTTGTTTTCTCTACTTTCAAGCAAATAAATATAAAAAAAGCTAAGGACAATATTTATTTTTTTTTGGTAACTTCTTACCTTTGTTTTCCCTATTTTCCTAAATTATGAAACAATATTTTGAATTACTGAAGTTCGTGTTTCTGATCGTGAGGTGAATACTACAAGTAATGTATAGATACGTTCTAGACAGAAGTTTGGATAGATATATCAAATTCGATAGAAATTTCTATAGCATAACGACGTCATCATAGCTTTTACTAATACCGAAAGAGTAAACATTGTTAAACACCGGAATAGAGCCGCAACTCGATCTTCTATCCATATGCAAACTTATCTATGTCCAACGCATGAGTACCTATATATAGGGTATGAGACATGCGTTGGAAGTCTTAAACGCATGTCACATGCGTTGGTACACATACTCACACATGTCTCATACGTGAACACTAACACGTATGACTATAAAGTCAACTGCAACACTAATGTGTTGACCAACTCATACGTTGACTATCTTTCATACAAACTAAATATACAACACATTGTTTATACGCTATTTGCAAGGTAACAGACATAAAACTACACTAACCTTTAAATATTAAAATTAATTGATCGAAATATTTATAATATTGCCTTTCACAATTATAGCTTTTAATATGTAACATGAATGAAGTTGCACATATAAGTTTATTTTTGCATGATGATCACAAACTTCAAATCGACATGATCTTCAAAATGAGTTCGAGTCTCTTTATTCCACCATTACCATAAACAAGACAAATTCGTGTAGTAAATGAATCCATAACCTATTATCTCATTATATCAGATCTTTTTTAAACCATTATTTTATTTTTCACCATTTTAAGTTAGTGTATTTTTGTTTAGGGTAAAGTATAGACATTTACATAACTCTAGTTACTAATTACTGTAATAATCTATGTTACCTTATAAAGTATCTTTTATGGACAACGATGTAATTTCAACTACAATTTAAGACCCTTGTTACAACTTTCCAAACATAAGGTACAAGCGCTATATCCTAATTTTAGCTCATTTATTATACTACTACTACTACTACTAATAATAATAATAATAATAATAATAATAATAATAATTTATTTAAGGGAAGTCGGATGAAATTAATTATATATTTAATGAATATAACATTTTGACATAATTCAATAAATTTAAATTTTATATATTTTTATTTATAACATATATAATTTATAAATTAGTCAAATTTAATATTTTAAATTAATTTTTTATTCATATTTATTTTAATAACAAGTTCAATAGCTATGTCGGATTGTGTCGGACAACATGTCATATAAAAAGCATTGTTTCTGTCTCTAGAAAAACCAGTACTTATATAAGGTCAAGTTAGAATGCGCTCTCCAAAAACATACATTTACTATTTATATGTTTATAACTAAATACTATTTAATTAATGTGTTTATAACTAAATACTATTATATCTATATCCATATTAAGTCCTCATGAAGAGTAGGCAGAGAACAATTTATATATTTTATTATTATATTTATTATAAGTATATTATTATAACTAAAATATTATTATAATAAATTTATTTTATTCTTTTTCTATATATACTATATGCTTTCAACCCGTTTAACTTTTTAATAATTTGATTTTTATCTGATTACGTTCTTTTGCTTAAAAAACTATGTACAAAGTTGTTTGATTTATTTACTCCACGTTTCTATATATTTATTAAAAAGGCGACTGTATTTGATATATAGGTTTTTTTGTTATCTTGGGCTATATCTAGTGTCGGTGCCATAGTGGTTCCTTGACGAACGAAACCAACACCAACCGAACCACGTCGATACCGATATTAGTATTATCAGAACCAGTATCCGTATATACTTACAAAACTATACGCTTTAAACCCATTTGGTTTTATTTAATATGACTTTCATCCGATATCTTGCGTTCAGTATATTTTTTATAAAGTAGAATACACAAATTTGTTTACAAAAAAATCATACCACCAAACCGATACTGACATCGGTACTGCTATAGACAATATTAGAACCGATAGCGGTATTCACTTTTTATGATTTTCAATGTAAAGCACATTCTTTTGTACAAATGCGGTTGTGTTAATAATAGTCTTTTTGATACGTTGGTTGTGTCAAATGTCGTTATCATAGCATTACCATGACGAATAAAACTGACACCGATCAAACCATGGCAATACCAGTGTCAGCATATTATCGGAGCGGGTATTGGTATATACATACAAAAATATAGGCTTTTAGCCATTTGTTTTTATTTAGTTTGATTTCCATCTGATATCTTGCCACCAATATCTTTTTTATAAAGTAGAATACAAAACCGTGTTTAAAAAAATCTCGCCACCAACACCGTCACTGACCTTAGTAGTATTGCTATAGTTATTATGGGAATCGACACTCTTATTCGTTTTTTATGATTTTCAATGTAAAACGCATTCTTTTGAACATATCATTGTTTTAAACCGAGTGTCTGTACCCAAAGGATACCATAACAAATCGAGCAGAAATGACCGAATTCCCGCCGCATCGCGTGGGCAAATCCACCTAGGTTAAATATTATAATACTTTAAATTCAAACTAAAACTTACATTTACTATATATGTTTTAATAAATAAGTATTATTTAAATTAATTATTATCTTATTTAAGTACTTAAGTATATAATAATTAATAAATATTTAATTAGTTGAGGTTAATATTTTGATTTAAAAGTTATATTATTTATTTTTCATTTAACAATATGTATTTACTGATTCAAGATGAAATGGGTTGGGTGAATAGTTTCGGGCCAGGCAATTGTTAAGGTAGTTTTAGTTAGATTGCGCTCTCCAAAAGATCTACATTTGCTATTTATATTTTTTAACTAAATACTACGGAGAAGCGATTATACACAAGCAATACTAGGTTATGCCTCAATTTTCGTGCCAAATCACTTGTTTACTTGAAATTTAACTTGATTTAGATTCCATCTACAAACATCATGTATGTGTTTGTACTTTAAATCATTTATGCTATTGGATCTCTAGTCTGCTAGGAATTACTCATTATAAAATCATTGTCACAGGGGTAGTTACATTGTAGTTTGGGAGTTTGCTTGGGGAAATCAAAGGTCAAATGTGAGGATATTTGATTTGCTCTAATAGTAACATGATTTCTATACGTATTTGAAGAGTTTATATTGAAAATACTACAACATAAGGTACTTATTCAATAATATAATGCATTTGTAGGTTTAGATGGCCACATTGCAAAAGCCAACACTACGGAACCCACACCAGACTCTTCAATAGAAACCATTTCCATTCACATCCCCAAATCCAGAAGAAAACCCAAAAAGAAAGGGTCTTCAGAGGTTGAGATGACAGAGATACATGATGTAACACATATGCAGCTAACATTGGTTGTTACTTCCTCACAACAAATGAAAGAACTCTATCTATCCAAACTCCTCACTCATCCTCACAAAAGAAGAATGTTGTAACCATTGGGTGACCCAAATCAAGGGGGAGATATATCAATTGATTATCTATTTTCAAGCCCTTCTCCCATGACTGCTTCTCTTTCTACATCTCCACCCACTTCAACAGTCCCTTCACCCTTAAATTTTTGCTTGATGCAATTTGTACATCTGACTTGTATATACCTAGTTTCTCTCAACAACAAATCCCAGATAGCTCACTCCCATAAGTGACTAGGGCAAGTTCAGGATTCATTACTATCCCACAAGCAGAGGAGGCAACACCTCATGTGTCCAAAGAGACAACAGTCTCATAGTCATACAGTGGTTACATCATAAAGACCCCTTGAAGCCGACAACTGTTGAGACAATAGTCTCTACACCAATTTGAAGTCCCTAGTACCAAGAACAAGGGGCACATGTTCTAAAACCAAGTTTCACCACCTTTGATGAGAATTTAGATGATCATGTTAACTCAGGTGATGGATTAAACTATCAAGAATTGACGGAGAGGGTCACAAACTGGGAAACATCTGTTGGAGAGATCAAAGATATGATAAAAATCTTGATCCAATCCAGACATCACCCATCAAATGCAGACATTGCAAAAGAAATGTGGGTTCACGTGCAACCATACCTACATCTTCAAAAACAGGGTGCTGAAGAAAGATATGTCATGCAAGCAGAGCTAATAAGAAAAACAGTGCATGCCAGGTATCAAGATACATAGGAAGAAGTTAAAGACATCAATGACTTTATCTTTCAAAACACCAGTAAAGCTCTCACTCTCCCTAAGTTTGATGATGCTAAAAAGGGGAGATAGAAGAATGCATGAGAAAGCTTCAACCCCACGTCAAAAAGGCTGGAAAAAGGCCTGAGACTGTTGCACTTAAAAGGGAAAGAAAGGAAGAAATTGTCAAAGAAGTGGAGAAGCAAAAGAAGAGGGATACAAGGGAAGCCAATATGCAGATCACAGTGCAGGAAATAATTGAAAGAAAACAGATCCAAGATAGCAAAGGTTCTTCAACACAGGTTCCAACAAGGGTTAGTCAAAGCACTACTGAACCTATCCAAACCATTGCTTTACCTATCACAACTCAAGCCACTACTTCCACTTCCACTACTCAAATCACCACTGCTTGTTTGCTTCCACTCCCAAAATATTTTTTGCCACTGCAAAAGTGACAACAAATGTTACAACTACTCAACCATCTCTTTCACCATCTCATAAGTCAACCAAAGCACTTCTAAATAGAAAACAAAGTACATCACTTCCACAACCAGCACCAAAACCACAAAAATCACAAACCATAACCAAGAGAACCAAATTCATTGTTCAAGATGATGATGAAGAGACTCCTAATGCATCTCCTATCCAAACAAAAACTACTACCCCTACTTCTCATATATCCACCACTCCAACCACTACACTCACTCCCATTGATTCACATACCACAACTCCATCTAATCTACTTGACCCACTAGAGCTAGAAAATGTCTTAAAAGAGATAGAGTCCTTCTACTCCACAACTAACATAAGCAAAGTGACCTCTCCTTCCCTCAAAAGATATAAAAAGCCTAAGAATGTACAAGAGTACATGGATTTAAAGCTCAAACATGCTGAAAATACTGCTGCTTACAAAAGCAAAGGAAAGTGTGATAAGGAGGCACAACAAATCTTGTCTGCAGAATTCACTAAAGTGAATAGACTTGAAGATTTTGTCAAATATGTTAGTCATAGGGCTTCTCAAGGATCAGTTAGCAACCCTAACCTCATAAAGAAACTCAGGAAAGGCTTTCTGGATTTCATCATTAATAATAAGCCCTACAGAGCTTCATGAGCTCAATTCATTGGATGGTTTGTTGAGGCCCTTCTGGAAGAAATAGCCAGAATTAAGAAGATAAAGCTTAATCCAGCTATCAATCTAACTCTTCCCAACTGGGTTGCAGGAAAAAAACATGTTGGCTTAAAAGAAATTGAACTCACTAGAATGATGGAAGATATGGTGGTTGCTAAATATAGCCCTATGCAATCAATTGCTAAGTGGGACGAGTCAAAAATCAGGGCAACTTACAAGAAGCTAGAAGTTTTAAGAGCCAAAGATCCCCCTGTCACCAGAAAACCTAATTTTGAAGACCTACCTATCAGTACAAAGGCCATTATATCTGAACTTCCATTTGCAATACAGTCCTCTTCATTGGTAAGAAGCCATCTCAAAAGACACAAGAATATGTCTGCATAGAATGTTAAAAGATTTGAAGAAGACATTATGAAGGAAGGTATCAAAAACATGATCGTGTATGAACATTTTGATATCAATCCAGCACATCCGTTAGGGCAAGTCATAGGAATGCAAATTCTTTCACCTCTTCCAATAAAATCAGTCTCAGTAACCCCTACTGCCTCTAAAATTTAAAAGTGCTCCTTAGACAAAGCCAGCCACGAATTGCCAATTTTTAGGGCAAATGGGGAAGTGAAAAAGGCTTTAATGAAAAGTGTGATGAGCTTAAAAAATGAAGATCTGCAAGATTTAATGAATCCTCCACTCGAAAGGGATGTTGATGATTCACTATCAGAAAGATTCGAAAAGCAATTCTCGCACAAATTGAGACTATGCTGAAGAAGAGGAATAATAAAATTGCTCCAATAAAACATATGTTTTGGCATCATCTGTTCTTGGGGGAAATTGTTGGACCTATAAAAGAACAAATGATATCCCAAAGCCAAAGCTTGATCCACTGATTAAGAAATAAGCAAAAGAGTAAAAGCAGCCTTTCCCCAAAGATAGTGAATCTTGAACAACTAGTTAGAACATATGCTCAAGAGCATGACAAACATCTGATCAAGACTTGGAACCGTTGTTCAAAAGGATACAACATATGTTGAAGCTAAAGTCTGTTGAAGATCAAAGCCCTGATCAAGCCAGAGGTCTGATGAAGAAGACCAAACATCTGTGTGGCTGAATAGATGTTTGGACAACTACAAAAGAGGATAGCATAGACGGTGGTTTCTCAATGTAATAATACTTATCTTACTAGTGTTTAGAATTAGCCTTGATCAGATGTTAGGTTTTGCATAGATGTTTGTAACATCTATTGAATATTTTCTGTTAGCAATGTAGATGTCACTATCAGGGTGATGTCAGCCAATCACAGAACATAAATTTTATACTTAGTATAAATAGATCAAACCTTTTTTTGATCTATTTATCACACACTTCACCTTTTCTCTTGTACAAACTGATTTGTTTACATGATTAGTTGCGAGGGAGTCTGTAGAGCCAATCTTGTTGTAAAACATTGAATCTTTTGAGATTAATGAAAAACAGTCAATGATGATGACTACTAGTTTATGAATTTTATTGTGTTTGATCCATATTTTTTACAAACAAGAAACTCACTTCTAACATATTACTTAGTGTTAGTATATATGTCTATTTCCTACGTCTTTGTGTCTAGTCATGTTGATTTATAGGATAGCACAATATTGTAATAGTGTTGAATGTTAGAAAGTATGTTTTGTAACGTATACTCATTCGGACGGATGAGTGACTCATTTGTATGGATGAGCTAGTCCGCACGAGAGAATCATCCGCCCCAAACCGAACATCTACATATATATGATGTTTGGGGCGCATGATCTTAGAACTTGTGATTCACTCTAGAGCCGAAACTCTATCAAATTTCTACTGTGTATTGTTATGTTGTTCAAAGTTAATGAGAATTGGGAAAAGTATGGAATTCTTGTGTTTTCTACTTCATTTCTATGGATTCCGCACATAATATTGAAGTCTAGATATCACCGGGAGTTTTCAAGTCGATCAAACCAATCCTAACACTTAGTTATGAACTATGATCAAAGGAAATTTTATGAGACAGAGGAATGTGCTATGTCCATGATGACCATGGCTCTTCCACACTCAATTTTGCAAACTTTTAGAGCAAAACATACTCCGAAAAATTTATGTGCTTGCATGACTGAAAGGTTCGAAGGCAATGATATGTTTAAGAAGCGAAGACTTGAGTGTTTAAAGATGAAATTCTGGTTTTTAAAGCCATAAAAATGAAACCTTTGATTTTTATGGCTTTAATTGTATATATTTTTGTATTTACCTATTCACCATTGTACTAAATTTTAATTATATATAATTGAAACCCCGAATTGCATCTTCAAACTTTATTGTTGACAACACATGGTACTACGTTTTAATTATATATATTTATTGAATTACATTGTTTCACAAACATAAAGTAAACACAAAAAATGTATTTACATAAAGCAAATCTAAGGCCCGAGTCAGAATCCTCCGTGTAGCATACTTGTATATAATCAAACATTTGTACATAGAACCTTATGTGAAAATAAACGGTCAACAATAAAGTTGGTGAGTATCATAGGTTTGGTGATCAAATTCATGGCAATGAATTTGTATTGTAATACGTTGTCTGACTACTAGAGTCGATCAGTTAAATAAACCTTGTATCCAAATGTGTATCAGATGTGTTTGGTATGGAAATATGTTGTCCAACTACAAGAGTTTGTATAATAAACCTTGTAGTCATGTATCTTGAAAAAATGTTTCTTTATAGTAATCGTGTGAATAACAAATTGTTTAATAATAAATTTGCATGGTTTATATATTTATTGGAAAACTATTTGTGATTTTGTATTAACCAACTATTTTGTTTTTTTTTTAAAAGTTTGGTCGTGGGTAAATATATTCATGCATGTGTTGACTCATCGGACAAACCCAAGAAGGGTTCATCAAAATTGCACAATTTCTGTGATTCCTATGCAAACTTCCTCACACATAGAGGAAGCGGGAATGGGGTTGTCAATCTTATGGCACCATAACATACTACCGGTCGGTTTGGCCAAAGTTAATGAACGTATTTGTGTTATGGATTACACACCACCAAGTATCACACAAAATGAAAAGCATAGTGTATATATAAATCATATGTAATAGTGTTTTGTAAATTTGGAAAAGTAGTAGGCACAAACGAATCACGGCAAATAATTTTGAAAACAAAAGGTGGGGACTATATACTCACTTAATTGATGATGACGTGCTTAATTCTGCTAGCAAAGCTCAAGTGTTTCCTAATAATTCCTCTTATTATATAGTTAGTGTATATCGTGGCATAAATGGAAGATCGGGTAGAATGTGGTTTATAACCAAACGAGCAAAGGATCTTGTAGAATATGGTTTGGTAAACCTTACATTTTGATTGGAAAGTGTTTCGCAGTGTTTTCACCTTTTACGACTTGTTAAAATGGTTTACGCCATTTTAACAGGTCTTATGCGCAAATACGGACCTGGATGGTCAAATGGGTCTTATGACGAGTTCGACATGTCCAAATATGTGTTATGATGATATATGATCAGTCTTAATGTTAGAACATAGATCATATAAGTTTAAAACCATTTTATGCCCAAAAGGGCATTTTTGACCTTTTTCGATATATATAGTTGACCGGTCAATTGACCCATCAAACAAAAGTACCATAAGATATAATCTGAGAGGACTATTCTCTATATTTTTATGGTCACATTGTTGGACTTGGTTGGGTCCTAAGGTTGACCAAACGGGTCAGAATGGAAAGTCAAAGCAGAAGTCAAACTTTTTGACTTCCGACTATGAATTGAGCGCTAAACTAAAAATAATGAGTTAGGTATGACAAAACAAGTCTTATAATGTTATATAAACTGTTATAATGTCAAAATTGTAGTTCCTAAAAGTTTATTCGTCGTAAAAATGCAATTTCAGCGTTTTTAAACTTTTAATTTATAAATATTTGACTCGTCATTTCGCCTATTAAACGTGATGATAGAGGGTGTAATCACAAGGGATTAACAACTTCACTAATATGATCACGTAGCAAAGTTCAATTTGAACTTTGACTTGACCAAAATGGACAGACCCGAAAGTCAAAATAAAAGTCAATTTTCTTGACTTTTGGTTAATAACTAACAAATAAATGAAATAGATTAGGAGAAACACTTTCTTGTTTTTGAAGGAAAGAATAAAATTTAGGAAATGGGGTTTCAAGTCTAGAAGCAAGCTTCAAGAGTGATTTATTAAGTGAAGAATGAAAGGTGTGAAGAAAACTCAAAGATTTGGAGCCTATTTATACTAATAGAGCATCAAGTAGAGCTTGATAAGTGTTTGTTGAGGTGCTTAGATGTTGCTTAGTGTCATGACAAGTGCTTGAAGGAGATTAAGTCTTGCAAAATTCGTTCTAGGTGTCAATACTTGTTGAACAAGGCTGTTGCCAACAACATTCTACACCCTGGGCACCCCTTACAGACCATAAGAGGTAATGCCTTACGGTCCGTAAGGGACTCTAATGCATAAAATTTTGTTTTTTGACATATTTGGCCCATGGACTTGTATTACATGCTTTTTTTGTCATCTTTAACACATCCTAATATTTAGGTTATGTGAAAGGTATCAAGGCATGTGTAACTTGGATTTTGTTTCGGAAATGTTGTGAATATTGTGTTGCTTGAACATATGATTATAAAACTCGTAAATAAAATATAATTTTACTAAACCCGGAAACGATCAAAAATTAAAAATCTTGAAATGTTTCTATGGTTACAAAAGTGATACCAAAAATGGAGTTGGTGTAGCATTGTTTTCTGGAATAAATTAGTTTGAAGAATGTTCAAGACCTAGTGCTTTCCATAGTTTTGGTGGAAGCTTGTCTCACGGTTCTTCACAATCTCCTAGTTTGTCAAATGGTTATCAAGAAAGTTCTTCATCTACCTATGGTTTTCAAGGAAGCTTATCACAAGCGTTAATGCACCAACCTTAGATCCTCATTGTTTGAAATTGATTGAGGAAAACATAGCATTGTTAGCATCCTTTGTGACTGCATATGAAAACTTAGCTTTGGGTAAGCTAGTCGAGAGTTCTAGTTTGGATGCAGATTTTGATCAAACTGATCAAGATGAGATGGAAGACTTAGGCATTCAAATATATATATAGCATTGCTGGTTTGAAGAGCTAAGAAGTTTCTACAGAATACTAGGAAGAAATTCATTATGCGTACTACTAAGACAAAGAGGGAGAGACCAAACAGAGAGAATACTACTTATCAAGGAAATCAAGTAAGATCAAATCGAAGAGACCATGAAGCTACTCCAAATTTGACAACTGCTAATGTTACTAGTTCTACTTGTCTAACTCCATCTATTAATAATGCTTTGGTGGCTCAACCGATATAAATTGTGCCCGGACCCTCTGATTGGGGTATTGCTTTAGAAGAATCCATTGTTGCGATCGTGGCTTGAGCATTCATGGTCGTGCTTGTTGAAGAAGAAGATTTGGGTATTACATTTAAAGCAAAAGTATTGAGAAACTAGCAAGGTTACAAAAGTGTTGAAAGAGAAACTTGACCCAGATAAAAATGATTCAAATTAAATTAACTTGTACACCGTGTTCTTTGAAATGTTGTAACCATGTTTGCGAGTTATAAAGAGATGTCGAAAATAAATATATATTTATATTTATTTTATAAAAACGGGCGGAGTTTCCTCAAGTTTTGTAACAAAACCCGACAAATTAAGTTGTCGAATATTATTTCAAAACGCACCAATTAATGAAATTATTAAGAAAAGAATAGAGGAGATGATAAAAGTTGAAACTTAGGTAATTCTTAAAGAAGTTGAGGAAGTATAGTCAAAGAGTCTGAAAGGTTTCAGTTTAATTTCTTGAATGAGGATATACAAAAGAATGCTTTTGGGTCAATGGCGTTACTTCTATCACGTCTTGATGCAATGTTTTGCTCCTAGGACGTCTGGAATTGATGACATGGGGCATCGTTTATCTTCAAGAATGATTGTTTAAACCTTCAATCAGACCTATAACTTTTCACGGATGATCATACAGGCTATTCAGACACAGTTAGGGTATTAAGTTGGAAAAATGAAGTTGCGATGTATATATCTAAGATTCCGAATGTTGCACTTTAAAACAATTGATTCCTAATTTCCCACTTTATGAGCGCTTAGAACCTTATCTGATTGATCATGTGAGTATAAGGATTTTCAATGATTTTAGACAAGCGATTCCTTCAAGAAATTCAAATACACATCCAGTTATTACCAATTTGTTAGGAGCCTTTATACAAAAAGAAAACTATAATCCCGCAATAGATTACACATGGTTGGAAATATCTAATGGTGTTGTTCAGTTGTGTGAATAAGTCATTGATGATGATGATTTTCATGTTGTTGCTGCTAATGTTCAATAACCCCCAGTAGTTTTAAACCTCCGTTTGATCTTCAACAACTCCCGGTGGTTCATCCACAACCACAGGTGCAAGAACAACATATTAAAGAACCCGTTGTTAACAAACCTGTAGTTGATGAACTTGTTAATATGGAAAAAAATCAATAACTTGAAGAACAGTTACATGAAGCTAAGAATGTTAAATTGCAAAAGCCTTAGGGTGAAGATAATGTCGTTGTTGGAGGTGAAGAGCAAATAGATCCTATGAATTTAAAAAATGTACTTTCTAATATTGATGCTACTTTGGCGTCTAAAGGTCCAGTTTTAGTTTTTGAAAGGAAAAGAAAATATTGTTAATGATGATGTGATGGTGAATGAATTGGAATATAAAAGATTAATAAAGAAAGAACGTGCTGAGAAGTTGAGAAAGAAGGACAAATGAAACTTGCATGTTTTATAAGTAAGGTTGCTACTCTCGGTTCCTCTTTTGAGTAGGAAATTAAGTTACGAGAATGAGATGATAAATTCAAAGATATTGGTGCTTCATCTTTAGATTCTTTGGATAATGATGTAAGTCATTATGAGGTGAGGACTTACAAGCATAGAAGAATGGGTGAAGGAAGTTCGAGTTTCTGCACATAGTACTCTGATATTTCAAGAGAAGAAATCGATACTGGTGTTGTTGCTACTGAAGTTTCAATTTCTAGCTCGAGTGGTGTTGTAAGGCCTTTTGTGCCTGTTGATCCGTCTTTGCATGTAGCTCCTCGAGGTATTATGTTTTCTTCTACAATTCCAACATTGCATGATCCGTTGGGAAATCCTATGTATATGCATGTTACTACCACATCATACTGTTCCAAATGTTCCAAGTGCACCACCTAGGGTTCCTCTTACACCATTGTTCATATCTTTACCTAGACAACTTCATTCTAGCAGTTTGTTTGCAAGACCTTCTCCTCCTTTACGATCTCATATGCCAGATGTTAGAGAACGACCAGTTGGTCAGAGAATGAAGAGACCAGCTAGACCGAGTGTTGAAGGACTAGTAGGGCCAAAGGCCTGATATTCCACATCTGGATGGTTCTACACAAGGTGCATGTGCTAGTTGTGTTGCTGATTAATAAAAGTTTGCTGATTATGTTATGAATAAGTTTGGAGAAATTTCAAAATTCTTTGATAGTCAAACTAGAATAATTTATCTGAATAGAACCTTGATTAAAAATTGTAGAAGACCATTAATGGTCACCGGGTTATACTTCAAGATAATGAATGAAGAATTGTTGAGTTGACTTCAAGTGCTGAAAGACAATCACTAAAGTTAAAGACTTTTGAATATCATGATCAAATTTACATCGGATGGCATAAATGGATGATTGGTTTGAATGAGACAATCAAGAAAATGATTAGTGAGCTTGTTGCACTAATTGCTGCTAAGTGGAGAATGACAAGATCAGATACAAGGTTGATGAATTGAAGAAGTTATAAGATGATTTTACCAGAGACAATGATCCTAAGTTGCAAGGTCAAAGGAGCAGCCAAGTAGTTCACAATCTACTACACCTACAATGAAGGCAACAACCGAGGGGGAGTCTAGAAGTGATAAAGGAACTGGTGCTGGTGAAGGAACCACTAGTGGAACAACATAAGTTGAGGATGTTGGTGGTGATAAAGGTAAAGGTGTAGAAGATGAATCAGATCAACAAATTGAGGCATTGATTGGTTTGGATGATGGTTTGTCAGATGATTCAAATCATGAAGAAGATACTCAAGCAAAAACTTCTTTGGTAAATTATGATTTAAAAGAAGGTGAAATAGTAGAAGGTATTGTTGAAGAGTAGAAGTTAGATGATGAGATTGCTGAAGTTAAAATATAGAAAGGGTGAAGGAATAGCTTATACTTGTGAAGACATTGCTAATATTGATTATCGTCTAGAGCGATGATTTATTCAGATGAAGATGAAGGAATTCCAAATCCCGAAGATATACCACATGAAATAGCGTATACGTTCAAGAAGAGGCTAAGAGAACCTTTGCCCAAGTTAACTCAGAAGAAACAATATATTAATACTCGTGTTGAATTTTCTGGTCAGATTACTTGCTGGGATTAAAATAAAGCTCATAAGTTGATAATTGATCAAAAGAATTGATGGTGTGCAATACTTCAAGTGTCAAGCAAAATATTTGTGAAGTTTGCCAGCAAGAGATCTACATCATCTTGCTCATCTTGATCTGAATCAAAGAACGTGTGGTGCCAACATGAATGGATTGATTAATAATCTTGTTCCTGAGAGCAGAGAAAGCAATTGGAAAATGTTTAAACTAGAAGTTGGATGACGTGTCAAAAGCAGGGATCCAATGACTGGTAAACAGATTTATAAGATGATATACAAACCTTCCAAGTCGATAAGAAAGACTTCGATAAGAGAGTTTGATCTAGATTGCTTGAAAGGGACCAGGAGTTGGTATGTGGATGGAAAGATAGGAGAAGCAGTCATCACACAAAAGAATTTCTTAGATGAAATCACCAGGATAGTGGATCCTATGTGGCTTATCAATCTGAAGATGGATGATCTGAAAAGACTGAGAAGACATGCTTTACAGTACTGTGAGGACATGAGAATAGTAGTGATGCAATACATTTGAGTGGTTGAATTTTGTGTGAACTACAGGGTTTATGTAGGAAGTCTTTACTAGAAGCATCAAGGAAGAGTTGCAGCCAAAACATTTTGAAGCGAGCATTATTCAAGAGGGAGTCTGTAAATGCACTGAAGTGATGAAGTGCTGGATTTGAAAAATCACATTGATTTGGGTCAAATTGTAATTTTGGTTGTACTAACTTTTATGTAAATATGACTAAGCATTATGACTATCTGAGTTTTGTGTATAACTTGGAATAAGTATGTTCCGAGTTAAAGAGTTGCGGGTTATTGTAGGTTCAGGGGTTTGTTCCCCTGAACCATGTTTGTCCGTAGTCTAGGTATGATTGTTCAGTTCTTATTATGGAAGTTCTGGATTACATGTGTTAGTCCATATATATGGTTCTGTGTGATTTAATAGGTTAGGGATTTTTCTCACGTTGAGTCGGCGTCTAATAATTAAAAGTTTCTTGATTAGGTCTTATAGGTTGAAGTTGAATGAATTAATGGATTGATTGATATGCTTTGGTTAGCCACTTGGTTAAAGTTGAATGAAATAATGGATTGATTGATGATATCAATTCCAAATCAAGATTAAGAACTTATGACACTATTAGTCTTACATCACAAGCATACCAAGTGTTTTATACACCAAGTAATAGGCAGAATGTTCTCAACATGAAGTCGAGGGTTATATGTTAACTAGTACAATGTTTTAGTAATGTAGCATTTGATGATGATATAGACGACGATAATTTTTTCTAGTAAACTAAACGGTATTCTATTCAACATTGAAGAAGTGAATGAGAATACCGAACCCACTTGTCTTGTTAAAGGTGGGCGCATCAATGATATGGAAAGCGAAGATGGACTCACTTTGTTTAATCACTCTTATATGTATTATATGTTGAAGTACTTACTGCGACTCACTATTGTGCATAAGTTAGATAAAATAGATAGTTTGGTTAATATTGTTAAGACAATAAATATATAAATATTTTATAGTTTAATACTGTTAAATCTTTCACTTAAAGTCATTATGTTGTTAAAATTTCAATAATTGGTCTAATCGTATTTTGCTAAACAATAGAACCTAAGGAGACAAAGGCTAAAGCCGAATCTAAGGCCCGACTAATCAGGCGATTGTATTTTTAATTACAGTAGTTTCTAGATATTTAAATATATTTATTTAATACAACTAAAAATAAATAGTTATAATTACCAAGGGAATTTTTAGTAGTAAAACTAAATGAACCTACTCATAATTATTGGCAAGCTCTCTTTGTAATCAGTCACTTACAAATCAAGCGCTAATATGTTGGAGAAAACATCTTGAAGGAATCCACAAAAAGTTTCAAGTGAACCCTCACTAATGATTTCACTGGTAAACCTTCGGTAATTCTGATGCAATGACGACGGATTTCTGTCAGTAATGCCCTTAACCAACTGATATGGCCTTTTTTTACTCCTTTGTTTTGTTATATATTTCATTGGTACATGTTTTGCTTTGGTCGATGACACACATGTTTGTAGCAAGATCCAAGTCTAAACAAATAATTACCTATCCACCTCGATTGTCAAAAGATACCCAATAGATCAATGCTTCAACATTGCATAGTATACTATTTAACTTTGGATATTGGAATAATATTTACTAATAGCATACATATACACCCCTTCTTATCCTAATGTCAAATCATTACAAACGGATTGGGAAAAGAAGCTAAAACATCCCCTTAATATCATATTCCATCATAGCTTTAAAGAGAGAAAGGTAAATGGATTCTTTTTTGCTTATCCACATGGGGCCAGGAGGTGGCCTCATGAGAACTAAAGACTCATGAACAAAGTTTTTTAATACTTCGAAAGGATTTACATGGTCCCATTATATTTGAGGAATTCCATCTTGAGCCACTAAATTAGGGTTTGTTTGTCAATGAGAAAAGATTCAATAAACTTCTAGTCATATTTGATTATCACCTAGAAGACTATAATTATAAGTTTAAAATATACAAAACAACACCGTAGTTTAAATAAATTATTTCTATTTGTAATAAATCTAAAATTAAAAGTAATGCTATAATTTAATATTCAAGTCTACTGATAAAAGTAGCAAACTCGTTTGACACCCACATATGTATAGGTCATGTATGTATTATTTACCTAATGTGTGGGTAATAGTACAAAATAATAAAAATTAAAACATTAAAAAATATTTAATGTATTTTGAGATAAATGTTATTCTAGTATCTCTGGTTTGGGTCATTTTGCCAGTTTAATCTAAAGATTTCATTTTTTTACTTGTTGGTCCAAAAATGTTTCATTGTTGCCATTTTAGTCCATTGGTTAACTTAATTCATTTTTTTGTTAACGAACAGGGCAATTCGGTCATTTTATACGTAATTTTGTGAACTAGAAGGGCAATTCGGTCATATAAAATGACTGAATTACCTTGCTCGCTAACGAAAAAAATGGATGAAGTTAACACAGTTGACTAAAATGGCAATTGTGAAATTTTTTTGGGCCCACATGCGAAAAAATAAAACATTTGGACTATACTGACAAAATAGCCCAAACCACATAGACTAATATGGCATTTAACTCATGTAATTTTATGTATAATAGTGTATAACCACATGAAAATAAGTCATGTCGAAATGTTATTAAAAAAAAGCACACAACGACCATTTATTTTGAGCAAAGTTTATAAGAAAACTTAGATAATATAAGATAAAATCTAAATGATCTACGTACTCCTACTTAACATTTCATAATAGTCATGGTTCCGTGTCTTTTATCTTTTACGTAACAGAACTCTAGTTGAACATGAGACATTGAACATAATTCATTCTTATATAATATTCAAACATTCTCTTTTCGATCAACATTAAAAGTGCCTTTATCAAACACTCTTGTTTGAGGTTGGGCAAGCGTTTTCATAAGTCTAAATCATTTAAAGGCCCACAGATGTCAACCTTTTACATACTAAGTTCACACCCTGTTAAAGCGGAACCACTTGGGGGTAACCAAAAAGGTTTTTAGAGTATATGATGAAGAAAACATTTACGTGATATAAATACCAAATGTTTTACAAATCGTTTTACATCCCCAATCACTATGATTCAAATACAAGCCTACATTATATGGCTATAAATAAAAATCTTCCAAGAGCTTGATATCCTAGCATGCATGCAACTCAATCGTGGACAGTCCTCCACAATTATATACCTGAAAAACATACTTAAAATGGTCAACACAATGTTGGGTAGTTCATAAGTTTAGAGATACAACTGCAAATTAATTTTCCAAACAAATAGTTTATGAAAACTTGCACTCATAGTTTATGTAATACTAATTGATCTAAATAACGACTAGCTAGGTCACTAAAATATGATATCAAGGGCCCACAACCGAACCGAAACAATCACTGCGTCTCGTTGATTGAATAATTCAGTCAAATACAATTATATTATAATTACAAGCACTAACGAGGACTTTTGTTAGGATCAGAGTTTAATATTTGTAAACAAATACTGATAAACACAATATAATTCACAAATAGAGAGACATTAGTATGAACTGTTTTTCTATTGATTCAAAAGATTCAAAAGTTTTACAGTACTAGTTCTATAATCTCCCCCTCAACCGATCACTCGCTAGAACTATCCGTACAAAGAGAAAGTGTGAAGTGATAATAGATCACTAACATGTGTGATCTATTTATACAAGTACTAAAGCTCTGTTATATGCTGACATCACCCTGATAGTGACATCTAACATTCCTAACTGAAAAAGATTCCATAGATGTTACAAACATCTATGCGAATCCTAACATCTGATCAAGGATAATTCTAAACATTGATAAGATAAGTATGTTACAATGAAGAAACCATAGTGTAAGTTATCCATTGTTACAGTTGTCCAATCACCTGTTTGGCCAAACAGATGATGTCTTCTTCATCAGACCTTTGGCTTGATGAGAGCTTTGGTCTTCAACAGAAGTTGTATCCTATTGAACAACGGTTTCCAAGTCTTCACCAGATGTTTGTCATGCTCTTGAACAGATGTTTTGATTAGGTGTTCAAGATTCATTATCTTCAAGGAGAGAATTGCTTTATCAATTGTTTATTTCTTGATCCTTGATTCATTTTTGGCTCTTGAATATCATTTGTTCTTTTGTAGGTCCAACTATCTCCCCCTAGAACAGATGATACCAAAACAGATCTTTATTAGACCAACTCTTATTCTCTCATCAATTGTCTCTTATCTGATCTTTGAATTGTAATTCAAAGTCAAGATGAACATGTCTTCTGGATCTCTTTCCAGTGGTAGACTTATGAAGTCTTGGAGATCTTCAATTTTTAGACCTGAAGCACTTTTCAATGTGATGTTTTCCACCTCCCCACTAGCCTTGACCAAAGTCAGCTCATGGATGTCTTTGGTTGACTTCCATTTTAGAATTTTCTGACATGGAGGATTTGTTGGGACCAGAGTTATTGCTGATGAGTTTGGAGAGATTGGTCTTACCATGATTGTGTCGGCTAGATCTTCTTTCCTGGTGTCCTTCTTCTGTTCACATTTTCTTTTGAGAAACTCTCTTGCAGCTGAAGCAATGTTTCTTGCTGATGGGAACTCAGAAGGCCTAACCTATTTTTTGATAGGAATATCAAGCTACTCATACTCTAGCGTTTTAGGTAATGAGGGATATTTTTCAATTTGGATTTTTAACTATTTATAGGTTTCGAGGGTTGTTGACTCAATCCATTTAGCCATTATTTTCATGGTGCCTCTGTTTGCAGCTGCAAGTTCTTTCTTCATTATCCTCATCTTCAGAGCCCTTTTGTCATTTGGCATTTTGCCATCTTTCCAATTTGGGGTTGAAGGAGTAATGTTTGGGAAAAGCTTCAAGTTTTCTATCCTTACTATTTCATCTAGCAGGGAATCAGTTGGCCATCCATTGAACTTTTCCTTATCAACATCACATGGTTTTGTTGCCATGATGTGATTAAGCAAATCCTCTCTATGCTACTTTTTGAGGTCTGCATCAGTAATAGGATCATGGGATAGGTTTCTGCAGATCATGTTAACATAGCCTCTTAAAGCTTCTATCATCTAGAATTCATCTGCTACATTATGTATAATTTGCTTATCATCCTTCCCTTGATTTCTTTCAAGAACCAATCTTTTGGCCTGCCTTTTCTTCAATTCCAAGTATTCTTCAATACTGGCTAGGCTAGCAGGGCTTGCAGATAGTATTGATGATGATGATGGTGAAGATGATGGGATAGAAACTGTTGAGATTTGGTGGTGGAAGTTTTGATGGGTGACTTGATAGGTTAGGTAATCATTTTTCTTTTTCTGTTTTGAGGGATAGGTGGAAGTAATCTGGTGAGAGGTGTTGTAGATATAAATATGTTGACCTTTTTGAAATGCCAACAGATGTTTATGTAGGAACGTCCACGTTTAGCACGGGAACCTAAATTTGTTATCTATTGTCCGATTAGGCGGAAACTAATGATAAGTTAACCAAATAACAAGTTACTCATTTAAATGTTGTTTTCATTGATCTAAAGTTCAATACATTCGAGAACCGGATCCGACGGAGCTTCACCGTCTCTATGCCAAAATCTCTCGAAGTTACAAATGAAATCACCAAGGCACCTATTTATAGTTGCACAAGTTCGCTGGTTAGGAGGAGATGTTCGGGCGAACTTGACCTAGTCAAATTCGGCCGAACTTGACTTCACCAAAACCATTACGAGCGAACTTGGCCTATATCTCACATAAATACGCCTCGTTTCTAACAGATTAACCCCTTGGATGTTGTCGTAGTCATTGACTTTTAAAATCTTCTGAGTCTTTCGATCTTTAGTTCTTGAATAAACTTTAACATCTTGATCTTTATATTCTCTTCCTCTTCCTTGAGCTCTATCTTGATAAAACTTTTAATCAACATGCTCCCCCTAGCTTTAAGTTTTAGCTTCAGACTCCCCTTTGCTTTGATCTTTAGACTTCAAACTCCCCCTAGCTTTGAGCTTTCTGAAATCTTTGGACAGTGTTTTATCCAGGTCCCCCTAAAACTTTACTTTCTGTTTCAAAGTTCTAAGACATTCAAATAAACATTTCAGATTCAAAAATCTGTTATAAAATCTCAAAGTTTGAATCTTCTTTTTAATCTTTTCAACTCTTTTAGATATTCAAGTTCAAATTAATGACCTTGAACACTTTTAACATTTAAGCCTTTGTTTACTTAATAAAATTTCCAATTATGAAATCCACTTGGTTTACCAAGTCCAAGTTAATGACCTTGGTTAACCAATTTCATTTACCAAGTCCAAATTAATGACCTTGGTTTGAAACCGTTGTAGTTGAACTAATGTTTTTCATCAATTTTAAAGTTTAAACTTAATGAAGTTTTTAACACTTTGATCATTTTTTATTTTCACAGATGTCATCAAGATTTTCAACATAAAAGCACCTTACCAAACTTCGAAGAACCGTTCTCCATCATTGGCTCGTTGAAACTAATGAAGAAACAAAATCTTTTTGATTTTTAGAAAGTTTATGCTAAAACACATTGAAAATCTTTTTGATTTTCATCTGTAAAGCAAGTTAAAGAAAATAAACTATGTACAACCATATTTACATACATATTTTTTGTGAATTCGTGTCTAAGGATCATATCAGTTGATTGAGACATATCACTAGTACCGTTGACCTTTTGAGACTTTAAGATTTAAACTTGTTTACTTAGATTGTCGATATGTTTGTCCACTTAAACTTTACCATGTTTCTCAACTGTTCCAAGATATGTTAGGTATGATTTATTAAACTTGACTTAACTGTGGTTCCCACTTCTTGAATATACTCCCGAATCCAGATTCCCTAGATTTCATCTTACAGGTGAATATAGTGTAATTTATATCTGTCTTGGGTTAATGTGAGACCTTGAGAGCTCAGGTTAGTTTTACCGTACAGCCAAAGAGATGAAGGCTCGTCTTTAAGGTGTGTTCCACTTAAGGAATCTTTTAAGCATTGCAACTGATTAGATCTTTCAATTCTTTTCAAATTTTGCATGCTAATTTGGGGGTTTTTAGTAAAAGCATTATAGAAGTTCTAGGCTATTGCTTCCGCAAAATCAGAAGAACTTGTATACTACTCCAGATATTAATCATCTATAAAGCCCTCGTATCTCAGAATCAGGCAACCCTTCAATCAAACAGTACTAAGTCCGTATATCCAAGAGATGTTAATCCACGAGATTAAGCAGTTGTAAAAATTTAGTTTATATCCCAGAAACAATTTACGGAATGTGTAAAGTCTATCGACACATCCACAGTAAGACTTGTTTATCACTTTTAAACTTTACAATTCTTTAGCATATTGTGATAGTCCACTGATGTACTATCATTTCCTTTTTGACAACCAAATTCTTTTTGTCTTTTTCGATGTTTTTGTATTTTCAAATTTTTCATATGTTTTTTATTTTATCAACAATTTTTAAATTTTCTTACTCCCCCTAAAATCAAAAACATATTTTTTAATTTTAGGTTTTTTAAGAAATACTATTCTAAAAAGATAACAAACAAATGTGGATCCCGATAACTCGTTGTCCGATCCCATTTCCTAACATCTGCTTCTGCACCTATTTAACAAATAAACTATTATCCTCATTTACATGAAAGAATCATATGGTTATAAAATCAGTGTTTCATTCAACGGTGTGGATTTGCACAATTTGATTTTGGCAATTTTTCCTTTTCAACTTCTTCTTTTCTCAAAATGATTAAGAATTTGACTTTCTGACTAAGTTAACTAACATAAAGCTTCGCAATCCAGATATAACTTTGACAAAGCGGATCTTTTGGAACTCCCGCACACAAAGCAACTATTTGAATAAGGAAACCCAAACCTTTTTGTATTTGGGTTTGACATGATAAGCATCATAATCGTCTTCGAACTCATCATCAAAATCCAAATCATCATCAAACATTTCGTCCGATGTCGATTATGAAAACGTTTTGTCTGTTTCTTTCTTTGTCTATTTAATTATTGACTCGTTTGTTTTGACATTTTTAGTTTTGTCAGCAACAGACTTTGATTTTTCTGATGATGAAAGTTTTTTCTTAGCAACCCAGGATTGTAGCTTGCTTCTTGCTTTCTTTATATAGAACCTAGAATCTCTATTTTCATTTAATTTTGAAGTTTCACCTTTTCAAAAATTGAGTTTTCAAAAATTGAGTTTTTAAACCTTGAACTCGTTTTAGGTTTCACTTCGTCTTTAGATTCATAGTTTCTATTTGATTCTGTGACAGGTTTCACAATCTTTGGTTGTTTTTGCTTTTCATCTTTTGACCCAGTTTTTCTTTGTAGAAACACAGGCTTTTGATTCAGACACTTGCGAGCAATATGACCAACAGTATTGCATTTTAAGCAAGTCCGATTATCAGAAACATGTCCGGTAGGGGGTTTTACTCCACTTGTGGATTTAGTCTTAACCTTGTCCCGAAGTTCTTTCTCCTTTTTGAATTTAACATTTGTTTTCTTACCGATCATACCTTCTTCTTGAACCGTATTCGTCCCATACACAAACTTCTTGTGTTTACCTTTGTATTCATGAAATGGCGACTTTTGGTTCCTTCTCGCTCATCTTCATTTTCCTCCAAACCCAATCCTGCTCTCCAGTTCTCAGGAAAATCACCACTAAACTTTCGATAATTGTTAGCAGTCCTTTTGGGTTTTGAGTAATATCTTTTCTCGTTTTGCTCAAGATCATCTGATGAAACTTCTACAAGTTTGAAAAATTTATCAAGTTGATCCTCTTTCACGTTCCGAATCGGAAAACTATCATCGAAGTATAATCTATAGGATTCCTTAATATTGTACATGACAACATTAGGATGATCACTTAGATCATGTTCTGATAATGTATCGTCATCTTCAGATTGTGATTCCGAGTTGTTCGAACTTGATTTGGTGCTTTCAGAGCTGCCTTCATCAGAATCATTTCCCAACACATTTTTAACCACATTTTTTACCACTGCTTCATTGTCATCATTTGATTTCGTAAAGTCTATGTCAATGTTCTCAGGCAATTTATCTTTCATTTCTGATAAGAGTAAAATATTAAATGCCTTTTCAATCTCATCATCTTTCTTGCACGAGTAACTTGCAAGAAGTGGTGGAGTAACACTTTCGTATTCTTTACGCTTTGATTTATCACCATTTTCCTCCGACTTAATCGTCGGTAAAATGTGATCAATGACATAGGCGTTTGTGGTGTAACTTTCAGCAATTGTCTTACCCTTTCTGTTTCTATCTTAATGTCATGAAGCTCACGCTTTGTTTCGGCAATAGTATTAATGTACATGTTAATTGCTTTTTGTTTTTCAATTACTTTGGCATTTAACATCTTTACATTAGCACTGAGTTAAAGATTAGCTTTTTCGACATTTTTATATTTGCCTTTTATTTTGTCATATGCTTCTTTCATGGTTTTGTAATCATAACGAAAATTTTCGTTGTGTATAGTCATTTCTCTTATGACTTTGACCTTTTCAATACAAGATTCACAAGGATTTGCGCACTTTCTGCAAGGTTTTTCAACCTCCACAACTTTCACAACTTCCTTGTTAGACATACTTACCTCAGTTTTTACCTTTTATGCCTCTGATTTCAGCGCTTCTTGTTTTTGCATTTCAAGGTAAGCTATTTCTTCTTCTTCTTCTTCAGCTCTCTGCATATATCCTTCCAGAATGGAATTTTCCAAAGCAGCATCAACATACGATGTCTCAGATTCATCCACTACTTCTGCCATCATAGCAACACCAGTTTTCTTTCCGATGTATCTGTTCCAGTCAAAACCATCTTCTTCATGAGTAACAACAAGAGCTTGTTCGGTTGTCTTTGCAGATTTTTCTTCTACTTCGACTTGTGTTCTCTTAGGATATAGTTTGTATTGAAGAGATTTCTTGTAATATTCGTTATTACTACTGAAAGGATTTTGATTTCCACCTGCTTCTTGATTGTTGCATTCACGTTTGAAGTGTCCATTTTGTCGACACCTGAAGCATGTGACTTTTGACTTATCAAAACCAAGCTTGTTGCTTGAATTGCCAATATCCCTTCCAGTGAGTGCCACAAACTTGGTAACTCTTCTGATGATAGATGCCAGACTCCACTTTATATCCATCAGCTCTAACTCTTCTTCGTCCACCTGATCATAATCCTCGGCAGTCATTTCTGGATTACAGATTTTTCCAGCAGCAAGAATTTCATACGATTCAAGAACAGTAGCAAGCAGTGCTATATGCTGTTTGGCCACTTTTTCAGGAAATACATTCTTCAAGTCAACTATTATGTTGCACTGGAAAACATTTGAATCAGAACTAGATTGGTTTATCTGATGCGACTGATTGTTCTGATTTTGGAATGAAGAGCTTGAACTAGCACTTGTATATCCAGCATATAGAGAACTCTGATTTGGAGAAGAATTCATATTTGCACTAAATGTTGTTTGAATTTTTGGACTTTGAATCGGAGTATCTTGAACACCTCCTTTGTAATAAACACCGACATCTTGAACAACATTAGCATTCTTTGATTTTGCAATCTTCATCAACTCCATTTCATGACCTTCTAATTTGTCGATGAAAGATGACAATTTGAAATGTCTCCAAGATGGACTGTTCTTCAGAATCATCAGATATGTTGTCCATTCTCCTTCAGGAAGTGCATTGGCCAATTTCTCTATTTGTTCTTCATTTGATCTCTTGATATCATGTCTTCGCATCTGGACCATAAGGTGACATATCTATCAATCATCTGCTTCATAGTTTCTCCTTTGATCATCGTGAAGATCTCAAACTCTTTCTTAATCAAGGCCTTTTTACTCTTGATCATTTCATCACTTCCTTTGAATTTGTCACAGAGAGAGTGCCACAATTCTTGCAAAGTATCATATTCTGGCAATAATATCATGATATCTTCCTTCACTGATTGTTGTATCAAGCTGATCATTCTTTTCTCTGCAACATAATTTTCTTTGTCAGCCGGTGAGAACTTGTTCAGCGGAAGATCTTGATCACGCTCATCTTTTGGCCACTTGTAACCATCTTCAACTGCAACCCAGCTCTTGAATTGATTTTCTTGTATCCAATTCACAAACTTTTCCTTCAATCCTTCAAACTCGCCATACTCATTAGCTTTGGTGGTTTCGACGTAGTACCCATTTCGTTGTCGATATTCATCTGGTTTGCCGCAAGAGTATTAGCATTTGATGAAGAAGCCATTTGTGAAACGAACACGTTGTGAAAATCTTCCATTTTGACAATCCGAAGACTTATCTGGAAATACGATCAAAAACACTCGAAAACTTATTAGTAATAGACAATTTTAGTAAAATTTGACTTTTTAACCGACAATATTAACGTATTGGTTTCCTTAAAAACGTTTAAAATTTTTCGGAAAACTGTGTTTACCAGATTAGAACTTTAAACTCGTCTCGTCGATACAAATCTAACGATATATAATGTCCGAGACTTTTTTCGGGACTTTCATGCATTTTTTTTAGGAACCTTAGACAAGTTCGGGCGAACTTGTATTAGCTTGTGAGACAAATTCAAGCGAACTTGTGCTAACAAACAATCAGGTTTAACAAGTTCGGGCGAACTTATGTGAAATTTCAAGAAATTTATCATGTTCGGTCGAACTTAAGAAAGAATTCAAAGAAAAATTATAAGTTCGGGCGAACTTGCAAAGTTTCAACATAAATTTACCCAAGTTTGGTCAAACTTGCATAAGAAATGTTGATTTAACTTTCAAGTTCGAGCGGACTTCTAGAATAATCTTGAAGATTCAATCAAGTTCGGTCGAACTTGATTAAAATCAGTGAAATTTTAATCAAGTTCGGTCGAACTTGATGTTAAGTTCAGCCATAACTAGTTCCAAAACATGGTTTTTCAAACTTTTTGATATCAATTCGATTGAATTTGATGTCCAAACTCTTAAGGGTTTACCACAAGTGTATTTTACATGATATGTTCAAATTTTACCCAATTTTATCCATGAAATCTTCAAATATGTGAAAATGTTAAAAAAATGATAGAATGGAGATGAACTAAAGTGATTCTGGACTTGATTCTAGCAAATTTAGGTATCCAGGCTCTGATACCACTTGTAGGAACGTCCACGTTTAGCACGGGAACCTAAATTTGTTATCTATTGTCCGATTAGGCGGAAACTAATGACAAGTTAACCAAATAACAAGAAATACTCATTTAAATGTTGTTTTCATTGATCTAAAGTTCAATACATTCGAGAACCGGATCCGACAGAGCTTCGCCGTCTCTGTGCCAAAATCTCTCCAAGTTACAAATGAAATCACCAAGGCACCTATTTATAGTTGCACAAGTTCGCTGGTTAGGAGGAGATGTTTGGGCGAAGTTGACCTAGTCAAGTTCGGCCGAACTTGACTTCACCAAAACCATTACGAGCGAACTTGGCCTATATCTCACATAAATACGCCTCGTTTCTAACAGATTAATCCCTATTCACTCAGACTCAATTCATAATGACGTAGGCAAGAGACATATGCATCAACAGTTTGTGGTGAAGTAGAGTGTGAAGTGGTTTGAATGGATGGAATAGCGGTTAGGGTAGTGGATGGAACAGTGTTTTGAGCAACCTTAGTCTTTTTGGCCGGATTTGCAGGTGGAAGTTTTCTTAGGTTTTAACTACTTATCCCCTTTGGCGTCATCCGCATGATGTCTGGGAGTTGGAGCAGCACCAGTTGCTTGAAGGAGATAGTCTTTTATGGCTTTGGGTTTCTACTTGTGTATCAGAGAATCTTGCTTCAACCATATTTCAGATTAACACCATGTGGATTTGAGTAGCATCTGTAGACTGCCTTTGAAGTTGGAGAAAAGATTAGGCGTGAAACCAAACATTCTATGCAACTTCTGCATTTGTCGGAGGTGGAGAGTTTTGTACCAAGATCTTCATCATGTCAATCCACTAATGTTTCAAGATTGTATACTCTAACCTTCAGTTCTTTGTATCTTAACTCATCACCTAAATGAATAGAATCAACTGAATTCCCACTAGAAGTGGTTGTATCTGGTTTTGAACAAGATGCCCCATTTTCTTGGTACTAAGGACTTCTAATTGTTTTTGAGTGTGCAATTGTAGACTCAACAACTGCTGCCTTCAACGGGGTCTTTTAGAGATGTAACCATTGTCCAACTGAGAGACTGTTATCTCTAAAATTGTAGTAGTTGCCCCACTTGAAATACTAATCTGTATCTCTTTGGACACATGAGGTTTAGCCTCCTCTGCTTGTGGGCAAACACTGATTTCTGAACTTGCCCTAGTCACTAGTAGGGGTAAACTTTTAGTAATGTGTTGTTGAGAGGAACTAGGTTAATGCAACTCAGGGCTATAAAGTTCGTCAAGCAATTTCTATAATGGTGATGGGAATGTTGAAGTAGGTGGTATAGAAAGAGAAACAACCTTGGGAGAGGGGATTTAGTAGGGATAAACAAGTGATATATCTCCCGCTTTATTTGGATCCCCTGCGCTTCAACACTCTCCTTGTGTGAGGATGAGTGAGGAGTTTGGATAGGTGGTGGTGTGTGCATCTGTTATGAGTAACAACAAATGTTTGCTGCTTTTGTGATACAGTAGGTTCCTCTGGCACCTCAACTTCCAGAGTAACTTTTTTGGTGTTTTCTTTTTGGTTTTGGGCTTGGGGATACTAAAGTCTTTTTGGAAATAGCTGGTGTGTTCCACAGTACGGGGTTTGGTACTATGGTCACTAGGAGCAGTGGGATTTGCAACAGATGTTGGAACATCTGTTGTTCTTGCAAAAATGTTTTGTGCCAAGACCCCTTTTTAAGAGACAGCTGATAAGTCTTGGGTATAAGAGAAAGCTTTAGGCATGTTATTTTTCATAGCTTTTACATTTTCAACCATATCCAAAAAAGTGCATTGGAAAGCTATAGTGTATCCCAAATACTGTGTTTTTAAAGATATTTCATTGAATGCAGTGGTTTTAGGTGATAAACAGATGAGTAGGGTATGGAAGAAAATTTTCATGGCAGGTGGAAAATTAGGTTTGCAGATTGTTGCTCCTGCTATTTGTCAATAATACCATCCCTTTATAAATCCATGATGAAGATCAGTTTTCTGGAAATATTCACTACCTGTCACATCATCTAGGTTAAATGTAGCAGAAATCAACTATAGTGTGATTTGAACAGCAACACCATTTAAGGTTAAAATAATGGTGCAAGGCTTTTTGTCTTGAAGTAAAACATCCCATTTTGCCCAAAAATCTTCATTGTTTTCTACGTGAATGCGTGTAACGGCGATATGGATATTATGATATTTTGATACAGTGTTGATGTCGATGATCAAGTGAAACTCTGTATTTGTAGAACATTTCACAAGATGTGGAAGGTAATTATGGGGTGGTTTTATCGAAAGATCCATTTGAAAATAGATTAACTCTTTTGAAAAACTTTTAAGCAGATGATCTTTTAAGTGGGAAGGAATCTTGATGAATAAATGATCTTTTTGATTTGAGAGAGGATTTGAAAATCTCTGTTTATCGCACAAGTAAAGGATAACCTCTGTTTGGTTAGGTTTTTACAGGGTTTTTCAACAGAGGTGATGACATGGCCAAACGGTTACCTTTATCGGTAACCTGATAGCATTTCATTTGTTACCTAAAGCTTTGTCTGAGCAAAGCAATGTTTAAAAAAATCATTTGTGTTACACCTCAACCGATGGCAGAATCATCGGTGTGAGACGAAATAGATTGCTCGAGACATCATAACACTACTGTGACAATATTTAAATTCAAAACCGATTTCATTTCATTTATAATCATAGTCAAAACATTACAAGGAAACAAAATACAACATGGGTAAATTAAAATACAACAAAGTTTGACATAAGAAAATAGCAAAATCAAGAAATTCTAAATGCGTTTCTAGTATCGTCCCTACTAGATTTCGTCATAGTCAACATCATCAACCTGCAACATGTTTAAAAGTATAGTTCAACATAAAAGCATTGGCGAGTACAAGTTTAATATAGCATAAGTATGTAAAAGTTTTTAAACAATTCCACATGGTAAAATAGTATACTAGATTAATGTAAACATGGCATGCGATTATAAAAGTCAATCCTCTAGTGTCACTGCAATAGTAGAAAACTTAACATGACTACAAGAATACGGGCGATGCGTTACTCCTATAGTGCTATACATGTTAACGGGAGGCTCGTACGAATTTAGTGAAAAATAGCATCACATAAGAATGTTCCAAGTATACAAATCACGTATTACGTATCTTAGCATGTATAATGGATTTTTGCGTTTGCATAAAGTTTAAGTGTGAGTTGTGTATTTTAATAAGTAAACATGTTGCACCCAAAAGTGTAAAGCATAAAAAGGGTGTCCGAGTGTACTCACGGTTTTGCAAAGCTCCCTTTGTTAAATCCCGTGAAGAGTATGGTTGATTAGTGGACAGAACATCGAGTTATCCTACACGAGGAAACGTAGCTAGGTGAGTATTGGAATGATAATGGGGAACTTGGATTAGGAGTTTAAAGTACGTAGAAAGTATGTATTCAAGAAAGTAATTATCTAGACGTAAACTCTCGTTTTGACACTATAAATCCCATAAAGGTGATTATGGTTTCATTGTCTTGCCCATTAGAACCGTAATAAGAAGGTTAAGTCTTAGATAATATAACATAATATTGTGACAAGTAACCATATGATCATCGTCAAAAGTTCGGTTATGTTTAAGTCTATTTGCGTATATATTATATAATATATAATAAGTCCATCATATATGTCATAGATTATCATAGAAGTCATGCATGGAGGTAGGATGATGAGTATCCATTAAACCTCGTTATAACACAAACCGTCACAAGGATGATTCGGATGGTCATGAATTAAAATGAAAATGTACAAGTAATCACTATACCAAGAATCGTAACGAGAAAGGTTAAGTCTTAGATAATATAACCTAATGTTGTCACGAGTAACCATATGATCATTGTCAAAAGTTCGGTTACATTTAAGTCTATTTACTTATATATTATAAAATATTTAATAAGTCCATCATATATGTCATAGATTATCATAGAAGTCATGCATGGAGGTAGGATGATGAGCATACATGAAACCTTGTTATATGATTCACCAATACACAAACCATCACAAGGACGATTCGGATGGTCATTAATTAAAATGAAAATGTACAAGCAATCACTATACCAAGTAGCCAAGTAATCTTCACCCCGAGTGAGCCAACATCGACATAGAAAGCATTAACTAAGCGTGAAAAGCTAGACAGGGTCGTGTCACTTTTTGGCTAGCAAACTACATGGGATGGTAATGGGGAAATCATCAAGTGAGGTGGTGGATTGAAGATACGATAGCCAAGGCTTCCAAGTAATGACACCTTTACCAAAACACAAGCTTTGTCAAGCTTGGATAGTTTCAACACTTGTGGGTTAAAACCCTTACAAAATAAGAAAGTTTAGAGGTACTTTACACCTCCTAATTTGTATGAAACAACCTTGGCTTAACTCCCTAACAATGGACTTGATTAGGGGCACAAGTAGCACAAGTTTGTCTAGAAAAAGTATGTTTAGATAAAGTTTACAAGTTCATCTTCCAAACAGAAATTTTAGCCTTAAAAATGGTGTTGTTCCACCTTGGTTTACCATGGAAAACCTATGGTAACATCCCTAGAGGCTTTACAAACATTGTTGAGGAAAAAGAAGTGAAGAAAACATGAAAATAATGAAGTTATAAAGAGATGATAACAAGCAGAAAGTTATAGGGACTTTGGACCTCAAAAATGGTGAGGGTTCACCTTAGTTTGCCTAAGAAAACTTGTGAAAAGCTTCCTAGAGGTTATCCAAGTGTTGTAGAAGAAAGAACAAGAAGAAATTAGAAGGAGAAGTGAGTTAAAAGTCACTTTTAATGGCTGGAACTTTCTGAAGTGTTGCTGAAACTCAGCTGAGTTTGGGAGGGTTTTTTACAGTGTTAGAGGTTTGTAAAAGTGGAATAAAGGATGGGGAAGTGCTCATTATATAGGGAAGGCATTACGATTTCAATGGGTTTGGCTTTGAACAAAAATAATGAGTGATTAACCTTGAAACAAGCCCACTAAACCAGCCACATTGGCTGTCCGGTCGCAAGGGGGTTATCCCCTTTTTTATTTTTTACTTTTTGTCATTTATTTGTTATATATATATATATATATATATATATATATATGTTATTAGTAGGTTATTAGTGTCAAATATTATGTACATAACATATTTAGTCGAATGGCAAGTTATATTAAGAGTATGGGCATCATAATCTCATGTTATATATAAAAAAAGTGTGTGTTTTGAAGTAACAAGTGTATAATATAAGTGTTAATTGATTAACGAAGTGTCAACTATTTATATGTTTTGTAATCAAATCATCTAATGTCTTGTGCGAATGAAGCGTTTGAAAATCATGAATACACGATAAACGTTTACGAGTTAACTTGTGTTATGAATCATGTAACAAACGTGTGTGCGAATTAGATGTATAATCGTGTATAAATAGTGTACATTTCGTATAAAAGATAGATTTCATTACATTCAAAGTCTCGGATTTACAACGATTCGAAATAAGATACGATTACAAGGTAATGAATTTCCGAAAATAGAATTACGAAACATTCTTTCTAAAAACAGAAAGCTGCGAAACGTGAGGCATTACAATCTCCCCTACTTTAGGAAATTCCGTCCTGAAACTAGGAAGATGTAACGAACTGATGTGGATACTTAGTCTTCATATAACTTTTGAGTTCCTAAGTAAACTCAGTGCCACGTTTTCCTTCCCATCGAACCTTCACGACAGGGATTCGACTGTGCCTTAATTGTTTGGTCCCTCGATCCATAATCTCAACAGGTTTTTCCACGAAGTGTAAGGTTTCGTCGATTTGAAGATCTTCAAGCGGAACTAGGCATTTCTTGAGATTCGAAACATGAAACGGTGGGTGAACGTTGTTGAGCTCTTGAGGTAGATCCAGTCGATATACTACCTTGCCAATCGATTCGAGAATCTTGAAGGGAGCTACAAAGTGAGGAGCGAGTTTGCCTTTCTTAACAAATCGAACCACACCTTTCCAAGGGGATAACTTGAGAAGTACATGATCACCTACATTGAATTCCAGAGGCTTGCGTCTTTTGTCAACATAACTCTTTTGTCGACTTCTGGCTTTGAGAAGATTATCACGAATTTACAGGATATTGTCTGTTGTCTCTTGTATAAGTTCGAGATCGGTGATTTGAGCTTTTCCGATCTCATGCCAACAAATAGGTGAACGACACTTACGACCATACAATGCTTCAAATGGTGCCATTTGAATACTACCGTGATAACAGTTGTTGTACGAGAATTCTATCAAAGATAAGTGCAAATCCCCGTTGCCACCAAAATCGATCACGCATGAACGAAGCATATCCTCTAGAGTTTGGATAGTACGCTCGGTTTGACCGTCGAACTGTGGGTAAAAGCGGTACTAAGATTGAGGCGATTAACAAGATCGGTGTTAGGATCTGAGTTTGAATTACTTGTAGTTTTTGTTTCAAAAATGGAAAATGATTGAACTAAAAGAGATTTGCAGTGGAATAAGATGGAAAACTTTTAATACAAGCAATGGTCGTTTATTTTCATCATCATCATGCTTTCAAGTTGATTAACTTGCATGTGATTTACAAACTCCCCCTCAGCCTTTGCAATTACAGTTTGGTAATAAGAAAATGCAGAGAAGATGATACACGAAAGTTGATCTTTTAATAGACGAGTTTAAACTGTTACAAAAGTTACCTATTTATACTAACTATCTAACCTCTGAGCATCTTTGATGACGTCAGGGTTGATAGTGACCGGAAACTAATTGTAACAAACTGAAAACACTGCTAATACTAACTATCAGTGCTTAGAACTGTTACATTGATTTAGTAAACTAATGACTAAACTCTGATCTCTATCCTCTGACCTTTGTAACTCTGGCAGACCTTTGAAGCTTTGTGAAGGCAGATGAGAGGATGAGCAGTCTTTAGGGAAAGTAGTGTATGTACATCAGAGGTTCTAACCTCTAATAGTTTAACCAAAGCTCGGATAGTGTTATTTGGCTTTGTATCATCTGTTCCTTTCATTGGGTTCAATCCCAACAATCTCCCCCTGGAGCAGATGATGCCAAAAACACTTTATTCTTGGTCTTTATTCCTTAGAAGGAATTCTCTTATTTGACCTTTGAATTGGAGTTCAAAGTTAAGAGATTCCATGTCATCAACATCCTTCTCCAGCTCTAAACATAGTAGTTCTTGGAAGTGTTCTACTGTAAGCTCATAAGCAGCTTCCATGGATAGTTTAGTGGCTGCACCATTAGACTTGAGCAGTGTCAATTCATGGGTGTCTTTGTCGACCTTCCATTTTAGAATTTTTGGGTCTGATGGTTTTCTTGAAGGAGCTTTTATTGCTGAGGTTTGAGCAGGTGCTTTTTGTGATAGATCTTTGGCTAGCTTGGCACTTCTATCATCTATTGGATAATCAATCATGTTCTGAATCTCTTCTTTGAAAAATGTATCCTCAAACTCTTTGTCAGTCTTTTCAGACATCTCCTCTTGCTTTTTCCTGTGTAGCAGGTCAAGTGTGGAATGGGCATATGTTGAGCTGGACTTTTTGGAGAGTTGAGCTCTGAGGATAGCATCTTCTTTTGAATAATCAGGCTTAGGAGGCATAGATGGATCCTTTTTCCTTCTTTCTTCCAAACTTTTGTAGGTGTCAATCACCCTCACCTAACCCCATCTTATCACTTGGTTTTTGGAACCATAATGATTCCGAATCAATTCTTGCTTCATTCTCTTCAACTTCAAGGCACTTTCAGTCATATCTTTCTTGCATAAATCCCAGTTGGGAGGAGTTGGCTTTTTGAGAGGGTCTTTCAACATTTCTTGCATTCTGTTGATTTCTTCTCTTAGCTCATCTATGCTCCAATCCCTGAACTGTGCCCTTGTTGCCTTATACATCTTCTTTTCCATAATATACTCAATGAGTTCACTTTTGAGCAGCTTATCTTCCCTTACCGACAACTGGTTGCTCGGATCTTTGACAAAGTTTTGTAAAATGGTGACTTTACTCAGTTGAAAGGACATGACAATCTGTATTTCTCTATCATTTTTACCAGCTGATTCTCTTTTGGCAATATCCTCTGCTTGCTTCCGTTTAAATTTCAGGTAATCATCAACATTTGTAGGTCTTGGATAGCCATCAAGGGATAGGATTGTTCTTTTGTCAGGGTCATCCTCTGAAAAGAAACTTAGGATCTCTTCCCTGACTGCTGGTAAATCAATAGGATACAACTTTGATGCAGGAGTGACTTTAAGAGTTGAAGATGTTGTAAGCACTGATGTGGAGGCCACTGGTGTTGATGACATTGGAAGAGGTGCAGAGATCTCATCATCATTGATCACTTTTGTGATTTTTCTCCTTTTGAACCTTAGAGTGGGTGATGGTGGTTGTGGGATCTTTGGTGGTGTGGATAATGGATGGGTTGATGTCGGAAATGTGATCATGGCAGTGGATAGAGTTGCATCTGTTGCAACCTCTGCTGTATCAACAGATGTTGACACAACATGTGCTGTAACTTCTGCTTGTGTGGATGTGGGTTGTGATTTGGAAGATGTGATAGGTTTTTGAGAGGCAGAGGTTTTAATGGTTGGATTGGTTGCAGGCTTAGTTTTAGGAGCTGTGGATGTTGGTTGCCTAGCTTTTCTAGCAGGTATCCTTTTTGATGAAGTACCAATCTCTCCTTTTTCTTTTTGCTGTTCAATCTTTTTCTCAACCAACACTCTACTCTCCTCAATCACTGTCTTCTTGTGACTGGCCCTTACCTTGGCCACAATTTCATTAATTAAATCATTCTTCTTTGAACAATCATTCCTTGGAATATTTATGGTAGGTCTGGCCTTATCATCATCTATTGTTAACCTCTTTGGACCCAAAGGTTTCTCCCCCTTTTTAGCTTCATCTGTTGTAACAAATATAACCGTTGGAGGTGCATGGCCAGTGGTTGTGAGTAGATGTGCTTTGATGGCTTTAATGTCTGCAACAGTGTCTTGATACCTTGATTCAAACATGTTCCTAACATCATCCATCTGATGCTTGTGTTGTAGATCCAAATATTGTTTTTCATGTTGAAACAGAGGGTTGAGAGCTTCTTTGAGATCAGCAGTGTATAGAACAGAGGTTGACTTTTGGTAGCTATCATCTGCTTTAGTAAACTTTTGATTTCATCAACGGAACTTTCTATCCTTGTCACTCTCTCCG
This sequence comes from Scalesia atractyloides, assembly GCA_947069175.1. Lineage (NCBI taxonomy): Eukaryota > Viridiplantae > Streptophyta > Magnoliopsida > Asterales > Asteraceae > Scalesia > Scalesia atractyloides. The sequence goes on from CAMTDV010000019.1 coordinate 13,143,631, forward strand.
TCAAATCCTAATATTTTAGCTCATCACCTAATTTAATAGTATCATCTAAACTCCTACCAGTGGCGGTAGTTATATCTATGTCATCATGAGCAGTGGTTTTAGGACCAGCTTCAAACCTAGATGCCCCTTTATCTTGGTACTGGGGACTTCCCACAACAGAGGTAACAGTTGTTGCCTCAATAGTGGTTACCTTCAACCAAGTCTTATTAATGAAACCATTGTCCAACTGAGAACTTGGGAGTTCAGCAATTGTAGTGGCTGCTTGTGTTGAACTATCACCAAGGGTTACATGTAACCCAAGGGATGTAGCCTCTTTATTTGCTGATGGGCTAGTAATGAATAAAGAATCAGACCCAGCCTCTTGATGAAGTATATTCTCAGTAATAGGTTGTTGAGAAGTGCTGGTTTGTGTCTGAACTAATTCAATTGCATTCAGCAATGGTAAAATTGTGGGTGAAAGTGAAGGTATTAGTGAAAGTGGTTGTGTAGAAAGCGACATTGCCCTGGGAGAGGGGCTGTGGAAGATAGAGCCAAGTAGATCTAGAGCTTCATAAAGTGGTGTCCCTGTGTCTACAACCTTTTCCTTTTGTGAGGAAGAAGGAGGAGTTTCAAAGCCGGTTGGAGATCTTTGAACCATCTGTTGTGAAGAAGTAGCAGTAGTGGTTTGTGACTTTGGTGCTGTCACTGGGTTAACCTCTGGGATCTCATCTTCTAGAGGACCCTTTTTGGGTTTGGTAGGCCTTTTGTAAATTGTTTTGGTTTTCTTTTTGGAAATTTTTGGTGTGGGTTTCAGGGCAGCGGTTGTGGTGCCCTGGTCACCAAGAGAAGTGGGCTCAGTAGCAAGAGGTTGAGTTTGAACATATTGTCAGGTAAAACGTGCTCAACCTCCTCTACTTGTGTTTTCGAAACTTTATCTTGGTTTGTTATTCTGGTGAAAGTTTCATGATTAAGGCGGCTTGGGTTAATCACAACGCCTTGTTTACTTTCGGGACCTTTAATGTGATCTTGTAAGTAAACACTCAGGAAACGTGGATGCATCAAAAAAGCTTTTCTTTTTTCAATATTTTTAAAATTGTTCACAAGATCATTGAACAATATCTGGGAGTAGTTTAAATCTGTGTCAGTTAAAATTTCATACCCCAGATATTGCATGTTCAATGGGATTTCATTGAAACCAGTGGTGTTTGCTGAGAGACAAGTAAGAATTGTGTGAAAGAAAAATCTCACCTTAGTAGGAAAGTTAGGTTTAAAAATTGTCATATCTTTCATCTGGCCTTCATAACCTCTTTCCAAAAACTCTGCTTGGATCTCATTTTGAGGAAATGACATCGGGTGTTGTATGTCATTTAACTTGAAGACTTGGGAGATTGATTGGGGGCTAATTTGGATCAACACTCCCCCTACTCTTGAGATTATTGTCTAAGGAACACCAGCAGCAGATGAGTGAACCTTTGCATTTTTTCCAAAAATCTCTAAGAGAATCAATGTAAATTGGGGCTTTGACTGTTAACATGTCCTTGAATTTCGACTTTTGCAAAATTCGAATCATTGGATGATAACGAGTATTGGCGTCGGTTTCTTCAAGTATGGCGATATAATTATGTGCGGCTTTGATTATGAGAGTGTAGGGTGGAAGTTCTTGTGTGGATTTCTTTGAAGATTTTGATTTGGGAGCCATGGTGTTTAGAGAGAAAAACTGTTTTGAGATTTTTGAAATCGACACAGTTTAGGGTAAACACTGATAAAGGATAGAACAGGGGTTTTATAGGATTTTGAAAAAGTGAACATGACGTGGCATCTGTTGTAAGATCTGATGGCTAACATCTGTCCACGTGTAACCTCTGATGAGAAAAAGTAACCGTTGAGGTGGCAAACCACTATTTTAAGACAGAGGATTGGAAAATACTGATTTTTTACACTATCAGAGGATAGCTATCAGTGTTTTGAAAAGGCGGTAAAAATGGAAATCAGAGGATACACTTTAACAGTGGATAAGATTTTGAAGCCTATCAGAGGTTTTGAGCAATCAAATGTTATGATCAGACTTTTAAAAATTTATTGAAAAATTCAATTTTAACTATTTTTAAGGATGAGTTTTTGATTTTCTGAAAACATTTTTATGCTATGTACGCATGAATTTACAAGAAACCTTGTTTTTAATCCATGTTTAGCATTCCAATTCTTGAGATCAATTTTTCAAAGGTAGATGTATCCAATACCTTGGTTAATACATCTGCCCATTGATCTGAAGTATGGACATGATGCAAAGAAATCAAACATTTTTCATAGCTATCTCTCACAAAGTGATGTCTGATGTCAATGTGCTTTGTAGTTGAATGAGAAACTGGATTTTTAAGGATGTTTTCAGCAGCTTGACTGTCCAATTTGATGGAGTCTTAAGTGCAGTTACACCAAAATCCAGCAACTGGTTTTGAAGCCACAAGAGTTGAGTAGTGCAGCTAGAAGCAGCAATATACTCTGCCTCAGCAATGGATGTTGAAACTGCAACCTGCTTTTTTGCTTTGCCAAGACACTAGACAATCACCTAGGAATTGACATCCTCCTGATGTGGACTTCCTTGTAGTTTTGCACCCAGCAAAGTCACTATCTGAAAAACCTGAAAGCTCAATATTCCCATTAGCTGGATACCAGATACCAAGTGTGGGAGCACCTTTTATGTATCTGAATATCCTTTTTACAGTAATAAGATCAGACTTTCTAGGTAATGCCTGTGATCTGGCACAAACACATGTTGCAAACGTGATGTCTGGCCTTGATGCAGTTAGGTACAATAAAGACCCAATCATGCTTCTATAAAGAGTTTGATCAACAAGGTCATCTTTACCATCAATGGTGACTAGCTTGGAGGTTGCCATGGGTGTGCTACATGGTTTACAATCATCCATATCAAACTTTTTAAGCAGTTCTTTCACATACTTGTTTTGATGGATAAATGTACCATTGTGCAATTGTTAAACTTGGAGACCAAGAAAACATTGGAGCTCACCCATTGAACTCATCTCAAACTCTGCTGCCATGAGTTTTCGAAACTCTTCACACATAGCAGTGCTTGTGGATCCAAAAATGATGTCATCCACATAAATTTGGACAAGCATCAAATCTTTTCCTTTCCATTTTAAAAATAGGGTTTTATCTATTTTACCTCTAGTAAACCCTGTGGATAAGAGAAAAGTGGATAGAGTTTCATACCAGGCTCTTGGTGCTTGTTTCAAGCCATACAATGCTTTGTTGAGCTTGTAGACATGATCAGGATGGAATGCATCTTCAAAACCTGGAGGTTGACAAACATACACCTCTTCTTTGATTTTTCCATACAAAAATGCACTCTTTATATCCATTTGAAACACCTTTATGTTGTGGTTAGCAGCAAAAGCTAAGAACAGGTGAATAGCTTCCAACCTTGCTATAGGAGCAAAGATCTCGTCATAGTCTATACCTTATTTCTGTCTGTAGCCTTGAACCACGAGCCTTGCTTTGTTTTTTACAACAATACCCCTTTCATCAGTTTTGTTTTTGAAGACCCACTTTGTGCAAATTGGACTTACATCTTTTGGTAGTGGCACACGCTCCCAAACTTGTTGTCTTTTGAACTGAAGGAGTTCTTCTTGCATGGCTTCTACCCAGCTGTTGTCTTTCAGTGCCTCTTGGTACTTGACTGGCTGTATGAGTGATAGAAAACCAGCAAAAAGACAAATATTTTGGGATTGGCTCCGTGTGAGCACCCCAGATTTGATGTTGCCAATAACTTGATCTGTTGGATGGCTTTTGAGATAAATCAGATCACCTTGGTATGGAACAATAGCATTTTAAGGTGATGGCTGCAAATGTGTATCATCAGAGCTAACCTCTGCGGGTGAATTTGAAGTATCAGCCACTGATGAGAATGGAGGTGGAGGTATTGGGGGTATATAGGTAACATTCTGATGATTTTGGTGACCAAAAGTAGGACTTTTATCAACAGATGTTTGATTTTGTGAACTGACAGAGGTTTGAGGATCAACCACTGTTGACCTAGAAATAGCAGAGTTTACACAAGAGCTTGTAGCACCTAATCCTCTGTTGGAAGAATAGACTTTTGTTTGTGGAAGCACACAGTCATATCCTTGATCTTGATCTTCTTCAGATGGTTGTGGTGTACATGTTGTCTAGCTTGATAGAAACATCAGCAAATGTAAATTTATCTAAATCAAAAAGCTCTGCAGGATTTGCTGGGATTTTCAGTGATGAAAGTTCATTGAACTTGACATTCAAAGTTTCTTCAACACACTTGGTCCTAGATTTGAAAACTCTGTAGGCTTTAGCAGTGGTTGAGTATCCCAGAAAATAACCACAATCAACTTTGGCTGCAAACTTAGATATAGAATCTTTTAAGTTCAAAATGAAGCATGGACAGCCAAAAACTTTAAAATAGGAAATCAAAGGTTTGATTTTATACAAAATCTCATAGGCAGTCTTTTGATGCCTAGGGTTAATCAAAACTCTGTTTTGAACATAGCAAGCAGTGTTTACAGCCTCTGCCCAGAAAGACAAAGGTAAACCAGAATTTGCTAGCATAGTCCTTGCTGATTCAATTAAAGTTCTATTTTTCCTTTCAACCACCCCATTTTGCTGTGGAGTTCTTGGAATGCTATATTGTCTAACAATTCCTTTTGACTCACAAAAACCATCCAACTCCCTATTTTTAAACTCTATTCCATTGTCACTCCTAAATTTTTTACTGGAAGATCAAATTGCTTTTCTAGTTGTTTGACAAAGTTTTGCAAAATGCCTGCAGTTTCATACTTAGAGTTGAAAAATAAGGTCCATGTAAACCTAGAGAAATCATCAACTATCACTAGGCAATACCTTTTGTGTTTTAAGCTCATGATTTGCACTGGTCCAAACAAGTCCAAGTGAAGCAATTGTAAACACTGACTTGTTTTGGACTCTTCAATTGATTTGAAAGAACTTTTATGTTGTTTGCCTTTTAAACAGGAAAAACAATGTTCATCACAGAAAAATTTCTTGTGAGGCAAACCTCTTACAAGACTTTGTTTTGAGAGTGTGGTGATAGTTTTAAGATTTGTGTGTCCAAGTCTTCTATGCCATAACTCAGTCTCTTTGCTAGAAGCAACTAAGAATAAGCATGTTCCAGACATAAGATTATCATTTAGCATATCTACCACATACACATTCCCACTTCTGTGTGCAGTGAGTTGTGCTTTGCTCTCAGCAATGATTTGATCAATCTTTTAAACAACCTATGGTCCCACAATTTGACAAGTTTTCTTAGTGAAGAAGGATCCATATCCTCTGTCACTCATTTGTGAGACTCTCAGCAGGTTAAATTTCAGATTGTCAATTAAATTCACATTTTCAAACTTGAGTTTACCCGCCAGAACCGACCCCGACCCTAAAACCTTTCCCTTTGAGTTATTACCAAAAATGATATCACCCCCCCATGAGCCATGAAGTCCTTGAGAAGGGCTCAACATCCTGTCATGTGCCTGGAACCTCCACTATCTACATACCATAAGCTATCAAGGCAAGTAGAGGGTCCCTACACATCAAGTAAATAGATCAGTTAAGATTGGTCACCAAAGCCAAAATGGCTTTGGATGGGGTCACAGATGGTCCAGCCTCAAGTCTAGGACAATGGTCAATGGTTTTGAAATTTTCTTGTAACATCTGCTTTTGACCATTTCCTATCAGATGATTGTATCCATAAGGGTGCCTGTTTACTCTTTGCTTTGAAGGCATTTTGTAACCTTCATAAGCATGAGGAACCTTTTTATAAGCAGGTTGGCCATACCCTCTTGGAAATGAGTTTGATGGTGGGGCATCTGTCACTTGCACCTCTCTTTGAACAGAGGTTTTGTTTAAGGCTTTTGTAACAGATGTTTCAATTGGTTCAAAACTCTGCTTAGATTTATTTCCAGCAGAACTTGAACTTTCTCTTTCTAATGCTTTTGCCTTGATCTCTTTTACCTTTTGTTCATAGTTTTTTAGATAGGCACACTGTTGAGTTGAGTGATTTGTTTTGTTGCAGATGGTGCATTTTGAAGAGCTTTTGATAACACAAGTTTTGTTAATGTCATAGGCTTTTAAAAGAAAACAATCTGCAGCCACATGATTTCTTTTCTCACAAAATTCACAAAACTAGTTTTTAATCTTTACTCTTCTTTTCCTATCAGATATTTTATCAGCAGTGGTTGTAACCTCTGCTGGTACATCTTTGATAGGGATCACCAGTGCTTTTGGGGCTTTAATTCCATCAGTGGTTGTGAAGTCCATTGGCTTAAAGTTTTCTAAGATATCACATTCATCTGACCAAGTTGGTTTAAACTGATATTTTTCAATTTCTTTATCTTCTGTTGAAACCTCTGGTTTTTCCAAAACAATTTTGTTTCCAGCTTTATCTGTGATTTTTATCTCTTCACCAGCCAAATTTTTTGGGACTACTTCAACCGACTCAGAATCAATTTCAGCAGCATTTTTCTCAATTTGGTCATAGGTTCTAAAACCTACACCAAACTTAATGTTGCTCTTGATCTGAGCATCAAGCATAATCTCATAACCTTTACAGGATTCAACCCATTTTTCACAAGTGATTTGGGTTTCTCTAACTCCTTGTTACAAACTTGGTATTTTTCTACCAAAGTTTGGAGTTGGTCCTTGGTTATGCTTGATTCATGTCTCAGGCTACTCATTTCAGAATCTTTTTCACTTAACTTTGATTTTAACTCTTTAATCAGTTTTTCCAAATTAAGTTCATCGTCTAAAATTTTGTTTCTCAGGTTTTCATTCACCTTCTTCATGTTTGCAAAAGCAATGATGCATTTGTCGGAACATAGATCTTTAAGGATCTGAGGTGATACCTTTGTAGCAGCCATGAGAGCACAATGACACTCATCTTCACACACATCAACATTCCATGGGTCAGTAGGAGAGTTCTTTTCCTTATCAGCAATATTTTCTTTTTCTTCACTTGAAACCACTGTTTCATCACAAACTTGAACTTCATCAGTTTTTGACACTATCACCACAGATTCAACACCTTCAGCAATTGTCTCTAAGGCCATTAAACAAAATTCTTGTTCAACATCATTTTTGGCCATTAAAGCAAAGTTTTCATCAGTCAAATCCTCAGGCAAGCTGCTCCAGTCAACATAACTTTGTGTGAAAAAGCTTTGTTGACCAACCTCTGCTGGACTAGCAGTGGTTTGAGCAGGTTGTGTAACAATGGGTGCTTGTTGTACAAGCACTTGAGGATGTGATGGTGCCTGAACATATTGAATTTGTGGAGCAGTGGATTGAAAATAATGCACTGGAACAGTGGTAGCAGGATGTGCAAAGTGGGTAGTGTTTTGAACATGTTGAGCAGGGGCATATGGGGAATAATGAGCAGTGTTTTGTGTGTGCTGAGGTCTAGGGCCAGGATGAGTCACTATTGGTCCAGAATTTTGAAACCTGAATTCTCTGGCAAAGTGTCCTAGCCTATTACACTTATAACACTTGACTTTTGAGACCTGCATTCTCTGGCAAAGTGTCCAGCCCAACCTTCAACCCCCCATGCAAACCTGGGATTTTTCTACCAGTTCTCTTATAGAATTTACTAGCCCTAACACTCAATAAGGCAAGTTGGTGCAAAATATCCATTTCTTCTAGATCAGAAGGTTCAAAGTGTTGCAAGTCATTCGGCTCAAAGGATAGATTGTCAGAGGTTTAGCTTTCCCCACTAGCAGTAAAAGTATAGTTGGGTGCATATGTTTCAGATCCAAAGTTCCCACAAGATGTAATATCTATATAGTGATCATAACTTTGGTTCTTACTGCTTCCAGATCCCTCTTCTTGGCCAAAAAGAGTTGTATTACCCAATGAGTAATCATCAATCATTTTACCAGAATCTTGCAACTTCTTTTTCATGTTTAACTCTCTCTCATAAGTGAGGAGTATCCCATGAAGTTGTGTCAGCGACATTTCTTTAAACCCAATAGATTTTCTCGTTACATAAGCTACAGTCTCCCACTTATCTGGTAACGATCTAAGGAAACGACTATTGACAGTCACATTAGATAGAACCATGTTAACCAGTCTAAGTTCACTGATGAGACAGCTGTAACGTTCGAACTGTTGTGTTAGAGAATCTCCTTTCAAGTAACAAAACGTTTCATACTGCTGATTTAGAACTTCTCTATTACTTTCTATCACTTCCTCAGTCCCCTCGAATTGCTCTTTAAGTGCATCCCATAACTCCTTTGCACTATTGCAATGGAGTAGACCAGCATAAATTTCATTGGGTAAGGCCAAAGCAACTATGCTAAATGCCTTAGCATCCAATTCAATTTTCTGGAAATCCTGCTCCGAAAAGTTTTCAGGATTTTTTGGTACTTGTTTAGTTGGATCCTCTGCGCTTGGAACCATTGGAACATGAGGTCCATAAGCAACAGATCTCCAGCAACCGGTGTTTTTCTGAGCAAGGATGTGACCCATCCGTCGTTGCCAAATGAAATATTCATTTCTTTTGAGCATCGGCGGTTTAACAAGGATCCAGAATTGGCATCCTGTGTGTTTTGAGACATTTTCAGTTGATTTTTACAAATTTTGTTTTAAAACATTGAACGTAATAAAACTCTGAATATCAAGCTAAAACAACCAAACTGATTAGCAAGAGAGCTGATCTGTTCGAACCAAATCGATTGTTAGATCGAATTCGATTAATCAAGCTCTGATATCAATTGTTAGGATCTGAGTTTGAATTACTTGTATTTTTTGTTTCAAAAATGGGAAATGATTGAATTAAAAGAGATTTGCAGCGGAATAAGATGGAAAAGTTTTACTATAAGCAATGGTCGTTTGTTTTCATCATCATCATGCTTTCAAGTTGATTAACTTGCATGTGATTTACAAACTCCCCCTCAGCCTTTGCAATTACAGTTTGGTAATAAGAAAATGCAGAGAAGATGATATGCAAAAGTTGATCTTTTAATAGACAAGTTTAAACTGTTACAGAAGTTACCTATTTATACTAACTATCTAACCTCTGAGCATCTTTGATGACATCAGGGTTGATAGTGACAGGAAACTAATTGTAACTAACTGAAAACACTGCTAATACTAACTATCAGTGCTTAGCACTATTACATTGATTTACTAAACTAATGATTAAACTTTGATCTATATCCTCTGACCTTTGTAGCTCTGGCAGACCTTTGAAGCTTTGTGAAGGCAGATGATAAGATGAGCAGTCTTTAGGGAAAGCAGTGTATGTACATCAGAGGTTGTAACCTCTGATAGTTTAACCAAAGCTCGGATAGTGTTATTTGGCTTTGTATCATCTGTTCCTTTCTTGGGTTCAATCCCAACAAGCGGTTTGAAACGTTTGCCAAAGACGGGAGGTAAAACAAGCGTCACGATCAGAAATGATGTCAATGGGGATACCATGACGACAAAAGATCTCCTTCGTGTAGACACGAGCCAATTTCTCGACCTTGTAATCTTCACAAATGGGGAAGAAGTGAGTGGAACCCAAATACTATCGTGAACAGAAGGAGTGAGAGCGAGTTTAGTAATGAAGTCCATGGCAATGCTCTCCCATTTCCAGACAGGAATCTCTGGTTGTTCGAGTATGCCTGAGGGACGTTGATATTCGTCCTTGACTTTAGAGCACGTAAGACATTTCGAGATGTAGAGAGAGATATCTCCCTTCATGCCAGGCCACCAGTAAGACGTACGAAGGTCGTGGTACATCTTGTCAGTGCCAGGATGAATGGAATATCGAGACTTGTGGGCTTCATCCATAAAAGTGTTGCGAAGGTCGCTACGATCAGGAATCCAGATACGATAGAGGTAGTAAAGAATGCCATCGGTTTTAGACTTGAGTGGGTTATCGACACCACACTTCAACTCATTATTGAGGTTACCATCATTAATGGGTGAGTATTGTGCCTCGCTAATCAGCTCGTGAAGTTTTCCCAAGGTTTGGTAGCAACGAACACTCTTAACATGAGTTTTACGACTAAGTGCATCAGCTACAACATTCTCTTTGCCAGTGTGTTAGCGAATATCGTCGTCATAGTGGTTTAACAACTCTACCTAATGACCTTGACGCATGTTGAGTTCCTTTTGATCGAAGATGTGCTGAAGGCTCTTATGGTAGGTGAAGACCACACACTTAGTACCATAAAGGTAATGTCGCCATATCATCAATGCAAAAACAACTGCACAAGTTCAAGGTCGTTTGTAGTGTAGTTCTTCTCATGGATTTTGAGTTGTCTTGAAGCGTAAGCGATAACCATGTCTCGTTGCATAAAAACACAACCAAGACCTTGATTTGAGGCATTGCAATACACAAAAAATCGTCGTTTCCTCCGGAAAGTGTGAGAATAGGAGCCTTACAAAGCATGTCCTTGAGGGTTTGGAAAGATTCCTCTTGTTTGGACCCCAAACAAAAGGTTTATCTTTTTGAGTCAAAGACGTAAGAGGAACGACGATCTTGGAAAAGTTTGAAATGAAGCAACGATAGTAACCAGCTAAACCAAGAAACGAACGAATTTCAGACGGGGACTTAGGAGCAATCCAATTCTTTACATCTTCGATTTTCGCAGGATCAACGTGAATACCAAGTTCATTGATGACATGACCAAAGAATTGAACCTCTTTTAGCCAAAATTCACACTTGGAGAATTTGGCATAAAGACGCTCAGTACGCAAAAGCTGGAGGATAAGTCGCAAGTGTCACTCGTGCTCTTTTTGCGTCTTGGAATAGATGAGAATATCATCGATGAAGACAATCACGAAACGGTCGAGGTAAGGTTTACACACGTGATTCATCAAGTCCATGAAGACTACAGGTGCATCGGTTAAACTAAAAGGCATGACTACGAACTTGTAGTGTCCATAAGTGTGCGAAAAGCGGTTTTGGGTATATCTTCTTCGAGAACTTGAAGTTGATGATAACCAGAACGGAGATCGATTTTTGAGAAACAGGTCGCACCTTGAAGTTGATCAAAGAGATCGTCAACACGTGGAAGTGGATATCGGTTTTTGACTGTGAGCTTATTGTGCTCACGATAGTCAATGCACATCCGAAAAGATCCATCTTTCTTCTTGACGAACAGAACTGGAGCGCCCCAAGGAGAAGTACTAGGGCGTATGAAGCCTTTATCAAGAAGTTCCTGAAGTTGGCTAGATAGCTCTTGCATTTCGGTGGGTGCTAGATGATATAGAGACTTCATAACACGTGTTGCGCCAGGGATAAGATTGATGCGAAAGTCATCAGAATGAGGAGGAGGAGGACCAGGAAGATCCTCTGGGAAGACGTCAGGGAAATCGCAAACAACAGGATCGTCACTCACGCTTGGACCTTTGTCTTTCTTTTCAACAATGTGGGCGAGAAATGCGAAGTATTCCTTACGTAAGTACTTGTTCGCTTGGATACACAACATAAGCTTGAGACCTTTAGAAGGTTTCTCGCCATAGACGTGTAAAGAGTCACCATTGCGGAGAGGAAGACGGATGAACTGTTCGGAATAAACGACTTCTGTACGAACTCGCCTAAGTCGATCCATGCCTACTATGATATTGAAGCTACCCATTTGCATGAGTACGAGGTCATGGAAAATGTATGATCGTTAAGATTCAAGGAACACTTAGAAAGGACAGAATCGACAGTGACGGACTTTCCGTTAGCGACTTCGACTGCGAATGGTTTGGGCAACATAGAACGTCTACACTTTAGCAATGGTTCGAACTCAACGGTACAAAAATTTTATCCACGACAGTATCAAATAAACATGAAGTGTAAACATTGTTAACGAGAAACGTACCCGTGATGACATCGTTGACATTTTAGGCTTGAGTTGCTGTAATGACGAATGCTCGACCACGAGCTTGCTGCTGCTGCTGCTAGTTGTTGTTGTTACGCTGAGGGCAGACATATGCGAGGTGATTGAGATCTCCGCACTTGAAACAGGCATGAACGGTGGTTACTGGTGGTTGGGTTTGGTTTGCCGCAGGGTTTTGGGGTACGGTGATGGTTCGGGCATGGTTGGCAGGGGTTTGTGGAACACTTCGACACTGAGGGGCAAAGTGTCCAAACTGATTGCAACCAGTGCATGAGCGGCAGGGAACTTTGACGAGATGGTGGTAAGGCCAGGTGTTACACTTGGGATACGGCCCAGTGTATGCCTTTCTAGTGGAATCGGGGTTGGTTGGAGCAACTTGTTGGATAGGCTGGGGGTTTGGCGGAGTGACTACCGCACACTTCTGGCTTGAAGCCTTTCGCTTCTTGCCTTTGTTGTTCTTGGTGGGAGGTTTAGATGGTTTAGGCTCAAGGGTGGCATCAGTGGTAGCTTGGTGTGCGTTCTTCGATAAAGCCTTGGTGGAGTTTCCTGAAGGACGTGGTTGTTGTTAAGCTTGGCAGATAGGTGAACGGTATCACCAAGGGTCTTGTGGGAGGGGGCGGGGACAAGGTTCATGAGCTGAGGAGGGAGGCAACAAATGTATTTTGCCACAGCCTTCTCGACAGTGTCGACTTGGCTAGGGAAAATTATGTTGAGCTGCTTGAAACGGGTCGTGAGGCCAACGTTGTCGTTCCTGACTTGCTTAAGGTTCCAGGACTTGTTTTCGAGCCTCTGACGCTCGTGTGGGGACAAAACTCTTTCTCCATGAGTTGTTTAAATTCAGCCCATAGGAGGGCGTGAGCTGCTTCGTTCCCACGCGTGTTAGGCTCGGAGGTCAACAATCGAGAGCCTCGATCGAAAGACGCCCGTTGCGTTGATTGTACGCAAGTGGTCAAGACAACCACTCTGCAGGAACGTTACTTCAATGGCATCGAGCCATTGAAGCATCACTGTGGCGTCACCTTCGCCAGTAAAGGGTAAGGGGTTACAAGAGTTAAACTATTTAAAGGTGAACGTCGACCGAGGTGTTACCACCTTGGAGTCAACTGAAACGTAGGGTTTTTAGTGTTGGGAGGGTTTCGGTTAGCCTGAATCTTGGTCACTATGTCAGGGATGATCTTGGCCATTTGCTCGGCCATGAACTCCATACAATCCTTCTTTGTCGTGGAGTCGGAATTATTGGAACCCTTCTTGGAGCTCGAAGTGGACTTGGACTTCAACTTCTTGTTGAGAGAGTGAGGTAAGGGAGGTATCTAGAGATTGCAAAAATAAGAGGAAGGATGAGACTTGATCATAATGTGTTTGTAAAAATCACGTTTTTGCAAGTATAAGCATGTATATAGCATTTAACACATACAAGTTCACATAGATTATATAAGTATAACAAGTATTCAAAAGCGTAAACACGTATGAATGCGTAAAGGAGTATAAATTTAGTCGGTTCACGAGACTTATTATTATTTTTTATTGCGAGAGACGTGAGAATTGTGCAACGGTTTTGAAATGAACGAGGTAACAAGTATTAAAACACATTGAAATTGAGATAACATAAAAGAGAGGCTTAATAAAACATTGGAGTATTTCGTCTCACCCCCATTTTGGTAAGATCGTCCCGTTCGTAATACGAGTGTCTTCAAGTATGTATATTGTGTAAACGTCTTAGGAAAGACATATTGTATATTCAAGACAAAAGAAATAGAAAGAAGCAAAGTAGGAAGAATAACGTTTTAAGCATGAGTCAAGAATGGTCAAAGTTTGGTACCTATTATAGACTAGGTCGAACATGGAAATTCTACCTAATTCCTTATAGTTATGGCTCTGATACTAATCTGTCACACCCCAACCGATGGCGGAATTATCAGAGTGAGACGAACTAGATTGCTCGAGACATTATAACACTATTGTGACAATATTTAAATTCAAAACCGATTTCATTACATTGATAATCATAGTTAAAACATTAAAAGGACACAAAATACAACATGGGTAAATTCAAATACAACAAAGTTTGACATAACGAAATAACAAAATCTAGAAATTCTAAATGCGTTTCTAGTGTCGTCCCTACTAGATTTCATCATATTCAACATCATCAACCTGCAACATGTTTAAAAGTATAATTCAACACAAAAGTATTGACGAGTACACAAGTTTAATATAGCATAAGTATGTAAAAGCGTTTAAACAATTCCACATGGAAAAATACTATACTAGATTAATGTAAACATGGCAAGCGATTATACAAGTCAATCCTCTAGTGTCACCGCAATAATAGAAAACTTAACATGACTACAAGAATACTGGCGGTGCATTACTCCTATAGTGCTATACATGTTAAGGGGAGGCTCGTACGAAGTTAATGGCAAATAACATCACATAAGAATGTTCCAAGTATACAAATCACGTATTATGTATCTTAGCATGTATGATGATTGTTTGTGTTTGCATAGAGTTTAAGTGCGAGTTGTGTAATTTAACAGGTAAACATGTTGCACCCAAAATAGTAAAGCGTAAAAAGGGTGTTCAACTGTACTCCCGGTTTTGCAAAGCATCCTTTGTTAAATCCCGTGAAGAGTATGCTTGATTGGAGGACGGAACACCGAGTTGTCCTACACAAGGAAACATAGTTGTGTGAGTATTGGAATGATAACGGGGAACTTGGATTAGGAGCTTAAAGTATGTAGAAAGTATGTATTCAAGAAAGTAATTATCTAGACGTTAACTGTCACACCCCGACCCGCAGCGGAATAAGAGTCGGGGCATAATTGGGTTATCATCAAAGCTCATGATATTTACTAATATGTTTCATATTTATTAAAGTCAAAATTACATTCTCAATAATCCAAACATGTCCATACAAATACAAAGGAAAATAACAAAATTAAACAATCCAAGCTCTAAACCAGTTTATTCTTCTAAGCCAATCCTGTGTGTTTCTTGCTGCAGCTGGTTCACCTGTATCATGTGTAAAAATGGGGGTTTTTGGGTCAACATAAGTTGGCGAGTGAACCTTGTTAGATAAACATTTATCATTGATTTATTGTTATTTTTATCAAGAAAAAGTTGTGCAATAGTCATATGTGAGCAAATGTAAATAATCAAACAATAGCAATAATCACCACAAACTATAACATACAATAACATACCATAACATACAATAACATGTGAACTTGCATGAATGTATAACATGAATGAAACTGTATATGTTGGCAACATCACGTTCACGCTCATAATGTAATGGGGAACGGACGGCCTATGATAAATGTATGTACTGAAACTGATAAATGTCTGTGCGATCAAGGCTCAATCAAACGGAGCCGATCATATGTTGGCACGCCAGGTTCACGCTCATAATGTAATGGGGAACTGCTCAACGCTCATAATGTAATGGGGAGCGGCGGCCTATGAAATTGCATGTACTGAACGTAATAAATTAAATCTAAATAATAACCACACAACAGTTGATACACGCTGAATACACATTTGTTCATGATATGATGTATGCACAATGATTTAAATATAATAATTGGTAAGACACATGATACACCCCAAAAACGTGATTAAATGGGGAATTTGTAGAGATTCACTCACATTGGGTGCGTTCGGTTGGAGATGATGTGATGCGCACGAGTTGGAAGGATTGAACAACGAGAATTAACTAACCTAAATAATAACGGAAGATACAGTAAATGAGTGGATTTTATTAATAATTTTAATAGGGTTTTTAGATATATTTTTGTGAGTTTAAGGCTATTTCCTATCTTTAAAAACATTATTTTTAAGTATTTTTAATTGATTTTTAAATTAAATTAAAAATAAAAATATAAAAATATGTTGACTTTTGCGTTGACCGTTGACCGTTTGACTGTTTGACCGGTTTTATTGTGTAAATGTATGCGCCGGGCAGGACTCGAACCCGAGACCTCCCGTACGCGTGCACGCAGCTCTACCAACTGAGCTACGTGTCTAACCCGAAATAATCATCTTTTTTATAAATTTTACTTATTAATTTAGTTTATTCAAAATTCATTTATTTTTAAAAAGAATTTTAATCATCAGCCCGGTGCCGTCAACAGGTCTCGAACCCGGGACCTGTGACTTAATGTTACACACAGTCCACCGCTGGACTGTGTGTCTAACTTGGTTAATATACAAATTTTTATTATACTTAACATCTAACGGCGAAAAGATCCGGTTCAGTTAGAAAAATAAAACACTTTTATTACAGAGCATACGTGTGTCAAGGATCGAACTCGCGGCGTGTGATATGTATGTGCACACAGTCCACCGCTGGACTGTGTGACTAACCCGAGATAATATCCATATTTTATTAAACTTATAATCAAACTATCATCGTCTTCTTCGTTACCAATTTACAGTCTGCGATTACTCTATTGTTTCTTGTTTAATTCGATTAACAAACATTCAACAGACTAATATGAAATGACAGAGACGATTTTTAAAAGTAAACATACCGAGAAAGATTTATCTCAGAATTCCGGCAAGTCGTCGGCTCTGTTTTTCCGGATTTCTACTGAACGAATAAATTAACAGTTTTGATTAGCTACGCGAGGAACTGAAGTATTAAACAAGAGTTAACCGAAGGTTTGAATGTCTATACCGTGTTACAGCGGAAGATAAGAATTTTCAAAAGTTTTCCGGAGAGCTGGAATTATCCGATATCGACGTCTGAAATTGATTTCGATTGAAGGGTTTGAGTTAGCAATAGCTTAACAATTGATAGACAACGAAAGAATTGAGAGACTTACTGATTGGATGGAAAACACGGTTTTCCGGCGAAAGTCCGGCGAGTTCAATAGCTTCTCCGGCGGACTGAAAGTGGTGCGAAAATGCAATTGATAGGTTGCAGAGTGTGTTTGAGTCGCGAAAGAGGAAAATGATTGAAGTAATTCAGGAATTGAAAGTTTTCGGTTATTAAAACCGATTTACTCTTGAATTCAAGTTCATTCATAACAAAATTGATTGGAGTTATCGGTGTAGCGGTTATAATCGGTAAACCGCGATCAATCAAACGTCTTTGGACGTTTGGTGACCGATTTCGGTTACAGTTGGCGTAACCGGATTAATTTATGATAGTCCATAAATTTCAATTGTTTCTTAGTATTTACAGAAAACAACAAGTGGCGGAGTGGTTATATGTGTGTGTGATAAAGCTTTGAGTTTAAACCCGGCTGACCCGGGTTCGAGTCCCGGCAGCCAAATTTTCTTTTTAATTATTTTATTTTTACTTTTTTAACAATTAAAACTTTTATATTCTAGTTTGTATATTAATTATGCATCATTAAAAATTAAAATGGACATAAATACGCAACGAGACATTTATAACTTGATATTCGATTACAAACGGAGCGGGTTTGGAAAAACCCGTTTTTTACAAATGTTACAGTATCCCCTACTTTTAGGAAATTCGTCCCGAAATTTAAGTAGTAGTTGTAGTAGGAAAAAAATGCGGGTATTTTTCGCGCATTGAGTCTTCACGTTCCCAAGTAAACTCAGGTCCCCGTTTCGACTCCCAGCGTACCCTAACAATTGGAATGCCACTTCGTCGAAGACGTCTTTCTCCGAAGTCCATGATCTCTACTGGTCTTTCAACAAAATACATAGATTCGTCAATCTGAATATCTTCCAGAGGAATATGGAGGTTCTCATCAGCGAGGCACTTTTTCAAGTTTGATACGTGGAATGTGGGATGAACCCTGTTGAGTTCTTCTGGTAGATCAAGCTTGTATGCTACAGGTCCTACTCTTTCGAGTATCTTGAAGGGTCCTACGTAGCGTGGTGCTAGCTTGCCTTTTTGACCAAAACGAACTACTCCCTTCCACGGTGATACTTTTAAAAGTACATGATCACCAATGTTAAACTCCAAAGGCTTCCGTCATTTATCTGCATAACTCTTTTGACGACTTTGAGCCGCTAGAAGATTGTTTCGAATTTGATGGATCTTGTCTGTGGTTTCTTGAATCAATTCTGGACCAGTGATTTGAGCTTCCCCAATTTCGTGCCAACATACTGGAGATCGGCACTTACGACCATATAAAGTTTCAAAGGGTGCCATGCCGATGCTTGAATGATAGCTGTTGTTGTACGAAAATTCAACTAATGGTAGATGAGCGTCCCAATTTCCCTTGAAGTCTATGACACATGCTCGAAGCATATCTTCAAGAGTCTGAATGGTGCGTTCAGATTGTCCATTAGTTTGAGGATGATAAGCGGTACTGAGATCTAATCGCGTACCCAAAGCGGCTTGTACTGCTTGCCATGTTCGTGAAGTGAAACGACCATCACGATCTGAAATAATGTTTAACGGTACACCATGTCGGCTTACGATTTCGCTGATATAAATATGAGCTAGCTTTTCGTTCTTGAAATCTTCGTGGATAGGAATAAAGTGAGCTGATTTTGTATGACGATTAATGATTAGCCAAATAGTGTCATACCCACCAGGAGTGCGAGGTAACCCGGTAATGAAGTCCATGGTTATGTTTTCCCACTTCCATACAGGTATTTCAGGTTGGACCAGAAGTCCTGAGGGTCTTTGATGTTCAGCTTTCACCTTGGAACATGTAAGGCACTTGGAAACAAAAACAGCAATATCCTTTTTCATTCCAGGCCACCAATAGGTGTATCGAAGGTCTTGATACATCTTATCGGCTCCTGGGTGTATAGAGTATCGCGTTTTGTGAGCCTCATTAATAAGAAATTCACGAAGGTTGTTGTGGTCAGGAATCCATATGCGATCTAGATAGTACAGAATACCATCAGATTTAGTTTCAATTTTAAGTTCAGCTCCACAAGACAGCTCCTTTCGAATATCCTCTTCCGTTACTGAAACATGTTGGGCTTCTCGAATTTGATCTTTAATGTCAGTTATGATTTGCGAACATAGAAGATAAATGGAGTTCGCATAACCCTTTCGACTGAGTGCATCAGCCACCACATTTGCCTTGCCAGGGTGGTACCGAATTTCACAGTCGTAGTCATTTAGAAGTTCGACCCATCTTCGTTGCCTCATGTTTAACTCCTTTTGATTGAAGATATGTTGAAGACTCTTGTGGTCAGTGTATATTTCACACTTAGTACCGTAGAGATAATGTCTCCATATCTTAAGAGCGAACACAACGGCTCCAAGTTCTAGGTCATGGGTGGTGTAGTTCTTCTCATGAGTCTTGAGTTGTCTCGAAGCATAAGCTATAACCTTTCCTCTTTGCATTAGAACACAGCCTAGTCCTTGCCCTGACGCGTCGCAATAAACCACGAAATCATCACAACCTTCAGGAAGAGTGAGGATTGGTGCATCACAGAGTTTTTGTTTAAGGGTTTGGAAGGCTTCTTCTTGATTGGGTCCCCATATGAAAGGTTTTCCCTTATGAGTTAAAGCCGTGAGTGGTACAGCAATGCGAGAGAAGTTTGAAATAAAACGGTGATAATAACCAGCCAGACCAAGGAATGATCTTACTTCAGTTGGTGTACGTGGCGCTTGCCATTCTTCTACCGCTTTGATCTTTGAGGGGTCGACATGTATTCCCTTGTCATTGACTACATGTCCAAGGAATTGTACCTCTTTTAACCAGAATTCGCATTTGGAGAATTTAGCGTAAAGCTTTTCATTCTCTAGAAGTGTAAGGATGAGTCGAAGATGTCGCTCATGATCAGACTTAGACTTTGAATAAATGAGGATGTCGTCGATGAAGTCTATAACAAAACGATCGAGATAGGGTTTGCAGACTCTGTTCATTAGATCCATGAAGACAGCTGGAGCGTTGGTTAAACCAAACGGCATGACCATGAATTCATAATGACCATAACGATTTCGGAAAGCGGTCTTTGGGACGTCTTCTTCATGTACCCTAAGTTGGTGATAACCAGATCGAAGGTCAATTTTTGAAAAACAGCTGGCGCCTTGAAGTTGGTCAAGAAGATCATCAATGCGAGGTAATGGATAGCGATTCTTGATTGTTAACTTGTTGAGTTCTCTGTAGTCGATGCACATGCGAAACGATCTATCTTTCTTCTTCACAAAAAGGACAGGTGCACCCCAAGGCGAGGAGCTAGGACGTATGAATCCTTTGTCAGTCAACTCTTGCAATTGACTGGCTAGCTCTTGCATTTCGGATGGGGCTAACCTATAAGGAGACTTTGCAACTGGTGTAGCACCAGGTATAAGATCGATACGAAATTCGACTTCTCTCACGGGAGAAAGTCCTGAGATGTCGTTAGGAAAAACTTGCGGGAAATCTTTTACTACAGGAATGTCTTCAAGTTTCTTCTCCATGGTTCCCTTTTTGACGATATGAGCTAAAAACGCGACATAATTCTTGCGAAGATATTTTTGAGCTTGAAGATTAATCTGAGCCCTTTCGACGAGGTTTCTCCAAAGATTCGTAGAGTCTGACCGTTTGAAAGAGGAATGCGTATAAACTTTTCGCGACATACAACTTCAGCCTGATGTTGGCTGAGCCAGTCCATACCAATTATAATGTCAAAGCTTCCCAACTTCATTGGAATGAGGTCAACTAGAAAATTGTGATCGTTTAAAGTGAGAGTACAATTGCGTATGATAGAGTTTAATGAGACTGGTTTCCCGTCAGCAACTTCTACTGTTATGGATTCCATGAGCTTATCACGATTTTGGTTTAGGATGGGTTCAAACTCTAAGGACACAAAACTTTTATCCGCGCCAGTATCAAACAACATGGATGCATAACTACCATTGATAAGGAACGTACCGTTAACCACATTGCCGTCAGCTCTAGCCTGATTAGCGTTAATGTTGAAAGCTCTTCCTCTTGCAGGTGGAGGAGCTTGGTTAGCTTGATTCACCGGATTGGCTTGGGCTTGAGCATGAATAATGTTCACCAACCTTGGATAAGTGTTTCTAAAGTGGCTTGGGTCTCCACAATTGTAGCAAGCCCACATAGGTTGTACCATGGGATAGTTGGGTTGGTAGTATGATTGGGCTAAATGTTGAGTAGGTGGTAATAGTAGGGGTTGTTGGGCTTGACCCATTATTTATTGGTGGGTTTGGGTTGAAGGCTGGTGGCGGTTCGTTCGCTGAGGTATGCGACAGGTTTGAACAGTATGACCTGCGCGACCACAGCCGGTGCAATGTTGGCAGGGATGATCAGGAAAATGGTGGTATTGGCAAAGGTTGCATTTTGGTAATGGGCCAGAGTATGGCCTTTTATATGGTGCAGGTGAAGGGGCAACTTGGGTAATGGGTGCAGCAGGGATAGGGAAATTGGTTTGTGTGACAGCGAAGTTTCTGGTGTTACGTTTCCTCTTGTTAGCAAACTTAGAGGAGGAGGTGGAATGGTTTGAAGTTTGGCCCTCAACGGAGGCTTTCTTTTTCTCCTCTTTAAACTTACCGTTGCGAATTCGATTCTAGGTCAGTTCAGTAGCTAGTTCCATAGCAGCTTCAAGTGTTGCTGGTGAAGTGCTGAGAACTGAATCTTGAATTTTTGAGGGAAGACCTCGAATATAATGCTCGATTCGATAAACTGGGGTAAACAAGTTAGGGACCATTTGGTTCAACTCTAAGAACCTCTTGTTGTAGGAAGTATGATCTCCCTCCTTTTGCTTCAAAGAATGAAATTCGTCTTCCAACTTTTTAATCTCACTCCTAGGACAGAACCGCCTCGTCATGATTTCCCTTAACTCCTCCCACGTTAAGGCCATTGCATCATCAATTCCCCTCTTCCCTTTTCAGTATTCCACCAAGTGAGAGCTACCCCAAATAGTCTCCCAGTTGCGTATCGTACCTTGCGATCCTCAGGACAATCACAGTTGAGGAAGTTGTTTTCCATTTCCTCAAACCAGTGGAGGAGAGCAGTGACACCTTCGGTCCCTTCAAATTTAGGAGGATCGCAAGACTTGAAATGTTTATATGAGCACTTGCTGGTAGGAGGGTTGCCGATGTTCTGGTCATTTTGTTGGGGAGGATTAGTGGGATTTGTGGTGAGAGCTTGTTGTACTTGAACCACAATGTCAGGAAGCACCGCGGCCATTTGTTTCGCGATTTGTGTGGCCAAGCGTTCGTGAGACCTTCCTGATCTTTTACCCCCTCGTTGTTGTCTAGCCGACATCTACAGGAACATACATAAGAAGATTGTGAGTTTATGGAGTCTTTTTAGGTGTCATGTGTCTTAAAGAAAATGAAAATAACATAAATATCAATAATGCAACTACATCCATAGGATGTCTTGGGTTTGCTCATGTTGGGCCTCAAATGTCCCCCATACCTTCACCTGTATAGTCATCTGGGCCCCCATGACTATTGGCTTGGTAGGATTCACATTAGTATTGGCGATTTAACACTCGCATTACCCGAATGAAAACCACAAAATATGTTTACGAGATGTATGGTCGGAATGTGTCCAGGTGTAGACACAATGACAACTCAAAGTGGGGTTAGCTCACACGACGTTTGGTATAGCATGCTTTGTCCTAATAGGTACTTCGTACTCTCATTGTTAGTCCCCAGGTAGGCAAACTGGTCCTTTATTTTGGATTTATACGAATGACAAGCCTAGACAGGACGTTCTGACTACCAGTACTTGTACCCTTCCAGTTACTACATGCCCGTCATGAGAACTCACTTTGATGAGATTTGAAAATACAAAAATCATTGTAAAAACAATCATGAAAATGATGTGATGTGTGCTTTCATGGATATGACATGTTATCAGAATATGATTCATGATAGGCATTATATGATATATATACTTATGAACATGCTTGCATAACATTGAATGTAACATTTAACATAAAACATATAAACATCATGAAATTTGGCATGTAACACACAAAAATCTAAAAAATTTCTAGTCAACTATAGTATAGGCTCTAAGGGTCTAATAACCTATCCTATATCCCTATAGTCATGGCTCTGATACCAATCTGTCACACCCCGACCCGCAGCGGAATAAGAGTCGGGGCATAATTGGGTTATCACCAAAGCTCATGATATTTACTAATATGTTTCATATTTATTAAAGTCAAAATTACATTCTCAATAATCCAAACATGTCCATACAAATACAAAGGAAAATAACAAAATTAAACAATCCAATCTCTAAACCAGTTTATTCTTCTAAGCCAATCCTGTGTGTTTCTTGCTGCAGCTGGTTCACCTGTATCATGTGTAAAAATGGGGGTTTTTGGGTCAACATAAGTTGGCGAGTGAACCTTGTTAGATAAACATTTATCATTGATTTATTGTTATTTTTATCAAGAAAAAGTTGTGCAATAGTCATATGTGAGCAAATGTAAATAATCAAACAATAGCAATAATCACCACAAACTATAACATACAATAACATACCATAACAACAATAACATGTGAACTTGCATGAATGTATAACATGAATGAAACTGTATATGTTGGCAACATCACGTTCACGCTCATAATGTAATGGGGAACGGACGGCCTATGATAAATGTATGTACTGAAACTGATAAATGTCTGTGAGATCAAGGCTCAATCAAACGGAGCCGATCATATGTTGGCACGCCAGGTTCACGCTCATAATGTAATGGGGAACTGCTCAACGCTCATAATGTAATGGGGAGCGGCGGCCTATGAAATTGCATGTACTGAACGTAATAAATTAAATCTAAATAATAACCACACAACAGTTGATACACGCTGAATACACATTTGTTCATGATATGATGTATGCACAATGATTTAAATATAATAATTGGTAAGACACATGATACACCCCAAAAACGTGATTAAATGGGGAATTTGTAGAGATTCACTCACATTGGGTGCGTTCGGTTGGAGATGATGTGATGCGCACGAGTTGGAAGGATTGAACAACGAGAATTAACTAACCTAAATAATAACGGAAGATACAGTAAATGAGTGGATTTTATTAATAATTTTAATAGGGTTTTTAGATATATTTTTGTGAGTTTAAGGCTATTTCCTATCTTTAAAAACATTATTTTTAAGTATTTTTAATTGATTTTTAAATTAAATTAAAAAATAAAAATATAAAAATATGTTGACTTTTGCGTTGACCGTTGACCGTTTGACTGTTTGACCGGTTTTATTGTGTAAATGTATGCGCCGGGCAGGACTCGAACCCGAGACCTCCCGTACGCGTGCACGCAGCTCTACCAACTGAGCTACGTGTCTAACCCGAAATAATCATCTTTTTTATAAATTTTACTTATTAATTTAGTTTATTCAAAATTCATTTATTTTTAAAAAGAATTTTAATCATCAGCCCGGTGCCGTCAACAGGTCTCGAACCCGGGACCTGTGACTTAATGTTACACACAGTCCACCGCTGGACTGTGTGTCTAACTTGGTTAATATACAAATTTTTATTATACTTAACATCTAACGGCGAAAAGATCCGGTTCAGTTAGAAAAATAAAACACTTTTATTACAGAGCATACGTGTGTCAAGGATCGAACTCGCGGCGTGTGATATGTATGTGCACACAGTCCACCGCTGGACTGTGTGACTAACCCGAGATAATATCCATATTTTATTAAACTTATAATCAAACTATCATCGTCTTCTTCGTTACCAATTTACAGTCTGCGATTACTCTATTGTTTCTTGTTTAATTCGATTAACAAACATTCAACAGACTAATATGAAATGACAGAGACGATTTTTAAAAGTAAACATACCGGAGAAAGATTTATCTCAGAATTCCGGCAAGTCGTCGGCTCTGTTTTTCCGGATTTCTACTGAACGAATAAATTAACAGTTTTGATTAGCTACGCGAGGAACTAAAGTATTAAACAAGAGTTAACCGAAGGTTTGAATGTCTATACCGTGTTACAGCGGAAGATAAGAATTTTCAGAAGTTTTCCGGCGAGCTGGAATTATCCGATATCGACGTCTGAAATTGATTTCGATTGAAGGGTTTGAGTTAGCAATAGCTTAACAATTGATAGACAACGAAAGAATTGAGAGACTTACTGATTGGATGGAAAACACGGTTTTCCGGTGAAAGTCCGGCGAGTTCAAATAGATTCTCCGGCGGACTAAAAGTGGTGCGAAAATGCAATTGATAGGTTGCAGAGTGTGTTTGAGTCGCGAGAGAGGAAAATGATTGATGTAATTCAGGAATTTAAAGTTTTCGGTTATTAAAACCGATTTACTCTTGAATTCAAGTTCATTCATAACAAAATTGATTGGAGTTGTCGGTGTAGCGGTTATAATCGGTAAACCGCGATCAATCAAACGTCTTTGGACTTTTGGTGACCGATTTCGGTTACAGTTGGCGTAACCGGATTAATTTATGATAGTCCATAAATTTCAATTGTTTCCTAGTATTTACAGAAAACAACAAGTGGCAGAGTGGTTATATGTGTGTGTGATAAAGCTTTGAGTTTAAACCCGGCTGACCCGGGTTCGAGTCCCGGCAGCCAAATTTTCTTTTTAATTATTTTATTTTTACTTTTTAACAGTTAAAACTTTTATATTCTAGTTTGTATATTAATTATGCATCATTAAAAATTAAAATGGACATAAATACGCAACGAGACATTTATAACTTGATATTCGATTACAAACGGAGCGGGTTTGGAAAAACCCGTTTTTGACAAATGTTACATTAACTCTCGTTTTGACACTATAAATCCCATATAGGTGATTTTTAACAACTCGCATTTTCGTTGTTAATTTTGTTCTATTTTATTTCGTCTGTATCTACCGTTGTACTCCGGGAGTCGATTATGGAAAGTTTATGTTAAATAATTATGTTATGTCATAATGATATCGCATCTAAACGCTTATTAAACACAACGCTAACTCAAACGCAATCGCAAGTAAATATAATACTTTAATAGCCGAGTGTGTTGTTGTACAATAACCACTTATGCCATCGCATCGCTTTTCTCATCGCATTGCAAAACGCAGTTAATTATGTGCCATTATACTTTAAGTGTGATATATTTGTTTATGTTATGGTTTGCTATCGCTAAAACGCTCGCACACTCACGTAACACGCTCTCTCTCAATGCAATGGTTATATAACGCTTAATGCTTCGCTAAAACGCTTAACATAGCTTTCTAATACGAACCGAATCGCCAAACGAACGTCTAACACGAAAATAACGAACAAAACTTAGCCAATAGGCTAAGTTCGGCCGAACTAGACCAGGCTTCAGAATCTCCTTAAAGCTAGCAAGTTCGCTCGAACTTGCATAAGTTCAAGCAATCTGGCCAAGTTCGCCCGAACTTATGCCAAGTTTGCTCTAACTTTTGCCAAGTTCGACCGAACTTGATCTCAATCAGCTCCATTTCTCCTTCACCTATAAATAACCACCTCCTCTCCTCATTTGAACTTGCTGCAAGTTTGCCCGAAACCTCCCGAAACCGAAAACCCTTAATTTCTAAGTATAAATCAACCCGTTTTCAAGCTACAACAACGTTTTACAATGATTTTGCACAAGGTTTAACCTTCGTTTTCATCAAATCTATTCTGTTTATGAAAACCTTCATCTTTTTCTACAGAACTTCTACTTTTTCACTTGAATCTACACTAAACGAGTGTATTTGGGCTTAGCTTCGGCT
This sequence comes from Scalesia atractyloides, assembly GCA_947069175.1. Taxonomy (NCBI): domain Eukaryota; kingdom Viridiplantae; phylum Streptophyta; class Magnoliopsida; order Asterales; family Asteraceae; genus Scalesia; species Scalesia atractyloides. Next base: position 13,170,098 of record CAMTDV010000019.1, read on the forward strand.
CCCAAGCTAGAAATCTCTATGATTTCAACTCACAAGTGTTAGATCTAAGTAATACCTTTCAAAACATCAATTTTTACACGAAATACGGACTAAGTGACCTATGTTTTGTTCACTATGAAGTGGAACGGGGCGTTTGTCTACCAAGAACTTAGATCCGGAAGCATAGGGACTGTATTGTCGTCTTACACAAACTGAACTAACTCGAACGAACTACAAGTTCGCCCAGATTAGTCCAAGCTTCTGTAAAATGGCCAAACTCGCTCCAAAAATCTCTCCAGCCTAGGTTTTGTTCAGTAGCTTAAGGATGGTGTCACACCCTCAATTTCCACTTGCGGAGTTTTACCGCGAGACGTGTGAACAAACCAGAATCTAAAACACTAGTACGTCGAACGACTCTATATGATTTGATTATACGTTTTGCAAAATCGTTCATTGTAGATTTTATATCAATTACCAATATTTAGCAGAGCATTATTTTTAAAGTTTGAGCGGAAGCATAAATAAGTAGTGATGCGGGCGCCAACACAAACGCCAAAACAAATGAAAAATCTCAAAACAATATTAATAAATAAGACTCGATAAAGATGTCTTGTTCAATGCATGTGCGTGCACCTAGAGCTCCTAGCGTCCTGAGAAACATGTAAAGAAACAAGTGTCAACATTAAAGATGAGTGAGTTCACAGGTTTTCATAAATTCGTTTGTTCGGTTATAGTTTGTTTACTCCGTTATCCCCAACCCGGGATAACGTATCAGTTCCATTATTCCAACCCCGGAATAATAAGTTGTCGCTTCCAATATTCCCATCCCGGAATATTAAGTTGTTGCTTCCAATATCCCAAACCCGGAATATTAAGTTGTTGTTTCCATTATCCCCAACCCGGGATAATAAGTTGATGTTCCAATATTCCAAACCCGGAATATTAAGTTGATCCGTAATTAAGTTCAATGTTAATATATATAGGTAGCTAGCCTAAAGTCATGTCACTAAGTGTTCGCGATCGAAGCTGACTGTTGTGCCTCCGTTTTGCCAGGCCTATCACATGACCATGGCGGTGTTAGGCCAATCATACACCCGTTGACCATACCCGGTCGGCTAGCGCGACTAGCTCGGATGGGGCTCGTCAGACCCAGTAGTACTACTTATAATTCCCCCGCTATTTAACCCAAATACTAACGATCCGAGGAGATTGTCGAGGACTTAAGTGATAAAGCTGCTTAGTGCCCATAACATTACATTAACATTAACTTAGTTACTGTATAGTTATGTGACGTTAAATTCGTATAACGTAAAGAGTTTGAGTTTGAGAGTGTATACATGTTTCTCCCCCTGTTGTTTAAAAACCGGATAAAGTTAGGGGCCGTGAACTCACCTTTATTTGCTCGGTTAGTGTAGCAAAGATTTTATAAGAGATGGGACCGCTAGTTGCGTCCTAACAAACCAATTAATTCCACGTCAGTGTGTAATCACACCAATACAAATTCCACACGCAATTTACTTCACAAAGTGATACACACAAACAACATATCTAATACTCAAACATGCATGCAAGTATTCTCATGTGATCATAGTAATCAAACAACTTATCATGAACATATTCCAAATCCATGCAACACTTTAATGCATAAAATCACAAGTTATCAACTTTCTGCTTAACACTCAATTATTCAGCTGTTTTCTAGGATCTTTATAAAATAGTTCCAACATTCTAAAAATTCCCATATTTTTACAGTAGGTGACATTTATACCATAGAAATTTATATAATTTTTCCAAGTCCTAAATCTTTACCAATTAACCATAAATATTAATTCATTAAGCTGCAGTCAGATTTACCGCTTTCTGACTGCAGTCCACGGAAGATTTTATTTAAAAATCACTGATCGTCTGATTAACAAAATTCCAGTTGGAGTTGCCCGGAAATTTCTATACCTAGTTTCTGTACAAAAATCATGACTCAACTCCCTACTGATTTTAAAATCCAACTCGATAAACAACCAACAAAATTCCAGAATTTTCACAGCTTTAGCTACTGAACTTGTTTAGCCCTTTAAAAATATCAAACGACTTCAGAAAATTATGAATCCAGCGCCATTAGATTCCTTATTCAAATCTCTACGTTCTAGACATCAGAAAATCCGTTTTTCGACAACTAACGACCGAGTTACAGCCAGATGAAGTTGGCTGTAACTATTACTCAGCATCCTGTTTCAGCATTATTGTTACCATTAATTCGTGTAACCCATTCATGCGATTAATCTAGGCGATCAAGCACCGATTTTTAATCATAGACTAATACTAATAACCTATCCATGCAGCCCTAGTTCTTGCTTCTAGCTTTTACAAACAAACATACTAGCACTTATGCTTTCCGCAAACAATCATACACAAGAACATAATCAAAACAGCCGATTATTTATTCAACATATAAGACCCGAAACAACATAATCAATTAATCATTCAAGCATACATATATATATATATATATCCGAACATGATCTCAAAATCAAACATGATCCTAACCTTGAATAACTAGACAAACAAGCCGAGATGTGGACAAAGGCGACCCGGCTGCTCCAACAAGATCACGTCCGAACCGACAAGAACTGGAAGAAGGGCTGCCTGTGATCAACAAGGAGTGTAGGGCTGTTCGCGGTTGAATGGACTGAACAAGGGCTGATCAGATGAAGGCTGTTTTGCGATCGCAAGGGCTGTGAACAAGCTGCCGACGGCAGTTTTCCTTCTAGGGTTTGTGTTTTTGTGTATGAAACATGCATGGGTATGTGTATATATATAGCACAAAGGGATGAGGGTTGCGGTTTTGGTTAAAGCTTGTGGCCGAGGGACTTGGGTTGGTTTGGGTTTGAGTTTGATCTTGCGGCCAATGGTTTTAATTTAAGGTTTTGGTTTGATCTTATGGCCGAAACATGTTTGGGCTGTTTTGGTTTGGTTTTGAACAAAATAGATTTGCGGTCTTGGGCTTGATATCGCGGCCAAGGATTAGAGTGGTTTGGTTTGGTTTGGGTTTTGGCCGAATGGTTCTAGGTTTGGCATGCAATGGTTTTCGGTTTAGGTTGTTCTCGGCCGAGTAGTTAGAACTTTAGGTCTAGGTTTGATCCTTGTTTTCTTTTGGCCGAAAACTTGAGTTCAAAGTTTAAACTTTGTTAACTCCTAGAGTCACAATAAATCAACGCTGATTCGTGTCGCGGTTCGATTCAGTTCGTGTACATATCTATCATACTTACTCTATAACTAAAAATTCACACAACACGCAACACGTATTTAATCCATGCACGTTTAGTACTTAGCACATATATTATTCGACCAATGTCATGTGTAAGTTATCCGAAAAACCCGGGATATCACATTATCCCCATGTTGAAAGAATTTTCGTCCCGAAAATTGAGTAAACGCGGTTGAGCATGTAACGTACATGTTTAGAGTGCCACGCACAAAGAGTTAGTTCGTTTATAATGGTACGCAACGTTACAAGAAGTTCCCAAGTGTCATACACAAAGATTTCCAAGTGCCATGCACAAGAATTTAGTCAACAATAGTACACGAAAGTATGAGAAATTTCCAGGTTGTCACATCATCCCCATGTTGAAAGAATTTTCGTCCCGAAAATTTAGTTACTAGTATCATTAGTTTGCTGCTCAGTTGCGAAGAGGTGTGGGTATTTGCTTTTCATTTGGTCCTCTCTTTCCCACGTGAACTCCGGTCCACGCTTAGAGTCCCAACGAACTTTAACAATTGGAATCTTGCTGTGCCTTCGAGTCTTGATCTCACGATCCATGATCTCAATAGGCTTTTCCACGAAGTGTAGTTGTTCATCCACTTGGATCTCATCCAATGGAATAACTAAAGTTTCATCTGATAGACACTTCTTCAGATTTGACACGTGAAATACGTTGTGAACTCCACTGAGTTCGGCAGGAAGGTCTAATTGGTAAGCTACGGGTCCGATACGTTTCAAGATTACAAACGGGCCTACGTACCGTGGGTTAAGTTTGCCCCGTTTTCCAAAGCGGATTACACCCTTCCAGGGTGACACCTTTAGTAGGACGCGGTCGCCTACTTGAATTCGAGCGGTTTGCGTCGTTGATCTGCGTAGCTTTTCTGTCGATCTCGTGCCGCCGCCATGCGGTTTCTGATTTGTACAATCTTTTTAGTGGCCTCAAGTATTAACTCAGGGCCTGTGAGTTGACTGTCACCGACTTCTGCCCAGCAGACCGGTGATCTACATTTACGACCGTATAATGCCTCAAACGGTGCTGCCGAAATACTCGTGTGATAGCTGTTGTTATATGAGAATTCTACTAGAGGCAGGTGAATTTCCCAATTATTTCCAAAGTCCACCATGCATGCCCTAAGCATGTCTTCCAAGGTCTGTATGGTCCTTTCGCTTTGACCATCAGTCTGAGGGTGATAAGCTGTGCTCATATCCAAGCGTGTTCCCAACGCTTTCTGGAGTGACTGCCAGAAGTTTGACGTGAAGCGAGCATCTCTGTCTGAGATGATGGACGTTGGCACTCCGTGCCGAGAAACTACTTCCTTAATGTAGATGCGAGTCAACTTCTCCATCTTATCTGTCTCTTTGATTGCTATGAAGTGTGCGGACTTAGTTAAACGATCCACGATCACCCAAATGGTATCGCAACCACCCAAGGTTCGCGGGAGTTTAGTGATGAAATCCATTGAGATCTGATCCCACTTCCACACTGGGATCTCAGGTTGTTGGAGTAGCCCCGATGGCTTTTGATACTCCACTTTGACTTTTGCGCAAGTCAAACATCTACTCACGTAGGTGGCTATATCGGCTTTCATGTTAGGCCACCAATACGCAACTTTAAGGTCTTGATACATCTTATCCGAACCCGGATGGACAGAGTATCGAGATTTGTGAGCTTCATCCATGACTAGCTCTCTGAGGTTCCCGTAAAGAGGTACCCATATGCGATTCATGAAATACCGGGCTCCATTGGGCTTTACCTCCCAGTCGCGTTCCATTTTTCCCACTGATTCGGCTTTGATGTTTTCCTCCTTAACTGCTTCTAACTGGGCGTCGCGTATTTGTTCGGGTAGCCCCGAATGAATAGTGAGTTGTAGTGCTCGTACGCGACGAGGTTTCAAGTGTTCCTTCCTACTGAGGGCATCAGCTACTACGTTAGCTTTACCCGGGTGATACCGAATGGCACACTCATAATCGTTCAAGAGTTCGACCCAGCGACGCTGTCGCATTTTCAACTCTTTCTGATCAAAGATGTGTTGGAGGCTTTTGTGGTCAGTAAAGATTGTGCACTTTGTTCCATAGAGGTAGTGTCTCCAAATCTTAAGTGCAAACACTACTGCTCCCAATTCTAGGTCATGCGTCGTGTAGTTTTTCTCGTGAACCTTCAGCTGTCGCGACGCATACGCGATGACCTTATCGCGTTGCATGAGTACGCATCCCAATCCCTGAATGGAAGCATCACAATACACTACGAAGTCATCTGTCCCTTCCGGCAAGGACAGAATGGGTGCACTGCAAAGTTTCTGCTTCAGCAATTGAAATGCTGCTTCTTGCTTGTCACCCCAAGTATACTTGATACCTTTCTGGGTGAGGGTAGTGAGCGGTTGTGCAATCTTTGAAAACCCCTCGATGAAGCGTCTGTAGTAACCAGCCAATCCTAAGAATTGGCGGATCTCCGTCGGTGTCTTAGGTGCTTCCCAGCTTTTAATGGCTTCAATCTTGGCAGGGTCTACATGGATACCCTTTTCATTCACGACGTGCCTGAGAAACTGAACTTCCCGGATCCAGAAATCACACTTCGAGAGCTTGGCATATAGCTTTTCCTGTTGAAGTAATCCTAGCAGTAATCGTAGATGCTCAGCATGCTCTTCTTCACTTTTGGAGTAGATGAGTATGTCATCGATGAACACAATGACAAATTTGTCGAGGTATGGTTTACACACGCGGTTCATGAGGTCCATGAACACCGCAGGTGCATTAGTGAGACCGAATGGCATGACCAAGAACTCGTAATGGCCATACCGAGTGCGAAATGTTGTCTTAGCGATATCCTCCTCCCTGACGCGTAGCTGGTGGTAACCAGACCGTAAATCAATCTTGGAGTAGTAGCTTGACCCTTGAAGTTGGTCGAAGAGATCGTCGATGCGAGGTAACGGGTATCGGTTCTTGACTGTAACCTTGTTGAGTTCCCTATAGTCGATGCACATGCGGAAAGTCCCGTCCTTCTTCTTGACAAACAGGACTGGAGCTCCCCATGGCGAAACGCTTGGTCGGATAAATCCTTTTTCTAGCAGCTCTTGAAGTTGGGTAGACAGCTCCTGCAGCTCGGCTGGAGCTAGGCGGTATGGAGCCTTGGCGATAGGAGTTGCATTGCTTGCCAATTCGATTTCAAACTCCAATTGTCGATGTGGTGGAAGACCAGGTAGTTCTTCTGGGAATACATCGGAAAAATCACGGACGACAGGGATGTCTTCTATACGTTTCTCGTCCTTAGGCTGTTCGGTAATTAGTGCGAGTAAAGCAAAGGAGTTCTTTCTCCGAAGATACTTCTGCGCTTGCATAAATGAGATAATGTTGGTGACGGCGCTTGCCTTGTCGCCTTGTACCGTCAGGATTTCGTCGTTCGTGAGTGGGATACGGATAGACTTTTCGAAGCAGAGAACTTCAGCCCGGACGTCGGATAGCCAGTCCATTCCGACTACCACGTCAAAACTACCCAGGGTAGTTGTCATCAGATCAATGGTAAAAGTGTGGCCCGCAAGTTTGAGTTGACAGCCGGATACGATTTGGGTCACATCTACCGATTTACCATTGGCTAATTCTATCACATAAGGGGTCTCTAATGGTTTAAGCGTGAGATTTAGGTTCTTCCTAAAAGACTCAGATATAAAACTCCTATCCGCACCCGTATCAAAAAGCACAGTAGCAAAATGTTCATTAAGGGGAAACTTACCGGTGACCACGTTCGTGTCGTTCCTGGCCTCCCCGCGGCCCAATGTAAATGCGCGACCCTTGGCACCTCCTGTGCCGCCGTTCCCATTATTGTTGTTGTTATTATTGTTGTGGTTGTTGTGGTTGTGGTTGTTTCCACCATTATTGTTGTTGTTGCGCAACTGTGGGCAGTCTCTTCTGAAATGAGCAGTGCTACCACACTGATAGCATCCCCGGTTTATACCCTGCTGCTGACCCTGGGGCTGATTCTGATTTTGTCGGGGCATGGTTTCCCCACGACAATCCTTTGCCGCATGTCCCATCTTGCCACATCTGTGGCAGCGAATTCCGGCACAAGGGCCGTGATGATGAAGATTGCAGCGATTGCACTGCGGCTTTCGACCTACATAGCCGCCTGCATTCTGGTTGTTGTTGTTGTTGTTGTTGTTGTTGGCGGGATGATTTTGATGACTCCGGTGACTGTGGTAGTGATTGAACCGTTTCTGGTTCCCTTGCTGCGGATGAGATGACGAAGACTGTCAAGTAGTGGAGTCTTCAAACTTTCTTTTGTTATCTGGGGCGACTTCAGTGGTACCCCGTGCTGGCAGTTTCTTCTGTTCCACCGCTTTATCGGTGAGTTTGTGAGCTAATCGGATTGCTTGATGTTCAGTTACAGGGTTACTAGACATCACCATACCCTGAATTTCCGGAACCAGACCCCCGAGATAGAACTCGAGTCTTTTCTCCACCGTGTTGGCCAATTCAGGACACAGAAATACCAAGTCATGGTGTTTTGCGGTGTAAGCCTCAATTTCCGATCCCACCATCTTGTGGTTCCATAGAGCTTGCTCCAATTGTTGCACTCTGTCTCGTGGACAGTACTCCTCTTTAATCAGGGCCTTGAACTCAGTCCATGCCATTGCATTCGCAGCTATAAGCCCACGTGTTTGAACTTGGGCATTCCACCATGTCAGTGCCCCATCTTCCAGTGTTGAGGCTGCATATTTGACTTTGTTGGCCTCGAGGCAGTTGCACATTTCAAAAACAGATTCCGATTTTTCGATCCAGCGGACCAGTACAATGGGTCCTTCCGCCCCCGAGAATTTGCTAGGCTTTGCGTCCAGGAACATCTTGTAGGGGTTAAAGCCCCCTCCTGCTGACAGAGAACAGGAAGTCAGCAAGGAACTTTACTAACCTCACTATTAGATTTTCACGCGAAAATTTAATAATGGTTACCTGCTCGCTGGTTCTGAACACCCGCTAAAGCTGCGTTCACATGCTCCTGAATCATGGCAGCTAGCTCTTCGGGCGTCAAGTTAAGGTTTCCACGTCTTCCAGTCGCCATTTAGATCTTCGAAACACAACACAAACACACCCCGATAAGTCTATATGTCCAATATAGTTATCCTACTTCGTACTTTAATAATTATTAAGTTATGTCAACTCAATATGTTAAATAGTCAAAAGAAATACTTGATTAACTGAAATCTCAACGTCTTACAAAAGTGCAAATCAAACATACGAATTCACTATAAAGTCTCAAGTTTAAACACAAGTGGAAAATAATATACTGGAGGAAAACAAATAAAATAAGCGGGACGTGTCAATCGTCTACGTCTCCATCCCCCAAGTCACTGTCGTTGCCGTCATCCTGTGCGGCATTTCCAGCTTCCTCAGCTGGGTCCTCCTCCGGATCCTCTTCAGGATCCTCCTCTTCCGGCACTGGAGGGGCCGGTGCTGGTGCAAGTGCTTGATTTTGCAGTTCCTGAATGTTCCAACTATTCTCCAGGACTCTGTCCTCAAGCCAGTCAGCTCTTATCTGCTCAGCACGCAGATCTCTGGCTATAGTGTTACGAGCTATCTTACTCATACGATGCTCTTCCTCGAGCGAGTCGGTCTTTCCTGTAAGGTGTCGGATCATCCATCCTTGTGCTAAGATGGTTTCCTGCATTCTTTCTAACTGTTTTTGTTGTGTATGTACCAGGATTCTAAGCATGTCAACTCCTATTTCTACAGGATTAACCGGTTCAACCGGTACAGCAATAGTTGGGCGTAACAACGACTCCTCCCCAGAGCGAGCCTTTTCCTCGCCGCTGAGCGTGTCTCTACGCCATAAGGTAGTGTGGTTTCCACCATTGGTGCCTTTCCTGGTGCCCTTGGTGGCGTAAGTCTGTCGGACGATGATGACGATGAGGATGATGACATTGCCTGTTAGGTCGTGTAGTTAGTTATGAGTTGTTTTCATTTCTTATTATGAAGACATAATCTACCAAACACAGTTGTGGTATATTGCATAACAATATATAATAATTCGGTGCCAAACTAAGTCTAGTGTCGTGATATCAGCTATAGTTTAGGTCTACTTCTAATGCAAACCTGGTTCTCTATAGCTAGTAGCTCTGATACCAATCTGTCACACCCTCAATTTCCACTTGCGGAGTTTTACCGCGAGACGTGTGAACAAACCAGAATCTAAAACACTAGTACGTCGAACGACTCTATATGATTTGATTATACGTTTTGCAAAATCGTTCATTGTAGATTTTATATCAATTACCAATATTTAGCAGAGCATTATTTTTAAAGTTTGAGCGGAAGCATAAATAAGTAGTGATGCGGGCGCCAACACAAACGCCAAAACAAATGAAAAATCTCAAAACAATATTAATAAATAAGACTCGATAAAGATGTCTTGTTCAATGCATGTGCGTGCACCTAGAGCTCCTAGCGTCCTGAGAAACATGTAAAGAAACAAGTGTCAACATTAAAGATGAGTGAGTTCACAGGTTTTCATAAATTCGTTTGTTCGGTTATAGTTTGTTTACTCCGTTATCCCCAACCCGGGATAACGTATCAGTTCCATTATTCCAACCCCGGAATAATAAGTTGTCGCTTCCAATATTCCCATCCCGGAATATTAAGTTGTTGCTTCCAATATCCCAAACCCGGAATATTAAGTTGTTGTTTCCATTATCCCCAACCCGGGATAATAAGTTGATGTTCCAATATTCCAAACCCGGAATATTAAGTTGATCCGTAATTAAGTTCAATGTTAATATATATAGGTAGCTAGCCTAAAGTCATGTCACTAAGTGTTCGCGATCGAAGCTGACTGTTGTGCCTCCGTTTTGCCAGGCCTATCACATGACCATGGCGGTGTTAGGCCAATCATACACCCGTTGACCATACCCGGTCGGCTAGCGCGACTAGCTCGGATGGGGCTCGTCAGACCCAGTAGTACTACTTATAATTCCCCCGCTATTTAACCCAAATACTAACGATCCGAGGAGATTGTCGAGGACTTAAGTGATAAAGCTGCTTAGTGCCCATAACATTACATTAACATTAACTTAGTTACCGTATAGTTATGTGACGTTAAATTCGTATAACGTAAAGAGTTTGAGTTTGAGAGTGTATACATGTTTCTCCCCCTGTTGTTTAAAAACCGGATAAAGTTAGGGGCCGTGAACTCACCTTTATTTGCTCGGTTAGTGTAGCAAAGATGTTATAAGAGATGGGACCGCTAGTTGCGTCCTAACAAACCAATTAATTCCACGTCAGTGTGTAATCACACCAATACAAATTCCACACGCAATTTACTTCACAAAGTGATACACACAAACAACATATCTAATACTCAAACATGCATGCAAGTATTCTCATGTGATCATACTAATCAAACAACTTATCATGAACATATTCCAAATCCATGTAACACTTTAATGCATAAAATCACAAGTTATCAACTTTCTGCTTAACACTCAATTATTCAGCTGTTTTCTAGGATCTTTATAAAATAGTTCCAACATTCTAAAAATTCCCATATTTTTACAGTAGGTGACATTTATACCATAGAAATTTATATAATTTTTCCAAGTCCTAAATCTTTACCAATTAACCATAAATATTAATTCATTAAGCTGCAGTCAGATTTACCGCTTTCTGACTGCAGTCCACGGAAGATTTTATTTAAAAATCACTGATCGTCCGATTAACAAAATTCCAGTTGGAGTTGCCCGGAAATTTCTATACCTAGTTGCTGTACAAATATCATGACTCAACTCCCTACTGATTTTAAAATCCAACTCGATAAACAACCAACAAAATTCCAGAATTTTCACAGCTTTAGCTACTGAACTTGTTTAGCCCTTTAAAAATATCAAACGACTTCAGAAAATTATGAATCCAGCGCCATTAGATTCCTTATTCAAATCTCTACGTTCTAGACATCAGAAAATCCGTTTTTCGACAACTAACGACCGAGTTACAGCCAGATGAAGTTGGCTGTAACTATTACTCAGCATCCTGTTTCAGCATTATTGTTACCATTAATTCGTGTAACCCATTCATGCGATTAATCTAGGCGATCAAGCACCGATTTTTAATCATAGACTAATACTAATAACCTATCCATGCAGCCCTAGTTCTTGCTTCTAGCTTTTACAAACAAACATACTAGCACTTATGCTTTCCGCAAACAATCATACACAAGAACATAATCAAAACAGCCGATTATTTATTCAACATATAAGACCCGAAATAACATAATCAATTAATCATTCAAGCATACATATATATATATATATATATATATCCGAACATGATCTCAAAATCAAACATGATCCTAACCTTGAATAACTAGACAAACAAGCCGAGATGTGGACAAAGGCGACCCGGCTGCTCCAACAAGATCACGTCCGAACCGACAAGAACTGGAAGAAGGGCTGCCTGTGATCAACAAGGAGTGTAGGGCTGTTCGCGGTTGAATGGACTGAACAAGGGCTGATCAGATGAAGGCTGTTTTGCGATCGCAAGGGCTGTGAACAAGCTGCCGAGGCAGTTTTCCTTCTAGGGTTTGTGTTTTTGTGTATGAAACATGCATGGGTATGTGTATATATATAGCACAAAGGGATGAGGGTTGCGGTTTTGGTTAAAGCTTGTGGCCGAGGGACTTGTGTTGGTTTGGGTTTGAGTTTGATCTTGCGGCCAATGGTTTTAATTTAAGGTTTTGGTTTGATCTTATGGCCGAAACATGTTTGGGCTGTTTTGGTTTGGTTTTGAACAAAATAGATTTGCGGTCTTGGGCTTGATATCGCGGCCAAGGATTAGAGTGGTTTGGTTTGGGTTTTGGCCGAATGGTTCTAGGTTTGGCATGCAATGGTTTTCGGTTAAGGTTGTTCTCGGCCGAGTAGTTAGAACTTTAGGTCTAGGTTTGATCCTTGTTTTCTTTTGGCCGAAAACTTGAGTTCAAAGTTTAAACTTTGTTAACTCCTAGAGTCACAATAAATCAACGCTGATTCGTGTCGCGGTTCGATTCAGTTCGTGTACATATCTATCATACTTACTCTATAACTAAAAATTCACACAACACACAACACGTATTTAATCCATGCACGTTTAGTACTTAGCACATATATTATTCGACCAGTGTCACGTGTAAGTTATCCGAAAAACCCGGGATATCACAGATGGAGGGATGGACACTTTATTTCCTCAGCAAACAACACGAAAACGCATGATTTGGATGCCAAAACAGTCAAGTTCGCTCGGAAAACATCAAGTTCGCTCGAACTTGTCACAAGAATGGTGACCAAGTTCGCCCGAACTTGATCCATTTTAACAAGAAAACCCACAAGTTCCCCGAACTTGTACTCTTCCAAGGATAATAGCACAAGTTCGCCCGAACTTGTACCCCAAGGTACAAGTTCGCCCGAACAGTCTACTGTTCATTCAACCATTAACCGTTTCAGCATTTCGGAAGACTGATGCACTTCTGTTTGTGATTATAGGCTGAATAGGCGCTCCTCTTCACTTCACAGCAGTCTTTCCCTCCCTAAATGCACCGACTGTCAGTATACTTGAACCCTTTTACGCTTAAAAGCACTTTTGGGTGTCACATATGTTCGTATATCAAAACACCATCACACAACTCAAACGTTATTCGCAACCCGCTCATGCTTGACTATACGTGAAATCTGCTGAATGCTGATAAGCGCATTGCCTCGCTCGTGGCCAAGGTCATTCCCCAAATTGTCAGTGATGCTGTCAGCAGCAACTCTGCCGTCGATTCTATAACCGACACGCCAAAAACCTCGTTCAGCTTCAAACAATTCAAGGCGTGCGGACCGCTTACTTTCTTTGGCACGGAAGGACCAAGTGCTATGTTCCATTGGTTCGATTCCATCAAGGTCACGTTCCGCCAAAGCAGATGTCCCGAAACTCTGCGCACCATCAACGCTACCGGCGTGTTCCAATCAAGGGCACTTGATTGGTGGATCATGGAGCGCAACAAGCGTGGAAACGATGAAGCTTACGGGCTCACTTGGGAGGAACTCAAGGAAATCATGGTAAAAGAATTATGCCCTCTCCATGAAGTTTAGAAACTGGAAAAAGAATTTTGGGATATCAAGCAAGATGGCCCCGACAACGCAGGTCTCACTGCCCGCTTCAAACAGCTGAGTATCATTTATCCCAGTCAGGTGGACACTACTGAAAAACAATCAAAAAGTACCTCCGTACTCTCCCTGTCTGCGTCATGGATTTTTTCCAAGCAGCTCGCCCTACTACTGTCCAAGCAGCTCGCCCTACAACTTGCATTTTCGTTGTTAATTTTGTTCTATTTTATTTCGTCTGTATCTACCGTTGTATCCGGGATTCGATTATGGAAAAGTTTATGTTAAATAATTATGTTATGTCTGTAACATTTGTATAAATCGGGTTTCCAAAACCCGCTTCGTTTTGTAATCAAATATCAAGTTACAAAATTTCATTAAGTATTTATGAATATTTTGAGTTTAAATGTTTCATAATTAATATATAAACCAAACTATAAAAATTATATTTGATAAAAAGTTAAAATAAAATAAATAAAAAATGTTTGGAGCTGACCGGACTCGAACCCGGGTCAACTGCCTCTAATGACTTATCCTTCCGTCTCCAAACCACTCCGCCACCAGTTGTTTTCTGTTAATATTATGAAAACAATTGAACTTTATACGCAAACTCGGATGAACGGTTATTGGTATTTGAATAACGGAAATCGGTAAGCCAAATCGCCAAATCAGTTTTTCGTTCGTTTAGTTAACTCATAACCGACGCATATCGGTTTCTAATTAAGGTTAGATTGAATAAACTTCAAGTGTTGAGTTTTGAAACCGAAAGACATTCAAGTCTCAAATAATTCCGTCTCCAATCATTTATACGATTCAGAACTGTCCCAAATACACTCCAAATCCTTTTCGTCGCGTTTTCAAGTCTTTTGAGCTCAAGAAAATTGTCGCCGGAATTCTCTGCAACTCTCGCCGGAAAACCGTGTCCAACTCAAACCAGTAAGATTCTACTCTCTTGCTGTTTCAATCTATTGTAGGGACACTACTAACATTATTCCGTCACTCAAAGTCAGTCACAGAAGACTCTGCTGGATTTCTGGTTTCGCCGGAGAAATTCTGGAAATTGCCGGAACCACGCTAGTTGACGGTAAACACATTCAATCGTGCTAATAACCCATGTACTCTGATTCAATTTCAATTTTAACTCTTAAATTCTGTTGATTAGCTCTCTCAGCCGAAGTTTCAAAAAACAGAGTTTTCTGTTCTCGCCGGACTTCCTGAAGAAGACGACCTGTCTGGTATTCTTTCCCCTCAAATTGTTCGGTTTGTTCATTCAAGCTAGTAATCATGTTATTTAAGAAGTAGAACCCTGAACCAGTGATCTGTGTAAAACCGGTAATATTAGTGAAGAAGACGAGCATAACAACGGGTTAAGAACAAATAAAATTCGGATAGTTAACGGGTTAGACACACAGTCCAGCGGTGGACTGTGTGCAAAGTTTATATACGAGTCCCGAGTTCGATCCTTGCTACACACACACGCTGCGTAATAACATTCCTTTTTATTCATAAAACTAACCGGGTTAGATTGAGTAGTTGTTAAGTATAATATAATTCAAGGATATAACCGGGTTAGACACACAGTCCAGCGGTGGACTGTGTGCAACACAAACTGCACGTCACGCGATCGAGTTCCGTCCCACACGCCGGTTCGATGAGAATAAAACGTTTTGTAAAATAAAGGAATTTTCGGTAAATTCGAATAAGTGTATTAATATAATTAAAACTAGATTTTTATCGGGTTAGTCACGTAGCTCAGTTGGTAGAGCTACGTGCGCGTGAACGGAAGGTCACAGGTTCGAATCCCGCTCGGCGCAAGAATTACCGCTGACCGAACCGGTCAACGGTCAACGGTCAACGGTCAAACAGTAAAAAAATATTATTTTTTTTAAATAATTATTTGTTTTATTTAAATTAAAAATCAATTAAAAATACTTAAAAATAACATTTTTAAGGATAGAAAATAGCCATAAAATCACAAAAATTATATCTAAAAATCCCATTAAAAATCTTTAATAAAATCCATCCATTTAATATATTTTTTTCCTATTATTATCTAGGTCAGTGATTTCTTGTTATCTCGTTTCGTCCAAATCGTGCGCATCTCACCAATTCAAATCCAACGCACCCAATGTGAGTGAACCCTTCAAATTCCCCGTTTTAATCATATTTTTGGGGTGTATCATGTGTCTTATTCATTTACTTATTATAACCAAGTTATTGTGCATATATCATATCATGACATGTGTGTTAGTTGTTGCTGTTCAGTAGTTAGAATTGTTTGCAAGTTATTATTTCAGTACATGCAATTGCTGAGGCCGTAACTCCCCACCCTCGAGGTTGAGTTTGATCCCCATTTTATTATGTGGTTGGTCAGGGCGTGCCCGCACGATCGGCTCCGTTTGATTGAGCCTTGATCGGTTATTTACATTTCAAGTTCATGCAATACGCTCGGCTCCGTTTGATTGAGCCTTGAGTGCACAGTTCAATTTACATTTCAAGTTCATGCAATACGCTCGGCTCCGTTTGATTGAGCCTTGAGCACACAGTTCAATTTACATTTTCAGTTCATGCAATACGATCGGCTCCGTTTGATTGAGCCTTGATCTCACAGTTCATTTATGTTAATTATCATATGATGTTGGTATGATCATGTATGTTATCAATTATTAATGTATGTTATAATTGTAACCGATGTTGCCATTGCTTGATTTCATACATATGCTCTTTTATGATTATGCACAATATTTTATTGATAAACTAACCAGAAAATCATTATTAAATGTTTATCTATAAGGTTCACTCGCCAACTTATGTTGACCCAAAAACCTCCCATTTTACACATGATACAGGTGAACCAGCAGCAGCTAGGAACACGTAGGACCTGGATTAGAAGAAATAAAATGATTTAGTGTTTGGGATTATTATGTTTGGTTATTTTCCTTTGTAATGAATGAACATGTTTGAAGGTTTGAGAAATGTAACTTTGACTTCATTTAATTATGAAACATAATAGTAAATGTCATGTGCTTTGGTGATAACCCAATTATGCCCCGACTCTTATTTCCGCTGCGGGTCGGGGTGTGACAGATTGGTATCAGAGCCATGACTATAGGGATATAGGATAAGTTATTAGACCCTTAGAGCCTATACTATAGTCGATTAGAAACCTATAAGAATTTTGTGTGTTATATGCCAAATTTCATGATGTTTATATGTTTATGTTAAAATGTTACATTTGATATTGTTCAAGCATGTTCATAAGTATGTATTATCAAATAATGCTTATCATGAAATCGTATGATCATAACATATCACATCCATGCAAGCACACACCACATCATGATTGATTTTACAACGATTTTCGTGTTTTCAAATCTCATCAAAGTGAGTTCTCATGACGGGCATGTAGTAACTGGAAGGGTACTAGTACCGGTAGTCGGAACGTCCTGTCTAGGCTGGCATTCGTATAAATCCAAAATAAAGGACCAGTTTGCCTACCTGGGGACCAACGATGAGAGTACGAAATACCTATTAGGCCAAAGCATGCTATACCAAACGTCGTGAGAGCTAATCCCACTTTGAGTAGTCATTGTGTCTACACCTGGACACGTTCCGACCAAACATCTCATGAAACATATTTTGTGGTTAGCATTCGGGGGATGCGAGTGTTAAATTGCCAATACTAATGTGAATCCTACCAAACCAATAGCCATGGGGGCCCACATGACTATATAGGTGAAGGTATGGGGGACATTTGAGGCCCAACATGAGCGAACCCAAGACATCCTTCGGATGTAGTTGCATTATTGATATTTATGTTATTTTCATTTTTTTTTTAAGACACATGACACCTAAAAGATACCATAAACTCACAATCTTCTCATTTTATGATCCTGTAGATGTCGTATAGATCGCATCGAAGGAGTAGGAAATCGGAAAAGTCTCAGGAACGATTGGCCACTCATATCGCCAACCAAATGGCCACGATATTACCTGACATCGTAGTACAAGTACAACAAGCTCTTGCTGCAAATCCTACTAACCCTCCTCAACAACAGGACCAGATCATCAACGACCCTCCTACCGGCAAATGCACCTACAAACATTTTAAGTCTTGCGATCCCCCAAAATTCGAAGGGACTGAGGGAGTCACTGCTCTCCAACGTTGGTTCGAGGAGATGGAAAACGTTTTCTTAAACTGCGATTGTCCTGAGGATCGCAAAGTTCGTTATGCCACCGGGAGACTACTTGGGGTAGCTCTCACTTGGTGGAATACCGAGAAGGGAAAGAGGGGAATGGAAGATGCGATGGCCTTAACTTGGGAGGAGTTAAGGGAGATCATGACTAGGCGATTCTGTCCTAGGAGTGAGATTAAGAAATTGGAAGATGAATTTCATGCCCTGAAACAAAAAGATGGTGATCACTCTACTTACAACAAACGGTTCTTGGAGTTGAACCAGATGGTACCAAACTTATTCACTCCAACCTACCGTCTGATCGAACATTACATTCGAGGACTTCCCTCGAAAATCCAAGATTCGGTCCTCAGTGTTTCACCGGTAACACTCGAAGCTGCCATGGTGTTGGCAACAGAACTAACCGAAAACCGAATTCGTAATGGGAAGTTCAAGGAAGAAAAGAAGAAAGCTCCTGCTGAGGGACAAACCTCAAACCACCACACTCCTTCCTCTAAATTTGGTAACAAGAGGAAGCGTAACAACAGGAACTTTGCAGTTACCCACACCAACACCCCTGTTCCTGCTGCACCCATCACACAAGCCACTCCTCCACCCGCGCCATACAAAAGACCATACACAGGACCACTACCAAAATGTAACCGTTGTCAGTATCACCACTCCCCTGACTATCCTTGCCAGTACTGTACCAGCTGCGGTCGCGCTGGACACCTTGTACAACAATGCCGCGCACCTCAGCGAACAAATCGCCACCCATCTATAACCCAAACCCACCAACAATTTATGGGTCAAGCCCAACAACAACAACCATTTCCACCCAC
Organism: Scalesia atractyloides; assembly: GCA_947069175.1. Classification (NCBI taxonomy): domain Eukaryota; kingdom Viridiplantae; phylum Streptophyta; class Magnoliopsida; order Asterales; family Asteraceae; genus Scalesia; species Scalesia atractyloides. The sequence continues at coordinate 13,188,447 of CAMTDV010000019.1, forward strand.
TCAACATTTAGCCCAAACATACTATCAACCCAACTACCCTATGGGTCAACCTATGCGGGCATGTTTCAACTGTGGAGATCCAAGTCATTTCAGGAACACATGTCCAAGATTAGTCAATATTATTCATGCTCAGGCCCAAGCCAACCCAGTGAACCAAGCAAATCAAGCTCCTCCACCTGCTAGAGGAAGGGCTTTCAATATTAACGCAAACCAGGCCAGAGCTGACGGCAATGTGGTCAACGGTACGTTTCTTATAAATGGTAGATATGCCTCTATGTTATTTGATACTGGTGCGGATAGAAGTTTCGTGTCATTAGAGTTTGAACCTATCTTAAGTAAAAATCGAGATAAGCTCGCGGAATCCATAACAGTGGAAGTTGCAGATGGAAAACCAGTTTTGTTAAACTCTATTTTACGCAACTGTACGCTCACCCTAAACAATCACGATTTCTCAGTCGATCTTATTCCTATGAAGCTGGGAAGTTTCGACATCATAGTCGGAATGGATTGGCTTAGTCAGCATAATGCGGAAGTTGTATGTCGTGAGAAATTTATTCGTATTCCTCTTTCAAACGGTCAGACTCTTCGAATTATTGGAGAAACCTCGGCGAAAGGACTCAACTTAATGTCTTGCCTTCAAGCACAGAAATACCTTCGTAAGAATTATGTCGCGTTTTTAGCCCATATCATCAAGAAGGGGACCGCAGAAAAGAAACTTGAAGATATTCCTGTTGTAAAAGATTTTCCACAAGTTTTTCCTGACGACATTTCAGGACTTCCTCCAATCAGAGATGTCGAGTTTCGTATCGATCTTATACCTGGTGCTACACCAGTGGCAAAATCTCCATATAGGTTAGCCCCCTCTGAAATGCAAGAGCTAGCCAGTCAATTGCAAGAGTTGACAGACAAGGGATTTATACGTCCCAGCTCATCGCCTTGGGGTGCACCGGTACTTTTCGTAAAGAAGAAGGATGGATCTTTTCGCATGTGCATCGATTACAGAGAGCTCAACAAGTTAACTATCAAAAATCGATATCCTTTACCTCGTATAGATGATCTTCTTGACCAGCTACAAGGTGCTAGTTGCTTTTCGAAAATCGACCTTCGATCGGGCTATCATCAGCTTAGGGTGCATGAAGAAGACGTCCCAAAAACTGCTTTTCGAACTCGATATGGTCACTATGAATTCATGGTTATGCCGTTTGGATTAACCAACGCACCAGCTGTTTTCATGGACCTAATGAATAGAGTCTGCAAACCTTACCTTGATCGATTTGTTATTGTGTTCATTGACGATATTCTTATCTATTCAAAATCCAAAGCTGATCATGAGCGTCATCTGCGACTTATTCTTGCACTTCTAGAAAAGGAAAAGCTTTATGCCAAGTTCTCTAAATGTGAATTCTGGTTAAAAGAGGTGCAATTTCTTGGGCATGTAGTCAATGACAAAGGAATACACGTGGACCCATCAAAGATTAAAGCAGTTCAAGAATGGCAAGCTCCACGTACGCCAACTGAAGTAAGGTCTTTTCTTGGACTTGCTGGTTACTATCGTCGATTCATTTCAAACTTCTCTCGCATTGCGGTGCCACTCACGGCTTTAACCCATAAAGGGAAACCATTTGTATGGGGGCCCAAGCAAGAAGAAGCTTTTCAAACCCTCAAGCAAAGACTTTGTGATGCACCAATCCTCACTCTTCCTGAAGGTTGTGATGATTTTGTAGTCTATTGCGACGCGTCAGGGCAAGGATTGGGATGCGTTCTCATGCAAAGAGGAAAAGTCATAGCTTATGCCTCAAGGCAACTCAAGACTCACGAAAAGAACTACACCACTCATGACCTTGAACTTGGAGCCGTTGTATTCGCTCTTAAGATATGGAGACATTATCTTTATGGCACGAAGTGTGAAATATACACTGACCATAAGAGTCTTCAACACATCTTCAATCAGAAAGAGTTAAATATGAGGCAACGGAGATGGGTCGAACTTCTAAATGATTACGACTGTGAAATCAAATACCACCCTGGTAAAGCAAATGTGGTGGCTGATGCACTTAGTCGAAAGGGCTATGCGAACTCTATTCATCTTCTATGTTCGCAAATTATAACCAATATTAAGGATCAAATTCGAGAAGCTCAACACGTTTCAATAACAGAGGAAGATGTACAAAAGGAGATGTCCTGTGGAGCCGAGCTAAAGCTGGAAACTAAATCTGATGGCATTTTGTATTACCTAGATCGTATATGGATTCCTAACCATATCAATCTTCGTGAAACACTCATGCATGAAGCCCATAAGTCGCGATATTCTATACACCCAGGAGCCGATAAGATGTATCAAGACCTACGGTACACCTATTGGTGGCCTGGAATGAAGAAAGATATTGCCGTTTTTGTTTCCAAGTGTCTCACTTGTTCTAAAGTAAAGGCTGAACACCAAAGACCCTCAGGACTTCTGGTCCAACCAGAAATACCTGTCTGGAAGTGGGAAAATATAACCATGGATTTCATTACCGGGTTACCTCGCACTTCTAGTGGGTATGACACTATATGGGTGATTATAGACCGACTCACAAAATCAGCTCACTTTATTCCTATTCGAGAAGATTTTAAGAACGAAAAGCTTGCTCGTATTTATATCAGCGAAATCGTCAGCCGTCATGGAGTTCCATTAAGTATTATTTCTGATCGTGATGGTCGTTTCACCTCACGGACGTGGCAGGCAGTACAATCCGCAATGGGCACTCGACTAGATCTCAGTACCGCCTATCATCCCCAAACTGATGGACAGTCTGAGCGCACCATTCAAACCCTTGAGGATATGCTTAGAGCATGTGTCATAGACTTCAAGGGAAATTGGGACGCTCACCTACCGTTAGTCGAATTTTCGTACAACAACAGTTATCATTCTAGTATCGGCATGGCACCTTTTGAAGCTTTATATGGTCGAAAGTGTCGATCTCCTGTTTGTTGGCACGAAATTGGGGAAGCTCAAATTACTGGTCCGGAATTGATCCAAGAAACAACAGATAAGATTCATCAAATCAGAAACAATCTTCTAGCGGCTCAAAGTCGTCAAAAGAGTTACGCAGATAAACGACGGAAGCCCTTGGAGTTTAGCGTTGGTGATCATGTGCTTTTAAAAGTGTCACCGTGGAAGGGAGTAGTTCGTTTTGGGCAAAAGGGAAAGCTAGCACCACGTTACGTAGGACCTTTCAAGATACTCGAAAGAGTAGGTCCTGTAGCTTACAAGCTTGACCTACCGGAAGAACTCGACAGAATTCATCCCACATTCCACGTGTCGAACTTGAAGAAGTGCCTCGCTGATGAGAATCTTCATATTCCACTGGAGGATATTCAGATTGATGAATCCATGCATTTTATCGAACGGCCAGTAGAGATTATGGACTATGGAGAAAAGCGTCTACGTCGAAGTCGCATTCCTATTGTTAGGGTACGCTGGGAGTCGAAACGGGGACCTGAGTTTACTTGGGAACGTGAAGACTCAATGCGTGAAAAATACCCTCATCTTTTCCCTACTACTTCAACTGTTTGAATTTCGGGACGAAATTCCTAAAAGTAGGGGATACTGTAACATTTGTATAAATCGGGTTTCCAAAACCCGCTTCGTTTTGTAATCAAATATCAAGTTACAAAATTTCATTAAGTATTTATGAATATTTTGAGTTTAAATGTTTCATAATTAATATATAAACCAAACTATAAAAATTATATTTGATAAAAAGTTAAAATAAAATAAATAAAAAATGTTTGGAGCTGACCGGACTCGAACCCGGGTCAACTGCCTCTAATGACTTATCCTTCCGTCTCCAAACCACTCCGCCACCAGTTGTTTTCTGTTAATATTATGAAAACAATTGAACTTTATACGCAAACTCGGATGAACGGTTATTGGTATTTGAATAACGGAAATCGGTAAGCCAAATCGCCAAATCAGTTTTTCGTTCGTTTAGTTAACTCATAACCGACGCATATCGGTTTCTAATTAAGGTTAGATTGAATAAACTTCAAGTGTTGAGTTTTGAAACCGAAAGACATTCAAGTCTCAAATAATTCCGTCTCCAATCATTTATACGATTCAGAACTGTCCCAAATACACTCCAAATCCTTTTCGTCGCGTTTTCAAGTCTTTTGAGCTCAAGAAAATTGTCGCCGGAATTCTCTGCAACTCTCGCCGGAAAACCGTGTCCAACTCAAACCAGTAAGATTCTACTCTCTTGCTGTTTCAATCTATTGTAGGGACACTACTAACATTATTCCGTCACTCAAAGTCAGTCACAGAAGACTCTGCTGGATTTCTGGTTTCGCCGGAGAAATTCTGGAAATTGCCGGAACCACGCTAGTTGACGGTAAACACATTCAATCGTGCTAATAACCCATGTACTCTGATTCAATTTCAATTTTAACTCTTAAATTCTGTTGATTAGCTCTCTCAGCCGAAGTTTCAAAAAACAGAGTTTTCTGTTCTCGCCGGACTTCCTGAAGAAGACGACCTGTCTGGTATTCTTTCCCCTCAAATTGTTCGGTTTGTTCATTCAAGCTAGTAATCATGTTATTTAAGAAGTAGAACCCTGAACCAGTGATCTGTGTAAAACCGGTAATATTAGTGAAGAAGACGAGCATAACAACGGGTTAAGAACAAATAAAATTCGGATAGTTAACGGGTTAGACACACAGTCCAGCGGTGGACTGTGTGCAAAGTTTATATACGAGTCCCGAGTTCGATCCTTGCTACACACACACGCTGCGTAATAACATTCCTTTTTATTCATAAAACTAACCGGGTTAGATTGAGTAGTTGTTAAGTATAATATAATTCAAGGATATAACCGGGTTAGACACACAGTCCAGCGGTGGACTGTGTGCAACACAAACTGCACGTCACGCGATCGAGTTCCGTCCCACACGCCGGTTCGATGAGAATAAAACGTTTTGTAAAATAAAGGAATTTTCGGTAAATTCGAATAAGTGTATTAATATAATTAAAACTAGATTTTTATCGGGTTAGTCACGTAGCTCAGTTGGTAGAGCTACGTGCGCGTGAACGGAAGGTCACAGGTTCGAATCCCGCTCGGCGCAAGAATTACCGCTGACCGAACCGGTCAACGGTCAACGGTCAACGGTCAAACAGTAAAAAAATATTATTTTTTTTAAATAATTATTTGTTTTATTTAAATTAAAAATCAATTAAAAATACTTAAAAATAACATTTTTAAGGATAGAAAATAGCCATAAAATCACAAAAATTATATCTAAAAATCCCATTAAAAATCTTTAATAAAATCCATCCATTTAATATATTTTTTTCCTATTATTATCTAGGTCAGTGATTTCTTGTTATCTCGTTTCGTCCAAATCGTGCGCATCTCACCAATTCAAATCCAACGCACCCAATGTGAGTGAACCCTTCAAATTCCCCGTTTTAATCATATTTTTGGGGTGTATCATGTGTCTTATTCATTTACTTATTATAACCAAGTTATTGTGCATATATCATATCATGACATGTGTGTTAGTTGTTGCTGTTCAGTAGTTAGAATTGTTTGCAAGTTATTATTTCAGTACATGCAATTGCTGAGGCCGTAACTCCCCATCCCTCGAGGTTGAGTTTGATCCCCATTTTATTATGTGGTTGGTCAGGGCGTGCCCGCACGATCGGCTCCGTTTGATTGAGCCTTGATCGGTTATTTACATTTCAAGTTCATGCAATACGCTCGGCTCCGTTTGATTGAGCCTTGAGTGCACAGTTCAATTTACATTTCAAGTTCATGCAATACGCTCGGCTCCGTTTGATTGAGCCTTGAGCACACAGTTCAATTTACATTTTCAGTTCATGCAATACGATCGGCTCCGTTTGATTGAGCCTTGATCTCACAGTTCATTTATGTTAATTATCATATGATGTTGGTATGATCATGTATGTTATCAATTATTAATGTATGTTATAATTGTAACCGATGTTGCCATTGCTTGATTTCATACATATGCTCTTTTATGATTATGCACAATATTTTATTGATAAACTAACCAGAAAATCATTATTAAATGTTTATCTATAAGGTTCACTCGCCAACTTATGTTGACCCAAAAACCTCCCATTTTACACATGATACAGGTGAACCAGCAGCAGCTAGGAACACGTAGGACCTGGATTAGAAGAAATAAAATGATTTAGTGTTTGGGATTATTATGTTTGGTTATTTTCCTTTGTAATGAATGAACATGTTTGAAGGTTTGAGAAATGTAACTTTGACTTCATTTAATTATGAAACATAATAGTAAATGTCATGTGCTTTGGTGATAACCCAATTATGCCCCGACTCTTATTTCCGCTGCGGGTCGGGGTGTGACAATGTCATAATGATATCGCATCTAAATGCTTACTAAACACAATACTAACTCAAACGCAATCGCAAGTAACTATGTTACTTTAATAGCCGAGTGTGTTGTTGTACAATAACCACATGTGCCATCGCATCGCTTATCTCATCGCATCGCAAAACGCAGTTAATTATGTGGAATTATACTTTAAGTGTGATATATTTGTTATGTTATGGTTTGCTATCGCTAAAACGCTCGCACACTCACGTAACAAGCTCTCTCTCAATGAAATGGTTATATAACGCTTAACGCTTCGCTAAAACGCTTAACATAGTTGTCTAATACAAACCGAGTCGCCAAACGAACGCCTAACGCGAAAATAACAAACAAAACTTAGCCAATAGGCCATGTTTGGCCGTACTTGGTCACACCAAGTTCGCCCGAACTTGACCATGCTTCAGAATCTCCTTAAAGCTAGCAAGTTCGCTCGAACTTGCATAAGTTCAAGCATACTGGCCAAGTTCGCCCGAACTTGTGCCAAGTTCGCTCGAACTTATGCCAAGTTCGGCCGAACTTGATCTCAATCAGCTCCATTTCTCCTTCACCAATAAATACTTAGTTCATCTCCTCATTTGAACTTGTTGCAAGTTCGCCCGAAACCTCCCGAAACCGAAAACCCTTGATTTCCAAGTATGAATCAACCCATTTTCAAGCTACAACAACGTTTTACAACGATTTTGCACAAGGTTTAACCTTCGTTTTCATCAACTCTCTACTGTTTACGAAAACCTTCATCTTTTTCTACAGAACTTCTACTTTTTCACTTGAATCTACACTAAACGAGTGTATTTGGGCTTAGCTTCGGCTCCCAAGCTAGAAATCTCTATGACTTCAACTCACAATTGTTAGATCTAAGTAAAACATTTCAAAACATCGATTTTTACACGAAATACGAACTAAGTGACCTATTTTTGTTCACTATGAAGTGGAACGGGGCGTTTGTCAACCAAGAACTCAGATCCGGAAGCACAGGGACGGTATTGTCGTCTTACACAAACTGGACTAACTCGAACGAACTACAAGTTCGCCCGGATTAGTCCAAGCTTCTTTAAAATCGCCAAAACTCACTCCAAAAGACCTCTCAAGCCTAGTTTTTGTTCAGTAGCTTAAGGATGGAGGGATGGACACTCGATTTCCTCAGTAAATAAAGCAAAAACGCACGATTTGGATGCCAAAAACAGTCAAATTCGCTCGGAAAACATCAAGTTCGCTCGAACTTGTCACCAGATTGGTAACCAAGGAATCAGGACAAGTTCGCCCGAACTTGTACTCTTCCAAGGATAATAGCATAAGTTCGCCCGAACTTGTACCCCAAGGTACAAGTTCGCCCGAACTTGTCTAATGTTCTTTCAACCATTAAACGTTTCAGCATTTCGGAAGACTGATGCACTTCTATTCGCGATTACAGGCCGAACCAGCGCTCCTCTTCACTTCACAGCAGTCTTTCCCTCTCTAAACGCACCGACTGTCAGTATACTTGAACCCTTTTACGCTTAAACTCACTTTTGGGTGTCACATATGTTCGTATATCAAAACACATCACACAACTCAAACGCTTATTCGCAACCCGCTCATGCTTGACTATACGTGAAATCTGCTGAATTATATGTATTACTTGATTGCTTGTACGCCACCCTTAACATGATAGCTTGCTAGAGGTTGACCCGCCACCCGGAGGCCCGAGGTTGTTAAGGCTCGCATTTTATTTCTCATTTATTTTCTCTTTAGGATGTGGACACTTGTTCGTGTGCCTCGCACTCGCGGTTTGTTGGTTTACTTGAATCTAAGTAGATACATAGTTCACATCTCTTATGTATGTCATGCGGTGTATGCTAAACGCTTTTATATGTATTATGTACACAAACCTGTATGTTCACCCTTACTTAATTGTATTGACGTTTTATTTTAACATATGTGGCAGGTTGATGACTTCTTGCTGAATTGGATTTAGGATCTTATCTTAGAAAAGTCATGAAATAGAAATCTAGAGAAGATCGGATTAGACATGTTTTAAGAGATGTTATGTTTTGTAATAATTGATTTGAAATATTGGTTGATTGTATGGGAAGTTGACTATTTGAAATATTTTCATTTTAGTTGTTATGGAATTTCTCTTGAAACAATCTGATTCGCCTAGTGTCGCGCCCCGATGTTTCCGCCATCGGTTGGGGTGTGATATGATTATTGTTTCATGGCTCATGCCCATTAGAATCGTAACGAGAAGGTTAAGTCTTAGATAATATAACCTAATGTTGTCACGAGTAACCATATGATCATTGTCAAAAGTTCGGTTATATTTAAGTCTATTTACGTATATATTATAAAATATATAATAAGTCCATCATATATGTCATAGATTATCATAGAAGTCATGCATGGAGGTAGGATAATGAGCATACATGAAACCTTGTTATATGATTCACCAATACACAAACCATCACAAGGGCGATTCGGATGGTCATTAATTAAGATGAAAATGTACAAGTAATCACTATACCAAGTAGCCAAGTAATCTTCAACCTGGGTGAGCCAACATCGACGTAGAAAGAATTAACTAAGTGCCGAAGGCTAGACGGGGTCGTGTCACTTTTAGGCTAGCAAACTACTTGGGATAGTAAAAGGGAAAACATTAAGTGAGGTGGTGGATTGAAGGTAGGATAACCAAGGCTTTCAAGTAATCACACATTTACCAAAACACAAGCTTTGTCAAGCTTTGATGGTTTCAACACTTGTGGGTTAAAACCCTTATAAAATCAGAATGTTTAGAGGTATTTTACACCTCCTAATTTGTATGAAACAAACTTGGCTTAGCTCCCTAGAAATGGACTTGATTAGGGGCACAAGTAGCACAAGTTTGTCTAGAAAAAGTATGTTTAGATAAAGTTTATGAGTTCATCCTCTAAAATAAAAGGTTTAGCCTTAAAATGGTATTGTTCCACCTTGTTTTCCATGGAAAACCTATGGTAACATCTCTAGAGGCTTTACAAACATTGTTGAGAAGAAGAAGTGAAGAAAACATGAAAATAATGAAGTTATAAAGAGATAATAACAAGTAGAAAGTTATAGGCACTTTGGACCTCAAAATGGTGAGGTTTCACCTTAGTTTGCCCAAGAAAACTTGTGAAAACCTTCCTAGAGGTTATTCAAGTGTTGTAGAAGACAGAACAAGAAGAAATTAGAAAGAGAAATGAGTTAAAAGTCACTTTTATGGCTGGAACTTTCTGAAGTGTTGCTGAAACTCAGCTGAGTTTGGGAGGGTTTTTTACAGTGTTAGAGGTTTGTAAAAGTGGAATAGAAGATGGGGAAGTGCTCATTATATAGGGAAGGGATTAGGGTTTCAATGGGTTGGGCTTTGAACAAGATTAGTAAGTGATTAACCTTGAAACAAGCCACTAAACCAGCCACATTGGTTGTCCGGTCGCAAGGGGGTTGTCCCCTTTTTTATTTTTTACTTTTTTTCATTTATTATATATATATATATATATATATATATATATATATATATATATATGTTATTATTAGGTTATTAGTGTCTATGTACATAACATGTTTAGTCAAATGGCCAGTTATATTAAGAGCATGGGCATCATAATCTCATGTTATATATATAAAAAAAGAGTATGTTTTGAAGTAACAAGTGCATAATATAAGTGTGAATTGATTAACAAAGTGCCAAATATTTATATTTTTTGTAATCGAATCATCAAGTGTTTTGTGCGAATGAAGCGTTTGAAAATCATGAATACACGACAAACGTTTACGAGTTAACTTGTGTTATGAATCATGTAACAAACGTGTGTGCAAATTAGATGTATAATCGTCTGTAAATCGTGTACATTTCGTATAAAAGATAGATTCCATTACGATCAAAGTCTCGGATTTACAACGATTCGAAATAAGATACGATTTCAAGGTAATGAATTTCCGAAAATACAATTACGAAACATTATTTCTAAAAAACGGAAAGCTACGAAACGTGAGGCGTTAGAATTTGATGAAGATATGAAAGATCTGGTTTCAAAATATTTGTCTGGAACCTCTGTTGTGCTTATAAAACCTTTGAACAACATGATCAGTGTTTTGAAACATTTGTTTGGCTTTTAGTCAACAGAGTCTTGAAAAACCTCTGTGTGAAACCTTTAAAGGGTTGAACAGAGTTTTGAGTTTAAATAATGGTGAAAGTCTGTTGAAATAGTGACTCTGTTAGACTTTTGTAATTAAACAGTGGTTTTGAAAGTAGTAGTGCTTTGCCTTAGTAAATGGTTTTATCCACTTAAACAGACTTTTGAACCAATGAAACAATTGTTTCTCTTTTGAACAGAGTTTTTGTTTTTTGATTTTATCAAACTTTTTCTTTTAAATAACACAATATTTGGTTTTTTAAGATAATATTTTAATATATTTTATTAAGAAACTGAAATATTTTCAGTCTCTATTTAACATTCCAATCTAGTGATCAATCTTTCAAAAGTATATGATATATGTGTCCAATGCTTTTGTGAACACATCTTCTAATTGATCTTCAGTTGGAACACGATGAAGTGAAATCAACACATGTTCTTAACAATCTCTTACGAAGTGGTGACAAATGTCAATGTGCTTTGTTCTTTAATGTGACACTCGGTTCTTAATCATGATAGATCCTGCAATAATTCTTATAAAATATACGTAACTAGTTGGTTTCTCACTCGCATGTTGTAACATGGGGATCTAGCTTGCACAAAACATATGTCGACATAATATATATATAACTGAACCCAAATATACATAATATATATAGACATACATACACACACAAAAATTATACATATATACATAATAGAAGCGGGATCTAAAACCTAAATTTAAATAGACTAAACCAAAAAGATCTAAAACCTAAAATTAGCACTAACATAGAATTAATCCCCATAGGCAAGAAAATGTATGACACAATCTGATTAACCTTTGACTAAAATCAAGGGTTATTTTCGAATCAATTATTCAAAATCTGATTATTTTTTCCTGACACACAACTTTTGAAATTTAAACGATAAATAGTTACCTGATACTCGATGGATAATTATCCAATAGATACTAGACGGGTTTTGAGCGATGTTTGAGACACTTTTACTATCGAGTATGTGGATGAGATTTCTAAAATCATCCCAAACCCGCCATATTATAATCCGTGTATAGGTAATTGCAAAAAGAGGTGAGAGAAACAGTAGGTTTCACAATCTGATTGGATGGTCGTCGGCTCAATCGGCTCAATCGTTAAGGGTTGTGATGTAGGAGCCAGCTAGGTAAAAAAGTCGTTGGGTCTAATAATATTCAACGGCTGTTAACAAAATTTATTTAAAAAACAGATATGCCCCAATACAAATATGCCATGTGTCCAATAATATGCAACAACTATTTACAAATTAAGATAATAAATAATAAGATAATTAGATATGTTTTTATTATTTTAGCTACTTTAATTATGTATTAAACTACTAAATTTCTCCGCGTGATGCGGCAGGTCCAAATATAAAGTAAATCGGATTTGTGCAGTAAAGACTTCAACAGTTTCTGAGCAAAAGTTACGTTAAAACGTAGATAAACCGAAGATGTACCTAAAACTAAGCACAAAAATGTATTATACATGGCTCGACTTTTTTGCGAAGGAAATTTCCGTTGAACACCAACCTAAACTTATACCGACACATACAATACAAAAGTATAAAATTATGTTTTTTAAGTTAAAATGGTACCGCTCTTTGTGGTGGAACCGAAATGTAAAGTAAGCTGAATTTCTAAAGTCTAATGAAAACATATTTCATTTAATCCGACTTGTTTAAAACAAAATTTATGCGAAAACTTTAAAAACAATATTGACCAATGGCACGCTGCCATGCAGCAACCTGCCATTATTGAGTAAATTTCCCCGGGCGATGAGGTGGGTCCATATGTAAAGTAACTAGGATTTATGCGGTAAAAACTTGAAAGTTCAACTTTTTTGCGAAAGAAATTTACGTCGAACACCAACCTAAACTTATTCCAATATGTACAAAAAAAATATGTTTTTTGTAAGTTGAAATGGTACCACACATTGCGGTGGGACCGAAACGTAAAGTAAGCTGAATTTATAAACATATTATATTTGACCCGACTTGTTTTAAAACAAAATTAATGCGAAAACGTAGATCAACTAAACCGAAAAAAAAGCAAAGAAACATATTATATCCGAGCCTACTCATATTCAAAGAAACGTAATCAACTTGAGTTTATACTGGTAGGTACTTAAATATAAACACATAAAAAATGATTATAAAGTTTATAGAAATTTTGAGGGTTGTAACGGCCAATACTAAATGTTGAAGGATAAAGACTAAAAGAAAAAAAACTTACTAAATGACAAAAAAGGTAATTAACTTGAATTTATACGGACACGTGCATAGATATAAACACGAAAAAAATGCTTATATTAAAAAGTCGAAAGGTTGTTAGTACCAATACTAAATGTTGAAGGGTAAAATCTAAAGTAAACAAAAATTTACTTAAAAAAAGGAGTATATAGTTTTTAAAAAGTCGAAGGGTTATAAGTGCCAATACTAAAGGTTGAAGGGTAAAGGTTAAATAAAAAAAAACTTACTTTAAACAGAGTGATTATATAATTTTTAAAAAGTCGAAGGGTTATAAATGTCAATACTAAATGTTGAAAGGTAAAAAATAAAATAAAAAAGAAGTTGTATAGTTTTTAAAAAGCCGAAGGGTTGTAAGTACCAATACTAAATGTTGAAAGGTAAAATCTAAAGTAAACAAAAACTTACTTAAAAAAAGGATTATATAGTTTTTAAAAAGCCGAAAGGTTGTAAGTGCCAATACGGTAAAGGTTAAAAATAAAAAAAATTACCTTAAAAAGAGTGATTATATAATTTTTAAAAAGTCGAAGGGTTATAAATGCCAATACTGAATGTTGAAAGGTAAAAATTAAAATAAAAAGAAGTTGTATAGTTTTTAAAAAACCGAAGGATTGTAGGTACAATACTAAATGTTGAAGGGTTATAAATGTCAATACTAAATTTTGAAATTTTAAAAATAAAATAATAAAGAAGTTATTTAAAAAAAGAATTCACCAATGGTAAGCTTCAACTCAGCAGCCTGTCACTGTTTATGACTTTCTATTATAGGTTATATATAATATATAATATAATATAATTCTTATACAAGAAAGACATTTGTACTAAAGATACCCATCCTACCTATGTCCAAAAATATCCGTGTATATAATTATATGCATATATTATAAGTTCTGATTGGACTTTGTTAGAAATATATATGAAATTTTATAATTATATGCATATATTATAAGTTCTGATTGGACTTTATTAGAAATATATATATGAAATTTATAGCTATTTATTCCTTATATTAAACTTTGTTCCAAATTTTATTATAAGGTTATTATACTATGAGGTGAGGGAAAAGTGAGTAATGAGAAGATAAAAAAACATAGACCAATGAGGATGGAGAGTTACAAGAAAAAAAGATTTGACGCCACAAGATCAAATGAGAATCTAAAAATCAAGAAGCACGTCATGTTACTTTTGTTTGGAGAGTTACAAGGAAATTAACGGATTTCATTGGTGAACTCTTTCTCTGATGGATTCGTGTTTCTTTAATTCTCATTCTCCAAAACCTATATTATTCTTTTTGTTTCTCCACACACTTTTAAGATGCGAATAGGGTATAGAATAATCATAACTTTATATCTATTTGTCGGTTAACTAATTATTTAAGGAGTTGATTTTTTAAAGATTAGAAAATAATATTAAACTTTTGGACCTCATTATGAGAATCATAAGGTTTGACTATGTGGGGAACATCGGTATTAGGTGTAAAGGGAGCGGTTAGACACTTGAAAATAACAAATTTTAAAATCGACCAATGAGAGAGTACCATGTTATTCTTCCAAAAAGTTTAATCTATGCTGAATAGTGTTGACAATGGTTAGGCATTTGATGAATTGGTAAAACTTTTTTTTTAACATGTGTTAAATAAAAACAATAAACATCAAATTAATTAAAAAACAATTACATTAAAATATAACTTAAAAAAAACATAAAAATCAAAGATGAAATATCAATGTAGCTTTAGTCTTCTTCCCTTTCGGGTGGTTTGCCGGTTCATTAACTTGTACGGCAACCTCGTCATCATCATCATCATTATTATCATCATTGTGTTGCTCTTGAGTGTCGGGCACGACCTCTTCTTCGGAGTCATCTACGAAATCTCTAGGTGATTGTGTGTGTGGGCTTGGAAGACCAAACGGATCAAAAGCGTTTTGGGTGTCGAGGGGATGATCATAAACACCGGGTGCAACCAACGTCGGACCGTGTGGATAATAGTTTTGTGGTGGATAATTTGTATGCGGTTGGGTGTTGTAACCGAAATTCGGTTGCATGGTTTGGTTAAAAAAGAAGGTTGGATTTGAGTAGCAAAGCAGAGTTGTGCATGAAACGGTAAACTCGAACCACTCGCATCGCCACGTTTTTTTTGCGCCCTCTCTTTCGAACCGGATCCTATTTTTCTTGCCATCACCTTTGTTTCAGCCTTCCATTGTAAAATATAAAATGGTTTGAAAAGATTTCAGTTGAATATAAAGAAGAAATGCGTAAAAAAATAGGTAAATGTTTGTTTAAATAGGGGGAAATTATTTTAAACTTTTTTTAATTGAAAGGGCATTATAGCCGTTGGGCTTGTAACGGTCAAAAAAGCATGACCTTTATAGATCGGCAAAACTTTACCGCGTCATTAAGTTTACCGATCGGCAAAGGGTGTCGACGGCGGTGTTACCGCGCGACAAACTCATTTGCCGATCGAGTTTACCGTCCACACCCATTGCCCTTAATTGGGGATCAGTCTCATATAAATTATATTATGAGTGCGTGGAGGATACATGGCTAAAGGAAAGAGTGATATTTGTTACTTTATTATGTTTCTAGAAGATAATGACCAAACTACCAATGATGTTGTTTTATACATTACCACTAAGGATGTAGCAAACCCTATAAAGTGTAAGACCTCAGGTGGTCCTCATAAGAAATTTTAGACAATACCATTGGAAGGGCATAGTTCTCGAATCGGAGCCATATAGATGGCTTCAAAGGTGTAAACTAGTTTTATAGCTTTAATCATTCCTTGGAGCTTAAAGAGAGCGATCTGAGCAAACCCAGATGCGTCTGGATATTGCTACACCATCAGTAGTCAACCAAAACCTAAAATAAAATATGAACATGAAAAATCGTGAATCTTAACTAAACTTAAAAAGGGGTGGCGGCGCAGCTTTTTTTTACCCGTCTAACTTCTGTTTTTATGTAAGTTGATTAAAGCGATAATCGATGAAATGTTTCATGGCAAAAAACTTAAAACCATTTAAACGAAAAAAAAAAAGTCCTAATATAGTTGAAAAATACCATCATCACTTGTTAGGATTATGGGGTGTGAGGATGGTGGTTTGGGTCATGGATTACTACATAAGACATTCGCGTGGTATATCACCCATTTCAATTCATGCATGGTGAGCATAGATATTTCTTTTCCAACAATGAGACTCCACTACAAGAATTCACCACCATTAGCGGCGACAGGCCAAATGTCACCGCTATTGGTCGATCCGCGTCCCGGGACCAGAGACTAAACCCCAGCCGTTGATCATTATCTAGATCTGACGGTTGGGGATTCCAAGAGCATTAGCGGCGACAGCTTGAAGACCATTAGCGGCAACATTTGTCTCCGCTAAAGGTCTGTGTCCCACATTTAACCCTAGCCACACAAAAGTTATCCGGTTAAGGTCAATAGTGGCGACGGGGGTCTTAGTAGCGGCGACAGAGTGTCGCCGGTAAAGGTATTCACGTCACAACCCCTTATCAGCGCCTTTTCCTCCCTCCTCCTCCATTGCCCCCCCCCTCCCCCCAAAAAACTTGACTAAGCTTCGTCGGAGACACCCTTTTTGCCCAAATCGGTTAGTTTAACTCCCTTTATGTTAAATTTCTTCTCTACATTTTTATATGCATGTTATAGGCTTTAATTTTTGCTATTTTTTGTGTATTTTTGTGTTTGTGGAAGAAAACTCGGATCACCTCCATCTCTTCTCCGGTCATCACCATCATTTCTTCGGCACCACCTCTTCTCCACGGTCTTCGTATTTTGAAACTTGAAAAAAAGGTTAGTTTTATATGTATTTTTTTTAAGTTTAGAAATTGTATAATTTCTGGTGTAGGTGTGTAAATGTGTACGTAAGGATGAATGTTTGTATGTAAAATGTATAATGTAGGTGTGTTTGGTGAAAATGTGTATAGGAAATCTATGTATTTATCCCAATTAAGGGCGAGGTTAGTTTCCTCATATCGGGACAGCATTCGTTCAAGGTTATCGAGGCATTGTTCGTATGAATCTCCAAAGATAGAAAAGTCGTCTATGAAAACCTCCATGGATTTTTCTATCACATGATTGAAAATGGCCACCATGCAACGTTGGAAAGTTGCGGGGGCATTACATAGACCAAAAGGCATGCGTCGATAAGCAAAAGTTCCATAGGGACATGTAAAAGTTGTTTTTCTATTTTTTGGTCTTCAGGAGCTATCGGTATTTGAAAGTATCCTGAAAAACCATCTAAAAATAATAAAATTTGTGACCGCATAATCTTTATAACATTTGATCAATAAAAGGTAAAGGGAAGTGGTATTTCCTCATTGCCTCATTTAATCTATGATAGTCTATACAAACTTAGGGCTATCAGAAATTGGATAGATGAGTCATGCATCAAGTAGTTTGATGACTTCGTTTTTAACCACTTCTTGAACATTTGGATTTACTCTACGTTGTGGTTGTATTACCGATTTATAGTCATCTTCCATAATAATTTTGTGCGTGCACATGGAGGGGTTTATTCCTTTTATATCTACAAGCTTCCATGCAATTGTTTTTTTATGTTTTTTTGAAAAGTTTAATTAATTTTTTTTTCTATACTAGTTAACTTTGAAGAAATAATTACCGGTAACTTACCATGCTCGTCTAGAAAAGCATATTCTAAACCTTTTGAGAGTTCTTTGAGCTCAGGTTTGCTCTGTATCTTGTTCGAGAACCAAAAATGTTTGTTCAATGGCGTTCTCTTCTTCGAAAAGTTGGTCGATTTCTTCTCTTGTATCGGGTGGTTCATCTTTATCTTCAATTAAGGGGTCGTCGTTGTCGAATGGGTACTTTATGGATTGGTCAGGATTGATATACCTTTTGTCGGCCCCTAATTGAATTGGTAGGTTGTTTTGCTTCCGATTAATCGATGCTTGATGGGTTTTCACAAAAGGTTGTCCCAACACAAGTGGAGCATCATCGAGAATGATGAAGTCAGTTAGTGTCACACCCCGACCCGCAACGGAAATAAGAATCGGGGCATAATTGGGTTATCACCAAAGCACATGACATTTACTATTATGTTTCATAATTAAATGAAGTCAAAGTTACATTTCTCAAACATTCAAACATGTTCATTCATTACAAAGGAAAATAACCAAATATAATAATCCAAATACTAAATCGTTTTATTTCTTCTAATCCAGGTCCTACGTGTTCCTAGCTGCTGCTGGTTCACCTGTATCATGTGTAAAATGGGAGGTTTTTGGGTCAACATAAGTTGGCGAGTGAACCTTATAGATAAACATTTAATAATGATTTTCTGGTTAGTTTATCAATAAAATATTGTGCATAATCATAAAAGAGCATATGTATGAAATCAAACAATGGCAACATCAGTTACAATTATAATATACATTAACAATCGATAGCATACATGAACATACCAACATCATATGATAATTAACATAAATGAACTGTGAGATCAAGGCTCAATCAAACGGAGCCGATCGTATTGCATGAACTGAAAATGTAAATTGAACTGTGCGCTCAAGGCTCAATCAAACGGAGCCGAACGTATTGCATGAACTGGAAATGTAAATTGAACTGTGCACTCAAGGCTCAATCAAACGGAGCCGAGCGTATTGCATGTATTGAAATGTAAATAAAATGACCGATCAAGGCTCAATCAAACGGAGCCGATCGTGCGGGCACGCCCTGATCAACCTCATAATAAAATGGGGATCAAACTCAACCTCGATGGATGGGGAGCTACAGCCTCAGCAATTGCATGTACTGAAATAATAATTTGCAAACAATAATAACTACTTATCAGCAACAACTAACACACATGTCATGATATGATATATGCACAATAACTTAGTTATAATAAGTAAATGAACAAGACACATGATACACCCCAAAAACGTGATTAAAACGGGGAATTTGAAGGGTTCACTCACATTGGGTGCGTTGGATTTGAGTTGGTGAGATGCGCACGATTTAGACGAAGCGAGTCAACGAGGAATCACTGACCTAAATAATAATGGGAAAAAATATATTAAATAGATGGATTTTATTAAAGATTTTAATGGGATTTTTAGATATATTTTTGTGAGTTTATGGCTATTTTCTATCCTTAAAAATGTTATTTTTAAGTATTTTTAATTGATTTTTAATTTAAATTAAACAAATAAATATTTAAAAAAATAATATTTTTTTACTGTTTGACCGTTGACCGTTGACCGGTTCGGTCAGCGGTAATACTTGCGCCGAACGGGATTCGAACCGGTGACCTTCCGTTCACGCGCACGTAGCTCTACCAACTGAGCTACGTGACTAACCCGTTAGAAATCCAGTTTTAATTATATTTATACACTTATTCGAATTTACCAAAAATTCCTTTATTTTGCAAAACGTTTTAATCTCATTGAACCGGTGTTTGTGACGGGACTCGATCGCGCGCCGTGTAGTTTGTTTTGCACACAGTCCACCGCTGGACTGTGTGTCTAACCCGGTTATACTCTTGATTTATATTATACTTAACAACTACTCGTTTCAACCCGGTTAGTTTATGAATAAAAAGGAATGTTTATTACGCAGAGTGTGTGTAGTAAGGATCGAACTCGGGACTTGTATATAAACTTTGCACACAGTCCACCGCTGGACTATGTGTCTAACCCGTTAATTATCCGAGTTTTATTTACTCTTATCCCGTTTTTAGATTCGTCTTCTTCATTACGATTACCGGTTTTTACTTAGACAACTGATTCATGGTTCTACTACTTAAATATCATGCCTACTAGTTTGAATGAACAAACCGAACAGTTTGGGGAAAAGAAATACCGGACAGGTCGTCTTCTTCAGGAAGTCCGGCGAGAACAGGCAACTCTGTTTTTGAAACTTCGGCTGAGAGGGTCTAACAACAGAATTAAAGAATTAGATTTGAAATTGAACCAGAGTACATGGATTATTAGCACGATTGAATGTGTTTACCGTCAACTAGCATGTTTCCGGCAAATCCCAGAATTTTTCCGGCGAAACCAGAAAATCCAGCAAAGTCTTCTATGACTGATTTTGAGTGACGGAATAATGTTAGTAGTGTCCTAACAATAGATTGAAACAGCAAGAGAGGAAATTCTTACTGGTTTGTGTTGAACACGGTTTTCCGGCGAGATTTGCAGAGAATTCCGGCGACAGTTTTCTTGTGCTCAAAAGACTTGAAAACGCGACGAAAAGGGATTGGAGTGTATTTGAGACGGTTCTGAATCGTATAAATGATTGGAATCTGAATTATTTGGAGTTTGAATGTCTTTCGGTTTCAAAAACCCAAAACTTGAAGTTCATTAAAATTGGAGCTTAATTAGAAACCGATATTCGTCGGTTATAAGTTAGCTAAGCGAAACAAAACTGATTTGGCGATTCGGCTTACCGATTTCCGTTATTCAGATATCATTAACCGTTAATCCGTGTTTGCGTATAAAATTCAATTGTTTTCATAATGTTAACAGAAAACAATTGGTGGCGGAGTGGTTAAAAGATCGGTTGCTGAGACGTTGGAGGCAGTTGACCCGGGTTCGAGTCCGGTCAGCTCCAAATATTTTTTATTTATTTTATTTTAACTTTTTATCAAATATAATTTTTATAGTTTAGTTTATATATTAATTATGTAACGTTTAAACTCAAAATACTCATAAATACTTAATGAAATTTCGTAACTTGGTATTTGATTACAAAACGGAGCGGGTTTTGGAGACCCGATTTATACAAATGTTACAGTTAGAACCAACGTTTAGGAATTTCGTCCCGAAATTTAAACAGTTGAAGTAGTAGGGAAAAGATGAGGGTATTTTTCACGCATTGAGTCTTCACGTTCCCAAGTAAACTCAGGTCCCCGTTTTGACTCCCAACGTACTCTAACAATAGGAATGCGACTTCGACGTAGACGCTTTTCTCCATAGTCCATAATTTCCACTGGTCTTTCAATAAGATGCATGGATTCATCGATCTGAATATCTTCTAGTGGAATATGAAGATTCTCATCAGCGAGGCACTTCTTCAAGTTCGACACGTGGAATGTGGGATGAATCCTGTCGAGTTCTTCCGGTAGGTCAAGCTTGTATGCTACAGGACCTACTCTTTCGAGTATCTTGAAAGGTCCTACGTAACGTGGTGCTAGCTTTCCCTTTTGACCAAAACGAACTACTCCCTTCCACGGTGACACTTTTAAAAGCACATGATCACCAACGCTAAACTCCAAGGGCTTCTGTCGTTTATCTGCGTAACTCTTTTGACGACTTTGAGCCGCTAGAAGATTGTTTCGGATTTGATGAATCTTATCTGTGGTTTCTTGGATCAATTCTGGACCAGTAATTTGTGCTTCCCCAATTTCGTGCCAACAAACAGGAGATCGACACTTTCGACCATATAAAGCTTCAAAAGGTGCCATGCCGATGCTAGAATGATAGCTGTTGTTGTACGAAAATTCGACTAACGGTAGGTGGGCGTCCCAATTTCCCTTGAAGTCTATGACACATGCTCTAAGCATATCCTCAAGGGTTTGAATGGTGCGCTCAGACTGTCCATCAGTTTGAGGATGATAGGCGGTACTGAGATCTAGTTGAGTGCCCATAGCGGATTGTACTGCCTGCCATGTTCGTGAGGTGAAACGACCATCCCGATCAGAAATAATACTTAACGGAACTCCATGTCGGCTGACGATTTCGTTGATATAAATACGAGCAAGCTTTTCGTTTTTGAAATCTTCTCGAATAGGAATAAAGTGAGCTGATTTTGTGAGTCGGTCTATAATCACCCATATAGTGTCATACCCACTAGAAGTGCGAGGTAACCCGGTAATGAAATCCATGGTTATATTTTCCCACTTCCAGACAGGTATTTCTGGTTGAACTAGAAGTCCTGAGGGTCTTTGGTGTTCAGCCTTTACTTTAGAACAAGTGAGACACTTGGAAACAAAAACGGCAATATCTTTCTTCATTCCAGGCCACCAATAGGTGTACCGTAGGTCTTGATACATCTTATCGGCTCCTGGGTGTATAGAATATCGCGACTTATGGGCTTCATGCATGAGTGTTTCACGAAGATTGATGTGGTTAGGAATCCATATACGATCTAGGTAATACAAGATACCATCAGACTTAGTTTCAAGTTTTAGCTCGGCTCCACAGGACATCTCTTTTTGTACATCTTCCTCTGTTATGGATACGTGTTGAGCTTCTCGAATTTGATCCTTAATATTGGTTATAATTTGCGAACATAGAAGATGAATGGAATTCGCATAACCCTTTCGACTAAGTGCATCAGCCACCACATTTGCTTTACCATGGTGGTATCTGATTTCACAGTCGTAATCATTTAGGAGTTCGACCCATCTTCGTTGCCTCATAGTTAACTCTTTCTGATTGAAGATATGTTGAAGACTCTTGTGGTCAGTGTATATTTCACACTTCGTACCATAAAGATAATGTCTCCATATCTTAAGAGCGAATACAACGGCTCCAAGTTCAAGGTCATGAGTGGTATAGTTCTTTTCGTGAGTCTTGAGTTGCCTTGAGGCATAAGCTATGACTTTTCCTCTTTGCATGAGAACGCAACCTAATCCTTGCCCTGACGCGTCGCAATAGACTACAAAATCATCACAACCTTCAGGAAGAGTGAGGATTGGTGCATCACAAAGTTTTTGCTTGAGAGTTTGAAAAGCTTCTTCTTGCTTAGGCCCCCATACAAATGGTTTCCCTTTATGGGTTAAAGCCGTGAGTGGTACCGCAATGCGAGAGAAGTTTGAAATGAATCGACGATAGTAGCCAGCAAGTCCAAGAAAAGACCTTACTTCAGTTGGCGTACGTGGAGCTTGCCATTCTTGAACTGCTTTGATCTTTGATGGGTCCACATGTATTCCTTTGTCATTGACTACATGCCCGAGAAATTGCACCTCTTTTAACCAGAATTCACATTTAGAGAATTTGGCATAAAGCTTTTCTTTTTCTAAAAGTGCAAGAACAAGTCGCAGATGACGCTCATGATCAGCTTTAGATTTTGAATAGATAAGAATATCGTCGATGAAAACAATAACAAATCGATCAAGGTAAGGTTTGCAGACTCTATTCATTAGGTCCATGAAAATAGCTGGTGCGTTGGTTAATCCAAATGGCATAACCATGAATTCATAGTGACCATATCGAGTTCGAAAAGCAGTTTTAGGGACGTCTTCTTCATGCACCCTAAGCTGATGATAGCCCGATCGAAGGTCGATTTTCGAAAAGCAACTGGCACCTTGTAATTGGTCAAGAAGGTCATCTATACGAGGTAAAGGATATCGATTTTTGATAGTTAACTTGTTGAGCTCTCTGTAGTCGATGCACATGCGAAAAGATCCATCCTTCTTCTTTACAAAGAGTACAGGTGCACCCCAAGGCGACGAGCTGGGGCGTATAAATCCCTTGTCAGTCAACTCTTGCAATTGACTGGCTAGCTCTTGCATTTCAGAGGGGGCTAACCTATATGGAGATTTTGCCACTGGTGTAGCACCAGGTATAAGATCGATACGAAATTCGACATCTCTGATTGGAGGAAGTCCTGATATGTCGTCAGGAAAAACTTGTGGAAAATCTTTTACAACAGGGATATCTTCAAGTTTCTTTTCTGAGGTCCCCTTCTTGATGATATGGGCTAAAAACGCGACATAATTCTTGCGAAGGTATTTTTGAGCTTGAAGACAAGACATTAAGTTAAGTCCTTTCGCCGAGGTTTCTCCAATAATTCGGAGAGTCTGACCGTTTGAAAGAGGAATACGAATAAATTTCTCACGACATACAACTTCCGCATTATGCTGACTGAGCCAATCCATTCCGATTATGATGTCGAAACTTCCCAGCTTCATAGGAATAAGATCGACTGAGAAATCGTGGTCGTTTAGGGTGAGCGTACAGTTGCGTAAAATAGAGTCTAACGAAACTGGTTTCCATCTGCAACTTCCACCATTATGGATTCCGCGAGCTTATCTCGATTTTTATTTAAGACAGGTTCAAACTCTAATGACACGAAACTTCTATCCGCACCAGTATCAAATAACATAGAGGCATATCTACCATTTATAAGAAACGTACCGTTGACTACATTGCCGTCAGCTCTGGCCTGGTTTGCGTTAATATTGAAAGCCCTTCCTCTAGCAGGTGGAGGAGCTTGATTTGCTTGGTTCACAGGGTTGGCTTGGGCCTGAGCATGAATAATATTGACCAGTCTTGGACATGAGTTCCTGAAATGACTTGGATCTCCACAATTGAAACATGCCCGCATAGGTTGGCCCATAGGGTAGTTGGGTTGATAGTATGTTTGGGCTAAATGTTGAGTGGGTGGAAATGGTTGTTGTTGTTGGGCTTGACCCATAAATTGTTGGTGGGTTTGGGTTATAGGTTGGTGGCGGTTTGTTCGTTGAGGTGCGCGGCAGTGTTGTACAGTGTGTCCAGCGCGACCGCAGCTGGTACAGTATTGGCAAGGATAGTCAGGGGAGTGGTGATACTGACAACGGTTACATTTTGGTAGTGGTCCTGTGTATGGTCTTTTGTATGGCGCGGGTGGAGGAGTGGCTTGAGTGATGGGTGCAGTAGGAACAGGGGTGTTGGTGTGAGTGACTGCAAAGTTCCTGTTGTTACGCTTCCTCTTGTTAGCAAATTTAGAGGAAGGAGTGTGGTGGTTTGAGGTTTGTCCCTCAGCAGGGGTTTTCTTCTTTTCCTCCTTGAACTTCCCATTGCGAATTCGGTTTTCGGTCAGTTCTGTCGCCAACTCCATGGCAGCTTCTAGTGTTACCGGTGAAACGCTGAGGACCGAATCTTGAATTTTCGAGGGAAGTCCTCGAATGTAATGTTCTATCAGACGGTAGGTTGGAGTGAATAAGTTTGGAACCATTTGGTTCAACTCCAAAAACCTTTTGTTGTAAGTAGAGTGATCACCATCTTTTTGCTTCAGGGCATGAAATTCATCTTCCAATTTCTTAATTTCACTCCTAGGACAGAATCGCCTAGTCATGATTTCCCTTAACTCCTCCCAAGTTAAGGCCATCGCATCTTCCGTTCCCCTCTTTCCCTTCTCGGTATTCCACCAAGTGAGAGCTACACCAAGTAGTCTCCCGGTGGCATAACGAACTTTGCGATCCTCAGGACAATCGCAGTTTAAGAAAACGTTTTCCATCTCCTCGAACCAACGTAGGAGAGCAGTGACTCCCTCAGTCCTTTCGAATTTTGGGGGATCGCAGGACTTAAAATGTTTGTAGGTGCATTTGTTGGTAGGAGGGTTGTTGATGATCTGGTCCTGTTGTTGAGGAGGGTTAGTAGGATTTGCAGCAAGGGCTTGTTGTACTTGTACTACTATGTCAGGTAATATCGTGGCCATTTGATTGGCGATATGAGTAGCCAAACGTTCCTGAGACTTTTCCGATTTCCTACTCCTTCGATGCGGTCTAGAAGACATCTACAGGATCATAAAATGAGAAGATTGTGAGTTTATGGTATCTTTTAAGGTGTCATGTGTCTTTAAGAAAATGAAAATAACATAAATATCAATAATGCAACTACATCCGAAGGATGTCTTGGGTTCGCTCATGTTGGGCCTCAAATGTCCCCCATACCTTCACCTATATAGTCATGTGGGCCCCCATGGCTATTGGCTTGGTAGGATTCACATTAGTATTGGCAATTTAATACTCGCATCCCCCGAATGCTAACCACAAAATATGTTCATGAGATGTTTGGTCGGAACGTGTCCAGGTGTAGACACAATGACAACTCAAAGTGGGATTAGCTCTCACGACGTTTGGTATAGCATGCTTTGGCCTAATAAGTATTTCGTACTCTCATCGTTAGTCCCCAGGTAGGCAAACTGGTCCTTTATTTTGGATTTATACGAATGCCAGCCTAGACAGGACGTTCCGACTGGTACTAGTACCCTTCCAGTTACTACATGCCCGTCATGAGAACTCACTTTGATGAGATTTGAAAACACGAAAATCGTTGTAAAATCAATCATGATGTGGTGTGTGCTTGCATGGATGTGATATATTATGATCATACGATTTCATGATAGGCATTATTTGATAATACATACTTATGAACATGCTTGAACAATATCAAATGTAACATTTAACATAAACATATAAACATCATGAAATTTGGCATATAACACACAAAATTCTTATAAGTTTCTAATCGACTATAGTATAGGCTCTAAGGGTCTAATAACCTATCCTATATCCCTATAGTCATGGCTCTGATACCAATCTGTCACACCCCGACCCGCAGCGGAAATAAGAATCGGGGCATAATTGGGTTATCACCAAAGCACATGACATTTACTATTATGTTTCATAATTAAATGAAGTCAAAGTTACATTTCTCAAACATTCAAACATGTTCATTCATTACAAAGGAAAATAACCAAACATAATAATCCAAATACTAAATCGTTTTATTTCTTCTAATCCAGGTCCTACGTGTTCCTAGCTGCTGCTGGTTCACCTGTATCATGTGTAAAATGGGAGGTTTTTGGGTCAACATAAGTTGGCGAGTGAACCTTATAGATAAACATTTAATAATGATTTTCTGGTTAGTTTATCAATAAAATATTGTGCATAATCATAAAAGAGCATATGTATGAAATCAAACAATGGCAACATCAGTTACAATTATAACATACATTAACAATCGATAGCATACATGAACATACCAACATCATATGATAATTAACATAAATGAACTGTGAGATCAAGGCTCAATCAAACGGAGCCGATCGTATTGCATGAACTGAAAATGTAAATTGAACTGTGCGCTCAAGGCTCAATCAAACGGAGCCGAACGTATTGCATGAACTGGAAATGTAAATTGAACTGTGCACTCAAGGCTCAATCAAACGGAGCCGAGCGTATTGCATGTATTGAAATGTAAATAAAATGACCGATCAAGGCTCAATCAAACGGAGCCGATCGTGCGGGCACGCCCTGATCAACCTCATAATAAAATGGGGATCAAACTCAACCTCGATGGATGGGGAGCTACGGCCTCAGCAATTGCATGTACTGAAATAATAATTTGCAAACAATAATAACTACTTATCAGCAACAACTAACACACATGTCATGATATGATATATGCACAATAACTTAGTTATAATAAGTAAATGAACAAGACACATGATACACCCCAAAAACGTGATTAAAACGGGGAATTTGAAGGGTTCACTCACATTGGGTGCGTTGGATTTGAGTTGGTGAGATGCGCACGATTTAGACGAAGCGAGTCAACGAGGAATCACTGACCTAAATAATAATGGGAAAAAATATATTAAATATATGGATTTTATTAAAGATTTTAATGGGATTTTTAGATATATTTTTGTGAGTTTATGGCTATTTTCTATCCTTAAAAATGTTATTTTTAAGTATTTTTAATTGATTTTTAATTTAAATTAAACAAATAAATATTTAAAAAAAATAATATTTTTTTACTGTTTGACCGTTGACCGTTGACCGGTTCGGTCAGCGGTAATACTTGCGCCGAACGGGATTCGAACCGGTAACCTTCCGTTCACGCGCACGTAGCTCTACCAACTGAGCTACGTGACTAACCCGTTAGAAATCCAGTTTTAATTATATTTATACACTTATTCGAATTTACCGAAAATTCCTTTATTTTGCAAAACGTTTTAATCTCATTGAACCGGTGTTTGTGACGGGACTCGATCGCGCGACGTGTAGTTTGTTTTGCACACAGTCCACCGCTGGACTGTGTGTCTAACCCGGTTATATTCTTGATTTATATTATACTTAACAACTACTCGTTTCAACCCGGTTAGTTCATGAATAAAAAGGAATGTTTATTACGCAGAGTGTGTGTAGTAAGGATCGAACTCGGGACTTGTATATAAACTTTGCACACAGTCCACCGCTGGACTGTGTGTCTAACCCGTTAATTATCCGAGTTTTATTTACTCTTATCCCGTTTTTAGATTCGTCTTCTTCATTACGATTACCGGTTTTTACTCAGATAACTGATTCATGGTTCTACTACTTAAATATCATGCCTACTAGTTTGAATGAACAAACCGAACAGTTTGGGGAAAAGAAATACCGGACAGGTCGTCTTCTTCAGGAAGTCCGGCGAGAACAGGCAACTCTGTTTTTGAAACTTCGGCTGAGAGGGTCTAACAACAGAATTAAAGAATTAGATTTGAAATTGAACCAGAGTACATGGATTATTAGCACGATTGAATGTGTTTACCGTCAACTAGCGTGTTTCCGGCAAATCCCAGAATTTTTCCGGCGAAACCAGAAAATCCAGCAAAGTCTTCTGTGACTGATTTTGAGTGACGGAATAATGTTAGTAGTGTCCTAACAATAGATTGAAACAGCAAGAGAGGAAATTCTTACTGGTTTGTGTTGAACACGGTTTTCCGGCGAGATTTGCAGAGAATTCCGGCGACAGTTTTCTTGTGCTCAAAAGACTTGAAAACGCGACGAAAAGGGATTGGAGTGTATTTGAGACGGTTCTGAATCGTATAAATGATTGGAATCTGAATTATTTGGAGTTTGAATGTCTTTCGGTTTCAAAAACCCAAAACTTGAAGTTCATTAAAATTGGAGCTTAATTAGAAACCGATATTCGTCGGTTATAAGTTAGCTAAGCGAAACAAAACTGATTTGGCGATTCGGCTTACCGATTTCCGTTATTCAGATATCATTAACCGTTAATCCGTGTTTGCGTATAAAATTCAATTGTTTTCATAATGTTAACAGAAAACAATTGGTGGCGGAGTGGTTAAAAGATCGGTTGCTGAGACGTTGGAGGCAGTTGACCCGGGTTCGAGTCCGGTCAGCTCCAAATATTTTTTATTTATTTTATTTTAACTTTTTATCAAATATAATTTTTATAGTTTAGTTTATATATTAATTATGTAACGTTTAAACTCAAAATACTCATAAATACTTAATGAAATTTCGTAACTTGGTATTTGAATACAAAACGGAGCGGGTTTTGGAGACCCGATTTATACAAATGTTACAGTTAGAACCAACGTTTGGTTTGTATGCACTAACACATCTTCAACTACTCCATTTGATTTCATCATTTTCCGATTAGAGAGAAAAATGGGGATTTGAAATGGAGAAAAATCACTAATGTTTAATTTTACGAAAATATAGTTAGGCATTATATTAACACAAAGATCTTTATCAATTGTAATATTACTAATAAAGGTGTTTGAAATAAACATGGAACAGGTGTGATGTTATTTTCAAATTGCTCATCTTTTATTAGTGTAGTTTGATCGTTTTTTAATTTAACGCTAACCATTTCGTCAATCTTATTGTTTGTGTTTAACTCTTTTAAAACTTCGCATCAGTGGGTACCAAACAATGATTTTCGAAAGAAGGTGACAAAATGCCAATTTCTTGAAAATTTGACCCTTTTTTGAAATCATCGTTTTTTACTTAGTTGTTCTTCCATTTTTACTTCTTCAATTATTACTTCCTTAGTACAAACAACATCTTCCCTCTCGCTTGAATTTCTTATTAAGCGTTCAAGATTTTTGAGACTTTGTATAAGGCTTTTGGCTTCGGGGATGATAGTTGGTGGTGTTTCGTTCAGTTTAGAGGGACAAGTGTCCCAATCAAAGCTTGACTTCAGAAGTTCAAACCTTGGTTCCTGATAGTGAGTATATGAGGTGGACGGTTGGAAAATGTCACAATATTGTACCGAGTGGGATTCACCGCAAATGGTACAATATTCCTCGCAGTAATCATCCTCTATGTAGTAGTGAGTGTATTCTCCTGAGTATTGATGCATAGGAAAATACTCAGTAAATTACAGAGTCTCGGGGTCAGCAAACAAGATTTAAAGACTAAAACAGAAGCTCACCACGGCCCCATGCTAGGCAGGCATGGCCCCGTGGTCAAATTATGTATCTGGGCGTTTGAAAATTGTTACTGGGCACTTGCAGCACGGGGGCGTGTCTAATGGGCACGGCCCGTGTTCAGCTTGCTGTTATGCTAAAAATTCCTAAAAAGTTATAAACGAGCGCGCGGTTTGAAAAGGTTTTGAAAAAATGATTAGGCCGTTGATTTTAAACTATATTAAAATCCTTGTGTCCCCGACAACGGCGCCAAAAACTTGGTGTGCGTGAAGCGTGATATGATTTTATTAATATTTTAAGTCTGTTTTACGCATTAGTCAAGTTTTAAATTTATAAAACATGATATTGTACCAACACTAAACACACACTTGGGCAAGTGCACCCATCACGAGCGTAGTATAGTGTTGGTAAGATACCGAGGTCGTCCAAGGACACAAGAGCTTTTAATACCGGTTTATCGTCAACGTCTAATCAAATTTGATAAAATTTTTAAAAATAAATAAAATACAAAAGACAAGATAGAATCACTTGGATCCAACTCCTCTTTAATATACCCTTTGATGCTTTTCACACTTTCGGACTTTTTAAGAGACTATCTCAGTTATAGTAGTAGGCCCCTCTTTTGAAGGTGACGTTACCCTCAATCCAGTGGTTTGAGTCAGCATGGATACAATCCCAAAGGGTTGGAACATGAAAGATAATTAAATAAGTTATTAATGCGAAAAATGGTAGGCCCCTCTTTTGAAGGTTATGTTACCCTCGGCTAAGTGGTTTGAGTCAGCAAGGATACAATCCCAAGAAGTTGGTTTAATGTTTTAATAGTAGTTTACATATGAGTGGCTCAAGCTATTCGTACCCCCACCATCCAATACCTTTGGAGCACTGAAGGAGGTCCTAGTAAGCTTCAACCAAGCCCTCACAGGATATATACAATGAACGAGACAAGAACTTTACCAAACCACCCTTCTAACCCCCTTCCAAGTAATTAACGTGCTTTATATTGACTGTAAAGACACGAATGAGCAAATCAATGACATAATGAAGAAATGGTTAGGAAAATTCACTTTCAACATAAGAAAACTATCTATTAAAGTCATTAATACATATCCAATTAAAAAGTACCGAAAGACAAAAAATCAAAAGTAATACATTAAAGACTTGTCTTAACCAAGTGATGTAAGAGATTAGCCAAGCATGGCTCTTACAATCAACCTTGGATCCCGAGACTACTACACATTCTAGAGATGATAGATGGATGATGGTGGTGGGTATTGGTGTTGTAGTGGTGGTGGAATGGTGGCAAAGTGAGAGAAAAGTGGTTTGCCAAGGGATACCTTTGAAGTGAACCAAGCACCCCTATATTTATTCTCAGAACAGTGCCCCGGCCATGGCCTCGTGTTCATTGGGCACGGCCCGTGGCCAGCTCCTTCTCTTCCTTCATTAATTGCAATTGTCAGTAGAGGGCCCCACAAGCCCCCATGGCTTCTGGACACGGCCCTGTGGTCAACTCTTTGCTGTACTATCAAGATTCTGCAAATCTGACAGTTGACCACGCCCCATGGTAAGGTGGGCACAGCCCTGTGGTGGGCATAGAAGCTTCAGTTTATGTTATCTGCACATGTGAGGTCTGACCATGGCCCATGCCTGGTTGGGCACGACCCTGTGGTCAGCTTCTGTTATTCTTGTTTTTGTCTCTGGGTGCTGTTGAGGGGTCGGGCATACCACGTTATCCATTCTTCTTGTATTTATGTTGGTTTTGGCTGCTTATTTTCTTTTTTATTCTTTTAAGCTCATTTTATCCTGTAAATTCAAAAGGAACAAAGAAACGTGCTTTTTCCAACATTAGTACTAAAAAAGGGTTGGTTTTATGCCTTATTTGATGTAATTTATATGTTGCATTTTGTACACATCAAGCTCATACTCGCGCATGAGCTCAAAGCATGTGTGTTATATATAAGCTTATCCGTGCGCATGTGTCATATGCTCACATGAGGTAAAATGCCCTAAAAGGGGGCAAAATGGATTTTTGATCGTGGTGACGAGACGAGTGTTTAGAAAAAAAATTGTGATAGAATTTTTTTTGAGTTTTTAACGTCAAATACGAGTTGTTTGGGGACACAATTGGAGGATTCAAAGAATGGTTAAGATGATGAAATCATAGATTATTGAAGACAGTGGGGGTAGTCATCGAGACCTATGTAGAAAGTTTATCAATTGGTGAAGTGACGATTAATTGGCCTAAAAGTAAAATCCACATTGATGAAAAACAGACTTTTGTGGAGCAAAATGGAACATATTCCACATAGTTGAGTTTTTCAGAGAGAAGAGTTTCCAGCATTTGCCAAGTTGAGGTGGAAATACTTCAAAATTTGTAGATGGAGTTAAAGAGCTCAGAATTTGCAAAAATGAGTGGTAATAAAATTTTTTAATGGCTTATATTTATATATTGGCATTTTTTTAAATTCAGATGATATGCAACAGTATTCGGGTGGTTCCGATCAAATTTACTGGGGGGTGAATAGGATCTTCGATTCTTTAATCCATGATCATAAGAAGTTTGAATTCTTAAGTTTGTGTTCAAATTGATGTCTTTGTCTTCGTACAACCGGTTAGCAGGATTAGCGTTAAAGGAGTGATGTATCAGTATTGTTGATACTTAACAGATATCAGAGTGCTTTCAAAGATACCTAACAGTTATGTGATAGTCTATAGTGTTAGAATGTTTAATTTTCAAGCAAATGAGTTGTTTTCTAGACAAACCACCGAGGAATGATGATGTTTGTTGATTAAGTTGCTGCCGAGACTAACAGAGAAGGCTATATATATCTGCTATCATGACTAAAGAGGACAAATATGAATTTGATCATTGGAAGAAGGTTTCTTGAAGATCACAGTGTTTTGTCGGATGATTTGTGATTCGATGAAGATTACCATTTACATTGATAAATCATTCAAGTTGGGTATAGAGTTGATTATGGAAGACAGGATTTCAGATTTTCATGGGTATTCACTGAATTGAAATTTACCAGTGGAGTGATCCAAATTTCTATCAGTTGTCGGTCGGGTTTTTGAAAATGAAGGGATTGGTCTAGAAAGGGGAAGTCAAAATCTAACATGGATGTGGTTAACATTAAAATGGAGAAGCTGCATTGATTAGTTTCGAGGTGGTGATTATTCGTGATGGTTACGACTTAGCAAATCAAAGAATTGGATCAGGAACATTGCAAATAGAGAAATGAAGTGGGGAATCATTTCAAGGGGAATACATTATCAAATGCAAGCTGAGATCATCAATCAAGGGGGAAGTAATTGAAGGTATCCATAGCACTTGATTGAAGTTACAGAATATTAAAACACGACTCTCATATTTGAATATCAAGATTCGACAGTGACTACAAAGGGGAATTTGTTGGTGCATAGTATGTGTGTCTGCCACTACGCGAATAAGCTAGATAGAGTGTGTGTTAAATATGTTATAGGTCTGAGTGTTAAATTGCCGAGGATGTGCTCATGCGCACGCATGAGCACATACATAC
The DNA here is from genome assembly GCA_947069175.1 of Scalesia atractyloides. Classification (NCBI taxonomy): domain Eukaryota; kingdom Viridiplantae; phylum Streptophyta; class Magnoliopsida; order Asterales; family Asteraceae; genus Scalesia; species Scalesia atractyloides. The sequence goes on from CAMTDV010000019.1 coordinate 13,221,674, forward strand.
GTATGACGGTGTACATCCGTGAGCATGAGCTTCATGCTCATGAGTTGCCTATAAATACTAGGCTCATACTCATGGAATCATTAAGTTTTGTAGATCTCATTTGAGAGGGATTCAAGCTGTAGAGATGTGTTAATGGTTTCTCCATCTTGCCAATGATGTATACTTTTCGGTATGGGATGGAAGCTTTTACATATGGTTATTCTTTCAAAATTTTTACCGAAATAGTTTTATCTTATCCAAACTTTCGTCTAAACACGTAGGCCGCAACAGTCCATGTCTTAACATAAATGAAAGTAATCTCCAAGTAATTGGTGCGCTGATGAAACACCCGGTTAGCTGCAAGATATGTAGCTCAAGTATTGTCACACCAAAGAGATGGTGGACATGTTATTGTTATATGTAACTCGTGCAATAAAGATGTAATCGATCATAATCATAACTCAGCATCTGTATGAGGAAGCGTATGGTACATAGTCTCAGTACTTTACCTAGCCACCATATGTTGTTTCTTGGAACTCCAACTGATGAGGTTGGCCCAAAAAAACAAAATAACCTGTGGTAGAACGTCGATCATCTGGACACCCAACCCCGTCCCTATCACTATAAGCATGTAAATCAACGCAACTAGACCGATGTATACATAACCCATGAGAGATAGTACACTTAAGATACCGCAAAATCCGTTTGACAACGATCAGTATGTGTCTAAAGAAACTATGACACCTTACCGACTGCATTAGCAATCTCTGGCCATGTCAACACAAGATATTGTAATGAACCAACAGTACTCTGATACACAGTAGGGTCCGATAAAAAGATCACTAGTATATCGAGAAAGATGTCTATAAGAAGTGAAAGGAGTAGATAATGATCGACAATCAACAAGACCAGTGCAATGTAGTAAATCAAGTAACTAGCAATGTTAAGACAAGTGTAAAACATCCAAATCCATGAGTGTAAACTGAGAATGTAAGCGCCCAATTAAGCCAATAACAAAATTAGAAGAGCTCCCAATAATAATTATGTCATCAACATAGATCAAGACATAACAGAATATCAAATCCCGACTGTAAAAAAGAGAGATACATCTTAAAGACACTAGGTAAAACCGTGGTTCTAAAACAAGGTTTCCACGGCCGAGTAGTCCCCAAGTAACCGCTTCAACGTAGGCTGCCGATGTGACTTTCTTCAACTCCGCCTAATTACTCGGAATCGATCAAACGCAGTCAACCTTGGTCAGAATCAGATCTACTAGGTCAACTGCGGGCTGAGTTTGACTTAAACAAATAAAACACAATTTCTATGCCTATTATATTAAAGAATGAATATCATTTTCACATGTTTTGTTATATATATGTATATATTACTAAATTTATGTTATTTGATATATATTTAATTTCTGAAAATTAATTTCTTTATAATTTAACATGTCCAAGTACTCCTCAAGTACTCTCCGCTTATACCGAGTACTCTCAACTCCTCGGTGGACCGACTAGGGAGCGCCTAGCGACTTTTGCTACCATTATCAAGCAAAACGGTAGCTAGCTTGGAAAACAAAGCTCTAGGAGCCTACTTTAGGCCATAAAAATTTCCTTCTACATATAACAAACAAAATGTGGTCAAGATGACTTAAAAAAACATGGGAGCTAGGTCATATACAAAGTATCAAAAAAAATCGCCAAGTAAGAACGCATTGTTGACATCAACCTAACGAATAGGCCATCTTCGAGAGAAAGTGACTGAAAGAACTAGACGAATAGTAATAGGTTTGACCACAGGAGTAAAAGTCTTAACGTTGTCAATATCCTCAGTCTGCTGAAAGCTCTTGGCAACTATTCGGGCTTTATAATGACTCACTGATCCATCAGGATTATGTTTAATCATGTAAACCCACTTACAACTAACAATGTTACCGTTAGTGGGAGCCTGAACTAGAGGTCAAGTCTAGTTAGCATGAGGCGCATCAATCTCAAGATTCATCACATCCCACCAAAAAGATTACTGCTGAGCCTATCGAAATGTGGAAGGCTTAGTGGTGGGAGTAGTAGAGACATGAAAAAACACAAGATCAGGAAACTGACTCGGCTGTTGTGTATGATCATGAGATCGTGTAACCATCGGGTGAGTCGGAATCGGAGAGGAGAAAGAAAATTAGGTGAAGGAATACCATGAGAGGAGATAACAGGAGAAGATAAGGAATGAATAATACTAGGAGATGAACATGAAAGAGAAGAAACAAAAGTCAGAAGTGAAGGACAAGGAACGAAGAATGGTATATAATCTGAAGAAGCTATGGGAGTAGTAGAACTCCCTAGAATGTCAAAAATCAACTCATGGAATTGAACATGTCGAGAAGTATATGTACAGGACGTGTGAGGATCATAACCAAGATAACCGAGATAAGATGAGGTGGAGCATAGCCAACAAGGATACAAGGAGTAGACTTGGGTGAAAGTGTATCCACTTGAGTATCACCTAGAAAAGAATAGCACAAACACACAAAAGTACGAAGAAGAGAGTAAATGGGATGAGATCCAAATAGAACCTCGTAAGGAGATCAGTTAATAAGGAAGGAAAAAGTGGCATATGCATCATACTAGAATTTCTCTAGTAACCGAGCATGAAACAATAAACCTCAAACAAACTCAGAAATATTGTAGTTTTTGCGCTTATCAACTCTATTCTATTGGGGTGTATAGGGATATCAAGTGCGATAAGCAATACTAGAATCTGAAAGAAAACGAGCCATAGAAACATGAATGAGGATAGGAGCACCGTCACATTGAAGGTATATGATGTTAATGGAGAAGTGGTTCTCAACTAGAGTTTTAAAATGACGAAAGCAATGAACCACTTGGGAACAACAAGTCAAAGGATACATCCATGTAAATTGACTAAAATCATTAATGAAAGTAATGAAAGGGATTGAATGTCACAATCAATATGAGCTTGAGCTGTAGGCTTGGTGGGAGTAGGTGGGGGTAAGGTAGTTGGAGGTTGGAAGATTAGGGAGAACTATTGTAAAAGGGATTGAATTTCACTGTAAACATGAGTTTGAGGTGTAGGCTTCGTGGACTCACTTTCATGTTTCAAAATTAATGTGTGCATGGAAGCTACACAAACTTTGGGAAGCAAAGTATGAATGGCTGTAGGAGAGGCGGAAGAAACTACTGGCTTTTCGTTCAAGGTCATCGGTCGACCTTTAAAAGTGAATGATATAGATGGAACCGAAAAATCTGTTGTGATGCGGACTAAGGAGGTTAACCAAGTTTTAGAATCTGAATTTGATATTGTTGTGATTGTTTAAGATAAAATCAATGAAAAAAGATAAACGATTGTGAAATAGTGCACGGAAACAATAAACTTTGAAATCACAACAATTGAGACATTGGTTCATTAACATGCTTTTGTAAACTTTGATTCACATATGCATGCAATATTACAACTCCCCCTCGGCCTAAGATCACTCGTATTTGTTCTTATAAAATTTTAGAAGGAAAGTGAGGAATAGAACAGTATAAGCACTGTTCATTTACAGTATAATTCAGAACACAGAGCATTGTGCGCTGAAGTCACTCTGATAGTGACATTTAACAACTAGCAAACTCTAACCTCGGTTATATCTAAACATTGTTACATTAAATTACATAATAGACTCTGTTGACAACAACTACTAAGATATCCTCTATTGAGCTTCAACCTTTGATGGTCTTCAGCAAACCTTTGCTTCAACAGCCCTTTTATTCTTCATCAGAGTATATCTCTAATAGACCTTTGGTTTCCAGCAGATCTTTGGCTTTAACTGATCTTGTAAACAGTCTTTAAGTATGAGTAGAGTTTAGAGAGCAGCAGATCTTCTAACTACTGTTCAGAAGGATCCGATGTTATAGATTATTTTGGCTTTCTAATTATCTGTTCTTTTGTAGGGTTCAATAGATCATCTAACAACCTCCCCCTAGAACAGATCATGCCAGAACTAATCTTTATTGCTGATCTTTATCTCTCATCAACATTTCCCTGATGTTCCCTTGAATTGTAACTCAAAGTTTAGGGAAATCATGTCTTCAAAATCCCTTTCAAGCTCAGGTTCACTAGATCTTGGAGGTCAGTTGCATCCAGACCATATGCATCCTTCATTCTTAGCTTTTGTGCTTCAACATCTGATTTGAGCAAGATCAACTTGTCACACCCCAACCGATGGCGGAAACATCGGGATGAGACAAAAATGAGATTGCAAGAGACTTTATAACTCTAATTGTGACAAGTATTTAATAATTGATTTTTACGTTGCTTGAACTAGGAGCACCACAAGTTTAAAATAAATAATGTACCATAAGTATTCAAGTAAATAAACTTCATTTCATTAAAATGATTTTTGTACAAATATTAGAATCAAGATACAACAGGATTGAAAATAAATTACTGTACAACGAACATTAAAATTTAAATGCGTTTCTAGGTAATCCTACTAGATTCATCTGTCACAATCCTGCAACATGTAATAAAAGCATGGATCAGTACAAAAGCACTAGCGAGCATATAAGTTTGAATATGAGTATATGTATGAAAGTTTGTCTCAAATCTACATGGCATTTTATATTCAAGTTGAAACGAGCATACATAAACAACTTACGCATAGCAAATAGTATATAATTAAAATCTTTAACTAGCATGCATAACAACCTAAGCGTAACAATATCATGGGACTACAAGTTGAAACTAACAAGCATAAACAACCTAAGCATAAAAATATCATGGGAATACAAGTTGAAACTAACAAGCATAAACAACTAAGCATAACAATGAACGTGTTCGATGGTTTGAGTGTTTAAATATAATTGATTGCCTATTTGGATTTTGTATATATGTTGCACCCAAAAAATGCGTTAAAGCGTAAAAAGGGTCGAGTATGCTCACAGTTTTGAAAAGTTTCCTTTGGTGATTCCATGAAGAGTTGGAGGTTGGAGCTTCAAAACTTCCTTTAAAACACTTAATGTTTTCTTTTTGAACTCTTAGAGTTTTCTTCCTTGCTTGGAAGATTTGAGAGAAGTAGAGAGGTTGAAAGAAGAATGGTTGGAACACTTAGTGTCCTTTTAGAATTCTTAGAATTCTTAATTTAGATAGATTAAGAGAATTAGAGAGATGGAGAGAAGAATGGTGTGAAGAAAATGGTATAAGGAGGTTGGTATTTATATGTAGAGAAGGTGAAAAAGGGTGAAATATGATTGGTTAAAAAAGGTGGAAGAGGATTGAAAAGATGATTGGTGAAGAAAAGAGGTGGAAAAGGGTGAAATATGATTGGTTAAAGAAGGTGGAAGAGGATTGAAAAGATGATAGGTGGAGAAAGGAGGTGGAAAAAGGTGAAATATGATTGATTAAAGAAGGTGGAAGAGGATTGATGAGGTGGAAAGATGATTGGTATGTTTCTTGGTATTTCTTGAGTATACATTATGTAATTGAGTATATATAAAAAAGTATAAAAGTATAATTCAAGTATTGAGGATGTGCGTATAAGTATTTATATGTATAATTGTGTCGGTTTGCGTATAAATACGTATTTAAATGATCGGTTGTGTGAATAAAAAAAGATATATATGTTTAAAATATGAATTTTTATTATGATTAACGCCTTAAATTGTGAGATTGAAATTAAAAAACGAATGTAAGGTTTCTAAAATTAGAATATGAATACGAACATTTTTAAAATAGAAATACGAATTTCCGAGGCGTTACACAATTCATGGGTGTCTGAGGATGACTTCCATTTTAGAATTTTTGAACCATATGGTTTTCTTAGGTGAATAATTATTTCTAATGAGTTAGGTGATTGAAGCCTGCTGACAAGACTTTTCACATCTTCTTTTAGTTTGTCACTTGCAGGATTCGTATGATAAAGCAGTTGATTTTTGATTCCATCCTTTCTGTGTTCTTAAAACCTATGTGCATCATCCTCAGCCATCTGCTTTTGCCTTTTTCCTTGGTTCAAGCCAATTATGGATAAGATAGTGGTTGAGGAATGATTTTTAAGGGTTTGGGTATGTTAAGGGAGAACTGTTGTTGGATAGGTTGGCTTTCTGGGAACTGTAGGGTCTTTCTTTCTGAGCTCTTCTAGTCTCTTGTAAGTGTCTACCACTCTGGACTAAGACCATCTTTCAACAGACCTTAGATTACAATAGTTTGCAGCAACCAGTTCTTCTCTCATTCTTTTAAGCTTCAAAGCCTTGTTTTGATCCACTTATTTGTACTTCTTCCAATCAGGTGATGCTGGCTTGTGTAAAGGATCTTTGATCATTTCTTGAATTCTGCCAATTTCTTCCTTAAGAGCATTTGTGGACCAGTCTTTAAACTATGCTTTGGTAGCTTTGTAACGTTTAGGTTGCATTATGTGGTCAAGGTAATCATGTTCAGTTCCTCATCAAGCCCAGGATTTGCTGGCTTCTCAGATGTAGACTTACTCAGGTCCTTAGCATAATCTTCAATTCTTCTAACCTTGCTAAGCTCATGTGACAAGATTCCCTGAATATCCCTATCATCTTTCCCTTTGCTCATCTCTTTAGAAATGTTCTCAGCCTGTTTAGCTTTTAGTTTCAAATACTCATCAACATTGTTAGGCTTTCTGTAACCAAAGAGAGATGGGAACGATCTTTTTGATGGATCCTCTTCTGTGTAGAACAATCCCTTTTGACACACATAAATTATCCAACTCCTTATTTTTAAACTCTGTTCCATTGTCACTCCTAAAGACTTTTACTAGCAGGTCAAGTTGTTTTTCAACTTGTTTTACAAAATTTTGCAAAATGTTTGCAGTCTCATCTTTGGAGTGCATGAAATAAGTCCATGTAAACCTTGAAAATCATTAACTATGACAAGACAATATCTCTTCTTTTTAAGACACATGATTTTTACAGGGCCAAAAAGTCCATGTGTAACAATTGTAAACACTGGCTTGTTTTGGACTCTTCAATGGATTTGTATGAACTTTTATGTTGTTTACCTTTTGAACAGGAAACACAGTGTTCATCACAGGTGAATTGTTTTGATGGAATACCTCTTACAAGACCTTGTTTTGAGAGTGTGGTGATAGTTTTGAGATTTGTGTTACCAAGTCTTCTACGCCATAGTTCTGTCTCTTTGTTAGAGAACGAACATGCATTAGACAATGGATTATCTTTCAACATATCAACCACATACACATTGCCACTCTTATGAGCAACAAGTTATGCTTTGCTCTCAGCTATGATTTGATCAATCTTTTTAACCACTTCAGGCCTAATAATCTGACAAGTTTTCTTAGTGAAGAATGACCCATAGCCTTTGTCACTCATTTGAGATACACTAAGAAGATTAAATTTCAGATTGTCAATAAGATTGACATGCTCAAACTTGAGTTTCCCAGCCTGCACTGTCCCTGACCTCAATACCCTTGCCTTTTGAATTGTTACCAAAGGATATATTACCCCCTCCATGTCCCATAAAATCTTTGAGAAGGGCTCTACATCCTGTCATGTGCCTGGAGCCTCCATTATCTACGTACCATAAATTATCAAGGCAAGTAGAAGCTCCCTGCACATTAGTAAACAATTAGTTTAGGTGAGTTTCCAAAGCCAAAATGACTTTAGATGGGGTCACAGACATTCCAGCCTCAAGTCCAGGAATATGGTCAGAGTTTTGAACAGGGTTTGGTAACATTTGTTGTGAACCATTTCTTATTAAGTGATCATAACCATGAGGCTGCCTGTTAACTCTTGGTTTTGATGGTCTTTTGTAGACGTCATAGCCAAGTGGTACACTCTTGTAAGCAGGTTGGTGATATCCTCTTGGAAATTTATTAGCTGGTGGTGCATCTGTTACCTGAACCTCTCTTGGAGCAGATGTTATATTCAATTGTTTGGTAACAGATGTTTGGACAAGGACAAAGTATGTTTGGTCTTTTCTTTTCTTGAACTCTCAAGTGTTTTAGATTTATACTCATTTCCTTTTGACATCAAAAATTTTGAGATAAACACACTCTTGAGTTGTGGTTTGTTCTACCACAGATTGTGCAATTGGGTGAATCAATAATCACACTTGTTTTGTTGATATCATAAGCTTTTAGAAGAAAACAGTTTTTAGTAACATGATTCTTCTTTTCACATAAATCACAAAACAAATTTGATATTTTCTCTTTTTTCTTCCCTTTTCTGACTTTTTGTCAGTAACTTTCAAGTGTATGATCTTAACTTTGGGTGCTTACCCCATCAATGGTTGAGAAATCCATTGGCTTAAAGTTTTCAAGAATGTCACAATCATCAGACCATAATGGTTTAATTGATATTTAAATTTCCTTAAAAGTTGAGGATCCTTCATGTCTTTCTAAAACAATTTTCTTTCCAGTTTGATCAGTGACTTTGATTTCTTGACCAGGCAAATTTGTGGGAGTAATCTCAACCAATCAGGACTCATTTACAACAATGTTTTGAGAAATTAGGTCATTTTTCGGAAAACCTATGCCAAACTTCACATTGCTTTTGATTTGGTTTTCCAAATCACCTCATAACCTTTACAGTATTCTACCCGTTTTTCACAAGTGATTGGGTAGATTCAAGCTCATTTTTACAACTTTGATATTTTTCTATTATTGTTTGGAGCTAGTCCTTGGTTATGCTTGATTCATGTTTGAGACTGTTGATTTCAGATTGTATTTTCAAACAGTTTTGATTTTAACTCTTTTGCAACTTTTTCAAACTGAATTTCATCATCTATAAGTTTCTAAGATTTTCATTACCTTTTTTATGTTAGCAAAAGAAATCATAATTTTGTCTGAACATAGGTCTTTAAGGACCTGAGGTGATACCTTAGTAACAACCATCATGGTACAGTCACATTCTTCTTTACAAACACTAGAATCCCATGGGTCTGACAGAGATTTTTCCTGCTTTTCACCAACCTTCTCTTCTGAAACATCTGCTACGACATCATCGCAAACATCATTAGAAATAGACACCACTTCCTCATACTCAACCCCTTCAAATATTGTATCTAGTGCCATAAAGCAAAAATCATCATGTTTCTTTTCAGTATTGGAAACTAGAGCAAATTTTTCATCAGTAAGTTCTTCAGGTAAGCTACGCCGATCAACAAAGCCTTGTGTTAAGCTCTGTTGACTGGTCTCTGCTGGAGCAGAAGTTTGTGTAACTTGTGGTGCATGTTGCACTTGAACCTGAGGACTTTGGGCTTGAACATACTGTATCTAAGGAATAGTGGTTTGGACATATTGAACTGGAACAATGGTTACAAGGTATAGAGCAGTTTTTGCATATGTGGAGCAGGGGTATATTGGGAATAATGGACAGTGTTTTGAGTGTGTTGAGGTCTAGGGCTAGGATGTGTGACAATTGGTCCGGGTGATTGTGTTCTACATTATCTAGCAAAATTATCTAGCCTATTAAACTTGTAGCATTTAGTTTTGGACTTATCCAACCCAACTTTTAACCCCCCACGCAACCTTGGAATCTTCCTGCTAGTTCTCTCCTAAATTAGCTTGTTCTTACACTTAGTAAGGAAAGTTGGTGCAGTATGTCCATCTTTTCTATATCAGTTGGATCAAAATGTTGCAAATCATTTAATTCAAAGGATAAGTTGTTAGAAACTTTGTTTTCCCCAGTTGCTGCAAAAGCATGACTTGGTAGGCTAGAATCAGAGTTAAAATTGCCACCAGATGTTATGTCAATAAATTGATCATAAGCCTGATCCTTACTACCACCAGTGGTTTCTTCATGACCAAAAAGTGTTGTACAACCAAAAGCATAGTCATCAGCAACCTTTCCTGACTCTTGTAGCTTATTTTTCTGGTTAAGCTCTCTCTCATAAGTGAGAAGCCTACCATGAAGCTAAGTCAAACTCGTCTCTTTAAACAAAACAGAATTTCTCGTTACAAAGGCAATAGTGTCACGTTTTTCTGGTAGTGATCTTAAAAATTGGGCATTCAAAGTAGAATTTGCAAAATTAACATCTACCAGTTTTAACTCACCAATTAGACAACTAAACCTTTCAAATTGTTGAGTTAATGACTCTCCTTTGACGTGACAGAATGTTTCATATTGTCGGTTCAAAACTTCTCTGTTGTTTTCAATAACTTCTTCAGTACCATTGAATTGCTCTTTCAAAGTGTCCCATAACTCTTTTGCACTATTGCAATGCTACATGCCAGCACAGATATCATTTGCCAAAGAAGTGGCCACGATACTAAATGCCTTAGCATCTAGCTCAATTTTCTGGAAATCTTGCACGGAGTAGTTTTTAGGACTCTTTGGTACTTTGACCTTAGCGTCCTCAATATTCGGCACCATTGGAACATGAGGTCTAAAGATAACCGACTTCCAGCAACCGGTGTTTTGCTGAGCAAGTATATGACCTATCCGACATTGCCAGATGTTATAAATCTGATCTGACAAGTATGGGTGATTTATACATGGTGCCAGTGTTATGTGGATCTTGTGGATTTTGTGACATTTTGATTGTTTACAAACATAATTTTTGTTTCAAAACTTTGACGGTAAATCAATTTTACTCTGTTTTAAATACAAAGAACAAACGCAATCAGTGATAAGAGATGATCTGTTTATGTCAAATTGATTGTTAAATAAAGTTTGATTGACCAAGCTTTGATACCAATTGTTAAGATCTGAGTTTGATATTGTTGTTATTGTTTAAGATGAGATCAATGAAAGAAGATAAACAATAGTGAAACAGTGTAGCGGAAACAATAAACACTGAAATCACAACAATTGAGACATTGTTATCATTAACATGCTTTTGTAAACTTTTATTCACATATGCCTAAGGTCACTTCTATTTTTTGTAGAGAATGTTAGAAGGAAAGTGATGAATAAAATAGTACAGGCACTGTTTTATTTATAGTACAATTCAATCCACTGAGCATCTTAGGCTGGCGTCACTCTGATAGTGACATTTAACAACTAAAAAACTCTAACATCTGCTATATCTAAACACTGTTACATTAAATTACATAATAGACTCTATTGAAAACAACTACTGAGATATCCTCTATTGAGCTTCAACCTCTGTTGGTCTTCAACAGACCTTTGCTTCAACAACCCTTTTATTCTTCATCAGAGTTTATCTCTAACAGACCTTTGGTTTCCAGCAGAGCTTTGCCTTTAACAGGTCTTGTAAGCAGTCTTTAAGTATGCGCAGAGTTTAGAGAGCAGCAGATCTTCTAACTACTGTTATGAAGGACCAGATGTTATAGATTATTTTGGCTTTCCAATCATCTGCTCTTTTGTAGGGTTGAATAGACCCAACACCAAGCTACACCCAACACAACATTCGCCCCTTCGATAGGTAGGACATACATGAAATGTCAAAATTTTTTTGTGAAAGTACCACCATGATTTGCGGACAAATCTGGCATAGTGTAGAAAATCCCCGTTACCTATTATAACCAAGAACGGACAAATATGGTCCACTAGTAACTTGAGGAGGGAAGCGATTTGGGGATGTATGATGTTGTGAGTGCTCCCTGAATCGACCAAAATCAGAACTGGGTAGCCCAGAATATTACCAGTGATTTTCAAGGTTTTGGGGATGTGAGACCTTGCAAAGCCGTAGTTGAAAGGGATAGAAATTGTGGTTGGGTGGGAGGGTGTGGGGAGCCTGGTGCTTCATCACTAAAATTGATCAAGGGCACAACGGTATCGAGGTAGTCATAGTCAATGACCAAGCGGAACTATGGTGGATTAAACTGGTGTCCTGGGTGGTATTTTTCTGGGAAACGGAAGCACAACCCAACGACTTTGTCCTGTTGAATTTCATCTGGTGATAAACGGTTGAAAGGTAGGGTGGTGGTGTAACATTTGTAAAAATCGGGTCTCCAAAACTCGCTCCGTTTTGTAATCAAGTACCAAGTTATAAAAGTTGCATTAATTATTTATGATTATTTTGAGTTAAAACGACACATAATTAATAAATAAACTAAACTATAAAAATTATATTTGATAAAAAGTTAAAATAAAATAAATAAAAAATATATGAAGCTGCCGGGACTCGAACCCGGGTCAGCCAAGACTCTTTAACAACTTAACATTCATTCCCTAAACCACTCCGCCACAATGTGTTTTCTGTTAACTCTAGGAAAACAAATGAAATTTATACACAAACTCAGTTTAACCGAAGGCGCCATCTGAGAAACGTTAATCGGCAAACCAAGCGTCAAATCGATTGTTTACCTCACACATTCAGTTATAACCGATGCACGACGGTTTCTAATCAATCAGAAATTGATTAAACTTAAAGACTCATCATTGTTGATTTTAAAACCGAAAAAGAACATCAAGTTCTGAATAACTCAAACTCCAACACTCTCGCGATTCAGAGATATCATACCAATACTCCAATTCCTTTTCGTCGCATTTTCAGACCATCAGAGCGCCTAAATCAGTTCGCCGGAATTCTCTGCAAAAGTCGCCGGAAAACCGTATTCAACACAAACCGGTAAAATACTTCTACTTTACGGTTTCAATCTATTGTTAGAACCTTACTAACATTAACCCATCGCTCAAAATCAACCACAGACGACATTGCTGGACTTTCTGTGTTCGCCGGAAAATTTCTGGAATTGCCGGAAACTCGTTAATTACCGGTATGCACATTCCAACGTACTGATAATCAATACTCACTAGTTCAATTTCATATCTAATCCCTTAAACCTGTTAATAGATTCTCTCAGCCAAAGGTTCAAAAACAGAGCCGACAAGTTTCGCCGGACTCTCTGAAGAAGACAACCTGTTCGGTATCTTCTTTCCCCAAACTGTTCGGTTTAATGCATTCAAGCTAGACATCATGTTTATTAACTAATTTAATCACGAATCGGATTGTTGATTGATGTCTGCGTTCGTAATGAAGAAGACGAGTTCAGTAATGACTTAAGATTAATTATAATCGGAATTTTAAACGGGTTAGACACAGAGTCCAGCGGTGGACTGTGTGCAAACAAAAACTATACACGTCCCGAGTTTGATCCCTGCTATACGCACGCCTTGTGTAATAACATGCCTTTTTGATCAAGAACTAAACCGGGTTAAATCAGATAGTTGTTAAGTATAATAAAAACCGAGATAATAACCGGGTTAGACACACAGTCCAGTGGTGGACTGTGTGCAACATGAACTACACGTCGCGCGTTCGAAACTCGTCACGAGCACCGGTCCAATTGAATTAAAACGTTTTTGCAAATAAAGGAAATTTCGGTTAATTCAAATAAGTGTATAAATATAATTAAAAACGAGTTTATTTCGGGTTAGACACGTAGCTCAGTTGGTAGAGCTGTGTGCACGCGAACGGGAGGTCGCCGGTTCGAATCCCACCCGGCGCAGATTTATTCGCTGACCGAACCGGTCAACGGTCAACGCTAAAAAATAATATATATTTTTTTTATATTTTTATTTATTTAATTTAATTTAAAAATCAATTAAAAATACTTAAAAATAACATTTTTAAAGATAGAAAATAGCCATAAACTCACAAAAATATATCTAAAAATTTCATTAAAATCCTTAATAAAATCCATCCATTTAATATATTTTTCCATTATTAGTTAGGTTAGTATTCCTCGTCGATCCGCTCATCTAAATCGTGCGCATCTCACCATCTCCAATTCAACGCACCCAATGTGAGTGAATCTTACAAATTCCCCGTTTTTAATCACGTTTTTGGGGTGTATCATGTGTCTTTGTTTATATACATATTATAACTAAACCATTGTGCATACATCATATCATGAACATGTGTATTTAGTTTTTTGCTGTTGAGTATTTATTATTGGATGCAATTTATTATTTCAGTACATGCAATTGCCGAGGCCGCCGCTCCCCATTTATGCGCGTTGAGCTTGTTCCCCATTTTATTATGCGGTTCAACCTGGCGTGCCCGCATACGATCGGCTCCGTTTGATTGAGCCTTGATCGCACAGTTTATTTTACATTTTCAGTACATGCTATACGATCGGCTCCGTTTGATTGATCGCACAGTTCATTTTATTTTTTCAGTACATGCAATACGATCGGCTCCGTTTGATTGAGCCTTGATCGCACAGTTCATTTATGTTAGTTATCGTATGATATTGGTATGTTCATGTATGCTGCCATGTGTTATTGTATGTTATAGTTGAGACTACTATTTGCCATTACTTGATTACTTACATTTGCTCATCTATGATTATGCACAATATTTCATTGATAAACTAACCATAAAATCATTAGCAAATGTTTATCTAATAAGGTTCACTCGCCAACTTATGTTGACCCAAAAAACTCCCATTTTACACATGATACAGGTGAACCAGCAGCAGCTAGGAACACATAGGACCTGGATTAGAAGAATAAAACGATTTAGTATTGGGATTGTTATGTTTGGTTATTTCCTTTGTATTGAATGAACATGTTTGGATGTTTGAAAATGTAACTTTGACTTTATTAATTATGAAACATAATAGTAAATGTCATGTGCTTTGGTGATAACCCAATTATGCCCCGACTCTTATTTCCGCTGCGGGTCGGGGTGTGACAGATTGGTATCAGAGCCATGACTATAGGGATATAGGATAGGTTATTAGACCCTTAGAGCCTATACTATAGTCGATTAGAAACTTATAAGAATTTTGTGTGTTATATGCCAAATTTCATGATGTTATTATGTTTTATGTTAAATGTTACATTTGATATTGTGCAAGCATGTTCATAAGTATGTATTATCATATAATGCCTATCATGAAATCGTATGCTCATAACATATCACATCCATGAAAGCACACACCACATCATGATTGTTTTTACAATGATTTTCGTGTTTTCAAATCTCATCAAAGTGAGTTCTCATGACGGGCATGTAGTAACTGGAAGGGTACCAGTACCGGTAGTCGGAACGTCCTGTCTAGGCTGGCATTCGTATAAATCCAAAATAAAGGACCAGTTTGCCTACCTGGGGACTAACGATGAGAGTACGAAGTACCTATTAGGCCA
This sequence comes from Scalesia atractyloides, assembly GCA_947069175.1. Taxonomy (NCBI): domain Eukaryota; kingdom Viridiplantae; phylum Streptophyta; class Magnoliopsida; order Asterales; family Asteraceae; genus Scalesia; species Scalesia atractyloides. The sequence continues at coordinate 13,236,691 of CAMTDV010000019.1, forward strand.
AAGCATGCTATACCAAACGTCGTGTGAGCTAATCCCACTTTGAGTTGTCATTGTGTCTACACCTGGACACGTTCCGACCAAACATCTCATGAACATATTTTGTGGTTTGCATTCGGGGGATGCGAGTGTTAAATTGCCAATACTAATGTGAATCCTACCAAGCCAATAGCCATGGGGGCCCACATGACTATGTAGGTGAAGGTATGGGGGACATTTGAGGCCCAACATGAGCGAACCCATGATATCCTATGGATGTAGTTGCATTATTGAATTTTATGTTATTTTCATTTTCTTAAAGACACATGACACCTAAAAAAAAAAACACCATAAACTCACAATCTTCTCATTTTATGATCCTGTAGATGTCGTCTAGACAGCATTGAAGGAGTAAAAGATCGGGAAAGTCTCAGGAACATTTGACCACTCATATCGCGAAACAAATGGCCACGATATTGCCTGACATCGTGGTACAAGTACAACAAGCCCTTGCTACAAATCCTACTAACCCTCCTCAACAACAGGACCAGAACATCGACAACCCTCCTACCAATAAGTGCTCTTACAAACATTTTAAGTCCTGTGATCCTCTTAAATTTGAAGGGACAGAGGGTGTCACTGCTCTCCTACATTGGTTCGAGGAGATGGAAAACACCTTCCTAAACTGCAATTGTCCTGAGGATCGCAAGGTTCGTTATGCCACCGGGAGACTACTTGGTGTAGCTCTCACTTGGTGGAATACTGAGAAAGGGAAGAGGGGAACTGAAGATGCGATGGCCTTAACTTGGGAGGAGTTAAGGGAAATCATGACTAGGCGTTTCTGTCCTAGAAGTGAAATTAAGAAGTTGGAGGATGAATTTCATGCCTTAAAGCAAAAGGAGGGTGATCACTCTACCTACAACAAGAGGTTTTTGGAGTTGAACCAAATGGTTCCAAATCTGTTCACACCAACCTACCGTCTGATCGAGCATTATATTCGAGGACTTCCCTCGAAAATCCAAGATTCAGTTCTCAGCGTTTCACCGGTAACACTTGAAGCTGCCATGGAGTTGGCAACTGAACTGACCGAAAACCGAATTCGCAATGGGAAGTTCAAAGAAGAGAAGAAGAAAGCCCCTGTTGAGGGACAAACCTCAAACCACCCCATTCCTTCCTCTAAGTTTGCTAACAAGAGGAAGCGTAACACCAGGAATTTTGCAGTCACCCAAACCAACACCCCTATTCCTGCTGCACCCATCACTCAAGTCACTCCTTCACCCGCGCCATACAGAATACCCTACACAGGCCCATTACCAAAATGTAACCGTTGTCAGTATCACCACTCCCCTGATCATCCTTGCCAATACTGCACCGGCTGCGGTCGCGCAGGACATACAGTTCAAAACTGCCGCATGCCTCAACGAACAAACCGCCACCAACCTTTAACCCAAACCCACCAACAGTTAATGGGTCAAGCACAACAACAACTACCATTTCCACCCACTTAACATTTAGCCCAAACATACTATCAACCCAATTACCCTATGGGCCAACCTATGCGGGCTTGTTTCAATTGCGGCGACCCAAGTCATTTCAGAAACACATGTCCAAGGCTGGTTAATATCATTCATGCTCAGGCCCAAGCCAACCCAGTGAACCAAGCGAACCAAGCTCCTCCACCTGCAAGAGGAAGAGCTTTCAATATTAACGTGAACCAGGCCAGAGCTGACGGCAATGTGGTCAACGGTACGTTTCTTATAAATGGTAGATATGCCTCTATGTTATTTGATACTGGTGCGGATAGAAGTTTTGTGTCATTAGAATTTGAACCCATCTTAAGCAAAAATCGGGATAAGCTCGCGGAATCCATAACGGTGGAAGTTGCGGACGGAAAACCAGTTTCATTAGACTCTATTTTACGCAACTGTACACTCACCTTAAACGACCACGATTTCTCAGTCGACCTTATTCCTATGAAGCTGGGAAGTTTCGACATCATAATCGGTATGGATTAGCTCAGTCAACATCATGCGGAAGTTGTATGTCGTGAAAAATTTATTTGTATTCCTCTTTCAAACGGTCAAACTCTTCGAATCATTGGAGAAACCTCGTCGAAAGGGCTCAGCTTAATGTCTTGTCTTCAAGCTCGAAAATATCTTCGTAAGAATTATGTCGCGTTTTTAGCCAATATCATAAAAAAGGGAACCTCAGAGAAGAAACTTGAAGACATTCCTGTAGTAAAAGATTTTCCACAAGTTTTTCCTGATGACATTTCAGGACTTCCTCCAATCAGAGATGTCGAATTCCGTATTGATCTTATACCTGGTGCTACACCAGTTGCAAAGTCTCCATATAGGTTAGCCCCCTCTGAAATGCAAGAGCTAGCCAGTCAATTGCAAGAGTTGACTGACAAGGGATTCATACTTCCTAGCTCATCGCCTTGGGGTGCACCTGTCCTTTTTGTAAAGAAGAAAGATGGATCTTTTCGTATGTACATCAACTACAGAGAGCTCAACAAGTTAACCATCAAAAATCGCTATCCTTTACCTCGCATTGATGATCTTCTTGACCAACTACAAGGTGCCAGCTGCTTTTCGAAAATCGATCTTCGATCTGGCTATCATCAGCTTATAGTGCATGGAGAAGACGTCCCTAAAACTGCATTTCGAACTCGTTATGGTCACTATGAATTCATGGTTATGCCATTTGGATTAACCAACGCACCAGCTGTCTTCATGGACCTAATGAACAGAGTCTGCAAACCTTACCTTGATCGATTTGTTATAGTTTTCATCGACGATATTCTTATTTATTCAAAATCTAAAGCTGATCATGAGCGTCATCTTTGACTCGTTCTTGCACTTCTAGAAAAGGAAAAGCTTTATGCCAAGTTCTTTAAATGTGAATTCTGGTTAAAAGAGGTGCAATTCCTCGGGCATGTAGTCAATGACAAAGGAATACATGTTGACCCTTCAAAGATCAAAGCAGTTCAAGAACGGCAAGCTCCACGTACACCAACTGAAGTAAGATCTTTTCTTGGACTAGCTGGCTATTATCGTCGGTTCATTTCAAACTTCTCTCGCATTGCTGTGCCACTCACGGCTTTAACCCATAAGGGAAAACCATTCGTATGGGGACCCAAGCAAGAAGAAGCTTTTCAAACTCTTAAACAAAAACTTTGTAATGCACCAATCCTCACTCTTCCTGAAGGTTGTGATGATTTCGTAGTCTATTACGACGCGTCAGGGCAAGGATTAGGTTGCTTTCTCATGCAAAGAGGAAAAGTCATAGCTTATGCCTCGAGGCAACTCAAGACACATGAAAAGAACTACACCACTCATGACCTAGAACTTGGAGCCGTTATATTCGCTCTTAAGATATCGAGACATTATCTCTATGGTACTAAGTGTGAAATATACACTGACCACAAGAGTCTTCAACATATCTTCAATCAAAAAGAGTTAAATATGAGGCAACGAAGATGGGTCGAAATCCTGAATGATTACGACTGTGAAATTAGATACCACCCTGGTAAAGCAAATGTGGTGGCTGATGCACTTAGTCGAAAGGGTTATGCGAACTCCATTCATCTTCTATGTTCGCAAATTATAACCGACATTAAAGATCAAATTCGAGAAGCTCAACACGTTTCAATAACAGAAGAAGATGTACGAAAAGAGATGTCCTGTGGAGCCGAGCTAAAACTTGAAACTAAATCAGACGGTATCCTGTATTACCTAGATCGTATCTGGATTCCTAACCACAACAATCTTCGTGAAACTCTTATGAATGAAGCTCACAAAACGCGATATTCTATACACCCAGGAGCCGATAAGATGTATCAAGACCTACGATACACCTATTGGTGGCCTGGAATGAAGAAGGATATTGCCGTTTTTGTTTCCAAGTGTCTCACGTGTTCCAAGGTGAAGGCTGAACACCAAAGACCCTCAGGACTTCTAGTCCAACCAGAAATACCTGTATGGAAGTGGGAAAATATAACCATGGATTTCATTACCGGGTTACCTCGCACTTCTGGTGGGTATGACACTATATGGGTGATTATAGACCGACTTACAAAATCAGCTCACTTTATTCCTATCCGCGAAGATTTCAAGAACGAAAAGCTTGCTCGTATTTATATCAACGAAATCGTAAGCCGACATGGGGTACCATTAAGTATTATTTCTGATCGTGATGGTCGTTTCACCTCACGAACATGGCAAGCAGTACAATCCGCTATGGGCACACGATTAGATCTCAGTACCGCCTATCATCCTCAAACTGATGGACAGTCTGAGCGCACCATTCAAACTCTTGAGGATATGCTTAGAGCATGTGTCATAGACTTCAAAGGAAATTGGGACGCCCACCTACCATTAGTTGAATTTTCGTACAACAACAGCTATCATTCGAGCATCGGCATGGCACCTTTTGAAGCCTTATATGGTCGAAAGTGCCGATCTCCTGTGTGTTGGCACGAAATTGGGGAAGCACAAATTACTGGTCCAGAATCGATCCAAGAAACCACAGATAAGATCCATCAAATTCGAAACAATCTTCTAGCGGCTCAAAGTCGTCAAAAGAGTTATGCAGATAAACGACGGAAGCCCTTAGAGTTTAACATTTGTGATCATGTGCTTTTAAAAGTATCACCGTGGAAGGGAGTAGTTCGTTTTGGTCAAAAGGGGAAGCTAGCACCACGTTACTTAGGACCTTTCAAGATACTCGAAAGAGTAGGTCCTGTAGCATACAAGCTTGACCTACCAGAAGAACTCAACAGGATTCATCCCACCTTCCACGTGTCGAACATGAAGAAGTGCCTCGCTGATGAGAATCTCCATATTCCGCTGGAAGATATTCAGATTGATGAATCCATGCATTTTATTGAAAGACCAGTGGAGATCATGGATTACGGGGAGAAGCGTCTTCGTCGAAGTCGCATTCCAATTGTTAGGGTACGCTGGGAGTCGAAACGGGGACCTGAGTTTACTTGGGAACGTGAAGACTCAATGCGTGAAAAATACCCGCATCTTTTTCCTACTACTTCAACTACTTAAATTTCGGGACGAAATTCCTAAAAGTAGGGGATACTTTAACATTTGTAAAAATAGGGTCTCCAAAACCCGCTCCGTTTTGTAATCAAGTACCAAGTTATAAAAGTTGCATTAATTATTTATGATTATTTTGAGTTAAAACGACACATAATTAATAAATAAACTAAACTATAAAAATTATATTTGATAAAAAGTTAAAATAAAATAAATAAAAAATATATGAAGCTGCCGGGACTCGAACCCGGGTCAGCCAAGACTCTTTAACAACTTAACATTCATTCCCTAAACCACTCCGCCACAATGTGTTTTCTGTTAACTCTAGGAAAACAAATGAAATTTATACACAAACTCAGTTTAACCGAAGGCGCCATCTGAGAAACGTTAATCGGCAAACCAAGCGTCAAATCGATTGTTTACCTCACACATTCAGTTATAACCGATGCATTACGGTTTCTAATCAATCAGAAATTGATTAAACTTAAAGACTCATCATTGTTGATTTTAAAACCGAAAAAGAACATCAAGTTCTGAATAACTCAAAATCCAACACACTCGCGATTCAGAGATATCATACCAATACTCCAATTCCTTTTCGTCGCATTTTCAGACCATCAGAGCGCCTAAATCAGTTCGCCGGAATTCTCTGCAAAAGTCGCCGGAAAACCGTATTCAACACAAACCGGTAAAATACTTCTACTTTACGGTTTCAATCTATTGTTAGAACCTTACTAACATTAACCCATCGCTCAAAATCAACCACAGACGACATTGCTGGACTTTCTGTGTTCGCCGGAAAATTTCTGGAATTGCCGGAAACTCGTTAATTACCGGTATGCACATTCCAACGTACTGATAATCAATACTCACTAGTTCAATTTCATATCTAATCCCTTAAACCTGTTAATAGATTCTCTCAGCCGAAGGTTCAGAAACAGAGCCGACAAGTTTCGCCGGACTCTCTGAAGAAGACAACCTGTTCGGTATCTTCTTTCCCCAAACTGTTCGGTTTAATGCATTCAAGCTAGACATCATGTTTATTAACTAAATTAATAATGAATCGGATTGTTGATTGATGTCTGCGTTCGTAATGAAGAAGACGAGTTCAGTAATGACTTAAGATTAATTAAAATCGGAATTTTAAACGGGTTAGACACACAGTCCAGCGGTGGACTGTGTGCAAACAAAAACTATACACGTCCCGAGTTCGATCCCTGCTATACGCACGCCTTGTGTAATAACATGCCTTTTTGATCAAGAACTAAACCGGGTTAAATCAGATAGTTGTTAAGTATAATAAAAACCGAGATAATATCCGGGTTAGACACACAGTCCAGCGGTGGACTGTGTGCAACATGAACTACACGTCGCGCGTTCGAAACTCGTCACGAGCACCGGTCCGATTGAATTAAAACGTTTTTGCAAATAAAGGAAATCTCGGTTAATTCAAATAAGTGTATAAATATAATTAAAAACGAGTTTATTTCGGGTTAGACACGTAGCTCAGTTGGTAGAGCTGCGTGCACGCGAACGGGATGTCGCCGGTTCGAATCCCACCCGGCGCAGATTTATTCGCTGACCGAACCGGTCAACGGTCAACGGTCAACGCTAAAAAATAATATATATTTTTTTATATTTTTATTTATTTAATTTAGTTTAAAAATCAATTAAAAATACTTAAAAATAACATTTTTAAAGATAGAAAATAGCCATAAACTCACAAAAATATATCTAAAAATTTCATTGAAATCCTTAATAAAATCCATCCATTTAATATATTTTTCCATTATTATTTAGGTTAGTATTCCTCGTCGATCCGCTCATCTAAATTGTGCGCATCTCACCATCTCCAATTCAACGCACCCAATGTGAGTGAATCTTACAAATTCCCCGTTTTTAATCACGTTTTTGGGGTGTATCATGTGTCTTTGTTTATATACATATTATAACTAAACCATTGTGCATACATCATATCATGAACATGTGTATTTAGTTTGTTGCTGTTAAGTAGTTATTATTGGATGCAATTTATTATTTCAGTACATGCAATTGCCGAGGCCGCCGCTCCCCATTTATGCGCGTTGAGCTTGTTCCCATTTTATTATGCGGTTGAACCTGGCGTGCCCGCATACGATCGGCTCCGTTTGATTGAGACTTGATCGCACAGTTTATTTTACATTTTCAGTACATGCTATACGATCGGTTCCGTTTGATTGATCGCACAGTTCATTTTATATTTTCAGTACATGCAATACGATCGGCTCCGTTTGATTGAGCCTTGATCGCACAGTTCATTTATGTTAGTTATCGTATGATATTGGTATGTTCATGTATGCTGCCATGTGTTATTGTATGTTATAGTTGAGACTGCTATTTGCCATTACTTGATTACTTACATTTGCTCATCTATGATTATGCACAATATTTCATTGATAAACTAACCATAAAATCATTAGCAAATGTTTATCTAATAAGGTTCACTCGCCAACTTATGTTGACCCAAAAAACTCCCATTTTACACAGGATACAGGTGAACCAGCAGCAGCTAGGAACACATAGGACCTGGATTAGAAGAATAAAACGATTTAGTATTGGGATTGTTATGTTTGGTTATTTCCTTTGTATTGAATGAACATGTTTGGATGTTTGAAAATGTAACTTTGACTTTATTAATTATGAAACATAATAGTAAATGTCATGTGCTTTAGTGATAACCCAATTATGCCCCGACTCTTATTTCCGCTGCGGGTCGGGGTGTGACAGGTGGGAGGTTTCGGCGTGGGAAGAAGAGGAGGTGTGGTGGTGTTTGCGTCTGACAGAGAACCGACACTGGGGCCGGTGGAGTTTGATGACACTAGAGAAGTGGTTGGACGGTAGGGTGAAATTTTTTTTAAACGGAACTGTTTGTCGTTGAGTTTATCTACAACCAACCGGGCTAACTGTATAGCGTCTGGTAATAATTGTGGTTGAATGATAATAAGCTCCTTGTGGATATCATTCTGGAGACTGGATAAGAAGCAATTAAGAAGAGCATCAGGTGGTATTCCAATGGTTCAATTGCTTAAGCGTTCAAACTCCGTTATGTATGCGACAACTATGGAAGTTTGCCGAAGTTTGAATAATGCGGCTTGATGGCTCGCCTACTAAGACGGTCCAAAGCGAACCTCGTGTTGTCGAGTAAAAGCGGCCCAAGTGGTAAGGAGTTTGTTGTTAGAGAGGTACTAGTACCAACTAAGCATGTTACCCGCAAGACTGAATGCCACCATATTTATATGAATTTCCGGTGGAACAATATAGTTGGTGAAATATTGATCTGCTTGAAAATGCCAAACCAAAGGGTTTGATACCTCAAAGGTTGGGAAAAATAGTTTCGATTGTCATGGTTGGTTGTCATTGATTGTATGGGACGTGGATGCGGGTTTGGTTTCGGTTTTGTGAAGGACTGCAAGGATGAGATTGCTTTGTTCGGCGTGAGCGGAGATCTGGGCGGTGATGGTTTCGAACCGTAGGAATAGAGAGGCTGTTGCCAGTGAGACCCCCGGCTTGATAGTAGTTTTGCATCAAGCCTTGGACATAAGGCACATACTACTCAACAATTGAGATAAATGCCGATTAGTGCATGTACTCCCTTGTCTTTCAGCTATCAACGCCACCATATGATGTATGATTAACCATCCCTCTCTTTTAAATTTATTTTAAAGAAATTAGTAAAATAACATTAAAATAAGTCACTTTCACTTTTGCCCCCCTGAGCGCCCACACATATATACATTATATGCGCATACTGCAAGCAGGGCGTCCAAATATGGAAACAAATAACTAAAAGTAAGAAAGCAGTAAATATTTTGATCTTTAAATCTTCATCTAATCGTTAAATTGACTTGGAACTCGGGTTTGTATACTGGATCGTCGAACATCTTATTGGGCCAGAATAGCATCTAGTTGTGAGCTAGGTCCTGACGGGCCTGGTTCCATCGTATCTGCAAACCTAACATCATGTAGCCAAAACTACGACAAACTAATCGAAAGGATGTGTAGATCTACACTCCAAGTTGGTGATGCTATTGGGCTTCAACTTAACTAGACCTGGCAATAAAAACTCATTTGGGTTACTTAGGTTATTTTTGGTCGTTTTAAAAATGAGGATGGGTCGTGATGGGTTGGGAAATAATTAAGGGTGGGCCAGGACGGGTTTTAAGATATCCATTTAAAATAATTTATAGGTGGGTATTACGTTGGAGAAGTGGTTAACCCTAAAAAGAGCATCACAATCAGCCTCTTCATACTCTTCGAGTGTTCGTATACGTTAGCCTTCAGATATATGACTTCATAAAGAAAAAAAATCAAAAAAGAGCATAAAAAAATTTGGAAAAATATAAAAAATAAAAAAAACTGAAAAATAATAAAATAAAAAAATCCAAAAAATTTAAAACTCCTCACAAAAAGAAAAAAAATTAGAAATGTTAAAAAAAGTTTAAAGAAGAAACAAACTAAGAACATTAAAAAAAACTTTAAAACAAATAGTAAAAAAGGTAAAAATAATTAAAAAATCAAAAAATGAGAAAAAAAACTTAGAAATAAAAAAATCAGAAAAATAAAAAAAGAAAAAAATCAAGAAAATAAAAAAAATTTGAATTTAAAATATCCAAAAAATAAATTAAAAAAATCAAAAAATTAAAAATTAAAAACAAAAACTTAAAATATTTTTAAAAATTTTAAAAACCTAATCACATAACGTATAAACCTTTTAAGTGTACTTTAACTATTGTTATTGAAAAATGGTTGAAAATAATCTCTGTTTGTGATTACTTTCTTATATGATTTATACATAATATTTGAAAATGGAAACGATTAATTACTTATTTTTTATTTTATAATATTGATTATTTTATGCGAATTCAAAACTAAAAGTTTATATTATATAAAAAAACATGAAGGGGTATGGTCCCAAAAACCCTCCGCCTACAAAATGGATCATACCATTACTATTTTCCAAGATTGTTGTACTTACAGTTCTGCGCGGGCTCGCGTAGATAACTGAAAGAGATATGGAATACACTCTCTAGGTAACCATGCGCCAGAGCACTGAGAAGGCTAATTGTCAAATAACAACCTTGCGCGAGCTCACGCAAGAGTATAGTTAAACTTGACAACAATTAAGAGTTCTCAGAAGTGCCCGCGCACAGGAACCTATGAAGCAGACAAAAGGAATCTTTTCTGATATAACAAACTGGACACATGGCAATTAACGAAAGGTCCACAGCTGTAAAACCTTCTAAAAGCATTAAATGAGCATTATGCAAGGCCACATTCGGTTACAACCGAATGTGACGTGGCAATATCATGAATGCTCATCTGCAGTAACGAAGGTGGGGAATTTACATGCAGATCTAGATCAAGTTACTTTCCACGTGGCATCATGCCAACTGTAGATATGCTCATTATCCGTGTGCACTAACTGTAATGCCATGCTTTTCACACTTTCTATATTTAACAAGTCTTGTTGTACTTTCCATTTCGGGAAACTTTCTATTTTCGGAAACCTTGTACTTGTATCGTTTATCATTTCAACTTGTAATCCGAGACACCGATAATAATGAGAGTCATTTTTATATCATTTATGTTCAATTCATACTTATTATCTCCAAATTGTACGTGTAATTACATATGTGGAACCCTAATTCGAAACTATGCGATAATGCGTGAACTTAACCGATTTAACGCATTTACATGCCATACTTGTTTTTAATCGACAAATTACATATCCAACACTTTTTATACATCATATTATACTTGTTAACACTTTGAAAATGATTATTATGCTTGCAGTTACGTATTATCGATTGTAATTCGCTTAAACTTACACTTTGTGCCCTAATCTGCAACTATGTGATACGACCGACACTTAACGTTTCGGACACTTATTATACAACATTTTATACTTATAAGCACCTTAAACTCATTATTTATACTTTACATTACTTGTACATACGAAACTATGCTTGAAAACATGCTCATTTACACCCTAAAATGGTCCAAAACACTTAACACCTTAAAGGTATGGAATAAATGGACAAACCACCAAGAATCAAGGATTAAAAATGAAAATTTTGCTTCTGAGAAGCCTTAAGGACCACAAGGGCCCATGTCTTACGGTCCGTAAGGCTGTCTGACGGAGAAAACCCTTGTCAGCCCGCGTTTTTGGCCCTCTTCTCCACCTCTTTCAGCCACCAATGGCTTCAAACCTCCATTAAATCACCTCCCAACCACTCTATCCTATAAATACAACTCCTCCAAGTACTCTAACACTTTGTTCACTCCCTCTAAACCCTAAGTTCGTGAAGATCTCTGCTGTTTTATTCAAGTTGGACAGATTCATCTCAAGTCCAAAAGTGAGTGAAAAATTCATTTCTTCTTCAAGTTCTCATGTTTTCTTCTTCATAAACACTTGGATTTCACTAAGGATTTCTTCCATATCATTCACTGATGTTATAACATCAGGAAAAATCTGATTTTGATCTCCAAAGTGTTTATTTCTCTGTTTTCAAAGGATTTTTACAAAGATTCTTCATGTTCTTCAAACTTTTCATCTTGTTCTTGTGTTTTTGAGTTGTGTATCATATGTGTGACCAAACCCAAGCTAAAAGGGTGAACTTACTGATGTAAATCAGTAATCTCCATGGTTATTTAACTCCCAAACTTTCTGTTTATGGAGACAAGTTGAGTTCTTAACTTATACATATCATATACACAACCTAAACTTGTTCATGAAAAGCCTAGTTGTTATAGACTTGTGTTTGGTGAATCTAAACATTCATGACCAACCGACCTCCGGTTTGTGCTTTGGTGAATCTAAATTCATGACCACCCGGCCTTCGGGTTTATGTTTGGTGAATCCATGACGAGGTTTCTAATGGATGCATATCATCCTACCTTGTTTGATCTTATAACCCTTTTCGGGGAAAAACCCTAATGTAACTTAATGTTTATGTCAATTTTATCTTATTGTTATTAAATATTGTATAAACCCGAAAACTCACCCACCTTTGTTCCCATTTATAGGGTAACTCGGCTCCCAGCTCATCTCTTTCAACCAAGTCATGGTTACGAAGAACTTTAATCGCAAAACCCTGAGTACACTCGAATCCCCCTTTTACGTTTTACACTTTTGGGGTGCAATATGTGTGCCTATCAACTATTCACACGAACACCACATATTTATGCAACACTCTATCCATTATAAACATGTATTTGTCAATTTCATGAACATCAAATGCTATGCCTACTTGTGACACATATGCTCATTAACTTTGCAAGCCTAACTTAACAATTATAGCGCTATAGGATTAACGCACCGTCCGTATTCTTGTGGTATTGTTAAGACTCATATTACTTACTTGGTCGTTTCGGCGATATTAGTATGCACGATTGCGGTACACTTTGGTTTGACATAGGTTCACATGCTAGTATGCGATTACATTGAATTACAATTGCCATGTTTGGATATGAGACAACACTTTTATCACTTATGCTATATCGTATGAAACTTGTGTACTTGCCGGCGTTCTGTTGACCTTATTTTATACATGTTGTAGGAAATTAGATGTTGAAGATTCAAGAAACGTATTTAGGATGGACTAGAAACACGCCTAAATAGAATTATGAACTTATGTTATTTTGTCATATTGTTATGCTTTGAACAATTCTTGTATTTTCGTATTTGAACAATGTATTTCGAATTAGTTATCAATGAAAATGATTATGCTTAAATTATTGTCGCAAAATAGTGTTATGAGGTTTTGAGCAATCTCGTTATCGTTCCATCCCGATGTTTCCGCCATTGGTTGGGGTGTGACACTAACGGCGAAGCAACGGTGATGTAACCACAAACGGCAAGAAAGTTTCCGTTAACTCTCCATCAGCAATTTGGCGCCAAACCCTCAACTATAAATAAGAGACTTCAGGTACAAGTAATCTCATTCACTTTCACATACTCTCTCTCTTACTTCACTTTATCTCTTCCGATTCACGGTACTTATTCTCACGTCGGATGGTTGTCACGGAGAGAACCCCCATTCTCCACGTGGCGAGTCTAATGATGTTTTGTTTTGCAGTGATCATCGACGACTCATTCCAGTTCAGCAAACAAATCGGAGATTAACCTTTTATGTAGAGACCTTGTTCAAAGATCTAGTCTGGTTCCGATCAGATCTAGTTTGGTGTTTCTTCAAAACATATAGTTAACTAAATCTTATGTCAAAAGTCAACAACAATAATTTTAAAGCCATATTTCTATTTTTTAGTTTTTAAATTATTTGAATATTTTTTTGTTTTTTTTTTAATTTTTAAAAATTATTTACTTTTTTAAAATAGTTATTTTTGAATTTTTTGAATTTTTAAAACTTTATTTTTCAATTTTTTTAATGTTTCGTTTTTTTTATTTTTATTTTGATTTATTTTTTTATTTTAGCCTATAATGATCAAAATCAATATTGACCTAAACCTATCCTAACATTTTTCTTAATAAACCCGTCTTAACCCATACTTATCATAATCTTTTTCTTAATAAACTTATTCGAACGCATATCCATACCCATCCTAACCCATTACCCAAACTAGTCAAACCCACAACTTTTGTCACTCATAAACTTAATCATGATTATTCTTATTGACCTAGTCACCTCCCTCACACACATGCTATGCTCATCCAGATGATACACAAGCCTTACCATCACGGAATGAATCTTGTGAAGTTGTACCCTATCTTCTATGTATGTAGCATGATGGTAGTCCAAAACAACAAGTATCGACACAACTAGATTGTAGAAAATATGCCCCAAGAATCAATTCTTCAACATTTTACAATATATTATTTAAATTTATTATTTGGAGGATAATGTAAACTGATAACGTATAGCTTCTTATCCTAGTTTCAAATTATACTGAACGGATTGGGAAAAGAAAGCTAAACATCCTCGTGATATCATATTCCATCATATCTTGAAAGAGTTAATGGTGAACGGATTAATTTTGCTTGTCCACGTGGATGCACGAAACGGAATCGGAAAAGAAGCCAAAATATCCCTTAGTACCATATTCCAACCATATCTTGAAAGAGTAATTGGTGAAAGGATTCTTTTCTCCTGTCCACATTGAATCACGAGGTGGTATATATGTCGTGCCTTCCTTGGAACTAAAGACTGAAACATATGGTTTTAATATCCCAATGTTTTGGGTGTGAACAAATGGATTTTTTCTGAGATGTTTGTTTATATAAGAGTTTTTTAGCGTGTAGTTTAGGAGGGATTTTATTTTAATAAATGCAGTAATAAAGTATTCGTCTCTATTCATGTTCACGTTTTGTATTTTAATGGCGTTTCACTGATAATAATTACAAAACACACTAATTAACTTTTTGGTATTTTGCAATTGTTGCATTTTGGTGTTTTATATCTAATTGGAGTAAATAATATTTTTATTATTTTAAATGTAGATAGTAAACACAGAAAAAATTACACAAAAGAAAAAAAATAAAACTACTGGTCAGAAGGGATTTTGTCTGAGAAGTATTCATCACTCCCTTCTTCTTCTTATTCGGATTCTTCTTTCAGTTTCTCATCCGAGTCATCATTTTCACTTTCATTGGCGTTTTGTTCTTGAAGATTTTGAAGCCTCCACTTGAACATGTCATGCAACAACTCCAATTTCACGTGCATGTCTGTGTTCAAACTTGTTGCGTTGTGTAACTCCTCCATGCACCCAAGACCCTGCTTGGTCATAATGTTTTCAAGCATGTAGTCAACCTTCTCCCCGTTGTCACAAATAATATCAGTGACATCATCAAAATGCCATGATCTGATGACTGGTTCCATTTTTTGCATTTACGTTGTTTTGTTCAAATTTTCTGGTTAATCTTCTTATAACCGTATGTGTTTTATCACAGTGGTTATCTAGAGGGACGCCAAGTGCTAAGATCCCCCTATGTACTTTTTCTTCCAAGTTCAATATGGCTCTAATTGTTAAACAAACACTCTTCTTACGAATCTTCTGGTTCTGAGAGTATATCTCCATGAAACGATGGTTGCCATTTTTCTTCCCGTCAAATTTTTTGTTTTGGAAATTTGGCATTTTGGTTAAAGATGGCGTTGTAGTATGCTCAATTTTTTGAAGTGATAATTGGAGCGGTTGTAACGTCGTTTTATATAATGATTTTTGGCGCGTAATTTTAGGAGAGATTTTTTTTGTAATAAATAACTTTTAGTTACTTTTTTGTTCACAACAAATATCTGCAACACGTTTTATCATTTAGTGTCATCGTTTTTGTATCAATGGCGTTCTAAATACATATGTCGTTTCATCTGCAAGAGAGCGGTGTGTATTGAATGGCATTTTCCATTAGTGTGGCGTTTTGTCATTATTTTGGCGTTTTCTTTTAAAGCAGTAGAAATACACTTTTACCCTTAATGAAGCACGTCAAAGCAATAAAGTTGATGTTATTTACGGACACGTCACCGCACCATTCTATTTCATAGATTGTTTTGATCCAACGAATGAGGGGCGTTCTCACTGTTTTCACACTTATAGGCGTTTTTCCCAAATCCCACCCCTATATATATACATATATATACATGTATGTATATACATACATGTATATATATATATATATGTATGTATATATATATAAAGGCAAGGTGGGGAAGGATACACTAAAAGTGAATTTTACCTAAGTGATCTAAGAAGTATTGTGATGATGACATGTGATACTCATCATAAGTAGGAAGGAAAGCGATGTTGGTACTAAAATATTTTGATCCTTAAAAGTAGAAGTGTGAAAATTACATGTGGCACCCATTTTGTTTTCTAAATAATACAACACAAAAAAGTCTAGCACAAACATTCTAGTACACAAAATATAGCACAAAAAATACAGTAAAAAATATAGCATAAAAAAATTTAGTACAAAAATATGTAGCACAAAAAAATTCAGCATAAAAAATCTAGTGCAAAAATTTCAGCACAAAACAATCTTGAAGAAAAAAATTTAAGAAAAACTATTTAAGACAAAAAATTACAGAAAAAAATACAGTAAAAAATTCAGCCCAAAAAATGAAATGTAACATAGAAATACAACACGTTTTTGTGGGTTTTATTACTCATCATATTTCATATAGCAATATGGTACTTCAATTAAAGATAAAAAAGAGGGCTGATTTTATAGTGAAAGTTTTATGAGGAATAATGTTATATAAAAGGTTATGAACGTTTAACAAACGGGGGGGGGGGGGGGGGGGGGGGTTAAATATGCTTGTGTCTTACATGTGGATGGAGAAAGGTTAATAAATAATATTTTCCCAAAATATTCTTACACTTCACTTTTTTCCTACATTTTCAATTTAACCATTGATTTGAAAAATGAATATTTAAGATTTCTTCTTATATTAGTTAGACAAAATAAACTTTTTATTTAATCATAACCCTAGGATAAGGTTCATGCGAAAACCACCCTTATTGCAAGAATCACAAGAACCAATGTGAGCACAACAAAATAAACCCACCCTACCACCACCTAAAATCTAAACACCCCACCCCCCCCCCCCCAAAAAAAAAAAAAAAAAACCTAGAAAAACCTAACACCCCCCCCCCCCCACCCACCACCAAAACCTAAACTCCCCTTCCCCACTCATACACACACACTAAACACCTAAAAGAACGTAACCCCCTTACCCCAGCCAAGCTAAATGCTAAAAACTAAACCATAAAGCCTAAGCTCAGAACTAAATTCCAAAAAAAATAGTTAAATCGTGAAAAACATAAACTACGACATATGCACATGCGTATGCACATGTGCAGTAGTAATTGTTATTCAATTTTTTAATGACGAAATTTAGCGATTTTAATAAAAAAATGTGTTTCTAATTTTAGGTATTTTTGGTTGTCTCACACTCGTTCTGGCGGTTCTCGCAATAAAGGGCAATTTCTAATATTGGTAACGTAAAAAGTAGTGTGTTACACATATATATATAGGACAAGGATCCGTTAGGAACCACCCTTTATTGCGAGAACCACGACAACCAGTGTGAACACAAACAACAATACCTAAAAAATCCCAAAAAAACACCAATTTTTTTATATTTTTTTTGAAAAGGTCGCTATATTTACTTAACAATAAAAAAAATTCAAAAAAAATAAAAAATTTAAGTACCAGCTATCCATGCACATGTGCATTTTCGTCATTTCTTTGACGAATCCCGTAATACATTACAAACATTAGACAATTGTACTTTCATTTACACTAACATGTGTAACACACTACTTTTTACGTTACCAATATTAGCAATACACATGTGCATCTATATATATCAACATGAAATAAGTTGTTTTGGTACACTAATTTGAATACATTTTCTTTTTCATCTATCATACCATCCATAATACACTACCATGCGCATGTGCATTTTCATCATTTCTTTGACAAATTCCGTAATACATTACAAACATTAGACAATTGTACTCACATTCACACTACCATATGTAATACACTACTTTTACGTTACCAATATAAGAAATGCATATGTGCATCTATATGTATCAACATGAAATAAGGTGTTTTAGTACACTACTTTGAATACACTTTCTCTTTCATCTATCATACCATCCATAATACACTTCTAATACCTCCTACCATCCATAATACAATACCATTATTTTCACTTTATTACATGTATATCAACACCGTTTATACCATCCAATCAACATATTAAATCATAAAGTGACAACTATAATGAATCCATCAACCACTAGATTTAACTAACCAAAAAACATATATATGAGCCTACTTCATCATTCAAAATCACAAACTTTTTGTACCAAAACACGGTATATAATTGTTATACATAATGATGCACATGTGCATTTAATGTAAAATTGAGTGTATTATGGATGGTATTGTAAATTAAAGTGCAATTGTCTACTAGTGATAACGTATTACTGAATTTGTCGAAGTTATGATACATATGCACATGTGCATGGATAACTGTTACTCGAAAAAAAAAATTTTGGTAACAAAATATAACGATTTTTATTAAAAAATATTAAAAAAATTGAGTGCTTTTTTGATTTTTTTAGATTTTATTTTGCAATAAAGGTGGTTCTCACGGTTCTCACAATAATGGTGATTCTCGCTTGAACCTTACCCTATATATATATATATATATATATATATATATATATATATTTTATTCGGTTCACTTAAGAGCCACCACGAATTGTAAGAACCGTAAGAACTCCTATTTTCCTATATATATATATATATATATATATATATATATATATATATATATATATATTATATATATTCACTTGTATGTTAAATATATAAACTCAATTTATTATAAATTATTAAAATTCAACTTACAATGCTATATACTTATATGCAAAAGATCTAAAAAAATAATTTTGAACATGTTAAATTGATATTTAATAATATATTTAATATGTTAAATGCATTGTTCCTGATTTTTCATCTTTTTAGTGTTCCCAGTTGACCCCAGCCTATATATAGAATGTGGTAAGCGAAAACTTCTTTTATTGTGAGAAATCGAAAACTCTAAAAAAATCACTCACTATATTTTAAAAACATTTTTTTTGCTTATAAATCTAGCATTTTTATGGTAAAAAACTTTTTTTTAAAAATAAAATCAATTGGTTTTTATACACATGTGTATCTGTATAGTGAGCGTTTGCTTTTATTCATAACAACAAAGACAGACTGTTACTTTATTATATATGTTTATACACATGCGTATGGTTGTACAGAGAAAACATTTAAATCTATTTTGAGAGAAAGTATTAACTATATATTATATGTAAACTTTACTATTATATCATTATAATTATAATGATAATTATAATTATAATTATAATTATAATTATATATTATATAACTATATATTATATGTAAATTTAATAATATAATAATAATAATAAATAAATACATATATAATATAATATAAATATATTTAAAAGAGAAGTCAATGAATAGTGTTTATAACACTATAATAATATATATAGTTTTTAATACTTTTATAATTTTTATTTTACAGTAATAGTTATTTTCTTTACATTTTAAGTTGGATAAGCTTTGTATCAACCGGCACTTGTATTGAATTTCTATTTATTTTTAATCTGTAAAAAATGAATGGTTCAGGTAGGTTCATTTTTAATCTATACAGGAAGAGAAACATAAGAAAACTAGATATAAATGAGAAAATAAAAAAACTAACAAAAATGTCTAAAAAAACACAATATAAATTAGTTTTCTCATGATACATTCCCTATATGTATGTATAATTATTATATATATAATTGGTTGACTGCTTATCTATAGTAACCTTGACTTTTTATAAATCTCAATTTTCTCAACTTTTAATATTAACATTAACACTTAAACCCTCTTTAACTTTTTAAAAACTTTGTAAAATTTCATTTGACCTCCTCGAGTTTTACATGCTTATTTTTATGTAGATGTCGATATAAATTTAAATTGGTTTACGTTTCGACATAATATTTTTTAAAGTACATGATACTTTACGTATCTTAAGTCATGTGATATATAATACATCTTGGTACTTATTTTTATAGACATTTTGAGTTAGTCTATATTTTGACATTTATATATGTGTCGCTATAAATTCAAATTTGTTTACGTTTCGACGTAGTGACATTTTGCAACCTCAAGTATTACGTGCTTATTTTTATGTATGTGTTGGTATAAATTCACGTTGTTTACATTTTGACATTTTTCTCTTCAAAAAAATGAGTCATGTTAAATACGTCTTTTGTGTTTATTTTTATGGATGTTTCCTTTTGTACTTTTGATCAATAAGCCATTGAAAAAAAATTAGTACACTAAAATCACGTTAAAACGACCCATAAAATGAAAGTTTTAGCAAGATAATTGGTATATTAATTTATGTTTTTTCTATATGTACAATAAGTTTTTTTATCAGTATGTTAATTAATATGTAATGTTTTTGGTTATATTCCTTAACTCACAACCAATGTGCCACCAACCATTCAAGGATAAAAGTTTTTTTCAACACATAATCAAAACTACATTAATGGCGGAAGCCTAAGGGTCTGTTTGGTATGAGGTAATGGAATGGATGAAGAAATGGAATGGACGAGGTAATAGAATGGGTAATAGAATGAAATGAATCATTTCATTCCATTATGAGTTTTGGTTACTCATAGGTGAATAAAATAAATCATTACTTTTTACAATTTGATAAACAAAAAAGACGAAATAACAAAACACAATTGTACAAAAACGACAAAAATATAATTCCTTCAATGATAATAATAATAATAATAATAATAATAATAATAATAATAATAATAATAATAATAATAATAATACATTAATGGTAAAAAAATTAATAATAAAATTTTGATATATATTTGTAGGTCCGTGATCTGGATCCGTTCAGGCACTAATTTGGCAACCTAACGTAAACGTGCGGAATCCGTTTGCTTAGGCAACATTGTAAACAAGTTTGTTTCTATTTAAACACTCTTTCATTGATTATCAAACGTTATAGTTCCTGGAAATAGTTGGACAGAGCTCCACCGTCCGAGTTGCAAAAGATCTCATTTTTAAACATTCAAGTGAGCTATCCCCCATTTATAGGCACTCACACTTCGCATAAGAGGTAGTGAATTCGTACGAATTTGTGCCACTTCGTACGAAGTGTCCCTTACAACATACAAAATACAATATTATGCTCCTAACTACAGACTCGATGTTATACGATGGCGTAGGTGATAGACATATGCATCAACAATCTCCCCCTTGGCTGTTGCCGTAGTCATCAATCTCTAACTAAACTCTAGAGTCTTTAAAATTCTCTGATCTGTATTTCCTGAATAACTTTAATCATCCATAATCTTCATATCTTTTTCAATCCTATTCTCTTTTCTTGAGCTTGTCTTGATAAAACTTGAATCAACATGCTCCCCCTTTCTTTGAGCTTTCTGTTATCTTCAATCAACATATTTATCCAGCTCCCCTTTAAAATCTACTTCCTATTTCAAAATACCTTAAACTTTGAAATTTTAATATAAACATTTCAAATTTTAGTCTTCTTATAAGTTATAATATCCTCTCAGTTAATCAAGTCCAAATTAATAACATTGAAGATCTGATTTATGTATCAAGTTCAAATTAATGATCTTGCTTAAACATTTGGAAACAAAACTGATGCATTTATTCAAATGTAAGTTTCAAATTAATGAACTTTTAAACTTTCTAAAACAATTTCAATTTTTAGATTTTGTTCAGCAACTCTAGATTTTGAAAATCAACTTTTCATCATCAGTGGTTGAAACTTAAGAAGAAAATAAACTCCTTTTATTTTATGACCAGATATGTTTGAATTGATATTTTTCAATTTCCTCAAAGGTTGAGGATCCTTCTAGTCTTTCTAAAACAATTCTATTACCATTTGGTTTAGTGACTTTAATTTCTTGACCAGCCATGTTTGTTGGGATAATTTCAACAAAACCACAATCATTTACAACAGTGTTTTGTAAATACTTTGTCATTTTTTCGAAAACCTATGCCAAATTTTACACTGCTTTTGATTTGTGATTCTAACATCAAATCATAACCTTTGCAGGACTCTACACATTTTTCACAAGTGATCTAGGCAGATTCAAGCTCCTTGTTACAACTTTGATATTTTTCTATCATTGTATGGAGTTGGTCGTTGGTTATGCTTGATTCATGTTTGATACTGCTGATTTCAGTTTCTTTTTTCAAACAGTTTTGATTTTAACTCTTTTGTAAGTTTTTCAAACTGAATTTCACCATCTAAGATCTTGTTTTTAAAGTTTTCATTTACCTCTTTAATGTTAGTAAAAGCAATAATAAATTTGTCTGAACATAAGTCTTTAAGGACTTGAGGTGATACCTTAGCAGTAGCCATCATGGCACAATCACACTCTCCTTCACAAACATTGGAATCCCATGGGTCAGACAAAGGTTCAATCATTTCTACACCAACCTTTTCTTCACCAACCTTTTCTTCTGAAACATATGTTTCAACACTTTCACAAACCACATTAATATTGGACACCACTTCCTCAGACTCAACCCTTTCTGGTATTGTATCTAGTGCCATAAAACAAAAATCATCAGGTTTTTTTTCAAAATTTGCAACTAGAGCAAAATTTTCATTAGTAAGTTCATCAGGTAAGCTACTCCAATCAACAAAGCATTGTGTAAAGAAGCTCTGTTGACTGGTCTCTTAGGAGCAGATGTTTGTGTATCTTGAGGTGCAGGTTGCACTTGAACATGAGAAACTAGGGCTTGAACATATTGTATCTGAGGAACAGTGGTTTGGACGTACTGTACAGGAACAGTGGTAGCAGAGTGTGCAAAATGAGCAGTGTTTTGCATGTGTGGAGAAGGGGTACATTGGAAATAACGGATAGTGTTCGAGTGTTTTGAGGTCTAGCACCTAGGTGTGTGACAATTAGATCATTTGTTTGGCTTCTACACTCCCTAGCAAGTGACCTAGCCTGTTACACTTGTAGCACTTAATTTTTTACTTATCCAACCCAACTTTTAAACCTCCATGCAACCCTGGAAAATTTCTACCAGTTCTTTTGTAAAACTTGCTGGTTCTAACACTTAGCAAGGCTAGTTGGTGCAATATGTCCATTTCTTCCAAATCAGTGGGGTCAAAATGATGAAGATCATTTAACTCAAAAGATAAGTTGTAAGAAACTTGGTTTTCCCCATTTGCTACAAATGCATAATTGGGTGAGTAAGAGGTTAAAATTTTCACCTGATGTTATGTCAATAAAATGATTATAACCCTAATCCTTACTACCACCAAAGGTTTCTTCTTAACCAAAAAGTATTGTACTACCAAAAGCATAGTCATCAACAACTTTTCCTGACTCTTGAAGCTTCTTTATCTGGTTAAGCTCTCTCTCATAAGTGAGGAGCCTACCATGAAGTTGAGTCAAACTTATCTCTTTAAAACTAATAGAGTTTCTAGTTACAAAAGCAATAATGTCCCATTTATCTGGTGGTGATCTTAGAAATCGGCTATTCAAAGTTGAATTTGCAAAATTAACATCTACCAGTTTCAACTCACTTATTAGACAATCAAACCTTTCTCGATTGTTTTCATTAACTTTCTCTGTGCCACCGATTTGCTCCTTCAAAGCATCCCAAAATTCCTTAGCACTGTTGCAATGCGACAGGCCATCACAGATATCATTCGGCAAAGCCGTAGCAACGATACTAAATGCCTTTGTATCTAGCTCGATTTTCTAGAAATCTTGCTCGGAGTAGTTTTCAAGCTTCTAGGGACTTGTAGTTTTGGGTCCTCAACACTCGGTACCATCAAAACATGTGGTCCAAAGGCAACCGATTTCCAGTACCCGTGTTGTATTGTGCAAGTATGTGACCCATCCGACGTTGCCAGATATTATACTCTGATCTGACAAGCATCGGAGGTTTGTACATGGTGCCAGTGTTGTGTGGATCTTGTGAATTTTGAGACATTCTTGATTATTTACAAACAAATTTTTGTTTAAAATACTTTGAATGTAAATAAACTTTTACTCTGTTATCAATTCAACAAACAAACGATATCAGTAGTGAGAGTTGATCTGTTTATATCAAATTGATTGTAAGATGGAATTTGATTGTCCAAGCTCTAATACCAATTGTTAGGATCTGAGTTTTAATTGTTGTGAAAGTTTAAGATGGAAATTAATGGAAGATAATTAAAAACAAAGATAATAAGTGCAGCGGAATTATAAACTTTGATTCACAACAATGAAGAGAATGTTTTCATCAACATGCTTTTGTAATTAATAAATCACGTATGCATGAGAATTACAAACTCCCCTCTCAGTCTGATCACTCTGATTTTTTCGTACAAGAAATGTCAAGGAGAAGTGATGAATAGAAGAGTATAGGCATTGTTCTATTTATCGTACAAAGCAAACCACTGAGCATCTAAGCTGACGTCACCTAGACAATGACATTTAATGACTTAACAAACTCTAACATCTGCTAGACTAAACACTGTTACATTGAAATACAAATAAACTCTGTTGCACAACATCTGTTGAAGGAAACCTCTTAAGAGCTTTAACCTTTGTTGGTCTAGCAGACCTTTGCTTCAACAGTTCTTTATTCTTCAATATCAGAGGTTCTCTTTAGCAAACCTTAGACTTTAAGCAGAGCTTATCTTCAACAGTTCTGGTAAAATAGTCTTTAGCATAAACATACATTTGAGTAGCAAATGCTGACGTCTTTGCCATTGGAGGGAGCAAATCTTCCAAGCATTGTTATAAAGGATCAGATGTTATAAAATATTTTGGCTTTCCAATCATCTTTTTCTTTTGTAGGGTTCAATAGATCCAACACCTATTAAAGAGAAAGTCGAAGAGAAACTTGGATTGCACAAGGACGCCATATCTGGTGGGTCAACATCGGCCAATAAAGACGCCATGGCTACTCTTAACCAAGGATTTATGAAGCTTGGACAGGTGCTATGGGCGTTGATCCTACTTATTATGATGCATCGGGGGGCTTAGTTTCAAATCCTATGCCTGAGACAAGCAAGGCACATGTGTATTCCACGTAGTTTGAGACCTATTTTAGTTGTTAGAGACCGGTTCTAACAATTTTTTTAACTGGTTCGGCCTAGTTTTGTTTTTTGAATTGAGTGCGGTGTGCTGCATTCAAGGCAGTTTTGGCTGGGCCTCACCTCGAAGTTGTAATTGTTTAGATTATGTTCTACTTAGGCGTTTAAAAGTGTCGTTTGTATACGAAGAGCATTAATATGTTTCGATTCGACATGCCGTTTAAAATTTACAATATTGTAGGGTCACAAGAATGGATTACTAGTATATCTTGGGAACTGCCATGTCGTCGCTTTCTCACCCCTAGCACAGATGGCGATGCTAGAATATGGTACATCACAAAAAGAAAAAAATGTTAGTTTATATGTCCATATTCCGATGCTCAGCAGTCTGCAACTCCACCATCAGGGATGTCTTTTTTTTACCATGCAATAATGATGTTTGATTAGTTTATCATTTTTTTCTTTTAGTTTTTTAGTTGTTAACTTATCTTTCATGAAAATTATCCTTTGATTTATAAAGTAGGTTTATTAATAGTTAATTTCACATTCTTATACGGAATGTATGATATTTGGGACGCATATCTGTAAGAGATGAATGGATACCCCTAACCCCTACATTACCTTATACTTTCTTCGTCAATAATTTAAATTTTTTCCGATCAAATTTATTATTAGACGTGCGCGTAGAGTGTTCTACAGAAACCAACAAGAACCGTCCTGGCTGAAGAAAGGTAGCCGGTTTTCCTCTCTTCATTTGTCGGTGAGTATTTTCTTAACTATGGTTTTTCTTTAGAAGAATCTTTTAAATCAAACCCATATATTGAAAGTCAAAAGATGGTAAACAAGTTTTTGAATAAATCAATTTTAGGAGGTTTCATGCAGTAAAAACTAAAAATGCACTTGTGATGAATTTCATCCCATTTGACCATTTCATTTGAAAACTAATTTTATTAATCTTAATTTTATTAATCTTAAAAGTTCTGATTTCTTAATACAAAGGGCAATAAGGCCATTTCTGTTGCAGTAAATATTTGCAACATTCGATTTGTATATATCTCTAGACTAAAGATATGCTTGAGGTGGCCTTTCATTGTGTTCAAATTTTGTAATTTACTAAGTGGTCATTTATTTCTTTTTCTGCGATTTGGTATATAGTGAAGCGTTCAATATAAATGCATGAACAATATGAGATTTTTATTTGAAGTCCATAAATTTGAAGTTGACGAGGACAGTTGAAGATGTTTATCAATTCGCTCTGTGTTGTTGATTGAAGGAACCGTATGGGCAACCGTAACACATTAGAACAACAATGATAGGATTCGGGGGTTTTCTCGGTAGCTTGGAGAAGGTGAAAGTAGTCAACATCATGATGCAAGAAGTTGACACCTGGATTCGTAAGTATTCTGTAGAATTTATGTTTGGTTGATTTATTTGGTTTGGATGAGGTTTACAACCTATATGGCAACTCATATTGTAACATGTATTGGGATGCGTGTTATGGTATTAGTTAGTTGATTATGATTGTGTGAGTATTTAGAGATCAACGCTTCCACTTTGAATAAATGCTCATGTTTTGTTTAATCAGGGATGCAAGCTCAGTGTTGAAGTTCAGGACTGCTTTCAGGTAGTTCTGTTTTGTTCTGCATGGTGAGCGTGAAAAACCATAACGGGTGGGATGTTTTGGTGGTGGCGAGCGGGAGGTGGTGGTTTGAATATCTATTTTAAAATATAGAATAATATTCCTTTGTTTCAAGAATACCATCTTTCCTTATCTTTATATGATAATGCTAATGGTGAATATTGTTTCAAAGGAAAAAGGATTTGATGTTTTTTTCTCTATTAGATATGTTCACCTAAGAAATCAAAGTATTTTTATTAGTTTAAGTATGATTGTTATTATTTTTGTTAAATTTGCGGTTTATTAAAGTAAAGAATGCTCCTCCTGTCTTGACCAATATTTGTGCAATAGTTCGAGGTATTTGTACACAATCCTCAAAGTTGGTGTTTGACCTGTGTGAAGATAGTAATTCATGTTGATTATTGTTGTACCATCTGAGTTTTTAGCTATTTTGAGATCATGGGAATGCGCTAAGAATTATAACTTAACCGACTTTATCGATTATTACAGTTGATTAAAGCGAAAAGACGGAGACTTGGCAAAGCATAGAAAACTTTTGGAGAATATTGTTTACTAGCTGTATCACTTGTTGATACCTGCCTGTGTATTATGTTCAATGCATTGTTTTTTTTGGGGCATCAAACTCAGTTTGGTATGGCAGTTCAAATTTATTGTACTCATTCAAGGTACAATTTGTTTTCTTCATTAAAAGGCAGAGCTACTCATTTAGTAATTTGGGAATGCTCTAAGAAGTATAACTTAACCAACTTTATCAATTATTATAGTTGATTAAAGCGAAAAGACGGAGACTTGGCAAAGCATAGAAAACATTTGGAGAATACTGTTTATTAGCTGGATCACTTGTTGATACCTGCCTGTGTATTATGTTCAATGCATTGTTTTTTTGGGACATCAAAGTCAGTTTGGTATGACAGTTCATGATAGGACCAATCCTCCGTTGTCAAGGAACCTAATTTGTATCTAATGTTTAATATAAGCGGAAATTATATGACATGTTAATCAAATACACAAATTTACTGTTTAAATGTCTGTTTATTCATGTCCAAATCATATACATTCAATTTCTAAACAGACAGAGCTTCGCCATCAATGTCAACAAGTTCTTACAATGAGAGACCCTTGACATCCTATATATAGAGTCACAAGTTCGCTCGAAGTGTGTCCTGGCTAAATCAAGTTCGCCTACACTAACTTTGGCCGAACTTGCTGATTACATATACATACTTTTATGAAATCTAACAATTCAAGCTCTAAACATACAGACTCGATCCAAGACCTAGACAATAGACATTATGCATCAACAAACTCCCCCTTGGATATTGTCGCAGTCTTGATCAGTCTTCAACCTTCAGCATCTTCCGAAGAAGTTCTTGTACGCTTACATTGACGTTCTTGCATAGGAATAAGCGTTTGGTCAGTAGAAGGTGCCCACTTCATGAACTGAGACCTTCTGATTCGTGCCTCTCTACCCCTTTCATGTATCTTTTCAAGACGCTTTTCCTCTTTTAAGAACTCTTCTCTTTTCAACTCTCTCCATCTGGATTCCCACATATGACCTGAATTAATAACATGTGCATAGCAAACATTAATCACACATTGGTATTGCTTCGCTTGGACTTCATCACGCCTGTCAAAACATATCTTGTTGAAGAACAAGCATTTTACATCTTCCTTCGAGCAATTAACTAGCCACATCGGGTCTAGTATTCGTATCGTTCTCCAAAGCCCCCAAATCCTCCTTCGTTCAATCAGTTCTGGATCCTTTTCCTTCGTAATATCCCATGAATCATCAGCACGCAATACAATCACAACTTCGCATGTTTCTGGATCCGTTTGCCACCACAGAAAGTAAGGATGAAAATCCTGTTCGATGGGCTTCAGTGGCATATTTTTCATTGCTTGTGGACGCTTCATCACAAGCGTAATATCCTTTTCCCTCGTTTTCTTGTTAATCTTTATTCTACATTTAGGGATAAATGGCTTCCGCAACTCAAAACCTCTCGATGCTTCAAACTTTATCGCCCTCCAGAGCCTCTGTTCATTGAATTTCATCTGCAGACTGATATTACGTGTTTGCACCAACTCTTCAACATCCCAAAATGGCAACGTCTTTATATCTGCGAGATGTCTGAAATACTGAACCCCAAACTATCTTTTAATAGTGTAACACCCGCCAAAAACCGGATTTACCAAACCCGCTCCGTTTATCAATCGAACAATCAGATAAAAATTTCGTTGCGTATTTAATGCCCAAATTAATTTTAAACGATACATAATTAATAAGTATATTAGAATATAAAATTTATTTTTGAAAAAGTATTGAAAATAATGAAATAAAAATAAATGGCTGAAGCCGGGTTTCGAATTCGGGTCAACCAGATACAAGCAACGATTTAACACTCACACTTCCAACCACTCCGCCACTTGTGATGTTTGTTAATATAGTGAACCAATTAATACATAAATCAATCTGGAAATCAAAACCCAGTTACTCAACGCGCCCAAATCCGTTCACGTAGGAAATCCCGACAATTTCGTCAACTTTGGCCGTTTCTTTTTGGTCATAACGTATGCCTTAACAGCAAGATCGGTTATAACTGAAGAGATCCATCAATTTCATTCATTTCAATTAAAAACCGAAAAATACAATTCGAATTCGGGAGTTATACTTTCTGTCACACCCTCAATTTCCACTTGCGGAGTTTTACCGCGAGGCGTGTGAACAAACCAGAATCTTGAAACACTAGTACATCGAACAACTCTATATGATTTGATAATACGTTTTCCAAAATCATTTGTTGTAGATTTTATACTATCTAAATTAGTTACCAATATTTAGCAGAAGCATCAGTTTTAAAGTTTGAGCGGAAGCATAAATAAGTAGTGAAGCGGGCGCCAACACAAACGCCAAAACAAATGAAAAACCTCAAAACAATATTGATAAATAAGACTCGATAAAAGATGTCTTGTTCAATGCATGTGCGTGCACCTAGAGCTCCTAGCGTCCTGAGAAACATGTAAAGAAACAAGTGTCAACATTAAAGATGAGTGAGTTCACAGGTTTTCATAATTTCGTTTGTTCGATTATAGTTTGTTTTCTCCGTTATCCCTAACCCGGGATAACGTATTGGTTCCATTATTCCAACCCGGAATAATAAGTTGTTGCTTCCAATATTCCAACCCCGGAATATTAAGTTGTTGTTTCCAATATTCCAACCCGGAATATTAAGTTGTTGTTTCCAATATTCCAAACCCGGAATATTAAGTTGTTGTTTCCAATATTCCAAACCCGGAATATTAAGTTGTTTCCATTATCCCCAACCCGGGATAATATCGTAGTTTCGTAATTAAGTTCAATGTTAATAAATATAGGTAGCTAGCCTAAAGTCATGTCACGTAAGTGTTCGCGATCGAAGCTGACTGTTGTGCCTCCGTTTTGCCAGGCCTTTCACATGACCATGGCGTGGTTAGGCCGAACTATTCACCCGTTGACCATACCCGGTCGGCTAGCGCGACTAGCTCGGATGGGGCTTGTCGGGCCCAGTAGTACTACTTATAACTCCCCCGCTATTAAACCCAATACTAACGATCCGAGAGATTGACGAGGACTTAAGTGATAAAGCTGCTTAGAGACCATAACATTACATTAACATTAACTTAGTTACCGAGTAGTTATGTGACGTTAAATTCGTATAACGTAAAGAGATTGAGTTTGAGAGTGTATACATGTTTCTCCCCCTGTTGTTTAAAAACCGTATAAAGTTAGGGGCCGTGAACTCACCTTTTGTTGCTCGGTTAGTGTAGCAAAAGAAGTTGTAAAGAATGGGACCGCTAATTGCGTCCTAACAAACCAATTGATTTCAAGTCAGTGTGTGAACACACCAATACAAATTCTACACGTAATTTACTCACAAAGTGATACACACAAACAACATATCTAACACTCAAACATGCATGCAAGTATCTTCATGTGATCCTAGTGATTAAAACAACTTATCATAAACATAAACCAATTCATGCCACAATTTGGTACACAAAATCACAAGTTATCAAATTTCAGCTTAACACTCATTATTCAGCTGTTTTCTAGGATTTTTATAAAATAGTTCTAACATTCCAAAAATTCCAATATTTTTACAGTAGGTGACATTTATACCATAGAAATTTATATAATTTTTCCAAGTCCTAAATCTTTACCAATTAACCATAAATATTAATATACTAGGCTGCAGTCAGATTTACCGCTTTCTGACTGCAGTCCACGGAAGAATTTATTTAAAAATCACTGATCGTCCAATTAACAAAATTCCAGTTGGAATTGCCCGGAAATTTCCATACCTAGTTGCTGTACAAAAATCATGACTCAACTCTCTCCTGATTTTAAAATCCAACTTGATAAACAACCCACAAAATTTCAGAATTTTTCACAGCTTTAATTACTGAACTTATCTGGCCCTTTAAAAATATCAAACGATTTCAGAAAATTATGAATCCAGCGCCATTAGATTCCTTATTCAAATCTCTACGTTCTAGACATCAGAAAATCCGTTTTTCGACAACTAACGACCGAGTTACAGCCAGATGAAGTCGGCTGTAACTATTACTCAGCATCCTGTTTCAGCATTATTGTTACCATTAATTCGCACAACTCGTTCATATGGTTAACCTAGGTGATCAAAAACCGATTTCTAATCCTAGATCAATACCAATATCTCATCCATGCAAACCCTAGTTCTTACTTCTAGTTATTACAAACAAAGCACACTTGCAACTTATGATATCCGCAAACAATTATACATGCAACTATGGATAGTTCAGCCGATTACTTAACACACACACATAATCCGAAAACAAGCAAATAAATCCGTTCAAACATATATATATCCGAAGCAAACTAATCAATTCATTTAAGCGTATATATCCGAATATGATTTCGTAATCAAAGATAATTCTGACCTTGAATAACTAGGCAAACAAGCCGAGATTTGAACAAGAACAACTCGGCTGATCCAACTAAATTGCGACCGAGAGGATGATGATAAAGTGGGCTGTTTTGTTGATTGAATGGAGGTGAAGATGGCGATGGTTGCTGCTGCTGCGACCGAGAGAAAGGAACGAACAAGGAAAAGATCTGTCTGCGATCGCAAGGCTGAGAACAAGCTGCCGACGGCAGTTTCCTTCTAGGGTTTGTGTTTGTGTATGGAACATGCATGAGTGTTAGTATATATAGGCGCAAAGAAGATGAGGGTTACGGTTAGGCTTAAGCTTGTGGCCGAGGGACTTGGGTTGGGTCGGTTTGGGTTTTATCTTGCGGCCGGGAGGCGTTTAAGGTTGGTTTGATCTCGGTTTGGTTTGTACGCAATGGGTTAATTTGGTTTGCACACGGGTTGGTTTGGTTTGGTTTGATCGGCCGAATAGTTTTAGGTTTGCTACGGGTTTGGGTTTGATCTTGGCCGAATTAGTTTTAGGTTTTGATCTCGCGGCCAAGACATGTTTGAGTCCTAACTTGATTAATTCCTAGAGTTACAATGAATCAAGGTTGGTTCGTGTCGTGGTTCGGTTCAGTTCGTGTACATATCCACCACACTTCTCTATAACTAAAACAATCACACAACACACATCACGTATTCATTTAACTCGTACACGTTTAATACTTAGCATATCATTATTCGACAAGTGTCGCGTTTAAGTTATCCGAAAAACCCGGGATATCACACTTTCTTCATTCAGTTAGGCTCGCGAATTCTATCAAACACATTCTTCATTTCACTCAGAAAGCTTCGCCGGAAGTCGCCGGAATTCTCTGTGAGTTAACCGGAAAGTTTCGCCATAAAACCGAATTCAACCCATCTTTTCTTCTTACCCAAAAATAAATCATAGAACTCATACTGACATCACTCCCACTTACTTTAAACCTCTGAAGAACCTCTGTCGCAAGAAATTGCACTCGCCAGAATTCTCGGCAAGTCGCCGGAAAACCGGGACTTTCATCTACACGGTAATTATCTCGTTATTTCTGTTTCATTCCATTATAAGACGAATTCTAACACCATTTCATCGCTCAGAATCAACCCCAGACGACATTGCCGGATTTTTCTATTTTCGCCGGAAAATTTCTGAAAGTTTCAGAATCACGCTGATAACCGGTATGATCATGTAATCTACTGATAATCATTACTCATTAGTTCAATTTCACATCTAATCCCTCCAAACTGCTAATTAACTCTAACAGTCGAAAGTCACCAGAACAGAGCCGACGAGCTTCGCCGGATTTTCTGAAGAAGACGATCTGTTCGGTATTTTCCTTCCCCAAACTCTTCGATTCAATACTTTCCAATTGTTCGTCTTGTTCATTAACCGAATTAATCAAGTATAAGTTGCTTTGACTGATGTCTGTGTTTTGAACGAAGACGACGAGTTCAGATATGACCTAAGATTAATTAAAATCGGAATTATAAACGGGTTAGACACACAGTCCAGCGGTGGACTGTGTGCACATAAAAAACATACACGTCCCGAGTTCGATTCTTGATACACACCTTTGCAGTAATAAAATGCCTTTTTGTTTAAAACTGAACCGGGTTAACTCCGCTATATGTTAAGTATAATAAAAACTAGGATATTTACCAAGATAGACACACAGTCCAGCAGTGGACTGTGTGCCAAACTAAACCACAGGTCCCAGGTTCGAGACCTGTGGAGCGCACCGAGTCGTCACAGTTAAAATCTTTTTAAAAGATAAATGATTTTCGGATTAATCTAATTAGTATATAAATTTAATTAAAAACAGAAATATTTCGGGTTAGACACGTAGCTCAGTTGGTAGAGCTGCGTGCACGCGTACGGGAGGTCTCGAGTTCGAGCCTCACCCGGCGCATACACTTACACAATAAAACCGGTCAACAAGTCAACGGTCAACGGTCAAGTCAACGGTCAAAAAGTCAACATTTTTTTATTATTTTTATTTATTTATTTTATTTAAAAACCAATTAAAAATACTTAAAAATAACATTTTTAAGGTTAGAAACTAGCCTAAAACTCACAAAAATATATCCAAAAATCCTATTAAAGTTGATAATAAAATCCATTTATTTACCTTACTTTTTCCTTATTGATTAGGTTAGTTATTCCTCGACGATCAATCCTCTAAACTCGTGCGCGTACATCATCATTCACCGAATGCACCCACTGTGAGTGAATCTCTATAAATTCCCCGTTTAAATCACGTTTTTGGGGTGTATCATGTGTCTTACTATTTACTATATTTAAATCATTGTGCATACATCATATCATGAATAAATGTGTATTCAGTTTGTATAAACTGTTTGTGTGATTATTGTTTATATTAAATTTATTATTTTCAAGTACATGCAATTTCATAGGCCGCCGCTCCCCATTACATTATGAGCGTTGAGCATGTTCCCCATTACATTATGAGCGTGAACCTGGCGTGCCAACATACGATCGGCTCCGTTTGATTGAGCATTGATCGCACAGACATTTTTTTTCATTTTCAGTACATGCAATACGATCGCCTTCGTTTAATTAAGCCTTGATCGCACAGACATTTTTCATTTTCAGGACATGCAATACGATCGGCTCCATTTGATTGAGCCTTGATCGCACAGTTTATTTATGTTATTTATTTATGCCTATTGATATGTTATTGTATGCTGTTGATTTGTTAATGTATGTTATTAATTGTTGTTATTGTATGCTGTTGGTTTGTTAAAGTATGTTATTGTTTGTTGTGGTTTGATATCGTATGCTAATGGTTGTTGTTGTATGCCAATTGATGTTATTGTATGTTTATTTACATTTGTTCATATATTTTCCATATTAAATACAACCAGAAATAAATAATAACTGTTTTCTAACAAGGTTCACTCGCCAACTTTTTGTTGATCCAAAAACCATTTTTACATATGATACAGGTGAACATGATGAAGCAAGGAAAACATAGGAAATTGCCTTAGAAGAAAAATAATGAAGTGTAGAAGGATGAATTGAACATGTTGTACTTGTTTGATATGATTGTATGACTTCTATTAAATTGAAATATAAATATGAAACATTATAATAAATGTCATGAGCTTTGATGATAACCCAATCATGCTCCGAACACCTTTTCCGCTGCGGGTCGGGGTGTGACAGATTGGTATCAGAGCTTTTGACTATAGGGATATAGGATAGGTTATTAGACCCTTAGAGCCTATACTATAGTTGATTAGATTTTAATTGTTTATGTGGTTATATGCAAACTTATGATATTTATTTGTTTCATATTTATTACATACACAAATGCGTGCAAATATTTCCAATATTACATTTTGTGATATCTAGTGAATTATACTTACAGTCAGACATACATACTTACATACATATTCATCATACATGTTACAATATTCACATATTCAAATCATATTCATACTTCCGTTATTCAAGATTTTGTCGCATTTTTCATTTTTCAAATCTCATCAAAGTGAGTTCTGCGACGAGCATGTAGTAACTGTAAGGGTACAAGTACCGGTAGTCGGAACGTCCTGTCTAGGTTGGCATTCGTATAAATCCAATATAACGGACCAGTTTGCCTACCTGGGGACTAACGATGAGAGTACGAAGGACCTATTAGGCCAAAGCATGCCACACCAAACGTCGTTCGAACTAACCCCACTTTGAGGTGTCACCGTGTCCACACCTGGACACATTCCGAATATCATACGTTACATATTTCTCGATTTTCTCTGGGTTTTAGTGTACGTAACCAGGCAAACACATGCGAACCATATGAAAAACCCGGTAATCATGGGGGCCCACGTGATTACGTAGGTGAAGTATGGCGGCATGCAAGGCCCAATTACGAGCGAAGCCCAAGACATCCTATGGATGTAGTAGATTTATTTTTCTATGTTTATTTTATAAATGTTCATTCCTAAATACGACACATGATCCCAAAAGCATCCAACTCATACTCTTGATATGTATTCCTTGTAGATGTCTTCTAGTCTCACTCGTAGGAAGATGAGAGCAAGAAAAGCCCGCGAGCGCATGGCTACCCTAATCGCTCAACAAATGGTTGCCGTATACCCAACATTGTAATTCAAGTCCAACAAGCCCTTACCGCTAATCCCGTCAATCAAGAAGTTCAAAATGTTGTTAACCCTCCCCCAAATACCACTAAATGCACCTACAAGCATTTCAAATCCTGCGACCCTACAAAATACGAAGGGACTGAAGGTGTCACCGCTCTTCTCTATTGGTTCGAAGAAATGGAAAACATTTTTCTAACTTGCGATTGCCCCGATGATCGCAAAGTGCGATATGCTACTGGTCGTTTATTTGGAATAACACTTACTTGGTGGAATACAGAGAAGGCCAAACGAGGTGTTGAAAATGCTATGACTTTGACTTGGGAAGAGTTGAAAGAAATCATGATAAGACGGTTTTGTCCAAGGAGCGAAATCAAGAAATTAGAGGATGAGTTCTATTCGTTGAAACAAAAGGAAGGCAACCACACCACGTACAACAAGAGATTCCTCGAGTTGAATCAAATGGTTCCCAACTTGTTCACTCCCCACTACCGTTTGATCGAGCACTACATTCAAGGTCTTCCTTCAAAGATTCAAGACTCTGTAATAAGTGCCACACCTGCAACCTTGGAAGCAGCAATGGAGTTAGCTACAGAGCTCACCGAGAACCGAATCTGGAACAAAGACTTCAAGGAGGAGAAGAAGAAGGATAAAACATCGACTGAAACCTCCAACTACACCCAAACCGAATCCCCTTCTCAACCCATTTCTAAAAGAAAACGAGACGAGCAACTTTTCGCTGTCACCCAACGCAACC
The DNA here is from genome assembly GCA_947069175.1 of Scalesia atractyloides. NCBI lineage: Eukaryota > Viridiplantae > Streptophyta > Magnoliopsida > Asterales > Asteraceae > Scalesia > Scalesia atractyloides. Next base: position 13,272,876 of record CAMTDV010000019.1, read on the forward strand.
AACCAGTCTTACAAGCCGTACCCCTCCAAGCTATCCTAATCATTCAAGTGCCACCCAACTCAACCTACCCAAATAAGAGACCTTACCTTGGACCTCACCCTCGATGTAACACCTGTTTTTATCACCATCCATCTACCGTGCTTTGTCGACTATGTGCGAGTTGTGGACGCTATGGTCATTTGAGCAAGGTTTGCCGCACCCCTCAAAACCAAACCTCACCCCATACTCAAAGCATGAACCAAACATATCAACAACCCCAATACCCCATGTTCCCATATGTTCGAGCTTGTTTCAATTGTGGCGACCCTACCCACTTTAGAAACACGTGCCCTCAATTGGTTAACATCATAAACGCCCAAGCTCAAGCAAACCCAGTTAACCAAGCAAATCAAGAAAACCCAATCACTAGGCCACCAGCAAGAGGAAGAGTTTTCAACATCAACGCCAATCCGGTTGAAGATAATGACGGCCCAAACGAAAACACTCAACTAGTCCCCTTCACCAAAAATCAAGATTCAACTCCCACTGCTTAGTTTTATGCTTTCTTTATGTTATCTCAATTCTCACGTGTCTCAATTTTAAATTGGAAGTTTATCCAAGGATCTTAATGCGAATTATTATTTCAGTTATGTTTTATACTCATTGATTCAACATTCATACCATCATACATCTCAGCGTATTTCAATCTCATTATTTAAAGAAGTTGGGCTGTGTCTCACTTCTGCATAGACTAACCTCTCCATCACAACAACCGAGAGAGGGACGGTCATCACTCAAACATGTATACTATCAGAATTATGACTCAGACATTGTTTGTTGTGTTATTTACGTTGTAGAGTCACATAGAACTAATCATAACTTACGGATAAAGCCAATGAAAATTTGACAAGAATATGGTGGATACGCCGCTGGTACTTCCTATATATAAGTATTCTTGTCAAAGGATCAAAGGCATTATCAGGCGGTTATGAGAAGTTCCATGTAGGATTTGGTATTGTCTTGATTGAAGTTTGTGTTATACTCACTGATTTAGCGTTCATATCATCTCATCCTTTAAAGGAATTAGATTGTGTCATCAATCCAACATGTATGCTATCAGAATTAGGACTCAGATATTGGTTGTTATGTTTATTTGTGATCTAGAGTCACATCATAGAACCAATCATAACTAACTGATAAAACCAATGGAAATTTGACAAGAATATGGTGGATACGCCGCTGGTACTTCCTATATATAAGTATTCTTGCCAGAGGATCAGACGCATTGTCAGGCGGTTATGAGAAGTTCCATGTAGGTTTTAGTATTAGAAGTTTATTTTAGGATATAATCTAATCTTTCAAACGTACCCAAACTCATATGCATAACATCATACTTAGTCGATCAACTCTGTGTATCCATGTTCCGTATTCATACACTTTAGGCAACAAAAAGTGATTCCTGTAGCAGGGTATTCAACCCTTACAAGGAACGTTACCGCCTTAAACAAAATTTAAACTCTTACCCTCTTCTAAGTATGTAATTGTCAAATTAAAACACCATCTTTTTTTAAACAAATATGCCACTACTTAAATTTCGGGACGAAATTTCTAAAAGTAGGGGATACTGTAACATCCGCCAAAAACCGGATTTACCAAACCCGCTCCGTTTATCAACCGAACAATCAGATAAAAATTTCGTTGCGTATTTAATGCCCAAATTAATTTTAAACGATACATAATTAATAAGTATATTAGAATATAAAATTTATTTTTGAAAAAGTATTGAAAATAATGAAATAAAAATAAATGGCTGAAGCCGGGTTTCGAACCCGGGTCAACCAGATACAAGCAACGATTTAACACTCACACTTCCAACCACTCCGCCACTTGTGATGTTTGTTAATATATTGAACCAATTAATACATAAATCAATCTGGAAATCAAAACCCAGTTACTCAACGCGCCCAAATCCGTTCACGTCAGAAATCCCGACAATTTCGTCAACTTTGGCCGTTTCTTTTTGGTCATAACGTATGCCTTAACAGCAAGATCGGTTATACCTGAAGAAATCCATCAATTTCATTCATTTCAATTAAAAACCGAAAAATACAATTCGAATTCGGGAGTTATACTTTCTTCATTCAGTTAGGCTCGCGAATTCTATCAAACACATTCTTCATTTCACTCAGAAAGTTTCGCCGGAAGTCGCCGGAATTCTCTGTGAGTTAACCGGAAAGTTTCGCCGGAAAACCGAATTCAACCCATCTTTTCTTCTTACCAAAAAATAAGATCATAGAACTCATACTGACATCACTCCCACTTACTTTAAACCTCTGAAGAACCTCTGTCGCAAGAAATTGCACTCGCCGAAATTCTCTGCAAGTCGCCGGAAAACCGGGACTTTCATCTACACGGTAATTATCTCGTTATTTCTGTTTCATTCCATTATAAGACGAATTCTAACACCATTTCATCGCTCAGAATCAACCCCAGACGACATTGCCGGATTTTTCTGTTTTCGCCGGAAAATTTCTGAAAGTTTCAGAATCACGCTGATAACCGGTATGATCAGGTAATCTACTGATAATCATTACTCATTAGTTCAATTTCACATCTAATCCCTCCAAACTGCTAATTAACTCTAACAGTCGAAAGTCACCAGAACAGAGCCGACGAGCTTCGCCGGATTTTCTGAAGAAGACGATCTGTTCGGTATTTTCCTTCCCCAAACTCTTTGATTCAATACTTTCCAATTGTTCGTCTTGTTCATTAACCGAATTAATCAAGTATCAGTTGCTTTGACTGATGTCTGTGTTTTGAACGAAGACGACGAGTTCAGATATGACCTAAGATTAATTAAAATCGGAATTATAAACGGGTTAGACACACAGTCCAGCGGTGGACTGTGTGCACATAAAAAACATACACGTCCCGAGTTCGATTCTTGATACACACCTTTGCAGTAATAAAATGCCTTTTTGTTTAAAACTGAACCGGGTTAACTCCGCTATATGTTAAGTATAATAAAAACTAGGATATTTACCAAGATAGACACACAGTCCAGCGGTGGACTGTGTGCCAAACTAAACCACAGGTCCCGGGTTCGAGACCTGTGGAGCGCACCGAGTCGTCACAGTTAAAATCTTTTTAAAAGATAAATGATTTTCGGATTAATCTAATTAGTATATAAATTTAATTAAAAACAGAAATATTTCGGGTTAGACACGTAGCTCAGTTGGTAGAGCTGCGTGCACGCGTACGGGAGGTCTCGAGTTCGAGCCTCACCCGGCGCATACACTTACACAATAAAACCGGTCAACAAGTCAACGGTCAACGGTCAAGTCAACGGTCAAAAAGTCAACATTTTTTTATTATTTTTATTTATTTATTTTATTTAAAAACCAATTAAAAATACTTAAAAATAACATTTTTAAGGTTAGAAACTAGCCTAAAACTCACAAAAATATATCCAAAAATCCTATTAAAGTTGATAATAAAATCCATTTATTTACCTTACTTTTTCCTTATTGATTAGATTAGTTATTCCTCGACGATCAATCCTCTAAACTCGTGCGCGTACATCATCATTCACCGAACGCACCCACTGTGAGTGAATCTCTACAAATTCCCCGTTTAAATCACGTTTTTGGGGTGTATCATGTGTCTTACTATTTAATATATTTAAATCATTGTGCATACATCATATCATGAATAAATGTGTATTCAGTTTGTATAAATTGTTTGTGTGATTATTGTTTAGATTAAATTTATTATTTTCAAGTACATGCAATTTCATAGGCCGCCGCTCCCCATTACATTATGAGCGATGAGCATGTTCCCTATTACATTATGAGCGTGAACCTGGCGTGCCAACATACGATCGGCTCCGTTTGATTGAGCTTTGATCGCACAGACATTTTTTTTCATTTTCAGTACATGCAATACGATCGGCTCCGTTTGATTGAGCCTTGATCGCACAGACATTTTTCATTTTCAGTACATGCAATATGATCGGCTCCGTTTGATTGAGCCTTGATCACACAGTTTATTTTTGTTATTTATTTATGCCTATTGATATGTTATTGTATGCTGCTGATTTGTTAATGTATGTTATTAATTGTTGTTATTGTATGCTGTTGGTTTGTTAAAGTATGTTATTGTTTGTTGTGGTTTGATATCGTATGCTAATGGTTGTTGTTGTATGCCAATTGATGTTATTGTATGTTTATTTACATTTGTTCATATATGAATATTGCACGATTTTTTCATATTAAATACAACTAGAAATAAATAATAACTGTTTTCTAACAAGGTTCACTCGCCAACTTTTTGTTGATCCAAAAACCATTTTTACATATGATACAGGTGAACAGGATGAAGCAAGGAAAACATAGGAAATTGCCTTAGAAGAAAAATAATGAAGTGTAGAAGGATGAATTGAATATGTTGTACTTGTTTGATATGATTGTATGACTTCTATTACATTGAAATAATAAATATGAAACATTATAATAAATGTCATGAGCTTTGATGATAACCCAATCATGCCCCGATCACCTTTTCCGCTGCGGGTCGGGGTGTGACAGATAGCATGAACATGAAGTTCTCGAATCCATCCCCAGCTTAGAATGTCACCCAGAGAAACATCTTTGTCTCGTGTAAAGAACGCTAGTGGCCTTTTGAACTTTCTTTCCTTCGGCATCTCTTTAAACCACAACTTCATCGATCTTCTGTTTCAACAAATCAAAATATATCTGGCTCATCAACTCATCAATCATAGGAAACTTATCAGTGTTCAGATTAGAATACTTTTCAGCTTCATCATCATCAGAATCTTCAAAGATAACACGGTCGTAATCATCAGCTTTAGCCACACGTTTATACACATACTCTTTTGGTTCAAATGTCTTTATGTTCACCAATTCTTCTTCGAAATCGAACTCAAAAGAATCAGCATCCACTTCAAACATTCTGGCCAATTCTTCCTTAGTATAATCATGAACAAACTCCCCTTCCTCTATACTCGGTTCCAACATAATCATCAAAGGTTTCTCATGAATAGCAGCAACAGGCATAGCAACAATGGCTTCAGAAGCATCAACATCTTGTGGCCCTGTTTGCTCTATAGACTCCCCCTTACTTTGATCATCCTCCATGTTATCGTTGATTAGGGATTCAAAATCAAACTCTGAATGAACTTTCACGGAATCAATTTTAGACCAACACCCCCTGATCATCATTATTATCACCATCATGATCTGAATCATCTAGTATCGTCACCTGCAGGGTCGTCGTAGTTTTCATCTTTATCTTCCTCTTCGTCATCATTTTCTAACTCAGACGCTTTCACTTATTCAACATTCTGTTCAGGAACATCTTCAGTAACAACCTCTGTTTCAGGCGCTTTCTCTAATTCAACAACTTTTTCTATCACAGGCTCCTCTGTTGTTTTAGGAACACCATCGATAACTCCTTTACCTTTACCTTGCTCTGCCAACTCTTTTTCTACTTTCTCTTTGGCCTCTTGAACATCAAGTCTATCATATTCTACTTTGAAGTCGATGCTCAAGCTGTTCATTAGTACTTTCTGCAACCTTGCAAACCTTTTGTTATTCATATCACGTTCTGTTCTCAATTCTGCTATTTCTTTCTCTAACTTTGCATTTGCAGCACCCAAGCTTTCGACCATAGCTTTCATATAACCTCGATCATCTTCAAGAAACTTCACTTTATCCTGCAGAATTTCTTTCTCAACATCACTCTGCTTTACTTTCTTTTCCAGTTCTGCCTTTTAGCTTCATTCCGTTTCACTTTATCTTCCAAATCTTTAATTCTTTTCTCTAATACATCAATCGGCGTATCTTGAAACCAGTTTGAAAGATCTTCGGCTGTGACAGGATGTGTAATGTTATCTGGAATTTCACCGAGAGCATCTTTGAATTCATTAGCTCTTGCCCTTGTCTTTGAAGGAGTACCCTTTGCTGCAGCTTTTGGCGTTGAGATAGGTGTACTTTGAACATGCACTTCAGTAACTGTTTGTGGCTCTTCAGTAGCAGTAGTTGTCGGAGGGATAATAGCCTCTATGATAGGAATATTCTGCAGATTAGAAACAGGAGGTTTTTGTGTAGCTCCTTTCTTTGTTTGACTAAGATATCTGCGGCTGTGAGCTTTCTTTTTCCCACGAGTTCTCGGAAAGCTTGTAGCTTTCTTTGAACCTTTAGCTTTAGACTTTGTACGCTTTGACTTTTTCTTTGGATGTTCTGTATCAGAAGCTTCTTCAGCAGATGGTTCATAAAGATCTTCGCCCAATTTTTTCAGACGTTCCTTTTCTTTCTGTTTTTCTGCTTCTTTTCTCTTGCGTCAACAGAATCTTCTTATGATTCATCATCTTTGTCAGACGTTGCAGATATAACTTCATCATCTTTTTCTTGATTTTCAACGTTTGCTGCAGCGCTAGAACCCTCAACATTCTGTGGTTCTTCTATAGGCTAATCGATCAACATAGTATCAACTTATTTCGATGCCCTTTTCGCTTTTATTTTTCAACTACAACCACGCGCTTGATGTACCAGTCGCCTCTTTTCTCTTTAAAATTTGTTAACAAAGTAGCTTCTTCATTTTCATCACCACTGCCCTCTTTTCTCCATTTGTTCTCTGGTGGCACTATATAATCTGCTTTAGCAATTGCACCGAATACAGGCTTTGGAATAGGTGCTGAATCTTGTTTTTGAAAAGTCTTTAACTTCTTTAACATAGTTTCATCCATGTGACTCAGATAGAGAATATCATTTGGATCCTTCGCAATATTCTGAAACTTTTCATCGATCCACATTTGCACAAACCTTGGATACATCACCAATCTTTCCTTTCCCATATTCTTCGACATAAACTTGAATATAACTCTTAAGAAGTTGAATTTCTTGTTCAGTACCAATGCAGTAACCATACATGCCATGTAATCTTGTCTGTTGTCGAGCCCTGCTTTCCTATGACTGAAAGCATGAATGATGGCGTCAATTAGAAGCTTGTAAGGTAGAGGAACACTGCCTTTCTTCATCGTTGGCTCGTTCGCATGACCTTTGTAGCCCATACGGAAGAAACATCCCTTAACCATCCTCACTTCAAAACTTATTGGATCTTTACGTCATCATTAAACTCTAAATCCCTTCGAATATCAGCTTTGGTGATCAAAAATTCCTTATCTTCATTCCCGACATGAACTGCGGACTTTATGACTTTGTTGGCTTCATCATAGGATGCTGGGTTCCAGAAGAAATAAACGTGCGATCTATATACGACATGCTTATCCGTGATCGCCTTCGTAATCGGAATTCGCCCTAAAAATTCCAAGATCTCGGAGAAAGCAGACAGCGTTGGATAAATCTTCTCGTCAAGCGATATACAAGTATTATGGAACTTGTTGAAAGAAAGCTTGATATTCCGCGGACAGAGAAAACAAAACACTTAGCGCATTTTTGACAATTTTCAAACACTTTAACATCAAGTTCGGGCGAATCTGGATGTTAAACACTACAAAACAGAAACAAATCAACAACTTCGGCCGGACATGCATGATTGAACAGATTTTTTACGTTTTTAAGCAAGTTCAGGCAAACTTGTTTTAAAAACATATTTTTACAAAAATGGAACAAGTTCGGGCGAACTTGTTTTAATTACAGGTTTTGATATATTCACAACAAGTTCGGGCAAACATGTTGCAAATTCAGTTTTATTAGAAATCATGACAACTTCACCCGAAGTTGTTTACAAAACAACTCAACAAGTTCGGGCGAACTTGTCATCATCTTCAAACACCCTGCAACATCCAAACATGTTCAAATGACCGATTTTATTGTTCGATTATGATGTTATCATGTTTATTAAGCATTTTCATTGTTCAATTTGTCTATAAAGGTCCTAGATCTTACAGATTTTTTGTTTTCGGTCCAAAGTCATTCAAAACAGATCAATTCATGGGTGTTTCAGTTGATTAATACCTCGGCCATGATTACAAGTGTGCTAATCACTTATAATCAAGTCAAATAGGGAAGCACAACATTACAATTTCTGCAACTTCACTTTTTCTCTCAGACGCACTAAATTCGCTCGAAGTCAGAATATCAGGTGAAATGAAGATTTGAGCGAACTTGAACATTATATAGATAGTCAAATTAGGGCGAACTTGACTTCATTTCAACAATATGTTTCAAACAACTTCGCCCGAAGTTCAACAATAATGAGACTGTTTTCCATTAAACTTCGGTCGAACATGATTAAGTTCAATTTCAAACTTTTCAAAAATTTTTAATTTTAACCCTGAACTTTCACATGTTTACCAGTCATGAAAATTCACTCAGTTGACCAAGTCCAAATAAATGACCTTTGGTTAACCGATTTGTCTGCCAGTACAAGTTAATGACCTCGGTTTGACCCGTTATGAACAAACTGATGTTTTATTCAAATTTATAGTTTCATATTAATGAACTTTTCATCGTTTTTCGTGCATTGTGATTTTACAGATTAGCTCCCAACCCGTTGTCATCCAGATTCCAACAACTTAGCACCATTCCGAACTCCGAAGATCCGCTTTCCATCATTGGCTGTTGAAAACAATGTAGAAACAAAATCTTTTTGATTTTTCGAATGTTTATGCTAAAACACACTGAAATCTTTTTGGGTTTAAATCTTAAATCAAATAAGCTATGTACAAACATATTTACAGACATATTTTTGTGAATTCGTGTCTAAGGATCATATCAGTTGATTGATACATATCACCAGTACCGTTGACCTTATGATGACTTTAAGTTCTAAACTCGTTTACCTATATTGTCGATATGTTTGTCCACTTAAACTTCGACACATTTCTCAATTGTTCCAAGATATCTTAGTTAGACTTATAAAACTTGACTTAACTATGGTTCCCATCTCAGAATATACTCCCGCATTAAGATTCCCTAGATTTCATCTTACAGGTGAGTATAGCGTAATTGATATCTGTATCTGGGTTATGCGAAGCCTTGAGAGCTCAGGTTAATACTACCGTATCGACAAAGAGATGAAGGCTCAAGGAATCTTTTAAGCACTGCAATTGATTAGATCTTTCGATTCTTTCAGTTTTGCATGCAGTTTTGGGGTTTTTAGCAAAAGCATTATAGAAGTTCTAGGCTATTGCTTCCGCAAAATCAGAAGAACTGTATAATACCCCAGATATCGATCATCTATAAAGACCTCGTATCTCAGAATCAGGCAATCTCTCAAACGAAATTTCTGAATACTAAGTCCATATATCCGAGAGATGTTAATCCACAAGTTTAAGCAGTTGTAAAATTTAGTTTATATCCCGGAAATAATTTACCGAACGTGTAAAGCCTATCGACACATCCACAGTAAGACTTGTTTATACTTTTTAAACTTTACAAATCCTTAGCATACTGTGATAGTCCACAGATGTACTATCATTTCCTTCTTGACACAAAATTCTTTTTGTCTTTTTCATGTTTTTGTAATTTTTGGTTTTCCATATGTTTTTTGTATTTTCTCGTAATATTAATCCCCTTAAAATCAAAAACATATTTTTGTATTTTAGTTTTTAAGAAATTCTAATCCTAAAAGATAACAAACCAATGAGGATCACGAGAACTCGTCGTCCGATCCATATTCAACCTCTGCATCCACACCTGTCAAAAGATTTTTCATACCATTAAGCCTCATTAAGTATTTAAACCATGAAAGAGTAAAAGGTTTGGTATAAAAATCAGCTTTTTGTTCATCGGTGTGGATTTTCTCAATTCGTACCAACTTCTTTTCGTAGCAATCATGAATGAAGTGGTATCGAATCTCGATATGTTTTGTTTGAGAGTGATGAACTGGATTTTTAGTTATGTCGATAGCTGCCTTATTATCAACATACATCGGAGTGTCAAGAATTTGCAGACCATAGTCTCTCATCTGCTGTTGGATCCACAGAATCTGTGAACAACAGCTGGAGGCCAAGATATACTCAGCTTCACAAGTAGAGAGAGCGACCGTAGTCTGTTTCTTACACTGCCAGGTTACCAAGCGTGTTCCGAAGAACTCGCAGCTCGCTGTAGTTGATTTTGAATTCAATTTATCTACACCAAAATCAGAATCAGCGTATCTCGTCAGATCGAAGTTATCATTCATCGGGAACCACAAGCCGGTGCTTGGTAATCCCTTCAAGTATCTAAAAATTCGTTTCATGATCTGCATGTGAGAAATTCAGGGGCTGGACTGATATCTGTCGCAAAGGCAGGTAGGATAGATAATATCTGGACGAGATGCCGTCAGATACATGAGTGATCCTATCAACTTTGGTTCCTGTTTCATCGATGCAAATTCCGTGATTAAGTGCCAGTGGAGTAGATAGCGACTTCGAGCTATCCATCTCAAACCTCTTCAAGATATCATGGACAATTTTGGTTTGGTGGATGAAAATACCGTCTAGCAACTAATCAACTTGTAATCCGAGGAAGAATTTAATTTCACCCATAGAAGACATCTCGAATTTCTTCTTCATGATTTTCTCAAATTCTTTGCAAAGATCGTCATTTGTTGAACCGAAGATGATGTCATCCACATAAATTTGTACGATAATCAGATGACTTCCAACTTCTCTGGTAAAGAGCGTACTATCCACTGTTCCTCTGATAAAGCCATTGCCGACGAGATTGTTGATGCATTTTGTGTTCGTCACTTGTCGAATAGGCTAGATTGAGCGTGTGTTGAATATTGTATAGGTTAGAATTGAACACACGACCAAATATGGAGCGAATAGTGAAATTGGGAACAAGTTCGCCTGAACTTGACCTGTGAAGGTCAAGTTCGACCGAACTTGACATGTAATGGTCAAGTTCGCCCGAACTTGTCCTGTGAAGGACAAGTTCGCCCGAACTTTTCCATGCACACTCTGGGCGAACTTGTTACCCTGAATATAGGTGTGTTGTTCATTTGTCATTTAAGTTTTTGGCATCCCTACGGGGAGGTGTTGCTGGATTCTTTCCAGGAACTCCGGCAGCTGGACTTAAAGATGTATTCTATTTCGGTATGAATGAAGACTTCCGCTGCATTCTGTTTCTAATCCATTCTTAATAACATTCTACCGAAACTGTTATATACGTTTATGCACTAACCTCCGTCTAGAACCGCCTGATCACGGACCTTCAATTGGTATCAGAGCTACGGTTGTTACCTACGCTCATGAATTTGGACATTTATGGACATTAGGAAGGGTTTTAGACGTAAATCATCAAATAAACATACAATCCATGGACAAAAAGTAAAATTGAACGGATAGGATTATTATAAAACCATTTTCGACCAGATCTATAGTGGAATCATCTCGTAGTTCGAAGAAATAAGGATTCTGGATCGAAAAACATGAAAAATGGCTGGATTTGGAGGATCAAGTTCGTTCGAACTTGTATCATTTTGATCAAGTTCGACCGAACTTGTATCATTTTGATCAAGTTCGCCCGAACTTGTCACATAGGCAGCCTTAAAAAAAGGCATGGAAAAATTTTGTTGATCATTATGACGAAACGAGTGTCCAGAAAAAAATTGGCGATAGAAATTTTTTCAAGTTTTCGAAGACCGAACCGGGATGTTCGGGGACACCGTCTAGAGCTTCAGAGTACAGATTTGGTGATACAGTCACAAAATTTTGAAGATAACGGGATAGTCATTGATACCGATGCAGAGTGTTGATCATTTGGGTGTCGTGACTAGTAATGGGCCTAAACGTTAAATCAGCATTTGTTAAAAACTGAAAATTCCGGATTTGAGGGGGAATTTCAGTAAAAAATTTCAGTATGGTCAGAATTTGAAAAATGAGGTGGAATAAAAATTTTACAATAATGAATATTCCGACATTTTTGAAATTCGTGACTGCTACAACAGTATCCGGGTGGTTACCGATTGCAGATTATCGGCAAACTTGTCATGGCTAGGACAAGTTCGCCCGAACTTGTCCATGACACGGTTCACGCGAACTTGTCATCCTATAAATAGGTTAGTTGTGTTCTCATTTGTAAGATTCAGAGATTTTGTCACGACAGAGGCGAAGCTCTGTCCAAGTGTTTCCAGGATCTGTAACATTTGAATATTAATGAAACGGTGTTAAACAGTAACAAAGTAGTATCTAATGTCACCTATGCAAACGGATTCCGCACGTTTAGCTTAGGTTTGCCAAATTAGGACCCGAACGATCCGTACAACAGACCCTCAATTGGTGTTAGAGCAGGATTGGCCTAATTTGAAGACATTGGACATAGAAATTCACATCTTCTACTCATTTCTTTCACTTTTAAACTTTCCATGGACATTACACGGACAAAATGGACTGATTTTCAAGTATAATACGTAAAATCCATAATAGTAAAACCCTTGAAAAGATCAGAGCTTAAAACAAACGAATTCATGTCGAAAAATTGAAAAAAACCATGTTTGAAAACACATGTTCGCTCGAACTTGTCATGAAGTTTTCTCGAACTTGAGTGATTTTTCATCAAGTTCGCCCGAACTTGATTAGTTTTTTAAGGTTTTTAACCAAGTCCGCTCGAACTTGTTAAGGTTTTCATCGAATTACATCAAGTTCGCCCGAACTTGATAACATTTTGTTGAAAGCTTCTTACAAGTTCGCCCGAACTTGTTCTTTGTAACATCCGTCAAAAAACGGATTTACCAAACCCGCTCCGTTTATCAACCGAACAGTCAGTCAAAAATTTCGTTGCGAATTAAATGCCCAAAATATTTTTAAACGATACGTAATCAATTATTATACGGGACTATATATTTAGTTTTTGAAAAACTGTTGAAAATCGCAAGATAAAAATGAAATGATCCAGCCGGGTTTCGAACCCGGGTCACTCGCCGAGTCACTCAGCGACTTATCTCACACACACAAACCACTGCGCCACTTGTTCTGTTTGGTAAATATTGAAATCATTTAATTGATAAAGTGATGTTACGAATTCAAAATCGGCGCCCATCAGTTCAGTCGTCGGAATCCCGGAAACCTCGCGAGTTTTTAACACCATTTTCAGTTATAACGTAAACCATTAACAAGACATCGGTTATAACCGATGTTTGAAGTCCGCGACCAAACCATAACCGCCGGAAAATTTAAATCAATGAACCCAGTCGGAAATCAGACCAAATACATCTCGATTTTCCCCTATAAATTCACCCTCAACCCATTGAAAACCTTTTCGTTCAAAACCACACTCTTTCTCGGCGAAAACTCCCTCTCCGGAACTTTTCTGTTCGTCGCCGGAAAACCGATTTCCTTATTTCTGAACCTCACTAAATCTTTTAAACTTATACCGGAGTCACCCATACCTTCTTCAAACCTTCTGGGGACTCGCTGCTACAAGACACCTGACGCCGGAGCTTATTACTGTCGCCGGAGTTCTGCCGGAAAACAGAGGGTCCAGTCGGTATACTTCTCCGCCCAATTTCTTTTCCTTTTCACATTTATCTCACCGTAATGAACTGAAAAACACTAATAAACCGATAAAAACTTGGAACCAGTCGATTTCCGAACTCTGGTTCTATCTTGATGAAGAAGACGATGTATTTCCGTATCTTATAAGTATAATTAAAAGCAGGATATTAATCGGGTTAGACACATAGTCCAGCGGTGGACTGTGTGCACTTATAACGCAAAGGTCACGAGTTCGAATCCGGTTTCATACACGCTGCCTAAATAAAAATCAAATTTTTGTTTAACTGAACCGGAGTCGATACTGGTATATGTTAAGTATATTGATAACCTGAATAATAACCAAGTTAGACACACAGTCCAGCGGTGGACTGTGTGTTTGTTTATATCACTGGTCACGAGTTCGAGTCCGGTCTTCTGCACCGACTCGGACAATTATCTCTTCTTTTTAAATAAGGCAGAAAAGGAAATAACTAATTAGTATTTAAGTATAATAAAAATCGAATTATATAACATGTTGAACACACAGTCCAGCGGTGGACTATGTGTTAGATTAAACCACAGGTCCCGGGTTCGAGACCTGTGGAGTGTATGTCCGATTCGCTTAAAACTGTTTTTAAAATAAAATGATTTTCGGTTTAAACTAATTAATATATATATATAATTAAAATCAGATTTATAACGGGTTAGACACGTAGCTCAGTTGGTAGAGCTGCGTGCACGCGTACGGGAGGTCTCGGGTTCGAGCCTCACTCAGTGCACTTGTGTTCCGCATTCGAACCGGTCAACGGTCAGGTCAACGGTCAACGGGCTGGTCAACAGTCAGAAAAAAATCAATTTTTTTATTATTATTTTTATTTAATTATTTTAATTAAAAATCAATTAAAAATACTTAAAAATAACATTTTTAAGGTTAGAAAATAGCCTCAAACTCACAAAAATACACCCAACAATCCTACTAAAATAGATTAATAAAATCCGTTTACTTACCGAACCATAATGCGATTATTCTAGGTTAAACTCACTCGTGGTTAAAACCACTTCGCGTGCATTCAACATCATCAACCGAACGCACCCACTGTGAGTGAATCTTACAACTCCCCCTTTTAAATTACACGTTTTGGGGTGTGTCATGTGTTATGAAAATAATTAATTTATTTATTTAAACTTGTGCCATACCACATCATGACCTAAACTTAGATTGTTTTTATTGTTGTAATTTACTTATTGCCTTTTTGTCCAGTTATAAGAAACTCATACATTAAGCCCATCAGTTCCTCGTGGGAGACGAGTTGAACAACGCGTGCTTCAAATCAAATTCATTATTGTTCATGTGTGTATCATTGAGTTTATATTGTTTGTAGTTATGTCATTCATATTATCATGTTATGCAAATCATTCATCAGGCCCCTCAGTTCCTCGTGAGAGACGAGTTGAGCATCGCGTGCCTCTAATTGTTCCACTATTGTTCATGTGTGTTTCATTTAACATCTTATGATTGTTGATTAAGTTACATCTATTTTTACTCATGTTTGGTTGTGCACATATTTCATAATCAATTTAAATAAATTTGTTCAAATGTTTTCCATAGGATTCACTCGCCAACATTATGTTGATCCAAAAAACCTTTTTACACATGATACAGGTGAACAGGTTGAAGCAAGGAAAACATAGGATATGCCTTAGAAGAGAACAAAGAAGTTTAGATTGTTAGTTAGATCATGTTGTAACATTTATTGTAAAATTCCATTTAATTTGTATTAATGAATATGAAACGCTTAATAAATGTCATGAGCTTTGATGATAACCCAATCATGCCCCGATCACCTTTTCCGCTGTGGGTCGGGGTGTGACATTCTTTCTCTAGAAATCTTTCACAAGTTCGCTCGAACTTGTTATCAGGGTGAAATTTTAATAAAATCTCAACAAGTTCGCCCGAACTTGTCCAAGGTTTCTAAAAAAACATCTCGGACATTATATATCGTTAGATTCATATCGACGAGACGAGTTTAAAGCTCTAATCTGATAAAAACAGTTTTCCGAAAAATTTTAAATGTTTTAGCAAACCGATACGTTAATATTGTCGTTTAAAAAGTCAATTTTACTAAAATTGTATGTTTGCTAATCATTTTGCAAGTGTTTTTGAGCGACAGATTAGTTTGGAAAACGAAATGGGGTCTGTGAAGCTGTCAATGTTGATGAGTATAGATGAGTATGAAGCCTGTAAAGGAAAATTCGAGAGCTCGGTACAAATAAGTTTCTTCCACGTTTGGGTTGCCTTTAAAACTGGATTTAAATGGCCAGTTGATAAACATGGAGCTATTCTTGCGGTATCAAAGTTTACACCATAACAGAATAATGCATATGTCCATGAGAAGAAGATGACCAGTTTGTTACAGCAATCGATAAATGAAGATATCTTGATTTTTCTACCAGAATGTGATACGGCACAAAAGCTGTGGAATGCTCTGCGTGCTAAATATCTGGAGTGTGCTGAGATGATCAAGAGCAAGAAGGCTCTAATCATGAAAGAGTTTAACATCTTCACAATGATCAAAGGCGAATCAATGAAACAAATGATAAAAAGCTTCTGTCAGTTGAAGATTTAGGTGACAAAACATGATCTTCTTAAAATAGAAAGAGAATACATTGACAAGTTGGCTGATGTACTTCCGGATGGTGAATGGACAAAATACTTAATTGTACTTAAGGAAAGTCCAAGTTTGGAGCATTTCATGCTTTCTACTTTTTTTATTTAATAAGTTTTTGGATTTTTTGAAAATCTTTTCTCCCGCTAAAATTCAAAAACATATTTTTGGAATTTTTGATTTATAGAAAAACATTGACCAACCGATGAGAATCACTTCAATTCTCTATCCATTACTGCTTCACAATTTTTCTTTTTAAGCACTCTCCCCCTCATGATGACAAAAACCTTGACACCTTTGTGTTTATAACAATTTACTGAACATGTGTTTTGTCTTGTTCAAAAGTGAGGGTTCTGTGAAAAATTTCAAATTTTTCTTCAAAAAAATTGTAAAATTTTTCAAGTAAACGTTATTAGAATATGTAATAAGGCCTTTATATAGAACTTGATAACCCGACCCGTTTTCATTGTGTGCCAAGGAACTCCATTCTCAGTAATTTACTTTCTTCTCAGAAGTTCCTGCATAAAAATTCAAACAGTTAGTTGAATAGCGACACCCAAGCCTTTGCAGTCTTAGGTGTTATTTCTTCAACCATAATTTTGACTTTCTTTTCATAATCGGGTTTATTTTGGACTTTCTCAGGTTTTGGAATCTAAACTTTCAATTTTCACTGATTGTGTAAATTCTTTTTCTTTTACCAACCATGATCGATTTTTCATTAAAGCTTTCTTGAAATACAATGTAGAAACTTTTTGTTCATTACTATTCGAGGATTCACCAGTTTTAAAATTTGAAAACTTAGTAATAACTGGTTTCACCTTGTTAGTAGTTTCTGTGCATTGTTTCCAAACCTGAGTTGGTACTTTCAAATCTTCAAAAATTTTCTTATCAATATAAACAGGTTTAGGATTAATTTGAAAACATTTTCTAGCAATGTGTCAAGTTACTCCACATTTATGACACTTCCTGTTCTCATACTGATCCTTTTTAGCAAACCATACACTCAAATCATAATATTGATTTGATGTGTGGTAACCATCTTTCCTGCTTCTTCTGTAGCTTTGATTTGACGTTGAAGCACTGTGGTCCGACCTGCACCACTTATTCACAAATTTTGTGAGTTTCTATAATGATTGGATGATCGTACCGATGAGCTTTTATTTTTCTTTTGAAAGTTTTTGAAATTTTTAAAACTTTGTTTTTCCTTTTGTTTTTGTTCTTCATTCTGCTTAGAAGGTTTTTTGCGTTGAGCATTCACCTTTTTTAGTAGATTGTAGAACAGTTTCTTGAAATTTTTCTTTTAGTTTTAAAAAGATTTCATTTTTCTCTTTTTAGCACTTTCATCATCGGTATCATCATCACAATTCTCAATTATGATCTTGTCATAATTTGTGATCTTATCACTTATTGAAATTTCTTTATTATTTTCAATTGATCGGTTTTGGACATATATGATTTATCTTTAATGATAAAGTCACAAAATCTTTCAATAACTTTTCTGAATTAACAGCTTTATTTTTAACAGTCTCAACTTCTTTTTAAGTTGATCAATTTTCTCAATATAAGAATTTATTGCTTTTTGATATTCTATATTTAATTTTTCAAAAACAATTTTTTCATTTTTAAACATTTTTATTATTTTTGAAAAAACTACTACCATTTGTAATTTTTCATTTTCTAAAATTTTTATTTTGTTTTCAAAATTCTTTTCATTTTCTTTTAATTTTTTATTTTCTAATGTCAAACTCTCAATCTCACTCAAGACTTTGGCATTATTTGCCCGATAGATATCTACATCATAAACTGAGCAGACTGGTTTAGAACTTGAAAATCCATTTTTAGATGTACTTGAAAGTTGAGCTTCACAGTTTTTAACTACTACATTCTCTTCTCTCTTCACCTGATCATTCATTTGATTGCTGACAAGTACAGATTTCTTTAGCAATTCCACTTCATATTTCTCTAACTTGTCAAAGAAAGTAGAAAGCATGAAATGTTCCCAACTTGGACTTTCCTTTAGTAGAGTTAAGTATTTTGTCCATTCGCCCTCCGGAAGTACATCAGCCAACATGTCAATGTACCCTCTTTCTGTTTTAAGAAGATCATGTTTTGTCGTTTGAATCTTCAACTGATAGAAGCGTTTTATCATTTGTTTCATTGATTCGCCTTTGATCATTGTGAAGATGTTAAACTCTTTCATGATTAGAGCCTTCTTGCTCTTGATCATCACAACACACTCCAGGTATTTAGCACGTAGAGCATTCCACAACTTTTGTGTCGTATCACATTCTGGTAGCAAAATCAAGATATCTTCATTTATTGATTGCTGTAACTAACTGATCATCTTCTTCTCATGGACATGTGCATTATTCTGTTCTGGTGTAAACTTTGATACTACGAGAATAGCTCCATGTTTATCAACCCGCCATTTAAATCCAGTTTTAAAGGCAAACCAAACGTGGAAGAAACTTATTTGTACCCAGCTCTCGAATTTTTCTTTCTAGGATTCATACTCATCTATACTCATGTTCAATAAATTGTTACAAATACAAAGGTGTCAATGTTTTTGTCATCATGAGGGGGAGAGTGCTTAAAAAGAAAAATTGTGAAGCAGTAATGGATGGAGAATTGAAGTGATTCTCATCGGTTGGTCAATGTTTTTCTATAAATCAAAAATTCCAAAAATATGTTTTTGAATTTTAGGGGGAGAAAAATTTTTTAGAAAATCCAAAAACATATAAAATTCGAAAAGTACAAAAACATTGAAAAAGGCAAAAAGAGTTTTGTGGATAAAAGGAAATGATAGTACATCAGTGGACTATCACAGTATGCTAAGGATTTGTAAAGTTTAAAAGTTTAAACAAGTCTTATTGTGGATGTGTTGATAGGCTTTACACGTTCAAGTAAATTGTTTCCGGGATATAAACTAAATTTTACAACTGCTTAAACTTGTGGATTAACATCTCTCGGATATATGGACTTAGTACTCTGAAAACTTTGTTTGAGAGATTGCCTGATTCTGAGATACGAGGTCTTTGTAGATGATTGATATCTGGGGTATTATACAAGTTCTTCTGATTTTGCGTAAGCAATGGCCGAGAACTTCTATAATGCTTTTGCTAAAAACCCCTAAAACTGCATTCAATTGAAAATATCGAAAGATACTACAATTGCAGTATAAAAAGATTCCATTTGGAACACTACTTTAAGTCGAGCCTTCATCTCTTTGTCGGTACGGTGGTACTAACCTGAGCTCTCAAGGTCTCACACAACCCAGATACAGATATCAATTACGCTATACTCACCTGTGAGATGAAATCTAGGGAATCTTGATACAGGAGTATATTCTGAGATGGGAACCATAGTTAAGTCAAGTTTCTTAATTCTACATAACGTATCTTGGAACAATTGAGAAATGTGTTGAAGTTTAAGAGGACAAACATATCGACAGTCTAGGTAAATTTGTTTAAAACTTAGTGTCAGGAAAAGGTCAATGGTACTAGTGATATGTCTCAGAACTGATATGATCCTTTAACACAAACTCAACGAAAAGTTATTCCTGTAAATATGTTTGTTCATACTTAGTGTTTGATATTCATTTCATAAAACAAAAAGATTATATAATCTCTTAGTTTCGACCACTGATGATGAAAAGTTTAAAAGTTCATTAAGTTGAAACTTACATTGGAATAAATGCGTCAGTTTAGCGTAATCAAGATCATTAAGTTGAACTTGATACATGAATCAGATATTCAAGGTCATTAATTTGGACTTGATTAACTGAGAGGGTTTAAAACTAGCGAGGAGATTAAAATTTGAAACATTGGTGTTTAGAAATTTCAAAGTTTGAAACTGAAATATTTGTTAGAATGTTTGAAGAACTTTGAAACAAGAAGTAGATTTTAAGGGGGAGCTAGACAAAACACGTTGATTGAAGATACCAGAAAGCTCAAAGCAAGGGGGAGCATGGTGATTAAAGTTTTATCAAGATAAGCTCGAGAAGAAAAGAGAAAAGGATTGTAGATGCTATGAAGATCAAGGAAGTTAAAGTTATTCAAGAAATAAAGATCAAGAGAATATTAAAGACTCAGGAACTTAATTGAAGACTGATGACTACGAAAACATCCAAAGGGGAGTCTGTTGATGCATATGTTTGTTGCCTACGTCATCGTATAACGTCGAGTCTGTGTTTAGGAGCGAAACGTAAAGTTTATGTATGTTTAGAGCCAAGTTCGCCCGAACTTGTGTTGTCTAGGGACAAGTTCGCCCGAACTGGTCATGCCTAGGAAAAGTTCGCCCGAACTTGTCATGGCTAGGACAAGTTCGCCCGAACTTGTCCATGACACAGTTCAAGCGAACTTGTCATCCTATAAATAGGTTAGTTGTGTTCTCATTTGTAAGATTCAGAGATTTTGTCACCACAGAGGGGAAGCTCTGTCCAAGTGTTTCTAGGATCTGTAACGTTTGAATATTAATGAAACGGTGTTAAACAGTAACAAACTAGCATCCAATGTCACATATGTAAATGGATTCCGCACGTTTAGCTTAGGTTTGCCAAATTAGGACCTGAACGATCCGTACAACGGACCCTTAGAGATGTTGAGATAACGTCTCGTATCAGGCTCTCGGGGCTTGATGCAAACCATATAGTGCTTTATCCAGGAGATAAGCTTTTTTCTTGTTCAGCGGATCGACAAAACCCGGTGGTTGGCCAACGTACACTTGCTCACGTAGCTTACCATATAGAAAAGCGGATTTCACATCTAACTGATACACTTTAGATCCTTTCCAAGCAGCAAATGCAAGGAAAATGAGAATGGACTCCAATCTTGCAACCGGTGCATATACTTCCGTATAATCAATTCCTTCTTGTTGATGGAATCATTTGACAACAAGCTCCCTTTGTTGCGCACTATAACTCCACGATCATCGCTCTTGCACTTGAAGACCCATTTGGTATCTATTGCCTTTTGATTCTCCGGTAGGTCAACAAGCTTCCATACCCCTAGTTTTTCTAACTGTAGCAATTCCTCTTGCATCGCCTACACCCAATTTTCATCTCCCAAAGCTTCAAAAACATTCTTCGGCTCAACCTGGAATATGAAACATGAATAATAGCAATACTCTTGAATCAGAGCTACTCTAGTATAGAAACAACTCAAAGCTTTGTTAATCTGGCTCCTTGTTCTTACACTAGTTTGCAATTCACCAATTATAGAATCTGATGGGTGGTATGAATAGGTCCTTGGCATCACCTCACTTGGAACATCAACAGTATTCTCCTGATTAGTAATATTCTGATCAACCACCACTTCAACTGTAGGAGCACTAGAAGACGTTTCATTTTGAGTACACGGGCCAGCAGATTGGTTTAATATGCTTGTGATCTGCTCAGATTCTTCGTCAGAAGAAAATTCTCCATCATTATCAAACGTCGGAGCCTCGTCAGAGTCGGAACTATGTGCTTGAGAAAGATTGGGTTCCACAGTAGTATCACTGGTTCTGTAGCCGGTGTCTCTTGTTCTGCATTAGTTTCTTGAACACCGCTAGTACTTGGTCTGCACCAGAAGAAGATGATGATCCAACAGTTGGTTGATTAATCACTATTGGTCTAATAATCTGCTCTTGATTAGCCGACTGATGTAGATAATATAACACTGCAATGTCTTCTTCAGAAGGCTCTTCTGGCAAGTAAAATGATTTCAACAATTCACTATAATTGAACAACCAAGCATCGCCTGCTCTTTGAATAGGAGTTGTATAATGAAAACAATCAACGTGCTGTGCTTCTACCACTCTTCTCAAACTTGGAAGATAGACTCTCTTGAGTGGAGTTGCGTAGCCGACAAAGAAACCATCTATCGATTTTGCACCAAACTTTTCGTCCATCTATAACAGTACAAGGCGTACCAAACAGTTCTAAGTACTTCATTGGGTTTCCTTCGGTTTACCATTTCAAAGCAAGTCTTCTTGGTAGGTTTCACCGTTAAGACCCTGTTTAGTGTATAGCATGCTGCTGCGACTGCTTCACTCCAAAAACTGACAGGAAGCTTTGAATCCGCAAGCATAGTTCTTGCTGTTTCTATTAATGTGCTGTTCTTCCTCTCAGCTACTCCATTTTGTTGCGGAGTGTATGGAGCACTGAATTCGTGTAAGATGCCTTTGTCGTTACAAAACTCTTTCATTCGGGCGTTCTTGAATTCTTTACCGTTATCGCTTCGGATTCGTCTAGTAGGGAGATGATATAGATTTTCAAGCTTACTGAAGAGAATCATGCGATTATCAAACGTTTCGTCTTTGCTCTCTTGGAAGAAGACCCATGAAAACCTTGTATAATCATCTGTTACGACAAGACAATAAAGATCTCCAAATATACTACGAACATTCACTGGACCGAAGAGATCCATATGCAGACTTTCGAGCGGCAGCTTGATGGAGTTAAGAATCTTTCTTGGATGTGACTTTTTAGTCTGCTTTCCTTTCTTGCATTCTAGACAATTATTAGTCATATGAAAGCTTCTAAGATTCACTCCTTCAACCAAATCATTGTGAACCAAATGATTCATCTTTCTGAGATGTATATGACCCATCTTTATGTGCCAAAGAATTGACTCTTTCTCTGTGGCCTTCGTTACTAAACATTGAGCCGACTTTGAAGTAGTAGTAGCAATGCTCATATCTAGCACATAAAGATCATTCTCGCGAGGAGCGCGCATGAGGATCCATTCTTCTGGAATCTTACAGCCCGGTTTAATGATCATGAACTCCTTGTCGTTGAAATTGGTGGTAAATTGCTTATCACAGATCTGAGAAATACTGAGAAGATTGTTCTCCAGCTCCGCGATATAGTTGACCTTATCAAACGACACCACACCGTTAGATAACTTTCCCTCTGCAACGATTCTACCTCCTTGATTCCATTGATAGCTTTAATTTCGAAAAGTAAGGCACGCATCCCGGTCATGTGACGTGAAGCTCCGCTATCCATAATCCACTTTGACAAGATGGATCTTTGGAGCCCCTTGCACATCTTAAGAAACTATTTAAAGAGGAAGCCTTTCCGATCTTGGGTGGAATCGGAATATCGTAAGTAGGAGTTTTCAAATCAGCATTTGGAACTTTCTGATCAGTCTTTATATTTTTGACAATTTCATTCTTGACTGATGCAGATTTTGCACTTTCAGATGATGTTGTTGTTTTCTTTGCAACCCATAAATTATATGACATGTTAATCAAATACACAAGTTTACTGTTTAAATGTCTGTTTATTCATGTTCAAATCATATACATTCAGTTTCCAAACAGACAGAGCTTCGCCGTCAATGTCGCAAAGTTCTTACAATGAGAGACCCTTGACATCCTATATATAGAGTCACAAGTTCGCTCGAAGTGTGTCCTGGCTAGATCAAGTTTGGCCGAACTTGATCAGCCTATACTAACTTCGGCTGAACTTGCTGATTACATATAAATACTTTTATGAAATCTAACAATTCAAGCTCTAAACATACAGACTCGATCCAAGACCTAGACAATAGACATTATGCATCAACAGTTCAAATTTATTATACTCATTAGAGGTACAACTTGTTTTCTTCATTAAAAGGCAGAGCTACTCATTTAGTAATTTGGGTCATTTCAGATAGTGATTGAAGCCTAATGGAAAGTATGAAGTGAATCCTACGGGTGGGACATGAATAGTTTTCATGTGCACAACCCCATATAAAGCCATCTTCTTTGGTTGACACCATTCACATGAATTATTTACAGATGAGTTAAATCAAGTTTTTATGAGCTCCAATTTTAGTCAATAGTTCCTCTTAGTCAGCAGTAGCTAGTACTCGGCATTGTTAGTTTTTAAAAGTACCAGAGCTATTCAAGTACGGTGTTATATGGTTAGTGTTTAGGTGTTGGTGGGTCGAAATTGACACAAACTTGAAAATTTTATAAGATACATGAAACTTAACACAACACAAGTCCTTGCAGGTTGACACGAAAACAACCTGTTTTACCTAGGAATTTTGGCATTGGATACTGCAAATTAAGGTCATATAGATATGGATGTTGACCATGGAAGATTTTTAATAACAATGTTAAAATTTTCTTAATCAAACTAGAACAAGTACTGCATTTTACTTCTACTACTAATAGTAATAATAATAATAATAATAATAATAATAATAATAATAATAATAATAATAATAATAATAATAATAATAATAATAATAATAATAATAATAATAATAATAATAATAATAATAATATAATAATAATAATGGAAATTTACACATTAAAAAAAGATAAATTATAAAAATGGTTTGGATGAAAATGGAAATTTAGAAACTTTTTTCTGTTAATGTCAAAGATACCCCTGGTTATAACTAAGTTTTTAGACTAAGTTAGGCAAAGTGATCAAAATGATAAAAAATAAAATAAAACAGAAAACTCAGGGGGCTCAGAGGAGAAAAAAAAACTATTTGGACTAAAATGTCAATTTGGAATAAATCTCAGTTACTAAAATGGCAATTTACCATAACCCACCGCCACTACCACCCCACGCTTCCCACCTCCACCATCAAAACTGCTGCCGGCAGTGGTCATCTCCGGCTATCATCATCGTCTCTAATAATCCCAAACTCTGCAGCCAGACACGGTGTTATCAAGAGGGCACCACCAGATCTACAAACATCCCTAAATTTAACCAACAAATGTTTATCGCAAAGTTCTTAACTATCAGACGGAAAGAGAAACATCGGATTCTCTATTTTGAGCAGAAAACAAACCACAAAATGCTGTGAACTCACCGGAGAACAGGCAGCGTATTTCAGTTTTGTGCAACATCCGGCGCCAATCGATACTTAGTGCTCGATTCGAATATGAGGCAGGGGAAACAATGGGGATGGTGAACAAATCCGGCTGCGGCACGAAGGTTCAAACCAGAATGACCCTTTGATTCGTCATCTTATTCTTCTTCATACCACCACACCCAGTTCCTGATCTGAAAATCTGGCGGCGACAAAGGTTAGGTTAGGGTCTGTTGTTTTATTTTGGGTTTTTGGTTGTCGGATTGGTTTTGGGTTATTGGTGGTAATGGTTGTCAACTATGGTGGTAGTGGTGGTATGAGATAGTGGCTGTAGTAGTGGCGTTGGTGTTGTTCCAGTCGCCGAAAATGTGAAAGGGGTGGTGAGGGGTTATTAAATCTTGATGGTAGATTATTAGGTGGTGTTGGTCGTAGTGGAGTTATAGGGCTCAGTGGTGGTTCTCTACTTCTCGCAGATGGAGGTGGACTTGGTGGTGGTGGTGCTAATGGGTTGTCGGAGTTGTTAGCTTGTGGTAGAAGTCTCCTGCAGGTTTGTTTGATGAAGAAAGGGAAGGTGGGGGTGGGTCCCAATAATAATAATAATAAATAATAATAATAATAATAATAATAATAACAACAACAACAATAGCAACAACACTAGATTTTTTTCTTTTATTCTTTTAATATAAAATAAGTTTCGGGCTAAAATGGCAATTTGAAAAGTTTATAACGAAAATACCAAAAATAACCCTGGTTAAAATTGAGGTTTAATAGAGTTAGGCAATGTGATTAAAATGGCAAAAAAATGGAAAACTCAGGGACCCAGAGGATAAAAAAACGATTTGGTCTAAAATGTCAATTTGAGACAAAACTCAGAGACTAAAATGAGAATTAACTCAACTTAATTTAAGTAGAGAGGTTTTAGGTTCAATTCTCACGTGAGAAAGATTAAAAATCTACGCCACTATTAGAATAATGTTTTTTAAACAAGTCTGCAAGCGTATTAAAGATTTTTCTTTTTACATAAATAAATTCAAAAAAATGTTTACCTAGCAAAATTTTAGTGTAAGTAAGATATTAGAAACTAGGGAAAATATCAAATAGAAAGTTTAGTTTGGGTAGGAATGATATGAAGCAATATGAGAAGGACATGTGACAAAGATGAAAAAACATAAGGAGGAGCATTTTAGTCAAAACTCACAATCTTCAAAAAAAAAACCCAACACCTGCAATTCATTTCTTTTCCCCGTATATTCAAATCCACCATTTTCAAAACCATAAACTACCACATCACAACCACCACCACCACATCCACCACCACAACCACCTGTGATTGCCACCATCTTGCCAGAAACTAAATCTGAAACCACCATCACCGCCTGTTGGGTTTTTTCAGATCTGAAACCACCATTCCACCATCCATTGCACCGCTCCACCGCCCACCGCCACCGCAACAAGTTTCCCCACGGTGTATCAGAGTTCTTTCTCCGTCCACCGTCGTTAATCGGAGTTCTTTTGTAAGTTGTGTTATTTTTTATTTATATTACGTTTTAGGTTATCAACCCTCAATTGCGTTTTTCACCTTATTATGTTTTTGTTAGAGTTCATTTCATTTTTGTTATTCTAGATGTTAAAGCAGAGGCATGATCATGTTAGGACAAAGGCATAACCACGTTAAAACTCATTGGTTTTTAGAACATGCAACATAGAGAACATGATCATGCTAAGAGAGAGGCATGATCATTTTGGAACTAAAGCATACAAATGTTTAAACTATATTGCTTTTTAGAACCTATGTTAAAAGTCCATTGCTTTTTAGAACCTACAGTGCAAAATATTGATTTTGATTTCATTGCGTCTTACAACCTGGAGTGTAAAGAACATGATCATGCTAAAATAGAAGTATGGTCATATTGCAACAAAAGCATGACCATGATAAAACATAAACATGGCCATGTTAATACTCCATTGCTTTTCAGAACCTACATTGCAAAATATTGAATTTTGGTTTCATTGCATTTTACAAGAAAAGAACATGATCATGCTAAAATAAAAGCATTGTCACGTTGGAACAAAAGCATGACCATGTTAAAACATTAACATGGCCATGTTAAAACTCCATTGCTTTTTAAACATACAGTGCAAAATAGTAAATTTTAGTTTCATTGCGTTTTACAAGCAAAGACATGATTATGCTAAAATAGAAACATGGCCATGTTAAAACTCCATTGTTTTTTAGAACCTGCAGTGCAAAATATTGATTTTGGGTTTCATAGCGTTTTACAACCTGAAGTGAAAATAACATGATCACGCTAAAATTGAAGCATGGTCATGTTGGAACAAAAGCATGACCATGTTAAAACATAAACATGGTCTTGTTAAAACTCCATTGGTTTTTAGAATCTGTAGTGCAAAATCTTGATTTTGAGTTTCATTGTGTTTTAGAACTGGAGTGTAAAAGAACATCAAAGAACATGATCATGTTAAAAGGGAAGCATGATCATGTTGGAACAAAGACATGATCATGTTAAAACATAAACATTACCATGTTATACCCCATTGCGTTTTAGAACATGGATGTTAGAACAGAGGCATGACCTTGTTAAAACAAAGGCATGACCATGTTAAAAGAGAAGCATGGCCATTTGAAACTCGATTGCGTTTTAGAACCTAGTTACAGTGTGTTTTTCTATTTATTGCGTTTTACGCATCTGGATTTTCGATTTTTTTCAAAAGTATAGCAATAGTGTGCTCGTTTTAAAGATAAAAACCGCTCGTTTTTATGGTGCAATTTTTATAAAAAAATATTGTCGTATGAAAAAGTTATTAACGTTTTAAAAACAATGGGAAATTGGAGGAGAGATAAACTATTGACTTGGATGGAATAGAATACACTCAAACTAACTAATGCACCTCTTTTTTTTTTCAATTTCACTTATTTGATCTTAGCCCTTGATTAATAAACAGATGTTCAAGATTACTTCCTAACCTTGCTACCCTAATAAACTTTCTAGTATATCCTGACCCTTAGAAACTAATATATAATGTTTAGATATAAACATCTATAATAATCCATAGTAAACATCTATATAATGTTGACATATTATTATATGGCTGGGGAAAAAAAATAATAAAAAAATTAAATTAATAATAATAATAATAATAATAATAATAATAATAATAAAAGAAAACATGGACCAATTAATGGGGTGGAGAGTTGCAAGAAAATGGAAGGATTCGATGGCCACAAGATTACTTCAGAATCTAAAATGTAGAAGTACGCCATGTTACTTTTGTGTAGGGAGTTACAATGAAATGAAGAGCTTTCGTTGGTGAACTCTTTTCCGTATGTATTCCTATTACTTTAATTTTATTCTCCAAACCTACCGGATCCTTTTTTGTTCTCCACATAGTTAGAGTTACAGGATACGAGTAGGAAATAAATCGAATAATCATAAATAATGTCCGTTTGTTGTTAGTTATTTAATGGGTTTGCGATGGGGTGAAATTTGAATATAAATGTTGTTACATTGTCGTCATATAGACACTGGATTCAAATTTCACCTTTTACATAAGGTGTCTTGTGCAAGCATAAAATGTGGTCGTAAATAATAATAAAATTTTGAAAAAATAAAATAATGCCCTAAAGATAAATGATTGGTTTAAAGGTTAATAAAAAAAAAGAAATTTCTAACATAACTTCCCCTCACGATCGTGAAGATGGTCACCCCCAGAGGGCCCTTTCAAACCAAAAATGTTGATTTGGAACTGGAATAGCACTTCGGCTTTCACCAAAACCCGTCTTATTTAAATGTTAAAAAATTTATTTATAAAACCTATGCGAAATTCAATCATGCGTATTTGTGGTCAATCTCATATAAAGTAAAAGTGTGTGGAGGATACTTCAGTGGAGAAGATAATTATGATATATCTAGAGTTAATTACGTTTTTCATCTCTGTTTTTTGTCAAAAATCATTATTTCAGTCCATTAGTTTAAAAATTGTCATTTCAGTCCTTCTGGTTTCACTTTCGTAACTATTTCAATCCACCTTTGTTAAATCCATCCAATTATTCTAACACTATATTGCAAACTAATGGACTGAAATAGAGATTTTTGACAAACCAATGGATTGAAATAGTTATGAAAGTGAAACCATAGGGACTGAAGTGGCAATTTTTAAATTAATGGACTGAAATAGTGATTTTTGACAAAACACATGCACGAAAAACGTAATTAACTCATATATCTAAGTTTATTATCTCCTTTTGATGATAATAACGTACACTACAAATGATATGGTCATAGACACCACTACTAATGACGTAGCAAACCCTATCATTATGTCATACGTGGTCCTCAAAGATATTCCAGACAAATCGATATTGTTTTAAAGGCCTAGTTCTCGAGGCTAAAGTAGTTGGTTCCAAAGTGTGAACGATGATCCTGACCTTTATGTAAAGGAGAATAATATCTACTTGAGCGTCACAATAGAAATGAGCTTTGTATAGCATTTTAAAACAGCAAACGCACACTTCATTAATCTAACAACTTGTGAAGGGACACCTAACCAATCACTTTTGTATATAACATGTTTTGTTCCTTATATGCTTTATTTCTCTTACAATTTTTTTTATATAACGTGGTTTGTTCCTTATAAACTTTATTTCTCTTAGAGGATACTAGACAATCTTTCATCTAATGATATAGCCCCCCGCAATAATCAAATGGATCATCGTCTACCCAGTTCATAGTGAGATCAATTTGCGTGCAAGGAAAGGACTTGAAAAGACAATCTCGAATACCCAAGGTAAAGGCAAACAAAGAAAATAAAGAAAACTAAAACCAAAGATAAAAACATTTTTGGATTTTATGATTTTTTTAGAGACCAACTAACAACACTAAGTGCACTGATTTCCCACCTACGACATCATTTTGACTGATGTCGAAAGTTCGGTCAACTCCTAGCTTCTTACTATTAAGGATAACTAGAGTGTTAAACCACAGGAATTCGTGGAAACTATCAAATTCTGATTGCTTCATTGATTAAAACAGTAAAACTGAGATTTGATTGATCCATTGTTGAAAACCCAATATACTTAACTTGAGTTGTGAATGATATGGAGAAAAAGTAATCTACTATGGGTTTCAGGATTAATAAAACACAGTTGATCTAGTTAGTTAACCTACTGGGAAGTCATTAAGATGACTATTTATATGGCTAAACAAGTGATGGATTTGGAACAGAACTTAATGGGTTCAGTTAACACAAACACCAAGCTAATTATGTGAAACATAAACGAATAAACAAATCAAAATCAAGAAGCTTCTCAATTTAATATTTAACAAAAATCTAGGTTAAACTAGAGTCAAGAGTATAAATCATAAACTCTATAGCCGGAGGAGATCACGGGTGGTTTAGCCACTCATCAACTTCGTTGAATCCTTACTGGTTTTGTTGGAAATATTGAAATCATGAGTTGGTATATTTGAAAGATGTTGGAACACCTTAAAATTGCCTTTGGGATGCTTAAAAAGAAGAATTAATGAAGTTTGTTTGGGAGGAATTATCTTTATAGGGTGTGAAAACCCTAAATTCGCTTCACAACTAACTTAGAAGCGTCAATTGCACTCCGGGGATCGTAATTTTCACCCCCTGCTTGTGTTGTTCCAAAAACAAAATTATTGATGTAGGCTCCACCTTTCATTCAAGTTGTGTTGATGAGGGCGGAAATTACCCACTAGGGAGCATAATTTACACCTCTATATATGTTTTTCCCATTTCTTCATATCTTCAATTCTTGTTCCATCTACATGCTTCCAAACTCTCATTTAGCTCCTAAAAGACTTTCATTAAGCTTCGGGTACCTATAAATCAAACAATTCTTAAAGAAAACTGGTTTTACACATTTAAACACTTAAAATCACATCCTTAAACATGTTATAACCATGTGAAATACCTTCATATCAACATCAAATATCCCAAAACTGGTACTTAGTTTGTCGTTAATGATGTGGGTGCCTAGAAGCTCCTACTCAGTGTAGCAGGAAGTGACAAAAAAGAAGCAGTCACATGGACGACTAGTAGTTGGAAGCTCGGTTACTGTACATATCTCAAGTTCCAAGACTGCAAGTCAACTTGAAGTAACTTTATCAAAAGTATACCAATGTAACATTGGGACACACAAATCCAGACTTACACTATAAAGGCATAGCTGCCAGCAAGTAACACTTGGGAGGATAAGGCTTACCCATTTGGGTAGATTTAGCTCTACGGGAAGCTTCCCCCAAGGCATAAAGCTCTACTTTTATAAAGGGAGTCTCCACCACTCTCAAATATATTCTAATTTTCACACTGTCTCTAGAACTCTCAGTATTCATTCTCTCTAAGCTTATTGACTCTCGAGAACCCTCTACTTATTCTCACACCAGAGTCCAAAAGCAAGAGGCCACCTCTTACGTTAAGGCTAATGGTGCATATTTGTCTGCAAATACCTTTAAGGAAGCTTCTACCAAGGTAGATCTAGGATCTTCTCATAGTTATAATTTTATTATTTTAATAACTCGCGCCCACAATGGGGCCTTCGCTACTTAGAACTGTCTTCATCTTGTAGTTCCATTCCCTATTCCTAAGTTTCCACTTTTCTTATGGCTGGAAAGGATCCCCATCCGAAAGAAAATTCTCTTCCCAAAAATGCACTCTTGCTTCCAACAAGTTCCCTCTTAAGTTCCCTCTTAAATGAATCTTTAGGTCTTAGTTTGCACTCCTGACCTCATCGTATTTGCTTAACTACAATCTTCATGAATAATCAACTTGAAATGACACAATGTAGCTTCTCCTATTTTCTTAACTACAATCTTCACGAATAATCTTTAAAACCCCAATCGGTAATTGATGGAAACTTCGAACACCACAATAGTAAACTTCAAGTCTGTGAATACCCACGAAAATCTGAAATCTCGTCTTCCGTAACTGTTTTGGTCAAAAATTACCGAAGCAATTAAGTGATCAAACTTAGTATGTGAGGTAGCGTGCTATTGTGGTTTGCAAATATGTTTTTAGTTGGTTGATTATGAAAACAGTTTCAAGATATAGTTTTAGGATAATGAACTATATCAAAATGATAAATAAATGTGATAAAAGTAGAAATTGACACATGATGTACGAGGAAAGCCCTTGATCAATCTAGATCGCCGGCATAAAACCTCGGGAGCTAACAATCGTCAGCTGCCTTGTTCTTCTTATTGATTAAACAACAGGATAAAACTTCGGGATACTGCTTGGATCAGCTCTAAGTGTTACAATGATTGAATAATGTAATGTTGTGAGTGTTTGTGATTGTTGCTGCAATTAGAAAGTGAATATGTACGAGATTGTGTGTGTTCTATTGCTGATCCAGGTCCCCCTATAAATAATAATCGAAAATAACCAACTATCCTATATTCTAGGGATGCCTTGAATATTCCCTTGTGACCATTGTAGATTCTTTCTCCAGCTCCAGCGTTCGTATCCCAACCGTCTTGAGCGAGTCTTTGGTGAGACCAAGTCTTCGTATCCGTTGGTACCTTGCAACCAAAGATTAACGTTAATAGCAAGTAGGATACCCCTGCAGGATGTTACCAATATCCTGGTTCAGTATCCCGGTCGCAGCATCATATATATAATATCAGGATATATCAACAGGATATGGGTCAGAAATTCCACCCACAACAATTGTCCCCAAAAATATAACTGTTGGGATCCTTTGATCTAACAGATATATTTTTATTTGTGTTACTCGATGCTCTTAATGGGATATAGACGTTGATGTGACATGGTTCAACTTCCAATGCTATTTTTACTCATCATTATCTATTCTCCCCATATGTCTTCTCCTTTCTTCTTGATTACTATCACATCAATTAAGAACTTTCAGGTATCATCTTCTTCCTTCTCTATTTTCTCTGTTGTACTTCTTCATTTTGCCATGGCCAACCGAACACACCCACACACCGGCGATTCCGTTCCAACATTTGTTGAGCAAAACCTCCTCAAGGAGCCAATGAAAGAAGCCTGTTCTTTCGATAATGCTGATATCGCCGCTCTTAAAGCCTCCGGCGCCTTTCCCGCCTGAGTGATCATCGGCCATTTGAACAGAATCTCCGGTCAGACGTGTCTTCTATAGAGTGGATCTAGTTCTTGTTTTATCCCTTTTCCATTGGACTTCGATACCCTTTCTCAGACTTCATCATGCGCTTTTTTCACCTTACCGAACTTAGTTTCTCCCAAACCATGCCCATGGTTTGGAGGGTACTAGCGGTGCTGTACTGGATCAAGACTCATCACATTCCTGAGCTATGTGTTGAGGATATAGCTGTTTTGGTCAAAAATTACCGAAGCAATTTAGTGATCAAATTAGTTTTGTGAGGTAGTGTGCTAGGAATGCTTGTGAAAAATGTGTTGGTTTATCTGCTTTTAAAAACAGTTTCAGGATATAGCCTCAGGATATGAAACTATACTAATAATCAAACAATGAGCTGTAAAAGTAAAAGTGGACACGGGATATACGAGGAAAGCCCTTGATCAATCTAGATCTCGGGCATACAACCTTGGGAGATGACAATCGTCGGCTGCTTGTTCTTCTTATTGCTTAAATATTCAGGATACAGTGCAGGATATAGCTCAGATCGCTACTAAGTGTTACAATGATTGCAAGTAGTGAGTGTAAGTGTGTAATTGCGAGAGAAATATATGAGAGTAGAGAGTGAAGAGTGTTCAAGTGTGTGTTCCTACGATTTGGATTATCTTTTTTATAGTTACAAAAGTAAACAACCTCTCCTATAAACTTGGGGTGCTCCGGAATATACCTTTTAGAACGTTAGAGACCTGGTCTTCCGGCTTCAACGTCCATTTCCCAACCAAATGGAGCGAGTCTTCAGGAGAAAAGGTTTTTGTGAATGTTGCAAGCCCCTGCAGCCATCTCCTACATGTAAACTATTAGTAACTATCAGGATACTACCTCAGGATGTTACCAATATCCTGGTGTGGTATCCTGATCATAAACAGATATCAATTACTCAAGATATAACTCAGGATATGGGCTTTGAATTTCACCCATAACAATTGTCCCCAAAAATGTTACTGTTGAGGATCCTGAGTCCCAACGGTTATATTTTTATGTCATTCGAGGCCATTAAGAGATAAGACCAGTGATTTGATGGCTTGTAACCACCCAGACTAAATTCACTCACTACCCCCTAAATCTTATCGTCCCATTTTTCATTTAATCTTCACCTTGAGATAAAAAAAGGTAAAACCATCTCCCTATTCATCTCTTTTCCCCATTCTTTTCTTAATTTCCGGTCAAGAATGGTAAGACAAACAAGATCCAGCTCCGGCGATCGGCCCCTACATTTCACACCACAAAACCTCCTCCAGCATCTGGAGAAGGAAGTGTGCACATTTTATAACGCTTACTTATCAAACCTTCAAACCTCCGGCATCTTCCCGGACAGTGCGGTATTTAGACCATGTGATCAGGAACTCCGACCAGACATGTCTTCTACCGAGTGACTGTTTTAACGCTTTCCCCTTCACACTAGGTCTTCGATTTCCTTTTTCTGATTTCATCACCGAGTTCTTTCGCATCACCGGCCTAAGTTTCAGTCAGGCCATGCTGATGCTATGGCATGTGTTGGTCGTTCTTAATCGAATTAAGAACACTCACATTCCAGAGCTTTCCGTTAACGACCTTCCTCTAGCATATCGGCTAAGATCCCATGGGTCTAGTAGATTCCTGTTTTACTCCACTTCCAACGACCCTCTGATTCTCCGAGCCACCAAGAAGAAAGAGGAATGGAAATCTAAGTTCTTTTTCGTAAAAAGAAGTTCGATCCCTGGTGAAACGGATTATCCGGTGAAGTGGTTAACAAAGGGTATGATTTAGGGTTTTAGGGTATCCACAAACATATCCTACTCAATATCCTACTTAATATCATGCTCTAATATCTTTGTTTCTTCTTGTGCAGCAGATTTCAGGAAACTAGCACCTCCTCTGACCGACTTAGCAGAAAGGATCGAAGCCATCTACAAGCTACCAGAGATTGAAAGAAGTTTTATACCAAACCCAACAGCATCAAGCCAACACTCTAGTTCCAACATGTCTGGTAGGACCTTGTTTTTTGTTTAGAATCACTGTATCAGTTTGGTCAGTAAAAATATTGATTAAATAAGTTTGAAATTACTCCCTGTATGCAACACCAGCCAAGATCCCTGAAGTCTTTGATCTCGACAAGTTGGACAGCTACTCCGGACCTGCTCTGGTGAAGATAGAGCCAAGCTCCAAACCCTCTGTTGTCCCCAAGCCTTCAACCTCCAAGCCTCGTGCCTCCAGTTCTCGAAAAAGAAAAGAGACCAATTCCCCCATCGCTTCTGCCGAGGTCTTTCGTTATGAGAATCTCGGGTGCGCTGAGTCAAGCAGCCTTATGACTTCTTTTCTTAACTAGGTAAATATCTTCATTATGTATCCTGCGAGCATATACTAAACTGATATCTTGGTTAGTTATAATGATACTCATACCTTGCACTGTAGGGTCTAAACCGTCTACTGGTTGCGTATGAAGAAGCTTGTGGAACTGCGGTCTTCCATGAGGCTAGAGCAAAGAAGTCGGAGGCACTCGCTGAACAGCTGAAATCAGCTGCCGCCACCAGGACCCGAAATTATGAGGACAAACTAAAGAAGGTCACCCAGGATGCCAAAGCTGATTTGGAGAAGGCTACTTCAGACGCTCAGACCAAGCTAGATGCCGCACATGCCCAATATGAGCAGAATATGGTCTCCTATCACGACGGCCTCAAAGGATCTGTGGTAATCTCCCTCATTCAGGCTAGATTGAAGATGGCCTATGAAGCCAAGGCTGCGAGCTTTGAATGCCCTTCCTAGAATATCAGTGCTTGGGAGGCGAATTTTGAAGGATCTCGACGGTAATCTTGTGAAATATCCTGCTAAGTCGGCGGTTGCGGAGTCTTCCAAGGTGGTTGAGGTAGCAACAGAGGCTGGTGATGAAGCTAGTGAGGATCCTGGGGCGAATACTGGAGTGGGTGCCGGTGACGATGGTGAAGGCGTAGTTGGTGATGCTGGTGGTGATGCTGCCAAGGATGTTGCTGAAGGTGTTGCAGCATAAGGGCAACGAAATGCGCGATGATGGATATTGATGCCTAGGCCAGAGCCCATTTTGTTTTTAAATTTGAATGGCCTGTAACCCCTCAAACAATTTACTTTTCCTGCACTTAGAGCAATTTATATTTCCTGCACTTTATTCATTAGTATTTTGCGATGACCCGAGGTGGGGGATCCTGAGTTTCAGGACGAAACCTTCGTTCATCAATGTTTATATGCTTTAGGACTTACCACACTCTCGGTGGATGGGTCTTGGTTTAAGACGAAACCAAGAGTGTGGCATTTTGGTTTGCTAAAAATAGACTAATCTTTTGACGTTTTCTGTTGTTGTCATGTTTTTATCTTGAAAAATACGTTTTGAATATCCTGATCAAATATCCTGGTCAAGATACTGAATTTTTTTTTGTCACTTTCCATGAAAAAATGTTAGACAAAAACTTTGTTGAATATAACTTTTATAGAAAACTTAGGTTACTCAGATAAGATTTCCAAAACTTGATTAATAAGAAATCATACCAGGAATACTTAGACAAAAACTTTCGATTCCAGCATTTGAATCCTTTGCAATGTCCCCAGCATGCATGTCCCCAGTCTGTGCAGGATATTGCATCAATGCATGCATGCTCAAAGATTTCTTTACTTAGTGATTGAACTTCATAATGTTTTATTCATAAAAGAATGTGTGTAAACACAATCACAATTTGGAATTTTTCAAAGATTTTAATTTTGCTGGGGATAAACCCATAGTATCTTGGGGATAATCCCTTAGCATCCTGGGATAATCCCTTAGTATCCTGGGATAAACCCTTTATTCTCGTGCGCTACAGGCGGGAGTGTATAAACTCCAAGACTTATAAAGGTGAAAACCTTTAAACCTTAGAGAGTATGAAAATACCCTTTCGCGAGAGAGGGTGATCAATCCTCATATACCGTAAGGATCCGGGATATAGCCAACAATAACGAAATTGTCAGCCACTTTTACATGAACTGGTCCCACCATCTTGAACTATACCCGGATACTTGCGCTCCAGGCGGGATGTTTAAATGCAATTCAGAAGAAAGGTGAATACCTTTAAACATGTGAAGGGATCTGAATCCCTTAATCATGAGAGAGGGGGCCAATCCTCTAGGCTTTCGATCCATCTTGAGCAAATATCCTGGAGTATTATCCCGAAGCATATCTACAAAACACCTTTAAACTAGAGAGGGGGCCAATCCTGTAGTCTTTCGATCCATCTGATGCTCAACCTTAACCTTCGAGCTCGTCAGACATTTACTTACATACACCACAATATCTCTCTTCATATTCGGCCACCAGTAATACTGCTTGATGTCCTGATACATTTTGGTAGAACCTGGGTGAATTGAACATCTGGACTTATGAGCTTCATTCATAACCAGCTCACGTAGATTACCCCTAAGCGGAATCCAAACTCGATTCATGAAGTACAACACTTCATCCGCTTTCGGTATCAGTTCACATTCCAAACCTCTCAAGCCTTCTCTGGTCAAATTCTCTTCAAAGCTTCTCGTTGTGCATTACGAATTTGATCAGTCAAACTCGTCTGTATGGTTAAACCCAAAGCACGAACGCGAAGAGGCTTTTCTCTCTTTTTCCTACTAAGCAAATTGACAACAACGTTTGCTTTACCTGGGTGATAATAAATATCACACTCCTAATCATTGAGTAACTCTACCTAACGTCGTTGTCTCATGTTGAGTTCCTTCTAATCGAAGATATGCTAGAGGCTCTTATGGTCTTTGTAAATCATACACTTCGTGCCATACATATAATCTCTCCAAATATTCAAGGCAAACACAACAGCTCCTAACTCCAAATCATAGGTCATGCAGTTCTTCTCATGCACTTTCAGTTGTCTGGATGCATAGGCTATCAATTTGTCCTTCTTTATAAGCACGCAACCAAGGCCCAAACGTGACGCATCGCAGTATACAACAAAACCATCATTTCCCTCAGGCAGGGAACGAATAGCTACACTACACAACTTTTCCTTTAACATCCGAAAAGCGTCCTCTTGCTTCTGTGTCCAATCAAACTTCTTATCCTTCTGGGTCAATAGCGTCAATGGCTGCGCTAATTTGGAAAATGAATCTTCTGTAATACCCAGCAAGTCCTAAGAATTATCGCATCTCTGAAGGAGTTCTTGGTGCTTCCCAATTCTTTATCGCTTCAATCTTCAACGGGTCCACATGTATACCTTTCTCAATAATGACGTGTACGAGAAAATGAACTTCTCGAATCCAGAATTCACACTTAGAGAACTTGGCATACAACTTTTCATTCTTCAACAGCTCCAAAACAATCTTCAGATGTTGCTCATGATCTTCTTTGGTTGGTGAATAGATAAGTATATCATCAATGAATACTATCACAAATTTATCCAAATAGGGTTTGTATACCCTGTTCATGAGATCCATGAACATTGCATGTGCATTAGTTAAGCCAAAAGGCATGACTAAGAACTCATAATGGCCATAACGTGTCCTAAAAGCAGTCTTTGGAACATCTTCATCAGCAATCTTCAATTGATGATATCCCGAACGGAAATCAATCTTCGAGTAGTAGCTAGATCCTTGAAATTGGTCGAACAGATCATCTATCCTTGGTAGTGGATACCGATTCTTGATAGTTAACTTGTTCAGCTCTCAGTAATCTATGCACATTCTGAAGGAACCATCCTTCTTCTTCTTCACAAACAAAACAGGTGCTCCCCATGGTGAAAAGCTTGGGCGAATTAAACCTATGTCTAGAATCTCTTGAAGCTGATTCGACAATTCTTTCATTTCCGAAGGCGCTAATCTATAAGGAGATTTTGCAATCGGCGCTGCACCAGGTACAAGATCAATCCTAAACTCGATCTGTCTTGCACGGGGCAATCCAAGTAAGTCTTTGGGAAAAACTTCCGGATAATCACGAATTATAGGAATCTCTTCGATCTTCATACCTTCAATCTTCGTATCAACCACATTAACTAAGAATGCAGGATAACCCTTATGCAACATCTAGTGCATCTTTATAACACTAACGACTCTCGATTTCCGACCTGATCGATCTCCATGTATCACCAATGGTTCACCATCAGAGCGGGGTATCCACACTTGTTTCTTTGAACAAACAATCTCAGCTCTATTCTTGTATAGCCAATCCATCCCAACGACTACATCGAAACTACCCAGCTCCATTGGTGATAAGTCGATACTAAAACTATGATCACATAACCGAATACTACAATCATGAAAAACTTTTCTTATTTCTATCAACTTACCATTTGCTAATTCTATCGTGCACTTTTTATCTAGCTTACTTGCTTGAGAACCCAGAATTGGTTCAAAATTTTCCGAAACAATACTCAAGTCAACTCCAGTATCAAACAGTACGAACGCAGAATGGTTATTGATTAAGAATGTACCGGTTACAACTACGAGATCATCGAGTGCTTTCCCATTGATTAGCTCAAACGCCCTGCCTCTAGCACCCTGATTCTTCAACGATGGACAATTTCTCTTGAAATGTCCTTGCTCTCCACACTCGAAACAACCTTCAAGCTTAGCTCCATCCGATGTGCTTTTGGCATAGCATTCACGCGTCGCATGCTCAGATCGACCGCATCCGGTACATTTTCTCTACTTGTCACCGTGAGTCTATTTCACTGAACAACTATTGCCATCCCTGGCATTATCCTTTCCTGAACCACTAGAGTTAGCCACATGCTTTACCAGAACCACGCTTCCTATCATGCATATCCTCGGAATCCTTCTTCGAACTCATAGATTTTCGCTTCCGTGAACCTTCTGACCTTCGCTCAGAGAGCTCATGTCGATCGGATTTCC
Source organism: Scalesia atractyloides (assembly GCA_947069175.1). NCBI lineage: Eukaryota > Viridiplantae > Streptophyta > Magnoliopsida > Asterales > Asteraceae > Scalesia > Scalesia atractyloides. The sequence goes on from CAMTDV010000019.1 coordinate 13,312,773, forward strand.
TGTCTGCAGCATCTTTCCCCGATGATTTCCTAACCTCATCCTTCTTGTTAAGGCTACTCTTACGAACCACATCATCTGTCAGAGATTTTGCCAAAGAGGTAGCTTCCAGATAGATAGTGGGTTTCGCTGATGTGACCATACTACGGATCTGTGGTGCTAAACCCCAAATATGCCTCTCTATCTTAACATACTCAGGAGTGACCATCCGAGGAACCAACCTAGCCAGATCATTGAACCGAGATGTGTAAGCTCTGAAATTCAAGCCTTCCATAGTCAGATTCCAGAAATCAGTCTCAATATTCTGCAGTTCACTACGCGGGCAGTACTCCTTAAGAAGCATCTCTTTCAGTTCGTTCCAGGTAAGATCGTAAACAACGTCTTCTCCCAAAATCTGAATTTGAGTGTTCCACCAGGATAAAGCTTCATCAAGAAATGAACACGAAGCATACATAACCCTTTGATCAGCAGCACAACCGCTGATTGCCATCACAGACTCCATCTTCTTGATCCACCTGACAATGTCAAGAGGTCCTTCAGCACCGTTAAATGATTTCGGGTTACAACCCTGGAATGTATTGTACATACATCCGTGCACTGTTTACAAGATTAATGAAAATCAAGATTACTCTTAGATTATATCATAACACAAGAAACTACAGAAACTTTTTCCAATCATTACTCTACCTTGAGGGGCTCGAATTGGCGCTCTACCGAAATCATGGGTGTTATCACCACGTCCACGTCCTCCTCCCATAGCTTGGTTAGCTTCGCGCTGCTCCATAGCGACATTGACGTGCTAAGCAATAAGCTGTGCCAACTCCTCAGGTGTGGTATGTAATCCAGTACCGCTGGTAGAGGGACCTTGTCTCGATTTTGGTGGCAGACTATTGTTTCTATTATTGCAATAATAATAATAACAATGTAAGACAATGTTTAAATAATCAATCATTAAATAATGGTGGACTAAACAATAAACATGCATCAACATAATAATGAGGATAATTTAACCGAAAACCCATGTCATTGATATTTTAGCTTAGCAATTACATATCTTGTTCGTAGTACAAAAACTAACAAAATTTGGTGTGAATCAAATCAAACACCATCAACAAGTTTTTCGAATTTCCTCCTAAAATATCTAGTTTGGCATGCAAGCCATAATAGGGTTACCAAAAGAGATAAACAACAAACAGAAAAACAAATCACTTCTAACCCGCAAAGTCCATAAGCTTCCTGACTAGCTCCTCCAGCTCCACAATCCTCCAGTGCATCTAATCCATAGCACTGTCATCCAAATCCTTAAGCTTGTCATACCAATCCATCTGACCCCCGAGATCCTTCACTTTCCCCTTGGTTGTCTCCAGGTCTTCGTGAATAGCACCCATCTAACGATCACAGTGAGAACACCGTTCAACCCACACTCTTTTTTGCTTCTTCGAAGCAGACTCCATGGCAGCTCTAGAGGTTGATGCGATGTCTCTAGCAGGTCGAATCTTCCTCTTACGACGAATGTAAACCAGCATAAGTAGAGGCTCGTGACTCGGGTGGCTGAACGGTTGATTCTGACGTGACTGGTGGAGGGATCTCAGGTGTAGGCTCAACAGTGATAGTGGGCGGGACTACCAAGGGCTCTAAAGGTCGAACCATAAAGGTAGTGGCATCCACCACGGGTACAATCCCCGAAGATACCCCAATCAAAGGAATGTATCTACTCAGCTCATTAGCTACAGGCACGGTACCAGATGACTGTCCGATCTTGAGAACTGAGGGAGAAACAAAGTCATCGTCGTTAATCCACCTGTTACTAGATGGGCGTAACGAGGCTCAACCTGGCTGGCAAAAGCAGCAAGGCTGACATAGAAAGACGAGGTAAAATCAGCCATGTCAACGATCTGAGGGGTATCTCTGGCAAAACGGATCTAGGTGAAGTCTCGAATTCTGACTCGCTACCTGAGTCATTAATCTCGATGACCTCATGCTCGTGCGACATCTGTGACATATATAACCGTACAACGTAAGTGTGTGTTCAAATGAAAAATAACATACAAAAGAACAAATAAACAGATCAACACATATGCACATAAACATGCAATGGTTTTCATACATGATAAAAATCCATGTTTATTTAAAAAGTTTGGCTTCGCGAATTTTGGACTTTAATCTAAAAATTCTTTGGTTGAAGTCTAGAGTTTTCCCAGAAAATATCTAGTTCACTTACAACCATTGGCTCTGATACTAACTTCTGTAACACCCTAAAAACGTCGCAGCGGAAGTACAAACGTAACGGTGATGGAAGTTGGAGCCCATAAATATCTTGTCGAACGATGCATTGTTAATGTTTGATATTTAACTTAATTAAAACATAGTTTTTTTTAACATAAAGTTTAAAAGTACGTCACAACCACATCACAGTTAAGTTGTTTTGATCCTTATGGATCTTATTACATAGGTCCCAAAGTTTTAAAAGTTTATCCAAACATTTTCAAAACAACCACTCATCAACAACCACAAGATATGCCATAATTCCCGAAGCCATGCTCAAGTACTTGAAGAACACATTAAAATCAAGTGTCAACACAAAGGAGGGTGAGTTCACGTATTCAAATTTAAAACAATTTGATCCAAGGAAAACTTTCAACTTATGTGTTTAATTAATAAAACATCCATATAATATTAAGAAAGCCACTTTCATTTCCATTATGAAAATTCATGGGTCAGCCATCGCAAGCGTTTTCTGAAAACCTTCGATACAGAACATCTTCCCAAGTTTTACATATTAAATTGATAGCATCAAGTGTTCATATTCGTATGTTTGCAAGACGATACGAACTATATATTAACAATAAGGATATAATCAACGCTAGACAATAACAAGATATAAATTCGTCGCTTGACTTGATGCGGAGCTACCAGTCATGACAGGGTGGTCAACCTGATAGATCTATCAACAATTCCACGCATATCGATATTAATTATTAACAGGCTAATTTCGCGCTATGTGCCCGTAATGGGTCACTTAAGGTGCCAACCTTATGAACAATATATATATCCTACTAAAATGATAAATTTAATATAACGAGTTGTACGAATTTCCCGAAGTCCCCATCGAAACGTAAACCATACCCCGTACTACTCTCTTGAGACCGAGCGAATTCATCACAACTTTTAGATTTAAGCAATTTTAAATCTACACGGTCGTTTTCTCTTAAACACCGTAATAACACTCGTTTCTCCACGAAACATATATTCACATTTATCCAAAAATCCGTTTTCCCCGAAACATATATAATCATTTTAAAATCATATATTTCCCATGAATATATATATATATATATATATATATATATATATATATATATATATATATATATGATTTAAAGGCATATTTTATACTAAAAACGTATAATTATCCTTTAAGGTGTGTTCTTCTCCCCAAATATATACAAAACGGTAAAAAGAGGGATTTAGTGACACTCACCTTTGGGTGCGTATTATAAATACCGCAATCCCACAATTGTTTCTACACGTCCTAATACACGTAGGAACGATTTATCAAACAATATATCCCAAAAATTCCTAAGTTTCTCCAATACTTAGAATTTTCACATAACTTTGAGATTTTCTTGAAAAGTCTTTGTTTTGATTATGTTGGCGTATTTATATATATGTGTTCATATATACTAAGATTTTCACAGCTTGAATTATTTTAGTGGTGACCTCAATATGTTATATCCGTTATCACACCCGTTTATAAGCAATATATCTACGATTTGCACGTCGTAATTATATATATATATATATAAACAAATATCCTAACACGTATTTTGTTAACTTATATATATTATAATTTTAAAGCATTCATACATGAAATGACTTATCAAGTTAACCTAGGTATCATTTTCATGCTCGACAAACAAGTTACACATATAACGTGAAATTTACCGATTTAACCGCACAAGTGTACATGCATAGTTTAAGCTCCTACTATCATGTTATCACCAAGTATATCACATAATATATTATAATAATACATATCACATTATAATATACCAAGTTCACTCATGAACAATCTATGTTCGTGTACATTGAAATATGCGTATTTAGCGTTTTCGGTATCGTTTTCGGGCGTCTGAAGTCAAGTATGACCAACCAAACACCAAGGGTACTTAATAAGTTAATATATTTATTTTTTATGTCAAAAATATCAGTTTACTTACTGATCTAAAACAGTTTTATAAAACCTGTTAAAAATTCAATTTTTACTGTTTTTAACGCATAGTCTTGTACCAAACTTTACCGTAAGCATCCCAAATCAAAACAACTTTATATTTTAACATAATACATTTTATTTAATGAAATAAATGATGGTTATAATCAGATTAGTGCAGTTTTTGTGTAAGTCATATAAATCATGCGATTTCACACATTTTACAACTCTTTATGCACAATGTACCACATGCAAAGCTAGTAAACGTTATGACAGGTTTCACACTACTTTAACACATAAAATAACCTTATTATTAAGGCTTAAAATATTATCTAAAACCATTTTTATCATGACATAAATTAATCATCATTTCATGACCATTTTAACTACATATATGCTCATATGAAGCACCTAATGCATCCATAACATATCATCATCAACATGCATGAATTTAAATACATCCAATCTTCATTTAATTCATGTCCAACCATTCAAGAACATTCTCATCTTCATATGATCATCAACATCAAATCATTCCATCATAATGCAAGACATGTACACATATTCTTGTACATCTAAATTTATTAACATCAAAGATTTAAATGCATGAATACATGCATATATATATATACACGGCCACATATGTATACATATATGATTCCAAAATTTCACTTTTCATATCACATAACTTTCATATGACAACTTTTAAACATGCATGCATCAAATCCTCATTAACATTATCAATCAAAGACATTCAAAATCAAAACTCAATCTGCTACTCACATGTATACACACATACGACCACATGAACACACACATACATCTCCATTTTTATTTTATAAGAAAACCCATTTGTCATTGTTTTCAAGTTAGTGAATCATCCGAGAACCTTGAGAAACTTCCATCATCATCAAAATCATCAAGAATCAAGAACAAGGGTTTTTAAGTAAATTTTATACCTTCAAGATTTTGATGGGTTTTAGCAAAGGTTGATTAGATGGAGCTTGATTCTTGCTTGAAACACCTTGAAATCACCTTTTGATCTTCAAAATCACTTGAAAACACTTTGGTATGAGCTTGGATCTTCAAGAAATGGTTTGAAATTTCAAAAATGGTGGAGCTAGAGGGGTGTTCGGCTGTGAGTTTTTTAGGGAGAGAGAGAGTGATTTTTGTTTGATCTTGTATGGTTTAAATGGAGTGTGTTAGTAGCATGTATGATTGCCTTCACATCCCAATGAACACACATGGCCATTTAGAAGGTTTTTGCAAAAGGTGGGCAGCCATGATGTCGCCACCTAGTCCCCTCTCTCACATACTTTCATGTTTACATACATATATACATCATATATAGGCTTTAAACTGGTATTTAACTGGTTACCGGGTATTTTATCTAGCGTTTTAATCCTGTTTTAACGTGTTTTAAATTATTTTGAACGCTCTATAAAAATAAACTCACCAAAATATTACTGAACAATATTTTATTTGCCTGGACTGGCAGCGTTGCCCGTATTTGGCAGTATGCACGCTATGTCGCGTAGTACGCGCTTAAACTCGCAAAAAGAGTTTCCAAGCGTTTTAATTTATTTTTATCATTCAATAGAAATAAACTCCCCAAATTATTACTGAAATAATTATAAGTTTCGGTAACCGGCTGTGTTGACAATATTTTGTCGGTTACGCGTGTGAGTACTATTGAAATCCGTCATAACTCGTGTGAGTACAATTGGAAATCAAATCAATGATTTATAATTGTACTTTGGATATCCTTCTAGGAATCTAACATATGAAAATAGATAGATGCTACGAGGATTTGGTTTGGTCACATTGAATTATAACATACGCATTAAAGTACACAATGAATCCACTCAAGGACATCAATTTAGCACTTTAAACATCCCACAAAGATCTAACTATAAAGAGAGATAGATGCTACGAGGATTTGGTTTGGTCATAGTGAATCATTGTATCACAAATATCCTAGTTCCTAATGGTGATTCGGTTAATGCTACGAAGAGTAATACAATAAGCACACTTATATATAGGAAGTACCAGCGGCGTATCCACCATGCTCTTACTGTATTACTCTAGTTTTTTTTACCTAAATCACCAACAATTTCTACCCACAAACTATAATCATCGTTGTGCAAAGTACTTCTTAGAAATCTTACTATGAAGATAGAAAGATTTAAGACTATAATTAAAATATCCAATAAGAATCTACTATAAAGATAGATAGATCGTAAGTGGATTTGGTTCAAATCGTTAATCGTTGTGTTGCATAATCGGAATAATACAGAAAAAAGCACTTAGTAAACACATACATGCCATATATTTTAGAAAATCGGTTACACATATGAATCACCCCAAAACATTTGGAAAACGTAAAAAAGGGGGAGCAATGTACTAGCCTGGGATTGCGTATAAATCTTGTTCAAATGATATAACAAAGCTCAAATGATCAAGAGTTCAAGTGTCGAAGTATTTCCTAGTGTATCGGATAACTACATGTTAGTGTGTCGAACTTGAAAACGAGAGATTGGATAGAATGAGGTATATAAACAAAAAAAAAAGAGTTGGATCTCGTATATTATGGTTTATAATATCAAACATTCTGAATTGGAAGCATTTCAAAGAGTTTTGACTCGCTACGGCTTGCTAAAGTGGTTTACGCCACTTTAACGGGTCATAAACGTAACTATGGGTTCGGGTGGTTAAATATGTCCTATGACAAGTCTAATATCCCAAAATTAGTTTATATAAGTTGTATAATCAGTTTAGATGTCAAAACAATGCTCTTATATGTTCAAAACTATTTTAAGTACAAAAAGGGTATTTTTGGCATTATAAGGAATACATATTAGACTTGTCATTTGACTAACCAAAAGGTATGACCTTAAGGTATAACCTCAGAGGGTTATTCCCTATAATACTATGGTCATAATAATGGGCTTGGTCGGATCCTAAAGGTGACCAAACAGGTCGGATACGAAAGTCAAAGCGGTAGTCAAGACCGGTCGATTTACGACCCTAAACAAGTACTAAACTAAAAGTGACTAGTCAGACATGTTAAACATGTCTAACTAAGTTTATAAAACTGATTTGGTATCAAAACTTGTCGTTTTGATACTCGAAAATAGTTCCATCGTAAAATGCACATAATGCGCATCTTTGACCGAAACTTTGACTCGTCACTTCGACTAGTAATGGTAATCAGAAGGTGCAATCGCTAGGGATCATAACCTTCGTGATTACGATCACGTTGCAAAGTTCAATTGAACTTTTCTTTGACCAATTATGGTCAGAACCGATAGTCAAATAGAAAGTCAATTGTTTGACTTTTAGCTAAAAAAATAGCTAAAAGAAATAAACAAGACTAAGAGAGAGCACTTACTTGTGTTGAAGAACACTTGAAGAGCTCAAGAAAACTCAGTAGGAGGCCTCCAAAAGATGGAAGCAAGCTCCAAGAGAGGGGGAGAAGAAAATGAGAAATGAGAAAGTTGATATGGTGAAAATGGCTTGCTATTTATAGTGTTTTGGATGCCACAAGATCATTATAAGTGTCCCATGAGGTGGCAATGATCAAGGGAGGTTCTAACACTTGTCAAATGAAGGAAACAATCTGGAAATTTCGAGTTCTTGGGCTTCAAGTAAAGAAAAACAGCTGGATGCCATGAAAACAGCTTGCTGTCCCCAGGTACTACCGTAGGCTACGGTGGGGGCATAGCTTAAGGTGGGGGCTAGGCAGCCAAACTTTCAAAAATGGCAGAACAGGCCCATGCAATTGTTTGTCGCGTTTGGCATTTCTAACGCCCGTTAACCTGATTTTTAAGCTTTATAAGGACGATAAAGCTTAGGAAACTTGAAATGTGTCCAAAAATATTTGGGTGTCGGTTCGTTTAGTCGTACGGTTGCGGTTTTCGGTCAATTACGACGAAAGTCGTAACGGACGCGCAAATGTCCGTAAATGCGTGACGAATGATATTTTTGCATTCCAATCATTAAAATACAAGATTTTAATGATGGAAAATATATTTGGATGTCCGTACATGTTTCGGATAGCGAAATACGCGAATTGGCATAGTTTCGAAGAATTTGCAAAATAGTCATTGGAGTTAAAATAAAGTGTTTTTGCCATACCGAAGCCCTCAAAACTTATATCTAAGTTATGTAAAGGGTATTTAGAGTTAAGCTTATCTCATTATTCCCGAGTGTGCGTTGCTACGAGAATCGGTAGACTTTCGTAGTTTGTCATAAATAGTCCCTGTGATCGAATAGACTTGTTTTTGACATACCAACCCTTTCAAAACTTATTTCAAAGTTATATAAAGGCTATTTAGGGTATGTTTAGCTCGTGTCCTCATCTCGGTGTGTGCGTTACGTTACCCGTGTTACGTTTAAGTATCGGTTATCGAAATGCCTTCAAGAAAAAGTTTTTGAAAGCTCAAAATTTCGCACAAGGGTTACAGTCTCCCCTACTCTAGGAAATTTCCTCCTGAAATTTATTCAAAGGAGACCGTAGAGTGTATTTGAAATGATTGAAAGATAAGCAAAGTGCTAGATTCCAAAAATGCAGAGCATTGTTTAGTGTCGGAAATTTTAGGGGGGTTCAAAGTGTGAGCAAGGATATTCAGGGTATCTTAAGGTATTTAAACCTTTTAGAACTCATGAATCTTAAAGTGTCATCGAATGTATAAGAATTGTTTCATCGAGTATGTAAAAATTGATTTATATGGCACTATGTTATACTAAGGCACTTAGTGTAACTCCAAGCAACAAAAGGGGTGTACATTCAAGCCTGGCCATACGTACACGGTTTCTAACATCCCACGAGGTACATCCCATGTACCATGAGCATCTCATGGATAGGAGACGGGTCAACATACCTATGGCATCAAGGTCTCCACCTTTAACACCATAATATACTCCTGGTCGGCTTGAATAGAGTTAATGAATGTACTCATCTCGTCCTTTGCATTCGATAAACCAATAAAAAATAATCACACAATAACATAATGGTCCTAGATAACATAAAACCCTCAAGTGACTCTGGTAACGTTTCGAAGAATGACACAATAAGAACACTTATATATAGGAAGTACCAGCGGCGTATCCACCATGGTCTTATTGCGTCATACCCTTCCCGTTACTTAATCACACTAAATTTTATGCCAGCATCTTAACAAGGCTTACTATGATTCTCATGTGTCGATCCCGTAATTAAGTGTGCACCCATAATTACGCGTTTCATCACATGGTCCACATAGCTCCTCTTGTTAAGTAAAGGGAAACAGATAATAAGGTCGAAGTAACATCTAAATCAAATATGCATCGTCATAATCACAAGATCTATTGAATCAGAACATGTTTCACACTAGTAATGATAACAATACTTGTTTTGCATCCAACCAAAATTTATAGCAAGTATTTCATTCTAGTATACATGTTAATATATGTTTCACACCAACCAAAATGGTACTATGCATCATATACTAAGCATGGATTGTCATAAACAATGTAAGTATGTCATGATAATATTTTGAAACCATGTGCTAGGTATGCTAGGTCAACATACTAAGCGAAAAGGTATTTGTAATCATGTGCTATACATATTAGGTTAACAAACCATGTATGTAATGTCATGAAAACAAAAGTAGTGGCGATAGTCACAAAGTGTTCGTGGAAACGGTTGTGCAGAACTTGTATGAATGCATTAATCTGCAATCATAATATGCTAAATTGCGAGATTTGGTTCCTAAAGAACAGAATCCTCGAAGTTTGTAGTTGTAAATTACACTCAGTGTAATCACATTTGAATTTGTAAACGGAATACGAATAACAAGAATGAAGAAAAACTTCTTGAAATTTATATTGTCATTACAAATAATATTGGAATATGTTCATAGTTTTTGGATGACAAAAATAAAGTGTAAAGGTTCAAATGATCATGAGTGCTTGATCATCAACTTGAACCTTATTAACATTGAATACTCGTCCATGAGCTAAGTCAGCATTATCAAGTCTAGGGCAGTTTCGCTTGAAATGATTTGTATCACCACAATTGAAACATGCTCCAGCTGGTAGTGAGGACGAGTTGAGTAGGGGCTGCTTGGTTTTGGATACGACAGGTCACAACTAGATGTCCAAAAAGACCACATATGTACACTGGCGGCATGGAGAATTTGTTGGGCGGTGATAGTTGCAACGATTGCACCGAGGTTGCTTTCCATGATAGAATCCCTTAAGGGGTTCCGAGTTTAGTGGAATTGGTGCGGCAATCATATAATTCTTTGAAGTTTTACGCTTCTTAGAATTTTTAGAAGGTTTAACCTTTGTTTCTTGTGTAGTTCGTTTCTTGTCTCCCTTTCGAAAAAGTTTCCCTTTTCTAACTTGGGAGTTAGTTAGGGTAGCGGCTAATTCCTTAGCCTCCCTAAGCGTTGCAGGTTTGTTGCAGTGACAATATCTTGAATTGGATCATGTAAGCCATCAATGTATTTCTCAATGGCCCGATCCAAAGGTGTGAGCATAGTGGGGCAGAGTAGGCTTAACTATTCAAACCGGTCAGTGTAGGCACGGTTTTCCCCACTATCTTGTTTAAGGTGATAGAATTCAGTTTCAAGTAGCCTTATTTCATGCCGTGGACAGAATTCTTTCATCATAAGATTCCTGAATTCTTCCCATGTTTGTGCCATAACTACTTTTGCACCTCTGTCTCTCATGACTCCGTTCCACCAAGTGAGTGATCTCTTTTGGAAAACACTCGAGGCGAACTCTACCTTGCGCTCACTAGGACACTGAACATGGCGAAATGTGCTTTCTATACTCTCAAACCATTGTAGGAGCCTAATTGCTCCTTTAGACCCATTACACTTGAGTGGTTTAGTTGAGTTGAATTGTTTGTAGTTACATGGCGTAGGAACATTGTTGTTGTTGTTATTGTAGTAGATTTGATTGAGTTGGGTCACAAGGTTTGGGAGTACATCAGCTATTTGCTGAGTTATTATTGCCGCCATTTAAGCGTTCCTCGAGACGTCACGATGAGGAGGCATCTCGAAGAAGTAGGTATAACAAAATAAGTTAGATTTTGTAAAATTGTTATAAATCTAAACACCATAGTGATTTGATAATCTCAACTTGGTATTCATTTCAAAATCATGTTCTTGTACTTAGAAGAATAGTGTTGCAATTTTTTGTTCGAAACTTGTTTGAAGTTAAGCTTTTGTTATACTTTTGGATGAGAAAATACAAACCAAGTTAATGGTTTGTGTTAAAAAATCTTTACTTTTAAAAATTAATTTTTAAGATAAAAATAGTTTTAATCGAATTGTTAAAATAAAGAAACTTCGTGTATAACATTTGAAAACTCTCATCCAAATAAATAAAATTTTGAAAATTTAATAAGAGAAAATAGTATTTAAAAATGAAGTAGAATTATAAAGTGTCGTGAGGTAAAAGTGAAATTTGTTTCGGATGGGTTGAATATTGTCGTAACATATTACTGAAGGTAACATGTCAGAGTAGTGTCATACGAGTAGTAGTGTTTAGGAATCGTTTGACTGATCAAGGTAGATGGGTTTTCATAATGTTTTCGAGAATACATGCTTTAGCTTATAAGTGAACACTCACCCTAAGAGTTCCCAGGTAAGAGTGACTAGTCCGATAATGCGAATTTGTACGAACACTCTAGCCTTAGACAGAAAACTCGGGGTACAAGCATTCACCCTTCCAGATTGCATGAGTTCACATTATTAAAACCCAAGATTTTGATGAAATGTTTGAGAGTAAAACATTTTGAGAAATATTTTTGATAAATAAATTGAGAAACATTTTGAAGAAAACCTTTGATCAAGCATTTTGAGAAACCTTTTGATAAAATGTTTGAGATAAATAGGTTGAGGAACATTTTGTTGAGAGCGTTTGTGGAAACATTTTGAGAAGTATTCCAATGAAAATGTTGTTGAGAAAAAAAATATTTTAAGGAATACTTTGCGGCAATAAGCCTAAGGATTTAGGATAAATCATCTAAGGATAGATGATTTGTAATTCATAGAATAGTTGTGGCACGAGTAAGGATGAGGACTAGGATGGGGATCCTAAGTCTACTCATGTTCGGGCCCTTAGGAAGGTTATAGACAAGGTTAAAGGCATTCTAATAACCTAATTCCCTATACCAATGCTCTGATACCAATTTGTAACATCCCAATCGCGTAATACAACAAGACACGGCGGAAATATCGGGGAGTCACATTACAAATTGCTCACAACTACTGATATTAAATTGTTCATTATTGTTAACATTGCTTTACAATACAAAGAATACAAGAAATTGTCTTTTGATTTAAAGAAGTCTAAAGCCCAGATGCATTCCTATGTGTAGCATGCTTGAATAATCGAAACCTGAAACATATGTCAAAAGAGACATCAACAAACAATGTTGGCGAGTACATAGTTTGGTTGGCCAAATAAATGGAAAAAGGTTTTGTATTGCAATACTTTGACAACTATGAGAGTTGTCATTTATAAATTGACTTTTTGAAGCCAAAGATTGGCAAAAAGGGGTTAGCATTGCAATACATTAACTTGATTGTGAAACTTGTGACAAAAGAGTTTTGTATACGACATTACGATTATTATTAAGTAATTTTTATGCCTTTGAAAATTGTACTTTGATCTTTGAAAACATATTGAAATCGGTAATAAACTTGTGAGTATGTTATTAGAAATTTAATCAATGATTAACAATAACAATATTGAAATCCGTCATAACTCGTGTGAGTACTATTGGAAATTAAATCAATGATTTATAATAGTACTTTGGATATCCTTTTAAGAATCCAACATATGAAAACAGATAGATGCTACGAGGATTTGGTTTGGTCACATTGAATCATAACATACGCATTAAAGTACGCAAAGAATCCACTCAAGGACATCAATTTAGCACTTTAAGCATCCCACAAAGATCTAACTATAAAGATAAATAGATGCTACGAGGATTTGGTTTGGTCACATTGTATCACAAATATCCTACTTCCTAATGGTGATTCAGATAAAGCTATGAAGGGTAATACAATAAGCACACTTATATATAGGAAGTACCAGCGGCGTATCCACCATGCTCTTACTGTATTACTCTAGTTTCGTTATCTAAATCACCAACAATTTCTACCCACAAACTATAATCATCGTCATGCAAAGTACTTCTTAGAAATCTTACTATGAAGATAGAAAGATTTAAGACTATACTTCAAATATCCAATAAGAATCCACTATAAAGATAGATAGATCCTACGTGGATTTGGTTCAAATCGTTAATCGTTGTGTTGCATAATCGGAATAATACACAAAAAGCACTTAGTAAACACATACATGCCATATATTTGAGAAAATCGGTTACCCATATAAATCACCCTAAAACATTTGGAAAACCTAAAAGAGGGGGAGCAACGTACTCGCCTGGGATTGCGTATAAATCTTGTTCAAATGATATAACAAAGCTCAAAGGATCAAGAGTTCAAGTGTCGAAGAAGTTCCTAGTGTATCAGATAACTACATGTTAGTGTGTCGAACTTGAAGACGAGTGATTGGATAGAATGAGGTATACAAACCAAACAAGAGTTGGATCTTGTATATTATGGTTTATAATATCAAACATTTTGAATTGGAAGCATTTCAAAGAGTTTTGACTCGCTACGGCTTGCTAAAGTGGTTTATGCCACTTTAACAGGTCATAAATGTAACTATGGGTTCGGGTGGTTAAATATGTCCTATGACAAGTCTAATATGCCAAAATTAGTTTATGTAAGTTGTATAATCAGTTTAGATGTCAAAACAATGCTCTTATATGTTCAAAACTATTTTAAGTACAAAAAGGGTATTTTTGGCATTATAAGGAATACATATTAGACTTGTCATTTGACTAACCAAACGGTATGACCTTAAGGTATAACCTCAGAGGGTTATTCCCTATAATACTATGGTCATAATAATGGGCTTGGTCGGATCCTAAAGGTGACCAAACAGGTCGGATTCGAAAGTCAAAGCGGTAGTCAAGACCGTTCGACTTACGACCCTAAACAAGTACTAAACTAAAAGTGACTAGTTAGACATGTTAAACATGTCTAACTAAGTTTATAAAACTGATTTGGTCCTTGGAGTTAAAATAGAGTGTTTTTGCCATACCAACGCCCTCAAAACTTATATCTAAGTTATGTAAAGGGTATTTAGGTTATGTTAAGCTTATCTCATTGTTCCAGAGTGTGCGTCGCTACGAGAATCGGTAGACTTTCGTAGTTTGTCATAAATAGTCCCTGTGATCGAATAGGCTTGTTTTTGACAGCATGCCTGACCCTTTTCAGGATATTGTTACTGGTATCAACCCTACTACCGTTTGACAGGCTATCGAACTAGCTGCTACCCTGACTGAGTCTCAAATCAAGAAGGGTAAACTTTTCCGCAAAGGTGACAAGAAACCATCTGACAAGGACACTAACACTGAAACCCCCAAGAAGTCAAATAAGCGTAAAGCTTCATAGAACTTTGTAGTAGTTGCATAGAACAATCAAGTTGCCCCCAATCAACCAGCACAACCCCTTGCGAGGAAACCTTATTGTGGTACACCACCTATATGCAACAGGTGCAATGCTCATCATCAGGCTCACCTACAATGTCATCAATGCACTTCGTGTGGGCGACTTGGTCATTTAGCAAATGTCTGTCGATCAGCTCGAGCTAACTTTCCACCAGGTTCTTGCTACAGCTGTGGCGAGATGGGTCATTTTAGAAACAACTGCCCGAGAATTGTTAATGCAAATCCTGCACATGGATGAGCATTTCACATATATTAACGAGACTCGAGCCAACAACAATGCAACTATGAACAATTAATCTGTTTCTCTTTTCTTTACCAAGAACTTTGAAAACACTTTGATTGTCTATAAATAAATATGGTTGTTTCCATTTTATTTACAAATGTGATTACATATATGTGTGTTACACCCTTACATACCAAGGACGTTGTTCCTTGCAAAATCAAACTATTCTCGTGATTTCTCCTGTCTTTGTGATCGCTCGTGATTTCTACGGAAATCCTACGTACACGGTTCTTCTAAGAAACGAAGTAAAAGGTACAAGTTATAACCCTTAAACAGATGCTCAAAGTACCACTTTAAATCCTTGTTTGGATAACTAAGGGTACTTCCTGAGTCCTTAACTGGACTTATGCAATATGCCTATGTGCATATCACAACTCTCTGGTTTTTCATGACACTTTACATAGTACACGATTTCAAAAACATTATACCAAATTTCAACATTCATGATTTCAAAGACATTTCATAAGATTCTAAAAATATTTTATCATAGCATATTTACTTAATATACAAAGTGCATGATTTCAAAATACATATTTTCAAAAACTTTCAAAGACAATTTTACATGATTTCAAAACATTTCAACATTTCATATTTACCTAATACACGGTTTTCAAAGACATTTTGCTTGTATGTTGACTGAGCGTACCAAGTGTACGGTTTCAAAGACACTTTGCTTCGTAGTTGACCTAACAACACTTTTGTGTGGTTTTCGAAACATGTTCGCTACTCAAATCTCAAAGATCCTTATAAGATCTTCCTATCTTCATAGTTAGATTCTTGTGGATGTTTAAAGTACTAGGTTGAAGTCCTTGATTGGATTCCTTGTGTACTTTAATGTGTATGTACAAATAGATGACCAAGTCGATGATTATGGGTTTATGTGATTATTAGTGATTTAGATAATAAAACGAGTGTAGTACCATAAGAACATGGTGGATACGCTTATGGTACATCCTATATATAAGCGTTCTTATTGTATTACCCTTGTAGTCTTATCCGAATCACTATAGGATCTTTGGTGTTCAAGTCAATTCAAATGCTCACTATCCAAATCCTTTGTAGAATCTTCCATATTTTAATGTGTTAAATTCTTAGAAGGATATCCAAAGTACTATTTTAAATACTTATGGGCTTCTCTATGCAAATAGTTAGACCATTGGATTTCAAAGTACTACCTAGTTAAAGAAACGTTAAAGAGACCTTTCAGGGTCTATTAAAGAGATCATTCGTTGATCTAGTTAAAGAAACCTTTCAGGGTTTAGTTAAAGAGATTGTTCGTCAATCTAGTTAAATAGATCATGTGATGATCTAGTTAAAGAAATTTTTTGGTGATCTATTAAAAGAGATCATTTGTTGATCTAATTAAAGAGACCCTTTTGTGGTCTAAACAAGTCATCGCATATTTACTCGTTTGATTTTCCCTACACATCAAAAAATAAACTATGCAGACTATGCAACGAATTGACTAATTATGGATGCATACATAATTATAAAATCCCTTGCATAGAAAACCATAGCAAGTTTTGTCATGTGTAAGAACCATAGTGATAAGAATAACGAAACAGGGACAATGTAATAAGGGCATGGTGGATACGCCGCTGGTACTTCCTATATATAAGTGTTCCTTATTACATTGCAAGCGTGGCGTTATTTAAGTTACTAGAAGTTCTGGACTTTGACCAATGTTGTTTTAATTTTACACTCTCCAACTTCAAGCACACACAAGTTTCCTATAATAGTCTTCATAGGAGACAATCGTCCATACGTTGTTCGAACTCCTAAGTTCACTCCTTCTTCGAGTCTCTATTACAAGAATGTCACTTTGACATTTACATGGCTCTTTTTGGAGACTCGGTAATCAAGGATGTCATACACCTACCTATTGGACTGAAGTTTAGAATTTCGAATCTGAACTCATTCCTATAGATAATAGACGAGTACAATTAACAAAGTTCCGCTGAGAATCCAAACGTGGCCCAGAGTTTTACTCAGGGAACGGAGGATCATTTGAAAGCTATACACTCACATCTGTTTTCACAAGTTTCCTCTAAATTTAAATTTCGGGACGAAATTTCCTAAAGGAGGGGAGACTGTGACATCCTAGCCTTTTTAAGCATCAAACAATACCGAAAAATTCCGAATTGAAATCTTGTGTTTCATTCCCGAGAATTTGTATAATTACATGCGACATTCATACATATTAGTCCATGTACAATTTCAACTCCTTAAAGCTTTTCTGGAGGTTATACGTAAGCTATTACGCAAAACATAACCAGTTTCACATAACAAACACTCCGGGACAATGACACAAGCATAACATACCTTAAATAACCTTTACATAAGTTAGAAATAAGTTTTGAAGGGTTCGGTATGGCAAAAATACACTTTTGTAACTTCAGGGGCTATTTTGCAAATTCTATGAAAGTATGCCATTACGTGTATTTCTTAATCTGGAACATGTACGAACATCCAAAATTTTTTTTAATCATTAAAATCTTATATTTTAGTGATTGGAATGCAAAAATTTCATTCGTTACGCATTTACGGTCATTTGCGTGTTCGTACGATTTTCGTCGTAATTAACCGAAAAACCGCAACCGTACAACCATACGAACCGACACCTGGAACATTTTTTAGCATATTTCAAGTTCCCTATGCTTTAACGTCCTAATAAAGCTTAAAAATGGGGTTAAGGGGTGTTAAAAGTGCCAAAACGCGTCAAAAACAAGTTCAAGGGCCATTTCTGCTAAATTTGAAAGTTCAGCCCCTGCAAGGGCCTTACGGACCGTAAGGCCTAACACCATACGGTTTGTAAGGGGTCCCCAGCTCATCAGAGTTGTTGAAACCAAGTGGCATCTTTTTGTTTACTCCTTGGACACCAAGCAAATCAATTTTACTACCATTTCACCTACAATTGACACTTGTTAGGATCTCCATGAGATCATGCCAACACATGGGACATGTGTAATGATCCTAGGGCCTTCAAATTACTATAAATAGCAAGTGTTTTTGCCATTTTCACTTGCTCATTCATCTCTTCTTATCTCAAACACTCTAAGTGGAGACCTCCTTGTTGGAGGCCTCCTACCTGAGTTTTCTGGTCTTCTTGGAGCTCTTGAGTGTTCTTCAACACAAGTAAGTGCTCCATCCTTGTCTTGTTTTATTTATTTTAGTTATTTCAAGCTAAAAGTCAAACAGTGTGACTTTCAGCTTTGACCATTAATTGGTCAAGACAAAGTCCAATTGGACTTTGCAACGTGATCGTAATCACGATGGTTATGATCCATAGTGATCATGCCTACTGATTACCACGTTTGCTAGTTGTAGTGACAAGTCAAAGTTTTGGTCAATAATGCGTAAAATGCGCATTATAGGACGGACTATTTTTAGGTATCAAAACACTTTGTTTTCATACCAAAACACTTTGTTTGGATACCAAAACATTTTTATAATTTAGGTTAGACATGTTTGACATGTCTAACTCGTCACTTTTAGTTTAGTGTTTAGTTAGGGTCGTAAGTTGAGCGGTCTTGACCACCGCTTTGACTTTCAAACCCGACCAATTTGGTCGATCTTAGGATCCAACCAAACACATATTTGTGACCATAGTTGTATAGGAAATAACCCTCTGAGGTTACACCTTATGGTCACTTTGTTTGGTTAGTGTATTGATAAGTCGTTGGTATGTTCTTTAAATATGACCAAAACACCCTTTTTGCGAATAAATCAACTTTAAGCATATGTAACATAAATTTTGACATGTAATCTGATGTAGTAACATTATTAAGCATGTTTCGGCAATTTACACTTATCATAACACATATCTAACCATCCGAACATGTATTTACACAAATGGCACATTAAAGTGGCTTAAACTACCTTAACGAGTCATAACGGGTCAAAAGCACATAGGAACCTTTCCAAATCAGAATGTAGACTTTGTTAAACCATTTCATATGTGTTCCAACACTCATTTGGTTTACAAGACCTCAATCTATCCAAATCGCTGATTAAAGTCACGAAATTTACATTAATATCCGATGTTAGGACACACTTGATTTCTTGATCTTTGGGCTTTGTTCACACATTCACACAAGGCTTATCCCAGGCGAGTACATTGCTCCCCTCTTTTATGTTTTGCAAATGTTTTAGGGTGAATCATATGTGCTAAGTTGTTTTCAATGTTCAATTACTATGGTTTATATAACAAAATGATTTCAATAATGTGATACAACTTGTTGGTGCGTTATCCATGATACGAATGGCATTCATTAAAATTGCTATGCCACCCAGTAGTAAGTTATGGTACCATAGGATTGACAATCCCATTACTAGGCTATTCACTGGATTTGGTGGGTATTTTAGGGAACGACATAAACTCTTTATGATTAACAAATCATTCGTTGATTTGTTAGTCTCATTAAAGATATCTTTTAGGATGTATTAAAGATACCCTTGGGGTCTAGTCGAGTCAGCAAAGGCTTGAATGTATACATTAAAGAACGACCAAAAGTTTTCACAATTAGAAACAAGGACAATGGACAATGTTTTATGACAAGGACAATGAACAATGTTTTATGACAGTACAATGAACAATGGTTTATGACTAGGACAATGAACAATTGGTTTATAACACGAACAATGGTCGAATGGTTATTTTTGAACAAGGTTACACAACAGTTTTTATTTAAAGATATAAACCATACATAGTTTACTTACAAGATGATCTACAACTCAAATTTACGAAATAAATGTTTTCAGTCAAGATTCATGGCTACAAGGTTTTGATTTACTTATATTAGCTTGTAAAGTTCATATATTATATTGCAATATCAAACATTTTTTATTCCAAGATTTATACTCGTCGACTCTTGAATTTGGACGAGGTATTGCAATATAGTTCTAAAGCCATGAATTTGACAATCACAAAACCTATGTCTTCGCCGGCATTTTTATGCTCACTATGTTTTCACATATGTTTCAGGATTTGTTACATGAAGATTGTTGCTGCATACTTCACCTAGGACGGACGCGGACTTTAGTGCCTTAAAACAAGAAAGATAATAACATACTTGTTTTGTTTATTTTAAATTCCGAGGACAATGTAATCGTGTTAATATTCAATAAAACATAATTTCAAATACCACGTGTTATGTAACAATTTGTAACGTGAGTCCCCAAGTGTTTCCGCCACGTGTTGTTTTACGCGATTTGGGGTGTTACATAAGGCTAGACTGTTCGTACAAATCCACTTAATCGGACCAGTCACCCTTATCTGGGAACTCTTGGGGTGAGTGTCCACTTATAGGCTAAAGCATGTCTTCGCGATACATTATAAAGACCCATTTACTTTGATTAGTCACTGTGTCTCGTTTGTTTGTTTGTTTGGTGTAACGAATAAATGACCACCATCCTTACATTTGCCGATATTTTTTTTCATCTCATTTTGATTATTCAAACATTCATCTCACTCGTTTTCTCTCATGTTTTCTCTCTTTTAGAATGCCTCCTCGGTGAAACGCAAATACGGACGCCAATATGGCGGCTCTAATCGCTCAGCAGTTTGCCGCTGTGCTTCCGAATCTCATAACTCAAATAAAACCAAGCCAACAATAACAACAATGCACCAGCTGCGTGCAACTTTAAACAGTTTAATTCGGCTAAACCACTCAAGTTTAGTAGTCCCGAGGGAGCAACTGGGCTCCTACAGTGGTTCGAGAGTCTTGAGAATACATTTCGCCATGTTCAATGTCCAAATGAGCAGAAAGTTGAGTTTGCTTCTAGTGTGTTTCAAAAGAGAGCGCTCACGTGGTGGAACGAAGTAATGAGAGATAGGGGTGCTGATGTTGCTATGGTCAAACTTGGGAGGAATTCAGAGCTCTTATGATGAAAGAGTTCTGCCCTCGTCATGAAAAGAGGGCGCTTAAGAATGAGTTTCATGATCTAAAGCAAGATAGTGGTGAACATCGTGCGTATACTGATCGATATGAGGAATTAAGCTTGTTGTATCCTGAGATGGTGACGCCTTTGGATAAGCAATTGAAAAGTACATAGATGGTCTTCCTGACCCAGTTCAGGATATTGTCATCGGCAGCAACCCTACTACTGTTAGACAAGCCATTGAGCTATCTTTAACACTGACTGAATCCCAAATCAAAAAGGGTAAGCTCCACCGAAAGGGTGACAAGAAACCGTCTGACAAGTCTGAGAAGAAAAAGGGTAAGAAAGCTGAAACTTCAAAGAAGTCTAGGAAGCGCAAGGCTTCCAAGAATTTCGCCATTATCACACAACCTAACCAAGCTGCTCCTAATCAGCCTGCTCAACCACCGGCCAAGAAACAGTATGTTGGAAATGCACCGTTGTGCAACAAATGCAATAGTCATCACCAGCCTCATCTTCCATGTCGTATTTGTACAAACTGTGGTAGATCCGGTCATTTGGCCAACACTGGTCGCTCAGCCCCTGCTCCAAATAATGTGGTCCAAAACCCTGTTCAGCAGCCAACCATCCTGCACGACCTCATTATCCACCAGGATCTTGCTACAACTGTGGGGATCTCACCCACTACCGAAAGAATTGCCCAAGCTTGGCAAATGCGAATCAGGCTCGGACAAGCTTTCAACATTAATGCAAACGAGGCACGGGCATACAACAAGGTGGTGAACGGTACGTTCTTCTTTAACAACCATCCTGCTTCTATACTTTTTGATTCGGGGGCTGATAGAAGTTTTGTATCCTTAACTTTTGAACCATTACTTTCAAAACTAAGAACCAAACTAGGAAAGCCCTTGACAGTAAAAATAGCCAGTGGTGAACCCCTTGTACTCGATTATGTCATTTCTAGTTGTCAATTGAACCTCAATAACCATCTTTTTCTCATTGACCTTACACCTATGCAACCTGGGAGCTTTGATATGATAGTGGGTATGGATTGGTTAACCAAATATTATGCTGAGGTGGTCTGTTTTGATAAGATTGTCCGTATACCTCTTTCGTTTGGTGAAATTTTGGAGGTTCGTAGAGAAAAGCCGATTAGTAGCCTCAAACTCATGACTTGTACTCAAGCCCAAAAATACCTATTAAGGACATCCCTGTTGTTCGCGATTATCCTGAGGTATTTCCTGAAGAGCTACATGGTTTACCCCCAGCACGTCAAGTTAAATTTTGTATAGATCTTGTACCTGGTGCCAACCCTAGTGCTAAATCTCCATACCGTCTTGCACCTTCTGAAATGCAAGAATTGTCAAAACAACTTCAGGAATTATCTGACAAAGGGTTTATTCGTCTGAGCATTTCACCTTGGGGTGCTCCAGTCCTATTTGTGAAAAAGAAAGATGGATCTTTCCATATGTGTATCGATTACCGTGAGCTCAACAAACTCACAATCAAATATAGATATCCCCTACCTCGCATTGATGATCTCTTTGATCAATTTTAGGGTGCTACCTGCTTCTCAAAGATTGATCTACATTCTTGGTATCATCAGCTTCGTGTATTCGAGGAAGATATTCCCAAGACAGCTTTTTGCACACGTTACGGTCATTATGAGTTCACAGTTATGCCTTTTGGTCTGACAAATGCTCCTGCAGTTTTCATGGACTTGATGAATAGGGTTTGTAAGCCTATTTTGACAAAGTCATCATTTTTTTCATTGATGACATTCTGATTTATTCCAAGTCTCGATCTGATCATGAGAAACATCTTCATTTAACACTGGAACTCCAAAAGAAAGAACAACTTTATGCCAAGTTCTCCAAGTGTGAATTTTGGCTTAAGGAAGTTCAATTTTTGGGACATATTGTCAATGAACAAGGTATACGTGTAGATCCCATCAAGATCAGTGCGATTAAGGAATGGGATACACCTACTACTCCTACCGAAGTTCGTTCATTTTTGGGTCTCGCAGGTTATTACCGCCGCTTCATTGCAAACTTCTCTAAGATTGCGGTTCCTCTTACTACTTTAACTCAAAAGAATAAACCATGTGAGTGGGGACCTAAACAAGAAGAAGCTTTTCAGACTTTGAAACAGAAACTTTGTAATGCTCCACTTCTATCTCAACCTGAAGGCAACGGCGACTTTATCGTATATGGTTGTGTTCTCATGCAAAGAGAGAAAGTCATATCCTATGCATCGAGACAGCTGAAGGTTCACGAAAAGAACTACACCACTCATGATCTTGAGTTGGGTGCTGTTGTTTTCGCTCTCAAAATTTGGAGACATTATCTTTATGGTACAAAATGCGTGGTTTTCACAGACCATAAAAGTCTACAACACATTTTCAATAAGAAAGAATTAAACATGAGGCAACGATGATGGGTTGAGCTTCTGAACGACTATGACTGCGAAATTCGTTACCATCCTGGTAAGGCGAATGTCGTAGCCGATGCATTAAGTCATACGGAACGTGTCAAGCTGCATTGTGTACAAGTTTGATCTGATATCCAGACACGTATTCTTAAAGCTCAACATACTTGTGTTACACAAGACAAAATGAGTATTGAATTACCACATCGACTTGAGCTTCAACTCGAAACAAAAGACAATGGGTTATCTTATTATCTGAACCGTTTATGGGTTGCAAGTCTAGACAATCTCCACACCTTGATAATGGATGAAACACCAAAGTCTCGTTATTCAATCCATCTTGGTGCAGATAAAATGTATAAGGATCTTCGTACTCAGTACTAGTGGCCAGGTATGAAGAAAGACATTGCCTTGTACATATACAAATGCCTTACTTGTCTCAAGGTAAAGGCAGAACATCAATTCCCTTCTGGTTTGCTTGAACAACCGGAGATTCCAGTTAGGAAATAGGAAAACATTGCTATGGATCTCATTACCAAATTACCGCGCACTTCTAGAGGTCACGATGCCATTTGGGTAGTCGTTGATCGTCTAACAAAGTCAGCACATTTTATAGCCATTCGTGAGGATTTCTCTACTGAAAAACTTGCTAAGATTTATGTGGATGAAATAGTATCTCGTCATAGGGTTCCTTTGGATATCATATCTGATCGTGATGCTCGATTTTCATCTCATTTTTGGAGAACCATGCAATCTGCCATGGGAACCAAGCTTAACTTGAGCACTTCTTATCATCCTCAAACGGATGGACAATCGGAAAGAACAATCCAAACACTGGAGGATATGCTTAGAGCCTGTGTGATCAACTTTGTCGGTAGTTGGGATTCGCATTTACCATTGATCAAATTCTCCTACAACAACAGTTATCACTCCCACATTGACATGGCACCTTTCGAAGCTCTTTATGGTCGAAAATTTCGTTCACCTGTCTGTTGGAATGAGATTGATGAATCTCAATTCACCGGACCTGAACTCATTCATGATACAATGGAAAAACTCTAAAAAAATTCACGAAAACCTTTGACAGATAGAAGCCGTCAAAAGAGTTATGCGGACAAAGGCGTGATTAGATTCGGGAAGAAAGGAAAACTTGCACCATGATACGTTGGACCATTCAAGATCGTTGAGAGAATTGGAAAAGTTGCTTACAAACTTGAGCTACATCCTGAACTTGGTAATGTTCATCCAACTTTTCACGTGTCCAATCTGAAAAACTGTTTGGTTGATGAAAACCTCCACATCCCTCTTGATGAAATCCTTGTTGATAACACGATGCATTTTGTGTAGAAACCTGTGGAAATACTGGACCGTGAAGTTAAAAAGCTAAAGCTCAGACGAATACCGATTGTTAAAGTTTGCTGGGAGTCCAAACGTGGCCTAGAGTTTACATGGGAAGGAGAGGACCAGATGAAGGCGAAATATCCGCATCTATTCTCACAAGTTTCCTCTATTAAATTTCGGGACGAAATTTCCTAAAGTAGGGGAGACTTTAACATCTGTGTAATTCGGTCTTGTAAGGATTTCCAAAAATTTTTGTATTTAATAACATTATGTTTTTATCCCGAGATTTGTGTTAATACATTTGACACTTCATATTTTTAATCCTTGTTCAAATGTAATCTTTAAATAACTTCTTGAAGTGAAATCGCAAACTATTATGCAAATGTGACCCGTTTAATGCGACGTACACTCCGGAACAATGTCACAAGCTAAACATACCCTAAATAATCTTTACATAACTTAGAAATAAGTTTTGAGGGCTTCGGTATGGCAAATCATGTTTATTTAACTTCAAGGGCTATTTTGCAAATTCTGCGAAACTATGCCGTCAAGTGTATTTCTTAATCCGGAACATGTACACACATCCAAAAATTTTTGTAATCATTAAAATCTTGTATTCTAGTGATTGGAATTCAAAAATATCATTTGTTGCGCGTTTACGGTCATTCACGCGTTCGTTATAATTTTCGTCGTAGTTAACCGAAAATCGCAATTGTAGGACCAAACAAACCGACATCTGTGATATTTCCGGACATATTTGATGTTCCCTAAGCTTTATCGTCCTTATAAAGCTTAAAAATGAGGTTAACGAGTGTTAGAAGTTCCAAAACGTGACGAAACGAGTGCAGGGGCCTGTTCTGCTAATTTTGGAAAGTTGTTGTCAGCAAGGGTGGATGCGGACCGCATCCACAAAGCCATGCGGTCTACGTGGGGTGCCCAGGTAAGCTGTTTTGTTGGAAACCTCTTGTTTACTCTCTTGGACATCAAGCATTTGAATTTTCCAGCATTGTTCCTGCTTTGGACATGCGTTAGGACCCTCCTAAGATCATGATACCTCCTAGAACACTTGTGATGATCTTGTTGATCCAAGAACACTATAAATACCCATCAAAGTTCACCATGTTCCTTGCTCATTTCTCATTCTTCTCTCTTGCTCTAGGTTGGAGTGCTACCACCTTTGTGGAGGCCTCCCATCTGAGCATTCTTCTTCTTGGAGCTCTTCAAGTTTTTTTCAACACAAGTAAGTGCTATCTCCTTGTCTTGTTTATTATTTTAGCTATTTCAAGCGAAAAGTCAAACAGTGTTTGACTTTCAGCTTTGACCATTAATTGTTCAAGTCAAATTTCAATTGGACTTTGCAACGTGATCGTAATCACGATGGTTAGGATCCATAGCGATCATGCCTACTGATTACCATGTTTAGTAGTTGTAGTGATGAGTCAAAGTTTCGGTCAATAATGCGCAAAGTGCGTATTATACGATGGAACTATTTTCAGGTATCAAAACACTTTGTTTTGTTACCAAATCAGTTTTATAAACTTAGTTAAACATGTTTAACTTGTCTAACTGGTCAGTTTTAATTTAGTGCTTGTTTAGGGTCGTAAGTCGAGCGGTCTTGACCACCGCTTTGACTTTTAAATCCGACCCGTTTGGTCGATCTTAGGATCCGACCAAACCCATATTTGTGACCATAGGTTTATAGGGAATAACCCTCAGAGGTTATACCTTATGGTCACTTATTTGGTTAGTGTTATGATATGTCGTTTTTATACACTTTAATAATAACCAAAACACCCTTTTTGCGCATAAATCAACTTTAAGTATATGTAACATAAATTTTGACATATAATCTGATGTAGCAACATTATTAAACATGTTTTGAGATATAAGAGTTATCATAACACATATCTAACCATCCGATCACGCGTTTACGCAAATGACACGTTAAAGTGGCTTAAACTACCTTAACAAGTCAAAACGGGTCAAAAGCACTTAGGACCTTTTCCAAATCAGAATGTTAACTTTATCATACCATTTCATATGAGTTCCATCACTCATTTGGTTTACAAGATCTCATTCTATCCGATCTTCTGATTAAAGTCTCGATATTTACATAGTTATTCGATACTAGGACACGTTTGATATCTCGGACTCTTGAGCTTTGGTTTATCTTCTTGAACAAGGACTTTCTTGCATTCCCAAGTGAGTACATAGTCCCCTCTTTTATGTTTTCAAATATTTTGGGGTGATACACTTGTGCCTACTTGTTACTTTCATGTTTTCAAGCTTTCATGACACATACTTGCTATATTCATCTAGTACACATATAGTACATGATTTCAATTATGTTTTGCTATGTATGTTGACTGAGCATGCTAGCACATTGATTTCAAAGATACTTTTGCGGCATATGTTGACCTAGCATATGAGCACATTGATTTACATTACATTTTGCTATGTATGTTGACTGAGCATGCTAGCACATCGTTTTCATGGACATTTCTACTTCGTATGTTGACTTAGTGTCACACCCCAACTTGCAGCGAAAGAAAAAAAAATACGGGATGAAACAGACACCTCTGGTACAAGCACATTGTTTATAAAGACACTACATTTTATTACTTACAAAAAGTTGATTACATACTACATGTATGTTACAACTGCGTGTTCCCATGAACCACATAAGTCTTCTAAGCTGCATGCATCTATATCAGGATTCGTCTACAAACACATCTTGAACCACATACATGGATCACATCAATCTCAAGTTACCTGAAATGCATGTTAGTTTTAAAAAGATCAGCTAAACGCTGCGTGAGTTCCACTGTTTTAATTGCTGTGTAACAATATGTGTTAACAAATTTAATTGCACTGGTCCAAGTCACAATGACGGTTACAGTCATAGTCGCAATGACGGTCACAGTCTTAGTCACAATGACGGTCACAGTCATAGTCGCAGATGGAATTACACGAGGTAGCAAGTGAAACCTGACTGTTTTACCCTGGGTGTGTGTCACAAAGACATTCCCGGTCCATTGCGTCACGTGCAGTTCAACGCCCCAGTGTAGTTATGCCTAACAACATAACCGATTTTAGGACACGTGCAGACCTGGTTGCCGACCTTCCTGTCGGGTGCGGCCTGGGTTCGTCAGACCAATAGTACTATCCACTACCCATGGCTCATATTAATCATTTGTAATGGGGAGGCAATTCGTGTGTTAGATAATTCACATCTCACAAGTTGGTGCAACATTAAGGTTTAATGCGCTGTTAAACGTCAAGTCTCCGTTTAACACGTTGTTCAAGGCTAAGGATGCCAAACTCGCATCGTTGGTCCTTAATATTGTCATGTCAACCATGACATGCTCTCGGATTCTTCCGAGATATTACAAATATCGCCTAGCATAGCACACAAGTCGGGTGCGGCATGGGTTCGTCAGACCAATAGTACTATCCACTACCCACGGCTCATATTAATCATTTGTAATGGGGAGGCAATTCGTGTGTTAGATAATTCACATCTCACAAGTTGGTGCAATTAACACAATTTCGTAACATGCCAATCATTTCAGAAACAGTATCACAGTTTAGAAGTGGGAGAGTAAAACTCACTCACAGATTGGTGTAATCAACACGTTTATAACATGCAAGTCCCCAGAAAACAGTAAAATCATTCAAAAGTGGGGAAGTGAAACTCACAGTGCGAGTAGTAGTTTCAACACACGAGTGATCAAGCAACTTGATCAACTTTAATAACACCCATGCAAGTATGGACTCAAATCAGTATCTAAGTTGGTAATGGTTATAATTTGGATCTGGTCAGGAGTTTTTACTCCGGATTGAGTCTATAGGACACTAGTATGGTGATGGACGTCAGGGTATTATTAGTTTTCAGTTTGGCTTCCGGGCACCGTTTCACGTGCCAGCCAAAGTCAGTAGTTTAACGTGTTCGGATAATGGTACGGGAATACCAATAATGCCAACACGTGGTTATTTAAGAGTGTTTAACTTTTCATCAAGGGAGTTTGACTATTTGGGGAGTCTAGATTACTCAAATTTTAGTTTCCATTTTCACCGTCGGGAATTCTCCCAAATTGTCTTAGGACACACCCATAGTGCCCAATTTACCCAGGAATCTCCCGGAATACTCCCAGTGTTCCAATTACAGAATTTGTCAGGTTGGGTCGATTCCCAGTTCCGACATGTTCATTATACGGTAAACCGCCGAAATTTATTTAAAATAACTTATTTTTAATTCCATAAATTCCCATTTAATTTATAATTTAAATAAAAATATTTAAATTTTTATATAACTCAGTAAAAATCTATAGATTATGGGAAAATATTTTGGGAATTTATTTTGGCATTTTACTTATTTAAATAAATTATTTATAAACCAATATTTAATCAAATAATTAACATTAATTAGAATCAGTGGTCCAAAAATTCCAAATAAATTCTAGAACACCTTTTACATGTCCAGGAACTTCTCACAAAATTTTGAGATTTTTCCAATTTCGTTTCGGTGCGCTCCCGGCTACCGAAAACTCGCAAAAACGCGGATTTTTAACCAAAATCAAAACTCAACCAATGGACTCCGAATTTTCCCAGCACATTCCCCATATGTTCTTTACTGTCTCTGTAAAATTTGATGATCTATTGACTTCGTTTGATAATTGTTCTGAAATTCTTTCGGTAAAACAATTAGAAATTCACCAAAAATCTTAGAAAACTCCAAAAATTCTAAAATATTACGTGGATCTTCCTGAAAATATCCTACATCAACACCAAATTTCAGCTCAATCTAAGTTTCACGGACCAAGTTATTGCTAAAACAAGATTCTGCCTATGCTAGTTTCGGTTTTCGGATGATATACCTAGCGAAATCTTCGATTCCAAGCACTTCTTTTGAGTCCAGAAGTGGGTGGGTGCTATATTCAGTACCTACACATCAAGTTAAACCCAAATATGCTAGAACTTAGATAAATCAAGCTTTGTTTCATTGTTTTTCGGTTATCGAATAGTTAAGCGATTTTTGTCGAATAGGTGTTGATTAGGGTATCAAACCCAAAAGATTTGTGACCATGGCTGCCATATAACACCAGGGGAATACCAAGGTGTTCTTATTCAGCCCATAAACTTGTTTAAACCTTCAAAAATCTTGGATTAAAATGAAGTTTTCGGCTAGAATCGCGTTTAATCAAGAAAACATGATCAAAACCATAAAAACTAAGGTTTATACCTTTGATTTGTTGAGGTTTATTATCAAGATCAGCTGAAGAGGGTGATGAATTGCAGAATTTTTGAGAGCTTCTTGTGAAAATTTTGGAATAAAATGAGAAAAAAATGAAAAAAATAAATATAATATATATATGGGGGGTCCATGTGGGCCACATCATGCTTTGTTTTTCGTGTTAAAAGATGATGTTTATCTTCCGTTTGCGTTTAGGTTCGTTTTCGGGTCCCGGACGCGTGCTCGATTTGCAGAACGGGCTCCGTTTTTCGCGTTCTTACTGTCAAAAGACTCGGTTTTAAAAATCGGGCATAACCGTCTCGAAACCCGAGCATGGTTACGTTGTAATCATAAAAGTCTCGTATAACGTTTGTTTAAGTGTTTTTAAGCTTGATCGATCGTTCCTTGCACATTTGGTTGCCTTATGCTATGCCCGGAACGAAGGCGTTTCCCCAACCAGGAGTTGCTTCGTTTTGCGTGCCCAGGCTTTGATTATTTCCAAACCTTATGTCACAGTCTATGGCACAAAACTAAGTTATTTCTGGAACTCGAAATCTTAAATGATGCCACCGATAACCTAATAATCAACATTAAAGGTTTAATGCGCTGTTAAACGTCAAGTCTCCGTTTAACACGTTGTTCAAGGGTAAGGATGCCAAACTCGCATCGTTGGTCCTTAATATTGTCATGTCAACCATGACATGCTCTCGGATTCTTCCGAGATATTACAAATATCGCCTAGCATAGCACACAAGTCGGGTGCGGCATGGGTTCGTCAGACCAATAGTACTATCCACTACCCACGGCTCATATTAATCATTTGTAATGGGGAGGCAATTCGTGTGTTAGATAATTCACATCTCACAAGTTGGTGCAATTAACACAATTTCGTAACATGCCAATCATTTCAGAAACAGTATCACAGTTTAGAAGTGGGAGAGTAAAACTCACTCACAGATTGGTGTAATCAACACGTTTATAACATGCAAGTCCCCAGAAAACAGTAAAATCATTCAAAATTGGGGAAGTGAAACTCACAGTGCGAGTAGTAGTTTCAACACACGAGTGATCAAGCAACTTGATCAACTTTAATAACACCCATGCAAGTATGGACTCAAATCAGTATCTAAGTTGGTAATGGTTATAATTTGGATCTGGTCAGGAGTTTTTTACTCCGGATTGAGTCTATAGGACACTAGTATGGTGATGGACGTCAGGGTATTATTAGTTTTCAGTTTGGCTTCCGGGCACCGTTTCACGTGCCAGCCAAAGTCAGTAGTTTAACGTGTTCGGATAATGGTACGGGAATACCAATAATGCCAACACGTGGTTATTTAAGAGTGTTTAACTTTTCATCAAGGGAGTTTGACTATTTGGGGAGTCTAGATTACTCAAATTTTAGTTTCCATTTTCACCGTCGGGAATTCTCCCAAATTGTCTTAGGACACACCCATAGTGCCCAATTTACCCAGGAATCTCCCGAATACTCCCAGTGTTCCAATTACAGAATTTGTCAGGTTGGGTCGATTCCCAGTTCCGACATGTTCATTATACGGTAAACCGCCGAAATTTATTTAAAATAACTTATTTTTAATTCCATAAATTCCCATTTAATTTATAATTTAAATAAAAATCTTTAAATTTTTATATAACTCAGTAAAAATCTATAGATTATGGGAAAATATTTTGGGAATTTATTTTGGCATTTTACTTATTTAAATAAATTATTTATAAACCAATATTTAATCAAATAATTAACATTAATTAGAATCAGTGGTCCAAAAATTCCAAATAAATTCTAGAACACCTTTTACATGTCCAGGAACTTCTCACAAAATTTTGAGATTTTTCCAATTTCGTTTCGGTGCGCTCCCGGCTACCGAAAACTCGCAAAAACGCGGATTTTTAACCAAAATCAAAACTCAACCAATGGACTCCGAATTTTCCCAGCACATTCCCCATATGTTCTTTACTGTCTCTGTAAAATTTGGTGATCTATTGACTTCGTTTGATAATTGTTCTGAAATTCTTTCGGTAAAACAATTAGAAATTCACCAAAAATCTTAGAAAACTCCAAAAATTCTAAAATATTACGTGGATCTTCCTGAAAATATCCTACATCAACACCAAATTTCAGCTCAATCTAAGTTTCACGGACCAAGTTATTGCTAAAACAAGATTCTGCCTATGCTAGTTTCGGTTTTCGGATGATATACCTAGCGAAATCTTCGATTCCAAGCACTTCTTTTGAGTCCAGAAGTGGGTGGGTGCTATATTCAGTACCTACACATCAAGTTAAACCCAAATATGCTAGAACTTAGATAAATCAAGCTTTGTTTCATTGTTTTTCGGTTATCGAATAGTTAAGCGATTTTTGTCGAATAGGTGTTGATTAGGGTATCAAACCCAAAAGATTTGTGACCATGGCTGCCATATAACACCAGGGGAATACCAAGGTGTTCTTATTCAGCCCATAAACTTGTTTAAACCTTCAAAAATCTTGGATTAAAATGAAGTTTTCGGCTAGAATCGCGTTTAATCAAGAAAACATGATCAAAACCATAAAAACTAAGGTTTATACCTTTGATTTGTTGAGGTTTATTATCAAGATCAGCTGAAGAGGGTGATGAATTGCAGAATTTTTGAGAGCTTCTTGTGAAAATTTTGGAATAAAATGAGAAAAAAATGAAAAAAATAAATATATATATATATATGGGGGGTCCATGTGGGCCACATCATGCTTTGTTTTTTCGTGTTTAAAGATGATGTTTATCTTCCGTTTGCGTTTAGGTTCGTTTTCGGGTCCCGGACGCGTGCTCGATTTGCGGAACGGGCTCCGTTTTTCGCGTTCTTACTGTCAAAAGACTCGGTTTTAAAAATCGGGCATAACCGTCTCGAAACCCGAGCATGGTTACGTTGTAATCATAAAAGTCTCGTATAACGTTTGTTTAAGTGTTTTTAAGCTTGATCGATCGTTCCTTGCACATTTGGTTGCCTTATGCTATGCCCGGAACGAAGGCGTTTCCCCAACCAGGAGTTGCTTCGTTTTGCGTGCCCAGGCTTTGATTATTTCCAAACCTTATGTCACAGTCTATGGCACAAAACTAAGTTATTTCTGGAACTCGAAATCTTAAATGATGCCACCGATAACCTAATAATCAACATTAAAGGTTTAATGCGCTGTTAAACGTCAAGTCTCCGTTTAACACGTTGTTCAAGGCTAAGGATGCCAAACTCGCATCGTTGGTCCTTAATATTGTCATGTCAACCATGACATGCTCTCGGATTCTTCCGAGATATTACAAATATCGCCTAGCATAGCACACAAGTCGGGTGCGGCATGGGTTCGTCAGACCAATAGTACTATCCACTACCCACGGCTCATATTAATCATTTGTAATGGGGAGGCAATTCGTGTGTTAGATAATTCACATCTCACAAGTTGGTGCAATTAACACAATTTCGTAACATGCCAATCATTTCAGAAACAGTATCACAGTTTAGAAGTGGGAGAGTAAAACTCACTCACAGATTGGTGTAATCAACACGTTTATAACATGCAAGTCCCCAGAAAACAGTAAAATCATTCAAAAGTGGGGAAGTGAAACTCACAGTGCGAGTAGTAGTTTCAACACACGAGTGATCAAGCAACTTGATCAACTTTAATAACACCCATGCAAGTATGGACTCAAATCAGTATCTAAGTTGGTAATGGTTATAATTTGGATCTGGTCAGGAGTTTTTACTCCGGATTGAGTCTATAGGACACTAGTATGGTGATGGACGTCAGGGTATTATTAGTTTTCAGTTTGGCTTCCGGGCACTGTTTCACGTGCCAGCCAAAGTCAGTAGTTTAACGTGTTCGGATAATGGTACGGGAATACCAATAATGCCAACACGTGGTTATTTAAGAGTGTTTAACTTTTCATCAAGGGAGTTTGACTATTTGGGGAGTCTAGATTACTCAAATTTTAGTTTCCATTTTCACCGTCGGGAATTCTCCCAAATTGTCTTAAGACACACCCATAGTGCCCAATTTACCCAGGAATCTCCCGGAATACTCCCAGTGTTCCAATTACAGCATTTGTCGGGTTGGGTCGATTCCCAGTTCCGACATGTTCATTATACGGTAAACCGCCGAAATTTATTTAAAATAACTCATTTTTAATTCCATAAATTCCCATTTAATTTATAATTTCAATAAATATCTTTAAATTTTTATAGAACTCAGTAAAAATCTATAGATTATGGGAAAATATTTTGGGAATTTATTTTGGCATTTTACTTATTTAAATAAATTATTTATAAACCAATATTTAATCAAATAATTAACATTAATTAGAATCAGTGGTCCAAAAATTCCAAATAAATTCTAGAACACCTTTTACATGTCCAGGAACTTATCACAAAATTTTGAGATTTTTCCAATTTCGTTTCGGTGCGCTCCCGGCTACCGAAAACTCTCAAAAACGCGGATTTTTAACCAAAATCAAAACTCAACCAATGGACTCCGAATTTTCCCAGCACATTCCCCATATGTTCTTTACTGTCTCTGTAAAATTTGGTGATCTATTGACTTCGTTTGATAATTGTTCTGAAATTCTTTCGGTAAAACAATTAGAAATTCACCAAAAATCTTAGAAAACTCCAAAAATTCTAAAATATTATGTGGATCTTCCTGAAAATATCCTACATCAACACCAAATTTCAGCTCAATCTAAGTTTCACGGACCAAGTTATTGCTAAAACAAGATTCTGCCTATGCTAGTTTCGGTTTTCGGATGATATACCTAGCGAAATCTTCGATTCCAAGCACTTCTTTTGAGTACAGAAGTGGGTGGGTGCTATATTCAGTACCTACACATCAAGTAAAACCCAAATATGCTAGAACTTAGATAAATCAAGCTTTGTTTCATTGTTTTTCGGTTATCGAATAGTTAAGCGATTTTTGTCGAATAGGTGTTGATTAGGGTATCAAACCCAAAAGATTTGTGACCATGGCTGCCATATAACACCAGGGGAATACCAAGGTGTTCTTATTCAGCCCATAAACTTGTTTAAACCTTCAAAAATCTTGGATTAAAATGAGTTTTTCGGCTAGAATCGCGTTTAATCAAGAAAACATGATCAAAACCATAAAAACTAAGGTTTATACCTTTGATTTGTTGAGGTTTATGATCAAG
Organism: Scalesia atractyloides; assembly: GCA_947069175.1. Lineage (NCBI taxonomy): Eukaryota > Viridiplantae > Streptophyta > Magnoliopsida > Asterales > Asteraceae > Scalesia > Scalesia atractyloides. The sequence continues at coordinate 13,347,915 of CAMTDV010000019.1, forward strand.
ATTAGCTGAAGAGGGTGATGAATTGCAGAATTTTTGAGAGCTTCTTGTGAAAATTTTGGAAAAATGAGAAAAAAATGAAAAAAATAAATATATATATATATGGGGGGTCCATGTGGGCCACATCATGCTTTGTTTTTTCGTGTTAAAAGATGATGTTTATCTTCCGTTTGCGTTTAGGTTCGTTTTCGGGTCCCGGACGCGTGCTCGATTTGCGGAACGGGCTCCGTTTTTCGCGTTCTTACTGTCAAAAGACTCGGTTTTAAAAATCGGGCATAACCGTCTCGAAACCCGAGCATGGTTACGTTGTAATCATAAAAGTCTCGTATAATGTTTGTTTAAGTGTTTTTAAGCTTGATCGATCGTTCCTTGCACATTTGGTTGCCTTATGTTATGCCCGGAACGAAGGCGTTTCCCCAACCAGGAGTTGCTTCGTTTTGCGTGCGCAGGCTTTGATTATTTCCAAACCTTATGTCACAGTCTATGGCACAAAACTAAGTTATTTCTGGAACTCGAAATCTTAAATGATGCCACCGATAACCTAATAATCAACATTAAAGGTTTAATGCGCTGTTAAACGTCAAGTCTCCGTTTAACATGTTGTTCAAGGCTAAGGATGCCAAACTCGCATCGTTGGTCCTTAATATTGTCATGTCAACCATGACATGCTCTCGGATTCTTCCGAGATATTACAAATATCGCCTAGCATAGCACACAAGTCATGTGTGTTTACTAATACTTATTCCCAGAGTCGTCAGTTCATTCACGACTTTGTCTTGTCATGTAGGTGACGCATAATGTCACTGTATTGTTTTTATTAATTATTATGCATATACTCCCATTATAGTCGGTGTATCATTTTCCAGAATTCGTACCATCACACATAATCACAACAATATCATGATATACATACCACGTCCGGTTACCACGGACTTGTACTAATCAAAGTTTACGGGGATTTTTCACAATTGTCACACTTAGTATACTTCGTACATGGTTTTCAAAGACATTTTCATGACATGCTAACATTTTTTAATACATGTTGGTGCGTTGAACTCGACAATGATACATTCATTAACATGAATCACGCCGACTGGTAGTAAGTAATGGTACCATAGGATTGACAATCCCGTTCCCACTTCCTAGGTACATTTGGAAGTGACCTTAGGGAATGACAGAATCCGATGAACATTGATAGATTTTTATCTTTATAAGGGTCTCTCCGACAGTCAACAAGGTTTGAATGTATTCGCCAACAAACCTAATATATGTTTTACAATAAAAGCAACGATTTATAAGACATAACTTTTGATTTAAACAAAACTTTGTTTATTCAAAAATATTTGTTTTATACGAGGCATTTGTATATACAAGACATTGGTTTACACATGACATTCTGACATCTGGTTATACATGACATTTGGACATTGATTTACACCGGATATTGGACATTGGCTCATACATGACATTTGGACATTTATTTTAACATGACATATGTACATTTGTTTATACATGACATTGTGTTATACAAAGATGTCACATTGGTTTAAGCAAGACATTTCGTTGGTTGGTTTATGGTGGTGATTTAAATAACGAGACATGTATAATGTGATAAAAGCATGGTGGATACGCCGCTGGTACTTCTTATATATAAGTGTTTTTATCATATTACATATCATGACGTTATCTAAAACACTTCAAATAAGATACAAGACATGACATTTTTATACAAGATAAAACATTTTATACAAGACATGGTATTTTATTCAAAACATGAGATTTTCATATAAGACTTGTCATATTTTTGGTTGTTAAGTTAACCTTACGTAATTTCTTTTAATTATATGATTTTCATATGATTTTTATAATAAGAAATATTTTACAATGGTTCATGGCTATTTTTGTAATAGTAAAACTTTTACTTTAACTTTCAAAGCCATGAAACATCAACACAAAACTATGTTACTCATAGGTATTATTATGCTGACGTAACTATTTTCACATGTGTTTCAGGAGCTAATGTTTGAGGTTGATTCATGCGACACTTAGGATGGACTTTGGGCTTTAGTGACTTAAAATCTATAAGAAAATAATAATGTTGTTATTTCGCAAAGACAATTTAATTTCCGTTCTGTTTTCCTTTATTCCAAGACAATGGAATTAAACTTAATGTAATAATTCCAAACTTTAATTACCATGGTTGTTAAACAATACTTCTGTTATGACACTCCCGACGTTTCCGCCGTGGTTTGCTGTTTGACGCGGTCAGGATTTGACGGTATTCCAATAATTTCATTAAGATCAAATGGATCATTTTCACACGTTCTTCATTCTGTTCTGCATCTTTCTTGCATCTTTCACTCTTTTAAAGCTGACAAAACCAAAGCGGCTCCCTTGTTTATCTCTTTTCCTCGCGATATACACGCCTTCAATCCCCCAAAATTCCTTATTTACCATACTCATAAAAATATTGAAGACTCTGCCTCGCCACTCATTCGAACATTTTTAAATAGTCATCCACTATTTCGGAACTACCGCCATAAGTTAATTATCTAATCGCGGCCATGAGTTTTTGTGGCATGCTAAATCCCATACTCCCACGCGCATTGGGTGTTTTATGGAAAATTTCAATTTACTTTCTAAATCTTTTGCAGTTGTTAGAAATAAACCTTGCCTGATACAAAAAAGGTCGCATATAACTCGTATCAACATATGCTGAGTTGGGAGAAAAATGAACACTTACCAATAATTCATATTGTCACACCCCCAAATTACCACATGCGGGGTTATACCGCGAGGCGTTTGACATACCAGGATCTAGCCACTAATCACATTGAACTTACAGTAAACATAAACACACATGTCATATCCAGTCATAATTAGTGTATTTCAAATTAATGTTGGTGCCCTTTATATCCGTCACTGTGCGAATAGGCTAGATAGAGTGTGTGTTGAATATAGTATATGTAACAAATTTTTTTTAACCCGCATTTCCGCAGCTCGTTACTCTCGTTACGCCTAGCACAGGAGACTCGGTCGTAATGTAAACTATATCGCGTACTACGCTACATCGCATACTTTCGCACTACATCGCACTTCACAACGCTTACAACGCACTCGCTAATACTATGATAATTGCGTGATGTTTCCAAGACTACTCGCTCGCTTACACAACAACGCGACACTCACAAGACTTGGGAACTAAGACGCATACTATCTCGCTTATTTATTCCATTTAAACGCTTAATACACTTAACACTTCGCTGGGACACTTAACGCACTTAACCTCTAAAAAAAGAAAAAAACGTACGAAACTGGGATTTTTCACACGAAAATGGCATTTTTTTCGCTCCAAAATGGCTTTTTCGCTCAAAAATAGCATTTTTCGCACGAAAATGGCATTTCCCGCACGAAAATGGCATTTTCGCATGAAAATGTTGTTAGACACTACCTGCCCTCTCTTCTCCTATAAATACCATCCTTAGCCATTCGTGCTCCGCTGCTGTTATTTCGCACCAAAATGAACTTTTAGCTCGTTTTCTCTGATCCAAGTAAGAAGACTACGTTATCCGCGCGAATCACAACGATTTCTACAATGATTGTACACGAGTTTATCTTTGATTTCATCTAAACTTCTTTTTTTTACGAAAACCTTCATCTTTTTCACCAAACTTTCTGATTTTTACTTAGATTTGCACTTAACCGAGCATGTTTGGGTTAACCTTGGTTTCTCAGATCTGAAACCTTGTCGTTTGGAGCTCACAAAGTGTTTATCTTAACAAAACTGTTTTATAAATCGATTTTCACACGAAAACAGGTCAAACCGACTAATGTTTCGTTCACCAAGTAGTGGAACGAGGCGCTATCAAGCCGTCACAAAATAGACTCAAAATTACATCTGTTTCAGACGAGATCTCAGTTCTGGTCGCACAAGAGACGCAATAATAGTCACTTGAGCAAACTGGACTAGCTTGCACGAATCACTTTGGGTTCGTACGACCCAGTCCGAGTTTCCACGAGAGAGTAGCTCGCTTTAATAGACCTCTCCAGCTCAAGGTTCGATCAGTGGTCTAAGGCTGGAGGGATGAACACTCGATTTCCCGTAGAATGACGCGAAAACACTCGATTTTGGACACGAAACAGGCATTTTTGCTGGAAAATACCTTTCGCATGAAAATTTCCGCACAAAATATTTTCGTACGAATCTGTTTTCCCCGCACGACTCTCCGTTCGACTGTTTCAACAACCTAGAAGATTGATGCACTTTTGTTTCTACTCGCAGGCTGACCCAACACTATCCTCACTCCATCTTGCATGTGTCTTGCTAATAGGCACTCACTGTGAGTTCACTTGACCCCTTTTCGCTTTAACGCACTTTTGGGTGTTACATACGTTCGCTATACTAAAATCACATCACAACTCTAAAAACACTTTAAACGCAAAACGCTCTCGCATAACTTTATGCGAATCGCTGAACTGCTATGTGTTATGTTTATGCCTTGAGATTGCCTACCACCCTTGACATGATAGCTGCTATAGGCTGACCCGCCACCCGGAGGGCTGGGGTTGTTAAGGTTTGCTTTTACTTTTCTGTCTTACGTGCGTGAACACTGCGATGGACACGTATCGCGCATCTCACCCGCGGTTTAATTGGTTTGCTTATTTCGGGGTTTATGGTAACATATGTGTTCACATCATTACGTCTAATCATGCTGGTTTTTCGAAAATGCTTTATTACTATTATTATGCTAAACCTGTGATCTCACCTTTACATTATTGTATTGACCTTTATTTTAATGTGTGTGATAGGTTGATGATTATCTTGAGCTGCAAATGGATAGAACTTCTAGAAACTCACTAAATAAGTCTAGGTTGTCAGGCTATGTTTTGTTTGAGAGACTGGTAATTCGTTTGACTTTTTTATGAATATTCGTTTGATTGTACGGGAAATTGAACGTTAAGAATATTGTCATTTAAATAGTTGTTATGGATTCTCTTGAGCAATTTGGTTTGCCTAGTGCCGCGCCCCGATGATTCTGCCATCGGTGGGGGTGTAACAGGCCATTCCAAAAAGCTAACTCACTTCGTACGAAGCAGAACGCTCACTTCGCACGAGTTGGTCATGTCTATATATAGGTGTTTTATGTTCAAAGTTTCCCACAATTAACGTTTCCCAAAACAAACTATGTGTTCAACGGAAGCATAAGTAATCGTGTTATAAATAATCAGTTTGTTTCAAAACATAATATCAAAGTTTCTTCAAGTAACACAAACCATGACAGCTCTAGCTCCTTAGACTACAAGTCCCAATTCAATGATGTATCTAACGACCTGTAAGCATGCAGACAAGTGTATCAGCGATAAAGCCGGTGAGTTCACAGTTTCAATTCAACGTAAATCATGTAAGTGTTTAGTGTAAAGACATGTTAAGAACAATAAACTCGGTACCGAATGACTGTTATTTTGTTGTGCCTTTATCAATGTCTATCAGCATTGATCAAAGTGTTTAAGGTCCTTTTTTCATGCCCTGCTCCCAGCACGATGTGAGGCGTGTCAAACCTAATAGCGTTATCAACTAATACCCCGTTGCCTCCCAGGAAACTAGCTCGGTAGTAAGTAGGGACTTTCCTGATAGAGTTTGAGTTTATTACCTAACATCAAATTTAGACTACAACATTTAAAAGTATTCCTTCCAAGAATATTAGTTTGTCCCCCAGGACGAATGATTGTGAAAGAGTGGTGAACTCACCTTAGTTGCTCGGTATGTGTTACGTGCTTCTACACGTTAATAATGTGTTAGGTCAGTTACACGTGACCTAATGCACAGTAAATGTAAGTATGTATACAAGTAAGATTTGTAATACCCTAAGTGTCCAAACAACCAAGTGTTTGTTGTGATCAGATTAACATGTTTAATCATACAATAACACATAGTGGATCCTCTAGTTGGTGACAAGTAATGTGATTCAAGAAACTCAGATCAAAAGTTTATTAATAAACACAGAGTTAGTGAGTAAACTCTGAACTCCTAATAAACCCGGAACTCAACATGTAAATACATTAATTAGATAGCATGCATAACTTCGGGCAAGATGTGTACATACAAAGTCGGATAGCATGTGAATATGTAAGCTCGGATCATCAAGTATACATTACAAATTCGGACTCTCCCCTTGTTTCCTCCTTAAACTCGGGCAGTACACATATAAGCATATAAATCCAGACTACACCCATGTATACATAAATTCGGACCCTCATATGCTATACTCATAAACTCGGATTCCCTAAACTACAATCAACAAACTCGGATCTCCTTCACAACTTTGGATATATCTGTATATATTCACATAAAATCAGACAACCATGTATATCATTTTGTAAACTTGGACCCATCTACATCATAACTGCGACCATAGTAAACTCATTAAGTTTGGACAACATAAGTAAACTCGGATATCACACATACAAACTCGGACCATACCTTGTCGGACTAACTTGTTTTCTGAAATCAACAACAAACCTAACTGCTCTTTGTCTAAACCCTAATCTCAACAATTAACAGTTTCACGAACCAAAACAACAGTTTAGCATTCTTAGCATGTTAACAACAATTTCATAGTCTAGCAGTAATCATGCATTCATTCATTCTAACAACAATCATATATTCATCAAGGCATGAATGACTAGTCACAAATTGTTTAGATATCTAGGGTTTTGCATGAAATCAAAAGAACCAGGTATCAACATATACATAAACACTTACCTTATATTCAACATAGTTTCTTCTCTAGAAGAATAGGAAAGATCGAGATTGTTGATTACGTGTGAAACTCGTTGTTAGGTATAGATTTTTATAACTATGGATCCTGTATCCTGAAGCATGGCATTGATCACTTATCCTTAGCGGATGGTGCAGAAACTCGGAGGATCAAGGATCCTTAACATTACGTATGATTTCTAACAATTATCAACATTTTAATGCTTATACACAGGTAATGGACGACGTGATCTTAGTTTGCAGGAATCTCGTCGAATATGCTTCCTATAAAGCACATGCTTGATGAAGAATTGTCGTTATGGAGAACATGGGTGACTTGCACATTTTTCGAATAGTTAGTTAAGTGATATTTTCTGTAGGACTGATCCGCGATGCTTAGGAACCTAAATTTGATGTCTAACGTCCATAATAGCAGAAATATTACGTCGTGTTTACCAATAGACAAGATTTAATCAGTTAAATGTCAGTTTTATAGATCAAACGTTCTGGTTACAAACTGACAGAGCTTCGCCTCTGAAATGCCAAAGTTACAAATGAGAGTCTAAGCTAGGTATTTATAGACATCCAAGTTCGGCCATAGAGGACACAAGTTTGCCCGAACTTGCATAAGCAAGTTCGGCCGAACATGCATACATTACATGCACATGGGCGAACTTGGCTACAACACTTAATAAATACTTCATAACCTAGCCTATTCAGCTCTATACAATACAGACTCGATAATAGACTAAGACATAAACATTATGCACCAATAGACTCCCCCTTGGATATCGTCTTCGTCTTTTATCAGTCTTCAAAACTCTGTCTTCATATAAATGTTAACGTACACGACCGAAGAAGTTCTTGTACGGCTTCCTTCGTCGTTCTTGTTTCGGATCCGGGGTCTGATCAATTGGCGGTGGTCTTTTAAAGTTAGCCATTCTGAGCGAACTTTGCCTTACCGCTTTTTCCATTCTTTCTTTGATCGCCTCATTTCCGGTTTCTTCTTTAAGAAATTCAACTCTCTCCAGATCCCTCCACTTCGTTTGCCACATTTTACCAGAATTTACTTCGCGTGCATAGCAAAAGTTAACAACTTTCTGATAATGCATCGCATGTACCTTTTCTCTTTCTTCAAAAACAATCTTGCTGTAGAAAAAGGCATTTTATGTCTTCTCTTGAGTAGTTAACTAACAACATAGGATCTAGAATCCTTATCGTCCCCCACAACCTCTCATACCCTGATGACCCATCACTTCAACTCGTTCCTTAGCAATATCCAGATGATCTTCAAATTTTAACACAATCACTACTTCGCTAGTAGCTGGATCTATCTGCCACCGCTTGAATAAAGGATAGAAGTTCTGTTCGATCGGCATAAGTGGCATATTCCTCATGGCTCTAGGACGTTTCATAATTAACGTTATGTCCTTTTCCCCTGTAACCTTATTGATCTTTATTCTTCGTCTTGGAATAAACGGCTTCAAGTGATTCCAACCTTTATCAGCTTCGTACTTAATCATCTTCCACAACAACTGATCAACTGTCTTCATATGATTAGTAACATTCACTGTTTGTACTAGCTCTTCCATATCCCAATACGGCAAATCAGCAAGGTATTTGAAGTATTGCACTCCAAATTCCCTTTTTATTGCATATACGTTGAGCTCTTTAAACCAACCCCAACTAAGTATATCCCCCAAAGAAACATCTTTATCTCTGGTGAAGAATGCTAGTGGACGTCGAAATTTACGTTCACGATGCATCTACTTGAACCAGGACTTTCTCGCTTGAGCTATCTCTTCTTTGGTCATTGGCTTAGGAATTTTTCCTTCTCGTACCGCTTCAGCAATCTTATCCTTGATCATATCTTCATCAAGCTGTTTGTACATTTCTTCAAAAGTAGGAAAACTTTCTGTATTCTGACCAATATACATATCTTTCTAAACTGATTAATCATCTGAGGACCAATCTTCAGCTATCACACGATTGTGCTCATCAGCTTCAAATCTTCTTTCGTACTAATACTCTTTAGGTTCAAATGTGTTGACATTTAAGACTTCTTCAAAATCAAACTCTTAGTTTTCAACTTCAACCTCAACCAACCTCGCAAGATCTTCCTTTGAGTAACTATGTACAAACTCACCTTCTTCAACATTGTGTTCCAAAATTAACATCAAAGGCTTTGTAGGTAATGCAGAAACAGGCTTCACAGATCGATCAACATCTAACAAATCAATATCATCTGACGAACCTTTCTCCCCTGACTCCCCCTGGCTTTTATCTTCCATTCAATTCGATTCATCGTCCATGAGGGCAGTAAAATCAAAATCATCAGAGATTTTCGCTTCATTGATCTTTAAACATGTACCTCCCTGATCAAAATCATCACCATCTTGATCAAAATCATCGTCATTATCCCAACATTCCAATCCTCATATCCTTCTTCCTCTTCGTCTTCATTCTTATCTTCCTTTTCGGCTTCATCATTGTCTTTTTCTTCAGTAACAATGATAGGATCAGAAGGCTTGACAGCTTCGTCAACCTTTTGGATATCAGACTCAGAAGCTTTCGAAACATCTTCAGTTGGTTTCTCAGGAATATCAGAAGATTTCTCAGCAGTAGATTTAGGGGTTTCACCCTCAACCTGCTTCCCTTTACCACCTTCAGCCAATTCTTTCTCAGCATGTTCTTTGGCTTCCTGACAATCCAGACGATCGTATTCTATAATGAAATCAATGTTCAGATTGTTTGCTAACACTTTCTGCAATCTGTTGAATCTTCGATCGTTCAATGCTTGAATTTCTTTAATTCTGCAATCTCTGTCTGTAGTTTTTCATTGGCGTCCTGCAGAATTTCTATCCACGACTTGAAATATTCACGTTCATTCTCCAGCACCTTTATTTTATCATCAAGCAATTCCTTTTCAACCTCACGTTGATTTACTTTCTTAACAAGCTCAGCCTTTTCAACCTCATTCTGTGCGACTTTCTCTTCCAATACCTTCACACGTTTTTCTAACATCTCAGCATTAGTTTCTGGGAAAAACTCATCTTCGAGACTGATTGGACCGTGTGGCATATCACCAAACATACTTCCCCTTGGTGTCTTTGGTGTTGAATCTTTCGGTGTTGCAGTTTTTGGTGTTGACTTCTTAGGCGTAGAACTTTCAGGAACAGAAGTCTTTGGAGCATTAGGAGATTCAGCGATAGGAACTTCGACAAATCCAGATATAGGAGGTTCTTGTGTAACTCCTGGCCTTTCAGCATCAGCATGAACAATAACATGATGTTCTTGTGGAGGAGGTTCTTGTGTGGCTCCTTTCTCCTGAGCACCAGAAGGTTCTTGTGTGGCTTTTGTGCCTTCACCTTACTCTTGCATCTCTTGCTCAGAACTTTCTGAGCTTTCTTAGCTTTTCTTTTCCCTTTGGTATGAGGTGACCCTATAGTCTTCTTTGATATTTCAATTACTGGACACTTTGCACGCTTTTACTTTTTCTTTGGTCTCTCCTCGTCAGATTCTTTTTCAGCGTTACGATCAAAATCTGCATCCAATTTCCTTTCCTTTTCTGCTCTAATTTCTGCCTCCGTCTTTTCTGGCTCTTTATCATATTCTTCATTCTCAGAAGTAGCAGAAATCACATCTTCTTGAGTCGTTTTCACAGTTTCTTGACTCTCAATAACCACTGCAGCGCTCGATCCAGCAACTGCTTCAACATTTTCAGGTTCATCGTCGTCGACAAGCATATTTTCAACTTTCTTTGATGCTCGCTTCTATTTCGACTTCTCAGCTTCAGCCTTCAAAAACTATTCACTCCTTGTCTTAGGTTTGAATTCCTTAAACCATTCTCATTCAGCATTAAGTTCTTTCTCATCGCCGCTGCCATATTTTCTCCACTTATTATCTGGCGGCGATATATAATTCGTATCTTTAATGGCTCTGAAAACCGGCTTGGCAATAGGAGCTGAAGCTTGTTTTAGGAACTTAATAAGCTTCTTCACTGTAGTCTCGTCGAGATGAACTAGATAAAGAACGTCATTCGGATCTCGAGCAATGTTGACATACTTCTCGTCAATTAACATCTGTGTAAACCTCGGATAAAGACACAATCTTGAATCTTCCATGTTCTTCGACATGTGAGAGAAAACCAACTTCGAAACATTGAACGACTTTTTCAAAATAAGCGCCGTTGCCATGCTAGTCAAATAATCATGTACATCATCCAACCGGCTTTGCGATGGCTAAATGTATGAATTAACGCATGAATCAGAAGCTTGTAGGGGTTAGGCACTTCCCCTTTCTTTAGTGTCGGTTTGTTTACACTTCCTTTATAGCCCATGCGGAAAAAGCAGCCGCGAACCATTTTCTCGTCTAAACGTATCGGATCATCATTGTTATCTTTGAGCTCCAGAATCCTTCGGATATCATCTTCAGTTACCGCGACTTGAGTTTATCATCAACTTGCACTGTAGAAGAGAACGTCTTCTCGTCATCGCTAAGACTCGCGTTCATCCAGAAGTGAACAATATGAGATCGATAAGATAATGTGCACTGCGGAGCTGGCTCGACGAATGTGACTATCTTCGAGAAACTTCAAGATACTATCATATTCTTTCAGCGATGGACAATTAGACTTGTCAAGCGTAATGCATGTATTGTGAGTTTTGGAAAACTCTACTGAGATAACACGCGCTGGAATCTGTGCCTGAAAATGACGTAAAATAATTAGCATGTTTTTCGAGAAAAAATCACAAAACTTTTCTAACACTTTATCAAGTTCGGGCGAACTTGATTAGTGTTAAACATTCTGATTTTAACAAGTTCGCCCGAACATGTAATCATCACATGTTCACAATGTTTCTTAATAAGTTCGGGCGAACTTATGTTATCAAAAATTAGTTTTATTAAGATTCAAGTTCGGTCGAAGATGAAGAGTTAAATTATTTCATTAATCAAGTTCGGCCGAACATGAAACTAAATCATTAATCATATTTTTGACAAGTCCGGTCGAACTTGACAACAAGTTCGGCCGAACTTGTCGTCTTTTCCAAAAGACCAAACTTGTTCAAGCATCCTAACAATCGTTTCAGACCAATCAAAAACAATTATGCGTTCGATTTTAAGTGTGGATTAAGAATCTATGTTCACTTTTGACCATCAATTCCTAGATTTATCAGTTTTTAAAGTTTCAGATCTATTTGATTTGTATACGGTCAAAGTATAGTTCATATTCAAATTAATGCCTCTGCCATTGTTATTGGTGTTCAAATCACCAAAAACAAACAAGAATCAGGCAGTCTAACGGTATGAAAATGCCAATTTCACTTAATTTCTCTCAAAGCTCAAGTTCGCTCAAGAGGTGTTGGAAGCAGGTAAATGAGTTCGGCCGAACTTGATTGGTATTTATACCAAGTCAAGTTTGGGCGAACTTGTAGGCCCATATTGAAAAACCCAACTGAAGTTCGAGCGAACTTACATTTTATCAAATCACAACCATCTGCAAGTTCGGTCGAACTTGCTGATTGTTACTTGTTATTGTTTAGCACGTTCGGCCAAACTTGCCAAACCACAAATTCAAACTTTTTCAACTTTTCATTTTAACCCCTGAACTTTCCAACTTTTTACCAGTTATGAAAATCCACTCAATTGACCAAGTCCAAGTTAATGACCTTGGTTAACCGATTTGTCTGCCGAGTCCAAGTTAATGACCCCGGTTTGACCTGTTACGAACAAACTGTTGATATTTTCAAAATCAAAGTTCCAAATTAATGAACTTTTTATCGTTTTATCTTTTCAGATTTAACAGATTAGCTCCCAGCCCGTTGTCAAAGAGATTTCCACCAGTTCTAGCATCTTACCAGACTTTGAAGATCCGTTGTCCAACATTGGTTTGCTGAAAACAATGTAGAAATAAAATGTTTTTGTATTTTTGTAAGTTTATGCTAAAACACACCAAAAATCTTTTTGATTTTAATCTGTAAAGCTGAAATACAATGTAATAAGGAATGTAAATTATGTACACACATATTTACAGACATTTTTTGTGAATTCGTGTCTAAGGATTATATCAGTTGATTTAGACATATCACCAGTACCGTTGACCTTTAACAGACTTTAAGTTTTAAACTCGTTTACCTAGATTGTCGATATGTTTTTCCACTTATGTTTTACCACATTTTTCAACTGTTTCAAGATATGTTAAGATAGAATTCATGAAACTTGACTTATCTGTGGTTCCCTCTTCTTGAATATACTCCCGTATCCAGATTCCCTAGATTTCATCTTACAGGTGAATATAGCATAATTGATATCTGTATCTGGGTTGTGCGAAACCTTAAGAGCTCAGGTTAGTACCACCGTACAGACAAAGAGATGAAGGCTCGACTTTAGGTGTGTTCCACTTAAGGAATCTTTTCAGCATTGCATATGATTATATCTTTCGATACTTTTCAATATTGCATGCAAATTGGGGGTTTAAAGCAAAAGTATTATAAAAGTTCTAGGCCATTGCTACCGCAAAATCAGAAGAACTTGTATAATACCCAAGATATTAACTATCTATAAAGACCTCGTATCTCAGAATCAGGCAATCTTTCAAGCGAAATTTCGGAGTACTACGTCCATATATCCAAGATGTGTGTTAATCCACAAGATTAAGCAGTTGTAAAATTTAGTTTATTTCTCTAAAACAATTTACTGAACGTGTTAAGCCTATCGACACATCCTAAGTAAGACTCGTTTATCACTTTTAAATTTTACATTTCTTTAGCATACTGTGATAGTCCACTGATGTACTATCATTTCCTTTTATGACACTGAATTCTTTTTGTCTTTTTTAATGTTTTTGTACATTTTGAATTCTTTATATATCTTTGGATTTTAAAATTTTCAAATGTTTTTGTATTTTCCCTAACATTTCTCCACCTAAAATCAAAAACAACTTTTTGGATTTTAGTTTTTAACAAAATTCTAAAGTAGAAAGGTATTTACAAACCAACGTGGATCACGCGAACTCGTCGTCCGATCCGTATTCAACCTCAGCGTCCGCACCTGTCAGCAAATTTTTCATACCGTTAATTCTCAACAAGTATTTAAACCGTGACATTCAAAATGGTTTGGTATAAAAATCAGCCTTTTGTTCGTCGGTGTGGATTTTTTCTATTCGCACCAATTTCTTTTCGTAGCAATCACGAATGAAATGATAACGAATTTCAATGTGTTTTGTGCGTGAGTGATGAACCGGATTTTTAGTTATATCGATGGCTGCCTTGTTATCAACATACAGCGGAGTGTCTAGAAATTGCAGACCATAGTCTCTCATCTGTTGTTGAATCCATAGAATTTGTGAACAACAGCTGGAGGCCGAGATATACTCAGCTTTACAGGTAGAAAGAGCGACCGTAGTCTGTTTCTTACACTGCCAGGTTACCATTCTTATTCCGAAGAACTGGCATCCCGCTGTAGTTGATTTTGAATTCAACTTATCTACACCAAAATCGGAATCAGCATAGCCTGTGAGATCAAAATTTTCGTTCTTCGGGTACCACAAGTCGGTGCTTGGGCATCCTTTCAGATATCTGAAGATACACTTCACGATCTGAATGTGTAAGTTCCTCGGGCTTGACTGATATCTGGCGCATAGGCAGGTTGGATACATAATTTCTGGCACGACGCCGTCAGATACATCAGTGATCCAATCATCAATCTGTATAACGTCTCATCAACTTTGGCTCCAGTCTCGTCAACACAAATGCCGTGATTGAGAGCAAGAGGCGTAGATAGAGACTTCAAGCTTTCCATTCCAAACTTCTTCAAGATGTCGTGAATATACTTAGTCTGGTGAATGAAAATACCATCTGGAAGCTGATCTACTTGCAAACCAAGAAAGAACTTCATTTCGCCCATCGAGGACATTTCGAATTTGTTTTTCATGATTCCCTCAAACTCCTGCAGAGACTATCGTTTGTAGATCCAAAGATGATGTCGTCAACATAGATTTGAACTATAATTAGATGGCCATCAACTTCTCTAGTGAAAAGAGTACTATCCATAGTTCCTCTGATAAAGCCGTTTCCGACGAGATGTTGCGATAACGTCTCGTACCAAGCTCTCGGGGCTTGGTGTAGTCCATAAAGAGCTTTATCCAGTTGGTACGCTTTCTTCTTGTTAAGTGGATCGACAAACCCCAGTGTTTGTCCAACGTACACCTTTTCGCGTAATTTGCCATACAGAAAAGCCGATTTGACATCCAATTGATAGACATTAAATCCTTTCCATGATGTAAACGCCAGAAAAATTCGTATAGATTCCAATCGACCTACTGGTGCATAGACTTCCGCGTAGTCTATCCCTTCCTGCTGGTGAAATCCCTTGACAACAAGCCTAGCTTTGTTACCAACAATAACCCCTCTATCATCACGTTTTGTATCAATTGCTTTCTGATTTTCTGGTAGGTCTTCAAGCTTCCACACACCCAACTTCTCAAACTGCAATAATTCTTCTTGCATTGCTTGTACCCAGTTTTCATCGGCTAAAGCTTCATTAACTGTCTTAGGCTCAATCTGAGAGATGAAACATGAATAGAGACAATAATTCTGGGTTGTAGCAACGCGTGTGTAGAAACAACTGAGTGCTTTATTAATTTGCCCTCGAGTTTTAACACCAGTTTGAAGTTCTCCGATAATATTTGTTGACGGATGATAGGAATATAATCGCGATAATTCTTCACTTGGAACATCTACTGAGTTTTGCTGATTCGTGATGTTGAGATCAACAACCAATTCAATGTTTGGAAAGCTTGATGAAGCTTCATTTCTGTTATTCGGGACTGTAGATTGATTAAGAATACTTGTTATCCACTTCTTCATCTGAAGAAGATGATTCCCCATCAGCATCAATGTTGGTGCTTCATCTGAATCAGAATTTTGATTCTGAGGCATACTAGGCTCTGTTGTTGTATTCACTGGTTTAGTAGAGGCAATTGTTGGAAGATTAGCAGGTGTTGATAATGTTTCAGAAACATTTTCAGCCGGAGCACCACTATTGTTTGAACTTGCGCCAGAAGAAGATGGATCCAACGGGGGTTGATTAACCACAATTGGTTGAACAATTTGCTCTTGATTCGCTAACTGGTGAAGATAATATAACGCTGCAACTTCTTCGTCAGTTGGCTCTTTGGCAAGTCAAATGACTTCCGTAGTATCTTGATAGTTAAACAGCCACGCGTCACCTTTCCTTTGAATAGGATCCGTGTAATTGAAACAATCCACGTGTTGTGCTTCAATAATGTTTCGCAATGAAGGAACATATACTCTTCTCAACGGACTCGCATATCCGACAAAGAAACCTTCAAGAGATTTAGCTTCGAATTTGCCATCTTGGTCTATTACGGTACATGGAGCACCGAATGGTTCTAAGAACTTCAAATTTGGCTTCCGTTGGTTTATCATCTCAAAACATGTTTTCTTTGTTGGTTTGACAGTAAGAACCCTGTTTAGCGTGTAGCAAGCCGCAGCAACCGCTTCACTCCAGAAGCAGATCGGAAGTTTAGAATCTACAAGCATGGTTCTCGCAGTTTCAATCAAAGTTCTGTTTTTCCGTTCAGCTACTCTGTTTTGCTGTGGAGTATAGGAAGCACTAAACTTGTGCAAAATCCCTTTTGTGTTGCAGAATTCCTTCACTTTAATATTCTTAAACTCTGTGCCGTTGTCACTTCTAATGCGTCTGACCGGCAGATGATAAATGTTCTCGAGTTTCTTGAATAGAATAACCAAATTCTCAAACGTTTCGTCTTTTGATTCTTGAAAGAATACGCACGAATATCTCGAATAGTCATCTGTCATGACCAAGCAATATAAGTCTCCTAAGATGCATCGAACATTTACAGGACCAAATAAGTCCATGTGGAGACGTTCTAATGGCAACTTGATTGAGTTTAGAATTTTCTTCGAATGAGATTTCTTGATCTGCTTTCCCTTTTTGCATTCCAAGCAATGATCAGACATTTGAAAACTTCGAAGATTTACGCCTTCTACAAGATCATTATGAACCCAGAAATTCATTTTTCGCAAATGAATATGCCCCATCTTACGATTCCCAAGAATAGAATCCTTTTTAGTAGCCTTTCATGCAAAGCATTGTGCTGATTTTGATGAAGTGGTAGCGACACCCATATCAAGAACATATTAATCATTCTCTGGTGGTGCTCGCATCAGAATCCACTCATCATGTATTTTGAATCCCGGCTTCAAGATAATACACTCTTTGTCGTTGAAATGGACTGTAAATTTCTAGTCACAAATCTGCGATATACTCAGAAGATTGTTCTCAAGTTCTGCAATATAGTTCACGTGATCAAATGAAACTACGCCATTGGAGAGTTTTCCTTCGGTGACTATCCTTCCACCTTGATTTCCTGCAAATCCAACATATCCACCATTGATAGCTTTAATGTCGAATAGCAATGCCTTCATTCCCGTCATATGCCTGGACGCTTCACTATCCAGAATCCACTTTGAGAGTACTGATCTTTGGAGCCCCTGCAAAATTCAGAAATTAGGTGAAATGCTCTACCCAAGCCTTCTTGGTCTTGGGTTTTACTGGATAACCATCATCAAAATCATATTGAAACTAATCAACGTCATCAAAATCAAATTCCCTCATCTGTTTCAACAATGTTAATGTTTGAAAATTTCACTTTTTTCTTATCTTTTACAGATTTGACATTATCGATCTTGATTTCTGTTTTAATTTCTTTCACATTCTCACTAGTCCTCACCTGCTCAGACTTGGTGATTTCAGACTTTGATTCTTTTGTGTTGTCACTCTTTACTAGCTCAGACTTAACAACACCAGACGTTGTTGACCTTTTCTTGGCAATCTAGGTTTGAGATTTGATATTAGCCTTTTTGATGTAAAACTTAATTTCATTAGACCTAGAAGTTTCACCTTTTTCGAAAATGGAATTTTCAAAAATCTTTTCAGACTTTGGTTTAGCTTCTGGTTTTGATTCATTTCGTTTCAAAATCTTTACAGGTTTTGCAAACGCTGGTTGCTTTGGTTAACAACATTTAAATCTTCTTTTCTTTGAAGATAAGCCGGTTTTGATTTCGGACATTGTCGTGCCATATGGCCAACTTTATTGCACTTGAAACATGTCCAATTATCAAGTGGATGTCCTTTAAAAGGTGGTTTTACCCTACTTGAAGTTTTGACACCATTTGTAACCTTGGCATTATCTCGAATTTCTTTCTCCTTCTTGAACTCATCATTTGACTGTTTACCAATCAAATTCTCCTCATGAACTGTACTCGTCCCATATACAAAATTCATGTTTTTGTTTTTATATTCATGAAACGGTGACGGTTTCTTTACAGATTCATTAGTTTCTTCTTCTAAACCCAACCCCGTTCTCCGGTTTTCCGGATGATCACCACCGTTTCTTCGGTAATTGTTTCTTTTAGGTTTGGAAGAGAATTTTCGTTCATTGATTACCAATTCCTCTAATGTGACTTCCATGAGTTTAAATAATTTGTCTAGCAATTCTTCCTTCACATTCTGAATCGGGAAGCTATCATCAAAGTATAGTCTATTCGAATCCTTAATTTTGTAAATTACAATATTAGGATCGTCATTTAGACCATCCTCTGACGACTTATCGTTATTTTCAGACTTTGAATCGGAATTCTTTGAACTCGAGTTGGCGCTTTTGAAGCTGCCGTCATCAGAATCACTTAAAACATTTTCAACCACTTTGTTAACCACAACGTTGTTATCATCATCAGATTTAGCATAGACTATATCAATGATTTCTGGCAACTCGTCTTTCTTTTCAGAAAGTAATTCAACATTGAGTGCCTTGTCCATCCTGTCTGCAGATTTAACACAGTATTTCTCGCAAAGGGGTGGAGGAACATTTCTATATTCTTTGCCCGCATTCTTTTTAGGTTTTTCTTCCATTGAGATTGTCGGAAGAATGTGATCGATAACATACGCATTGGTGGTATAACGTCTTAACAATTGTCGAACTCTTTCAGTTTCAATTGTCATGTCTTGAAGTTGTTGTTTGATTTCAGCAATGGTGTTGATATAAGTGTTAATTGCTCTTTGTTTATCTATTACTGTACCACTCAACATTCTTATATTATCATGTTGTTCGATGTTATTTCTGTCGAGTCTGCCATAATCATTTTTCATTTTGTCATACGCTTCTTTCATTGTGCGATAATCATATTTTAACAAATCGTTATGCACATTGTTTTCAGCGATGATCTTTTATTTTCGGCACATTCGACACAAGGTTCAGTACATTTGTACAAGGTTTCTCAACCTCTACAACTTGTACTTTGACAACTTCTTTCTCGACAACCTTTACCTCTGGACCTACCTTGGTTAGATTCACCATCAAAGCTTTATCTGCCATGTCCTTGAGGTTTTCAACTTTCATTTCTTGAGTGACATTAATGATCACTTCATCAATTTTTTTCTCCTCAACCACTTGTTCTTTCGAGCTTCCATCAAAATGACCTGCAAAACTGTCACAAGAATTAGATGATAAAATTCCTTGTCTCTGCATATAGATTTATTCTTCTTCTTCCTTCTGTTGATGCAAGTATTGTTCCAGAATAGTTTGTTCAAAAGCAGCTGCTTCTGCTGTTGCCGCTGCTTCAGCTGCCGCCGCTGCTTCCTCTGTAGAATTATCTTCAACTATCTCCGCCATCAAAGCAACTCCGGTCTTTTTCCCAATGTAAGAATTCCAATCAAAATCGTCATCTTTTGTGGATGCAACCATGGCTTTCTCCGTGGTACTACTGTTTGGCTTTTCTTGGATCTCAACTTGAGTTTTCTTCGGGAACGGTTTATATTGAAGTGCCCTCTTGTAATATTCATTCCCTCCTCCGGAAGGACTTTGATTTCCGGTTGCCTCATTATACTCTCTTTTAAAATGTCTCTTCCGTCGGCATTTAAAGCATGTGACTTTGGATTTGTCAAAACCCAATTTGTTGCTGGAGTTTCCTATGTCACGGCCTGTGAGTGCAACGAACTTTGTCACTCTCCTGATGATTGAACTAAGGACCATTTGATGTCCATTAGTTCGAGCTCTTCCTCGTCTACCTGGTCATAATCTTCTGCGGTCATCTCGGGATTTCTTATTTTACTGGCAACAAGACATTCATAAGACTCTAAGACGGTAGCAAGTAGTGACATATTTTGTTTTGCAACTTCTTCTGAAACAACATTGTTCAAATTCACTGCAATGTTGCATTTATATACATTCGGATCAGAACTTTGTTGTTGATTCTGGTTCGCTTGGCTTTGATACGTTGAATTTGAACCAGTGCTCGAGTAAGAACTTTGTGAACTTTGGTCATACTGAGGTTGTGAATGGTTTTGATTCTGTGTATAAGCATGCATGTTTGCACTAAAAGCAGTTCCAATTTTTGGACTCGAAATGTTATCTTGCATTCCGGTTTTATAGTACAAACCGATGTCTTGAACAACATTAGCGTTCTTTGACTTCGGTATCTTCAGAAGCTCCATTTCGTGGACTTCGAGTTTATCGATAAAGGTTGACAACTTGAAGAATTCCCACTTATCACTATTCTTCAGAACCATCAAATAAGTTGACCATTCACCCTCTGGTAGTGCGTCAGCAAGTTTGTAGATGTATTCTTGTTCCGTCTTCTCAAGACCGTGTCTTCGCATTTGCACTTTGAGATGACAGAAACACTCAATCATTTGCTTAATGGTCTCATTTTTAGCATGCTGAAGATATCGAACTCTTTCAGAATGAGAGCTTTCTTGCTTTTTATCATTTCAGCATTGCCTTGGTATTTCTTCTGTAACGACAACCAAAGCTCTCTTGCAGTAGTATACTCTGGTAGCAAAATCAGGATATCTTCTTTGACAGACTGTTGGATGAGACTGATCATCTTTTTCTCAGCAATGTATTCGTCTCTCTGTACTGTCGAATAGTTGTACTTTTCAAGGACTTGTTGATGTTCATCTACCGGAACAGTGTAGCCTCTTTCAATTGACACCCAGCCAGTGAAGTGCATAGCTTGAACCCAGTAGGTAAATTTCTCTTTCCATGCTCATCAGCTTGGGCGGTTTGACGGTAGTTCCCATTTCGTTATCAAGATTGACTTGATTAATCACTTTGGCGTTTGACGAACTAGCTCAGGACAAATAAGCCCTTAACCGATCTTCCATTGTGAATCACGAAACCTGTACACTGAAAATTTTTCAAAAACTTTGAAAACAATTAGTCCTACTACAAGTTTGGTCGAACTTGTAGCAACAAGTGAAGAATTCTTGGATTTTCTAACAAGTTCGATCGATCTTGTTAGATTTGCTTCAAAAAATATTATTTATTTTCGGTCGAACTTACACAATCTTTGAGCAAACAAACAAAACTTAGAGCGAACTTATCAACAAGATTTTGATGAAATGCTAGGTAAGTTCGGGCGAACTTACTTAAAATCTCTTAGATATTATACAAGTTCGGTCGAACTTGATGTAAAATCAGTGAAACTTTAGTAACTTTGAGCGAACTTGACTTAAATTTCCTCAAAAACCACCTAAGTTCGGGCGAACGTACTAAAAATCACTTGAAAAGTGATGTTTTAGGGCAAGTTCGGCCGAACATGGCCAATAAGTTCGATCCTTAGGGTTTTCAAAAACATGGTTTTTCAAAATTTCGACATGAATTCGGTTGAATTTGGTCTCCAATCTTTCAAGGGTTTATATTTGGTTTGTTTTACATGATATATTCAAAATTCAAAAGATTTTGACCGTGAGTTCTTCATTTTATGTTCAAAAGTTAAGAAAAAGTGAAGAATGGTAGAAATAGAAGAGTTCTTGTCTTGATACTATCAAATCAGTTTGTTCTAGCTCTGATACCACTTGTAGGACCGATCCTTGATACTTAGGAACCTAAATTTGATATCTAACGTGCATAATAGCGGAAATATTACGTCGTGTTTACCAAGACAAGATTTAATCAGTTAAACATCAGTTTTATAGATCAAACGTTCTGGTTACAAATTGATAGAACTTCGCCTCTGAAATGCCAAAGTTACAAATGAGAGATCTAAGCTAGGTATTTATAGACATCCAAGTTTGGCCATAGAGGACACAAGTTCGCCCGAACTTGCATAAGCAAGTTCGGCCGAACATGAATACATTACATGCACATGGGCGAACTTGGCTACAACACTTCATAAATACTTCATAACCTAGCCTATTCAGCTCTATACAATACAGACTCGATAATAGACTAAGACATAGACATTATGCACCAACATTTTCCATCTTTAACGGGGAAAACGAGCTTATTTTTAGGCAGTAGTCAAAAACAACACAAAAACACATAACACTCTCATACTCTCGCAAACCATACCGTAGATGCCATTGTACTGAGCTCGTTGTCTTCCGAAGTTGTACAAGGATCATTGCTATTTTTTGTTATATATTTGGTGATCGGTAGTTTCCATCACCCCAGGTTTTTTATGCCGGAGATCATTCATTGATCAAGGGCTTTTTCCTCATATAAATCTTTGTGTTCATCATTGTTTACATTTCATATTCGTTCACAGAATTATTCAACACATCAAGCACTCAACCTCACAATCAAAGTTTGGTTGCATTATCCTTGTTGTGATTTTTGACCAAAACAGTTTGGCTACCACCATGGGGCGATCAGTGCTTCAATTCTAAAAATCTCATTCATTTCATTCATTTCTGTTCATTGCCTTCGACTACATGGCTTCTCAGGGAAAATCTAGTTCAAGTGCTATGCCGGCGGTTACCTCATCCCTGACTAGTGCATCGTTGCCTCCTCTCCCCCTGCACCCATGAGGAGTGCTGAGAATCCTCAGAAGAAAACTACACATGTTTACCCAGGATCGAAAACCTTCACTGTTTCTTCATCTACAGTTACTAACAGTGATGTTTCTACTTTGATTTTACAGATGAAAAACTACATTGAGCAGTAGGACAAAACCAACCAAAGGATCCTCAGGGAGATTGATGAAATCAAGAAACAGAAGAGATCAGTAGAGGATCACTCTCCACTGATGCCCAGGTAATTGGATTTCGCTTCTCCAGCATCAACGATCCAACATTCTAGAGGATCCAATGTTCAAATTCAAGGATCCTCCAATTATCAGCAAGGATCACTAGCGATGACACAGGCTCAAGGATCCTCGTCTCAAGTTCAGGGATCCTACTTCCAGCCTCAAGGATCATCTATCCTTCAGCAAAGATCACTAGGAATCACGGAGCCTCAAGGATCCTTCTATGAACCTGGAGGATCGCAAGGGATGTACCAGTCTAGAGGTTTCTATGCACCACATCAAGGATCCTCATCTAAAGTTCAAGGATCCAACTTGTTCCAGGATCACGGATCCTTAGGGACCCAACCATCCAGGAACTCTGAAGTTCATACAGGAGACTTCATTCCTATGTATACTATTGCTTCATATGGTCCAACTGTAGCAACTGAAGCATATGGTCTTGTATACACTTCCGGAATACCGGCTCCAAACCAATCAGGAGGTAATAATTTCAATACATCTTTTGGTACAAATTATGGTTCCATGCAAGATACAGGTATCAATCAGGCTATGGCACGGGAACTCCAGAAGCTTAAGGATATGATATCCAGCATCCCAGGAGTGGTTAAGCCCATTCCTGAGATCCCAGATGGGAGTCACAGGGTGTCTCGTTTTGCTCCTCCTATATGCAATGCGGAGATACCAAAACGCTTTCAAACCCCCCAACATGAAGTTATACGATGGTACAACTGATCCGGAGGAGCATGTGGCACAATACCAGGAAAGAATGGAGATCAACCCCATTCTAGAAAGGTTAAAGGAAGCTTGTCTTTGCAAGGGCTTCAGATCTACACTCACTTGATCAGCACTAAATGGCTGCTAAGTCTTCCTCCTTACTCAATTACTTCATTTTCTCATCTAGTTAATTTGTTCAATCATCAATTTTCGTGTAGTAGAACCTTTGAACGATTGACTAGTGATTTATATAGGATAACGCAGGGCCGTGATGAATCCTTGAGAGATTACATCACTAAGTTTCATAGAGAATCCTTAGAAATCCCTAACCTAGATATCGCCATTTAAAATGGGATTGCAAAAGGATTCCTCCTTCTATGATGATCTTGTTATGACACCTTGCAGGAATTTAGATGAAGTGAGAAACAGGGCCATGAGGTTCATTCGTTTAGAGGATGATAAAAGGATCCAGGAGAGGCTGTCAGGATCCTCAAAGCAGGAGAAGCAAGGATCATTCTTCAAGAATGATCGATCCAAACAGTACTCTAGGCATAACAACCAGAATGTGCATGCAGTTATACAAGAGGAAGACAATGAAGATTATCCTCAAATCTTTGAATATTGTTTTTCTGCTGATAATAATGAACTAATCCTTGCTACGCTAAATTTATGTGACAAAGCTAGGTGGTCGCGAAAGAATGACAAGCCCACAGCCACCAAGGATAAGTCCAAATGGTGCGCTTATCATGAGGATTTCGGTCACCTCATTGATGAATGCATAGCCTTGAGGAAGGAGATTGGTTATCTTCTCAACAAAGGGTATCTAAAGGAATTGTTTGGAAGGAAACGATCAAGGATCCAGGATCCTGAAAAAGTTCCTGAAAGAGCCCCTCCCTACCGGCTGACCCCAGGTCATTAATTTAATCTCTGGAGGCTCTGATATATGTGGAACCTCGTTTTCCGCATCTAAGAGGCATGCCAAGGAGACGAAAATGGAGAATGGAGAAAAACTAGTTCGAACATCCACACTAACTCAGTAGAAAGTGATTTATTTTGATGAGGATGATCGTGTAGATATACAGGATCCTCATCACGACGGTTTAGTTATGTAGGACCGATCCTGATAGCATAGGAACCTAGATTTGATATCTAATGTCCATAATAGTGGAAATATTACGACATGATTACCAAACAACAAGACTTAGTCAATTAATCGTCAATTTTATTGATATAACATCAAATCTCCAATTTGACAGAGCTCCACCTCAAAGTGTACAAAGTTACAAATGAACAAGGCATGCTAGCTATTTATAGGGTGAGAAGTTCGCTGGAGAGAGTTGAAGTTCGGGCGAACTTGACTAAGTCAAGTTCGGCCGAACTTGTTTTCATATGATAATCTCAAGTGAACTTGACCCTGAACATCATAAATACTTCAATATTCTAGCCTGTTCACATCTAATCTATACAGACTCGATATAATACTAAGACATAGACATTCTGCATCAACAGACTCCCCCTTGGATATCGTCTTTGTCTTTTATCAGTCTTCAAAACTCTGTCTTCAAATAAACTTTAATGTACACGACCGAAGAAGTTCTTGAATGGCTTCTTTCGTCGTTCCTGCTTCGGATCTGGCGTCTGATCAGTAGGAGGCACTTTGTTCATGTACTGAAACCTTCTAAGCCTTGCCGACCTACCTTTCTCGTGTATTTCTTCTAGACGCTTCTCTTCTTTCAAAAATTCAACTCTTTCATGTTCCCTCCAACTCGTTTCTCACATTTTTCCGGAGTTAACTTCTCGAGCATAACATACATTAACAACCCTTTGATACTGCATTACTTGCTCCTTTTCACGTTCCTCAAGTACAATCTTATTGTAGAACAAGCTTTTGATATCTTCTCTCGAACAATTAACTAGCCACATTGGGCCTAGTATCCTGATCGTTCTCCATAACCCTCTCATACCTTGAAACCCTAATATCTCAACCCTTTCCTTTGTGATATCTAGATGTTATTTAAATCATAATACTATCACAGCTTCACATGTGTTAGGATCAATCTGCCACCACTTAAACACCGGATAAAAATTTTGCTCAATAGGCATCAAAGGCATGTTTCTCATCGCTCTCGGTCGTTTCATGATTAACATTATATCTTTTTCTCCTGTCTTCTTGTTCGTTATGATGCGACGCTTTGGAATAAACTGCTTCCAATATCTAAAATCCTTTGTCACTTCAAACTTGATCATCTTCCATAGTAAATGATCGATAAACTTCATCTCATATATGACATTCACAGTTTGAACAAGCTCCTCAACATCCCAGTACGGTAGAGTCTTGAAATCAGCCAGATATTTGAACTATTGCACCAAAATTCAGTTTTGATTGCATAAACATTTAACTCCTTACACCACCCCCAACTTAGGATATCACCTAATGATACGTCTTTATCTCTGGTAAAGAATGCTAGAGGACGTCGAAACGTTCGTTCACGTGGCATCTCTTTGAACCAGAATTTCTTGGCTTGAGCTATTTCTTCCTTCGTCATTGGTTTCAGAACTTTACCTTCTCGAATTGATTCCTCGATCTTATCTTTCAACATATCTTCATCCAATTGCTTGTATATTTCCTCGAAAGTAGGAAAACTATCAGTGTTAGGACCAATGTACTTTGCAGCTTCATTCTTTTCATCATCAGAGGACCAATCTTCCACTATCACCCTGTTATACTCGTCTGCCTCGAATCTATGCTGATAATGGTATTCATTTGGCTCAAACATATTCACATTCAACACTTGTTCCTCAAAATCAAAATCCACAGATTCTGCATCAACTTGAATCAACTTGGCCAGATCTTCTGTAGTATAGTTGTGCACGTACTCGCCTTCTTTTCATTGTGTTCAAGCATCAACATCAAAGGCTTTGTTGGTACTGCAGCAACAGGCTTTGCAGACATATCAACGTCAGTCATATCTATATCATCAGTTGGCCCTTTTTGCCCTGACTCCCCTGAATTTGATCATTCATTGCATTTGCTTCATCATTCAGAAGACTTGTGAAATCAAAGCTTTCATTCACTGATGCATCAACCACCTTTATACCTGTACCACTCGGATCATCATCATTACCTCCATCGTGTTCAAAATCATCTTCGTATCATCAACTGGTGGTTCATCATCTTCTGCTTCGTCATCGCCCTTTTCTTCAGAAACAATTACAGGATCAGAAGGCTTGACAGATTTGTCAACCTTAGCAACCTCGGACTCGGAAGCTTTTTCCATATTCTCATCAACAGGCTTTTCAGCTGCTTCAGAAGATTTAGGTTTATCACCTTCAACACCTTTGCCTTTGCCACTAGCTGCAGGCTCATTTTTTGCTCTTTCTTTCGCCTCTTGCCTATCCAATCGACATACTCAGCAATGAAATCAATACCAAGTGCATTAGATAATACTTTCTGCATCCTTGTAAATCTTCAATCATTTAGGTCTTGAATGATTTTCAGATCAGCAATTTCTATCTGCAGCTTCTCATTAGCATATTGTAAACTTTCGATCAACGCTTTAAAGAATTCACGCTCACTTTCCAACACCTTTATCTTATCATCCATCATTTCTTTCTCCACTGAGCTTTGATTTACTTTCTTGATCAGCCCAGCTTTCTCTTCCTCATTTTTTGAACTCTATCTTCAAAATCATTGACATGCTTTTCCAGAACATCGATATCTGTGTCAGGGAAGAACTCATCTAAGTCCTGAAGATCCACTGGTTCATTTGGAATATCATCAATAGATTTGACTGTGACTTCTTTGGGGTTTTTAGTGTTGACTTAGGAGTTGCAGCTTTTGGGGTTGACTTCTTTGGAGTTACTTTCCTTGGAGTTGAGCTTTCAGAATGAACACCTTTAGGATCAGGTGATTGAATCACTGGCACTTCAAGTAAATTAGACTCAGGAGGTTCTTGTGTAACTCCTGGCCTTTCTGCTTCAGAAGAAATGATAACAGGAGGTTCTTGTGTAACTCCTGGACGTTCAGCTTCAGATGAAATAACAACATGAGGTTCTTGTGTAGGAGGTTCTTGTGTAACTCCTCTCTCCTGTGCACCAGAAGGTTCTTGTGTTACTTCTGTGCTTTTTGGCTTTCCCATATATCGACGAGTAGCAGGTTTCTGACTTTCTTTGATTTCTTGCCTTTAGCTTTCGGAGACCCTGTAGTCTTTGTCATTGATACTGTAGCAGACTTCACACGTTTAGTTCTTTTCTTAGGTCTCTCCTCGTCAGACTCTTTTTCTAGATTCGGATCAAAGTCAGCATCAGTTTCTTTGATCTTTTCAGCTTCAGCATCCGCTATTGTTTTCTTTGTCACTCTCTCAAGTGAACCATCAGAATCGTTATCATTCTCAGAGGTAGCAGAAATAAGTCCTTTTGGGTAGTATTTTCTGTTTCCTAACTCTCAACAACAACCGCTGCACTTGAACCAGCCTCTGTTTGCACATTTTCTGGCTTATCTTCATCTATCAGCATAGTGTCAGCTTTCTTTGTCGCACGTTTCTTCTTCTTTTCGACTTCAGCTTTGACAAACCATTCACTACGAGCTTTAGGTTTGAACGACTTAAACCACTCTTTCTCGGCATTCAACTCTTTCTCATCACCACTACAATCGTTCCTCCATTTGTTATCAAGCGGTGCAACATAATTTTCATCTTTTATTGCCCCAAATATTGGTTTTGCCACAGGTGCTGAATCCTGCTTCTGGAACTTTATCAACTTTTTCACTGTAGTATCATTGAGGTGACTGAAGTATAATATGTCGTTCGGATCACGTGCAATGTCTATAAACTTCTTGTCGATTAGGATCTGCACGAACCTCGGATTTAATCACAATCTTGTGTCTTCCATATTCTTTGACAAATGCGTGAAGACGAGCTTTGAGTAGTTATATGGCTTTTTTAGAATCAACGCTGTTTCCATGCAAGCCATATAATCTTGAACATCGTCAAGGCCCGCCTTTCTATGGCCGAATGTGTGAATGATTGCGTGCATGAGGAGCTTGTAGGGGTTAGGCACTTCCCCTTTCTTCAAAGTCGGCTTGTTTACGCTTCCCTTGTAGCCCATTCGGTAGAAACAACCTCGTACCATCTTCTCATCTAAGAAAATAGGATCATCTTTGTCATCGTTGAGTTGCAAGATCCTTCGTATATCATCCTCTGTGACAGTGATTTCTTTTTCTTTGTTTCTGACTTGAACAAATGATGTAATAGTCTTCTTATCTTCACTAAGGCTTGCGTTCATCCAGAAATGATACGTACGCGATCTATAAGACACTGTACGCTCTGTGATAGCTCGATGAATAGGGCAATCTTTAAGAAACTTCAAGATGCTTTCGTATTCCTTCAGCGAAGGACACAACGCCTTGTCAAGCGTGTTACAGGTGTTGTGAAATTTAGAAAAATCCATAGTAATCACCCGCTTGTACTTGAACCTGAAAGATGACGCAAAACACTTAGCACGCATTACGAGAAAAAGTTACAAAGTTTTTCAACATATTTACATCAAGGTCGGGCGAACTTGATGTTGAAATTGCAAATTGATTAAGTCAAGTTCGCCCGAACATGCATAACAACATGTTCATTAACTCATTCACAAGTTCGGGCAAACATGTAATTAACATTTCAATACTTAGAAGTCTAAGTTCAAACGAACATCTCAAATACTCCTCAATTTCAAGTTTCCACCGAAGTTCGGTCGAACATGTGTGTTGATCAGTTTTATACAAGTTTTTAATAGCAAGTTCGGTCGAACATGATAACAAGTCCGGCCGAACTTGTTATCTTCTTCAACAAACAAACTAGCTCATCTTCAATAAAGTCCATTCTAATCAATTTCAACTCAAATCTATCGTCGGTTTATGATAATTAAGACAATTTTTTGTTCAATTTGTCCATACAAACCTTATATCTATCTATTTTAACAATTTTTAGATCTGAGTTAAGGATTTTTGTTCAATTAACGGTTCAAATCTCAGTATTATACCTCAGCCATTGCAATAAGTGTGCAAATCACTTTCAGCAACTAAATTGTCAATTTTGAAAAATCACTCACAAGTCTCAAGTTCGATCAGAGAATGTTGTATGTTGATAATGAAGTTCGGCCGAACTTGCAAGGTATAAATACCTTAGCAAGTTCGGGCGAACTTGCATGCCCGATGTTATAAGGCCCATGTTAAGTCCGGGCGAACTTACTCTTTCACAACCAACCATCCAACAAGTTAATGTCGAACTTGTTTAAATGTGAAACTTTAATTAGTTTAGCAAGTTCGGCCGAACTTGCCTAAACCCAAATTCAAATTTTCCAAAAATTTTCAATTAAGTCCCTGAACTTTCAACTTTTAACCAAATCTTGAAAATCCACTCAGTTGACCAAGTCCAAGTTAATGACCTTGGTTAACTGATTTGTCTGCCGAGTCTAAGTTAATGACCTCGGTTTGACCCGTTACGAAGAAACTGTTGATATTTTCAAAATTAAACAAATTAATGAACTTTTCATCGTTTTGGCTTTTTAGATTTTACAGATTAGCTCCCAGCCCGTTGTCAATGAGATACCCACCATTTTAACACCTTACCAGACCTCGAAGATCCGTTCTTCAACATTGGTTTGCTGAAAACAATGTAGAAACAAAATCTTTTTGTATTTTTGTAAGTTTATGCTAAAACACACTGAAATTCTTTTTGGTTTTAATATGTAAAGCAAATAAATTATGTACAGAACAATATAAACTATGTACAAACTTATTTACAGACATATTTTTGTGAATTCGTGTCTAAGGATCGTATCAATTAACTGAGACATATCACCAGTAACATTGACCTTTAGATGACTTTAAGTTAACTTGTTTACCTAGATTGTCGATATGTTCATCCACTTAAACTGTACCACGTTTCTCAACTGTTCCAAGATATGTTAAGGTATGATTTATGAAACTTGACTTATCTGCGGTTCCCACTTCTTGAATATACTCCCGTATCAAGATTCCCTAGATTTCATCTTACAGGTGAATATAGCGTAACTGATATCTGTATCTGGGTTAATGCGAGGCCTTGAGAGCTCAGGTTAGTACTACCGTACAGACAAAGAGATGAAGGCTCGACTTTAAGGTGTGTTCAATTTAAGGAATCTTTTCAGCACTGCAAATGATTAGATCTTTCGATACTTTTCAAGATTGCATGCAGTTTAGGAGTTTATAGTGAAAGTATTATAGAAGTTCTTGTGATACCCATGACGAAACCAGGTACACCTCAATTGGTCCTAAACTTAAAGCATGATTAAAACTATAATTGCACGTAAACCTTGTGAAATTTCATGACTTGTATGGGTGCGAAACAATATATGCTATATCTTGGAGGAATCCAAGAGCACGTCATGGTTAACATGTACTAAGGACCAACGATGCGAGGTTGGCGTCCTTAGCCTTGAACAACGTGTTAAACGGAGACTTGACGTTTAACAACTCATTAAACCTTTGATGTTGATTATTAGGTTATCGGTAGCAATATTAAGATTCCGAGTTCCAGGAACAACTTAGTTTTGTGCCATAGACTGTGACATAAGATCTGAAAATAATCAAAGCCTGGGCACGCAAAACAAAGCAGCTTCCGGTTGGGGAAACGCCTTCGTTTCGGGCATAACAAAAGACAACCAAATATGCAAGGAATGGTCAATCAAGTTTAAAAGCACTTAAACTACCCTAATACGAGACTTTTATGATTAAAATGTAACTAGGTTCGGATTTTCAGACGGTTATGCACGATTTTGAAATCCGAGTCTTTTGACACTAAGAACACGCAAAACGGAGTCCGTTTCGCAAATCGAGAATGTGTGCGGGACCCGAAAATGAACCTAAACGCAACACGGAAGATAAACATCATCTTTTAACACGTATTACAAAGCAAGAGGTGGCCCCAAGTGGGGTAGGGGTACCCCCCATATTTTATTATTTTTTTCTTTTAAATTCTTTTAGTTCTTTCAATTTTTATTCATTTCTCCAAAATCCCAGCACCAAAACCCTTCATCTCAGCTAATCTTCGTCAAGAAACACCACAAATTCAAGGTGATTTCACAAGTTCTAAGTGGGTTTGATTGTTATTTCTTGATTAAACACGATTTATAACCAAAAACACATTTTAATCCATGATTTTTGAATGTTTAAATAAGTTTATGGGCTGAATAAGAACACCATGGGAATTCCCTGGTGTTATATGGCAACCATAATCACTAATCTTAGGGCTTTGATACCCTAATCAACACCTATTCGACAAAAATCGCATAACTATTCGATTAACCGAAAAACAATGAATTAAAGCTTGATTGATCTAAGTTCTAGCATATTTGGGTTGTATTTGATGTGTAGGTACTGAATTTAGCCTTCACACACTTCTGGGATCAAGATAAACACTTGGAATCGGAAGAATTGCTAGGTATAACTTCCGAGAACCGAATCTAGGCTTGGCAGAAAACTGTTTTGCCTATAACTTGGTCTGTTTAACTTGGATTTAGCTGAAATTTGGTGTGGTGATGTAGAGTATTGTCAGGAAGGTCCACGTAAAATGTTAGAATTTTTGGAATTTTCTACGATATTTGGTGAATTCTTAACTGTTTTACCGAAAGAATTTCGGAAAAATTATCAAACGAATTCAATAAATCACCACATTTTACAGAGACACTAATGAACATATGGGAAATGTTCTTGGAAAATTCAGAATCCATTGGTGGAGTTTTGATTTGGGTTACAAATCCGTGTTTTTGTGAGTTTTTGGTAGCTGGGAACGTACCGAAACGAAATTAGAAAAATCTCAAAATTTTGTGAGGAGTTCCTGGACATGTAAAAGGTGTTCCGGAATTTTTTTGGAATTTTTGACTACTGATGGTATTTAATTTTAATTATGTGGTTAAAATTAGTTTTGTAAATAATTTATTTAAATAAGTAAATTAACAAAATAAATTCCCAGAAATTTTTCCCATAATCTACATATTTTTATTGATTTACATAAAAATTTACAGATTTTTATATAAAATATAGATTAAATGGGAATTTATGGAATTAAAAATAGATTATTTTAAGCAATTTCGACAGTTTACCGTATAACGAACCTGCCGGAACTGGGAACTGACCCAACCCAACAAATACTATAATTGGAACACCAGGAGTATTCCAGGAGATTCTCGGGCAAATTGGGCACTATGGGTGTGTCCTAAGACAGTTCGGGAGAATTCCCGAAGGTGAAAATGTAAACTTAAATTTGGGCAACCTAGACTCCCCAAACTCTCAAACTCCCTTAAAGAAAAGTTAATCATTCTTAAATAACCACGTGATGGCATTATTGGTATTCATGTATGTGACATCTGAGACAGTTTAATCATTTTACAAATTCAAAACGAGTTCATATTAAAAAAACGATTTCACCTATTCAGTCCTTGTTCGATTTCAAATTCTTATACAGTTTCTGTAAGCAAAACCGTAAACCAGTAGTCAAACGAAAGCCGTTTAACACGAACGTATACTCTGAGACAATGACACAAGCTTAACATACCCCAAATAACCTTTACATAACTTAGAAATAAGTTTTGAAGGGTTTGGTATGTAAAAACAAACTTATTCGATCACAGGTACTAATTATAACTATGAAAGTCTGCCGATTCTCACAGCGACGTACGCTCCGGAACAAGAACACAAACCTAACATACCTTAAATATCCTTTACATAGCTTAGAAATAAGCTTTGAGGGCTTTGGTATGGCAAAATTACACTTTTGTAACTTCAGGGGCTATTTTGCAAATTCCCGAAACTATGCCTTTTTGCGTATATCGCTATCCAGAACATGTACGGACATCCAAAAATTTTTGTTATCATTAAAATATTATATTTTGGTGATTGGAATGCGAAAAATCCATTCGTTACGTATTTACAGTCACGCACGCATTCGTTACGATCTTCGTCTAATTAACCGAAAACCGCAACCGTACGACCAAACGAGCGGACATCCATAACATTTCTGAGCATATTTCAAGTTCCCTATGCTTAACATCCTTACAAAGCCTGAAAATTTGTTTAACAGGGGTTAAATGCATCGAAAAACAAGTTTAAAGGCGGCAGGGACTAAAACTGCCAGTTTTGAAAGTTTCTTATTTTTGGGGGGCCTCACGTGGCGCGCCAGCAACAACGGGACCTGGCGCGTGGCGCGAGGGTTACCATTTTTCAGCTGAAAACAGCTGGCAGCTGTACAGCTCATTTCTTGGCCACCAAGCTCGTGAATTTGCCACTTCTCTCTGCATTTGACACTAATCCAAAATCAGTAATGGGTCATGGACATGTGTCTTGACCTTGTTTATCCAAGAAATCTATAAATAGGACCATGTTCTTCATTTTCAAACCTTTGCAACAACTCAATTTACTCTCAACTGCTTCAAATCCGAATTTGCAACCATCTTGGAGCATTCTCTGTGATCTTTGATCAATCTTTGGTGTTTGTAAATGTTCTCTTTCATGATTGTTTCAATTCATGTAGTTTAATTGGATTAAAAGTCACAAAGTTTGACTTTTATTTGACTTCTAAAATTGATCATGAATTGATCAATTTAAAATCCAATTGAACCTAGTTTTATCATAGTAATCAAGAGGGTTATGATCCCTATTGATCATACCTACTAATTTCTATCATTTCAAGTCTCTATGACAAGTCAAAGTTTCGGTGAAAATTCGATTATTGCACATTTTGCAATGGATCTATTTTCGGGTTCAAAACAGGTTGTTTTCATGCCAAAATACATTTATAAACTTATTTAGACATGTCACAACATGTCAAATTCATCACTTTTGTTAAAATGCTTATTTAGAGTCAAAAGTCTAGCGGTTTGACCACCACTTTGACTTTCAAATCTGACCCGTTTGGTCAACTTTAGGATCCGAACAAGACCTTTATTATGACCATAATATTATAGGGAATAACCCTCTGAGGTTATACCTTATGGTCATATCTATTGGTTAGTCAAATGACAAGTCGACTATGTATTCCTTAAAAATACCGAAAATGCCCTTTTTACGCATAAATTAGTTTTAAACATATATGAACATCGTTTCGACATCTAAACTTATTATATACCTTATATAAACAAATTTTGGCATATTAGACTTATCATAGGACATACTTAACCATCCGAACCCAGAGTTACGTTTATGACCCGTTAAAATGGCGTAAACCACTATAGCGAGCCGTATCAAGCCAAAACTTTTTGAAATGCGTCCAAATCAGAATGTTAGGTAATATGAACCATATTATAGAAGATCCAACTCTTTTTTGGTTTATATCCTTCATTTTATCCGATTTCTCGTTCAAGTTTCGACACTAACATGTATTTATCCGATACACTAGGAACCACTTCAACACTTGAACTCTTGATCCTTTGAGCTTTGTTATATCATTTGAACAAGATCTATACGCAGTCCCAGGCGAGTACATTGCTCCCCCTCTCTTTTATGTTTTCCAAATGTTTTGGGGTGATTCATATGTGTAACCGATTCTTCTTAAATGTATGGCATGTATGTGTATACTAGTGCTTTTTGTGTGTTATTTCTGATTATACAACATGACGATTGATGGTATGATATTTAAAGAGGTCATTCAGGGCCTATATCCTTGTAGAATCTTTCTATCTTCACAGTTAGATTCCCAAAGGATGATTGAAGTTCGCTCTTAAATCTTCCTATCTCTATAGTGAGATTTCTAATAAGTACTTTACAAGGAACAATGAACGATGAAGGATTTGCTTATAACAAGGAACAATGAACGATGAACGATTGGTTTATAACAAGGAACATTGAACGATGAACGATTGGTTTATAACAAGGAACGATGAACGATGAACAATTGGTTTATGTGTAGAATTGTTGGTGATTTAGATAACAAAACTAGAGTAATACAATAAGAACACGGTGGATACGCCGCTGGTACTTTCTATATATAAGTGTGCTTATTGTATTACCCTTCGTAGCCTTATCCAAATCACCATTAGGATTATGAATTTATGTTAAAGCTGAGAAGACAATGTGACACGACTAAATTCCCATTACATCTACCTATCCTTATAGTTAGATATTTGTGGAATATTTAGAGTACTAATTGGTAGTCCTTAAATTGGATTCATTGTGTATTTTAGCGCGTATGTGACGATACAATGTAACGATACAATGTGACAAGTTGACGATTATATGTTTATGTGGCTAGTTGTGATTAGAATAACAAAATAAGTGTAATACCATAAGAACATGGTGGATACGCCGTTGGTACTTCCTATATATAAGTGTTCTTATTGCATTACCCTTGTAGCGTTATTCGAGTCTCTTTAGGACTGTGTACGACTGATTTCAATGCTCGATATCCAAAATCCTTGTAGAATCCTTTCATATATTATATGATAGATTCTTAGAAGGATATTTAGGTATTATAGAAAAAGATTCATTTGATTTCCAATAATATTCATACAAGTTTAGGGACGATGTAAATATGTTTACAAGAACAAAGTACAATTTTCAAAGGCATGAAAATTACTTAGTAATGATCATGATGCCATATCCAAAAATATTTTGTCACAAGTTTCAAAAATCAAGTTAATATATTGCAATACTAACCTTTTCTGCCATTCTTTGGCATCAATGAGTCGATTTAGAATTAGCAACTCTCGTGGTTGTCAAAGTATTTCAATGTCAAACTTTTTGCCATATATTTGGTTAACATAACTATGTGCTTGCCCACATTGTTTGTTGACGTCTCTTTTCACATATGTTTCAGGTTGAAGATTATTCAAGTATGCTACATATAGGAATGCATCCGGGCTTTAGACTTCTTAAAAACAAAAGACAATTTGATGTATTCTTTGTAGTTTAAAACAATGTAATGATAATGAAACGATTTAGTTTCAGTTGTGGCTGAGCAATTTGTAACGTGACTCCCCGATATTTCCGCTGCGTGTTGTTGTGTTACGTGATCGGGATGTTACACTGTACCATTATCCGAACACGTTAAACTACTGACTTTGGCTGGCACGCGTAACGGTGCCCGGAAGCCAAAATGAAAACTAGTACTACCCTGACGTCCATCACCATACCAGTGTCCTATAGACTCAATCCGGAGTAAAAAACTCCTGACCAGATCCAAGTTATAACCATTACCAACCTAGATACTAATTCGAGTCCATAGTTGCATATATGTTATTAAAGCTGATCCAGTCGCTCGATCACTTGTGTATTAAGACTACTACGTACACTGTGAGTTTCACTTCCCCACTTTTTAATTGTTTTATTGTTTTCTGGGGACTTGCATGTTACAAATTGTTTTGATTACACCAATTTGTGAGCGAGCTTCACTCCACTAGTTTTAAACTGTGATACTGTTTTCTGAAGTGATTTGCATGTTATAAAACTTTGTTAATTGCACCAACTTGGGACGATGTGAATTACCTAACTCATGAATACCCCCATTACAAGTGATTAATATGAGCCGTGGGTAGTGGATAGTACTATTGGTCCGACAAACCCAGTTGAGGCCGGAGGGTGCGATGCCCGGCCACAAGCAACTGCACTCGTCCAACTTTTGGGTATGTGTTAGGCATAACGACCCGGGGGCATTGAACTGCACGTGACACAGTTGGTGGACCGGGAGTGTCTGGGTGACACTGCCAAGGGGAAATAGTCAGGTTTCACTTGTACGCGCGTGAAATTCCATCAGGCAATCTTTAACTATAACTTTGACTGTGACCGTCACTGTGACTGTAACCAGTGCAACTAAACTTGTTAAAACATATTGTTCCATAACAACAAAACTAATGGAACTCACGCAGCGTTTAGCTGACCTTTTCAAAACTAACATGCATTTCAGGTAAAGCGAAGCAAGGGTAAGGAACGTGCGTGTGGATGGCTTTAGTAGTGAACTGTAGCAGAATAAGAGCTGTGACAGCTCGTAGTACTGTACTTGAACTTATGGTGTGTAATATGATACTCGTAGTATGTTGTAACCGAGGTTTTCTCTGTTTATGATATCATGTTTTTAAATTATGGAGAATCACCACGTGTCTGCCGCACCCTGTATTTGTCTTCCGCTGCGAGTCGGGGTGTGACAGTTCTAGGTATCAGAGCCTTCGTTTATAGCGCTAGGTATCTTTGAAGAACCTAGACTATAATACTAAGTTAGTCTCCACACTTTGAGAACCTCTAGAAACTGAGTAGTATGGCTATTACCAGGAAGCCCTGGTAGGGGCAAATAAATTATTGTTGTCCGGAACACCATAATTTATCTGCTCATACTTGGGGGTTCTGGGAACGTCATTGAGATTGGACGGAAATCTGTCTATTAACGCCACCAACCACAAATAATTTTTTTATAAATCCTAAAAGTCAAAATTGTGTGCAATACGTGCTTATGTGTATATCTTTGGAATGTTGAGTTTTGGTTATTCAGTCAGTAGAATCAGTTTTGTATGTGGTTTTCGTTGTTTTGAGATACTATGTCGCAGCAGTCGAGCCGCCAGACTACTTCTCACACGGAGACTGATCCTGAGGACGATCCGCTGACACCCCTTTAGACATCGAGCTACTCACCAGGTCCTTTTGGTTATTGATGTGGTTCGTACCCACCCAGACCACGTACTAGGTGTGAGGTAGAGGCCTCGAGCGCCTACCGTTTGCCACCTCCCCATTCGACTAGCTCCTCGGAGCATACTCGTACCCCGGATGTTGCCATACCAGTAGGACCTATTCCTAGGAGCCCTACTCCCACCACGAGGCATTGGGAGTGGGAGTCGGTAGCACCCCGCTTACCGTCACCCGAGACACCGCCTGACCCTTATAATCCTTCCACTCCGAGTACATATTCACCCTCCTCATCTAGCCCTCTTGAGATACCCACCTTTGGCCTCCGACAGACGGCTTGTCGGAGGGTACTTACACCTGTACATGTGTTCACACCACCCGTTTCCCCTGTTCGTCTGATACCTGTACCTATAGGGACCCGGCAGCATTTTACTGCCCGTTTTCTGACACCATCTCGGGAGGACCCTTCCCCGTTTCACACTTACGAGAGAGGTGGCTCTTCCCAGCCGGTTAGAGAGTCTTCCCCACCCGTCTGGGGTATACCTGTTCCTCCTCAGGAGGTACCTGCACCCATCGCCGAGAACAGTTTGATGGGGTGTTAGTTTGAGCAGATATCACTGCTTTGGATGGCGAGGGTGAGGATGAGCAGCATCAGAAAGCTATGGGGGGATCACTTGATCGTCTTACAGCAGACAATCATTGCATTACAGCAGTGTATGGGTTATGTTCAGCAACCCCAGAATCATTTTCAAGCAATGTTGTACGGATGCATCGGGACTATTATAGGCCTGGTGGCAGGGTTTGTAGGTTTGACATGTTGGTTATGGCGATCTTAGTATGGGTTTCTTTATAGCATAGATAGATGTGATGTATCTTTTGCCCATCCTACTAAGCACTGGGTTTTACCCATGTCGAGGTGGTGATGTGGTCGTAGTATTTTTAGTTTTCGTGGGTGGTGTTCTCTGTGGTATGACATATGTACGTCACTTCAGTGACATATTTGACAGCACATCTAAGCACTGGCCCTTATGGGTTAAGTCTATGTGCAAATTTTGATAGTTGTATGATAACGAATATTATTATATACACGATGATGATTTTGATTATGGATGTTGTGAATTCATGTGTGCGATGAAATTGTGCAATACGTGATGATTGACTATGTGAGGTTGATACATATATATCTATTGTTATAATAGAATGGCCCCGAAACGCGCATTGCAAATAACTGAGGCAGAAATATCGCAAATAGTAGCGCAACAGCTTCAGGTAGTTATCCCCACAATTGTGGCACAGGTTAGCGCCGGTCTTAATGCTAACCCACAACCGAACCCGCAACCCGGACCCATAGGTCAAAACGACAATACAAAAAATGCTCATAACAATGTCAGACCGGTTTGCACATATAACCACTTCATGGAGTGCAAACCGATGGAATTTAATGGAACTGAAGGACCAAATGGGTTGGTGAAATGGATCGAGAAGTTGGAGTCTGTACTGAATGTAAGTAATTGTCCGGGTAATTGTTCGGTGAAGTACACGACTTGTACCTTTACCGATCACGCTCTAAACTGGTGGAACACCATTGTGTAATCTCACGGACAGGACGTGATCAATGCTATGACTTGGGATGATCTGAAGGTACTGATGAGGGAAAGGTTCTGTCCAGCCCATGAAATTTAGAAGCTTGAACATGAGTTCTGGAACCTACAGATGCAAGGTGCTGATCATGCAGGTTATACGATTTGCTTCAATGAACTTGCACGTATATTGCCAGACATGGTTCAACCGGAGCCTAAGAGGATAGCAAGGTATATCTGGGGACTGGCCTCAGAAGTAAGGAGTATCATTAACTCGGTGGAATACCTGACCATGCACGAGGTGGTAGCCAGGTCATGTACTGTTACGTACGACATGGTTAGACGTAAAATTCTGGCGATGCCTGGGGAGCAGGCCGAGGACAAGAAAAAAGCCCCGGAAGGCAGTCGAGCAGGGGCAGCAGTACCAAAAAGGGGGAGAACTACTAGCCAGAGTTACGCCATGACTACCCAAATAGGTAACTCTGGTGGACATAAAGGAAACGCCTTGAAATGAAACAGGTGTAACTCCTACCACGTTGGTGCTTGTCCAGTAAGGAGATGCTCAAGGTGCCATAGGGTTGGGCATTTTGCTAGAAACTGTATGGTGCCCTTGGCACCAAAGCCCAGACCAACCCGTTTCCAACCCCCTAGGCTTCAACCTCTTCAGCAGCAATCCCGACAAGCAACACAACAGGCTAACTACCCCCGTGCCTGCTTTGGATGTGGTAGTATTAAACATCTTAAGCGAAGTTTCCCGAAGTTATCTCGGTAGATGGCACGGAGAAATACACAAAACCAAGCTCCTACCTCGAATGCAGCTCAAGGTCGTGCCTTTGTCATGGGACCTGCGGACGCACGCCAGGATCCCAACGTGGTTTTAGATACGTTCCTCGTTTCCGATTGATTTGCGTCGGTATTATTTGATACGAGAGCTGATAGAAGTTATGTTTCCATTGCATTTTTACCACTTTTGAATATGCCCGCTATTGACTTAAAACAAACCTATACCGTCGAACTTGCCAGCGGGTAACCGATCACCAGTCACCAACTTATTGTTAATTGCCTTATAATCTTTAATGGTTATCAATTCTCTATAGACCTTTTACTAGTAGAATTGGGTAGTTTTGATATCGTCATAGGAATGGAGTGGCTGTCCAACCATCATGCGGAGGGGTTATGTGAACAAAAGGTTGTGAAGATTCCCTTATCCCCCACGGAGGCAATTATGGTACAAGGAGAGAAGTTAGGTGTCACGCTGAACTTCATATCTCACCTTAAGGCGTTGAAGTGCATACGACAATGATGTGACATGTTCTTAGCCAACGTCACATCGGAGGAGCCAGCCGAGAAGCATATTGAAGACATCCCAGTAGTATGTGAATACCTTGATGTGTTCCCAGAGGAATTGCCCGGATTGCCACCCAATCGGCAAGTCGAGTTTCGCATCGACTTAATACCGGGAACGGCACCGTTGCCAAGGCCCCATACCGTCTGGCACCGACCGAGATGCAAGAGCTATCGACGCAGTTACAGGAGTTACTTGATCGCGGTTTCATCCGTCCTAGTCATTCCCCCTGGGGAGCCCCAGTTTTTTTTGTAAAGAAGAAGGACGGTAGCTTCCGAATGTGCATCGACTACAGGGAATTGAATAAAGTCACTATCAAGAATCGTCACCCTCTTCCGGGAATCGATGATCTCTTTGATCAGCTGCAAGGAGCTCGATACTTTTCTAAGATAGATCTTCGGTCAGGTTACCATCAAGTGAAGGTCCAAAAGGACGATATTCCAAAGACGGCGTTCCGAACCCGTTATGGCAACTACGAATTCTTGGTTATGCCTTTTGTGCTAACCAACGCACCTGCGATGTTCATGGATCTCATGAACCGGGTATGTAAACCATACCTTCACAAATTTGTCATCCTCTTCATCGACGATATCTTGATACTAAGGACCGAACAGCTATACGCTAAGTTGTCTAAGTGCGACTTTTGGTTACAAGCCGTACCATTTCTAGGACATATGGTGGATCAGCATGGAATTCATGTGGACCTGAGCAAGATTGAAGCAATTAAGAACTGGTCAGCGTCGAAATCCCAAAAGAAATACACCAATTCTTGGGATTGGCAGGGTATTATCGTCACTTCATCGAAAATTTCTCTAGTATCACGCAATCGTTAACCGCATTGACGCAGAAGGATAGGAAGTAGGAATGGGGTGAAGACTAAGAAACAGTGTTCCAGCTGTTAAAGAAAAAGTTATGTGAGGCCCCAATCTTGTCGTTACCGAAGGTAATGACGACTTTGTCGTATATTGCGACGCATCGCGACAAGGGCTTGGATGTGTTCTTATGCAAAGGAATAAAGTTATTGCGTACGCTTCTAGATAATTGAAGGTGCACGAGAAGAATCACACAACCCATGACCTGGAACTAGGAGCAGTTATATTCGCACTAAAGATTTGGAGACATTATTTATATGGTACAAAGTCTACTATATACACGGGTCACAAAAGCCTCCAACATATCTTCGATCAAAAAGATTTGAACATGAGGCAGCGCAGATGGGTGGAATTGTTAAATGATTATGATTGTGAGATAAAGTACCAACCGGGGAAAGCTAATGTGGTAGCAGATGTGCTAAGTAGGAAGGATCGAATTAAGCCCCTTCGAGTAAGAGCCTTGGGAATGATCGTGCAGACAAGCCTGATAGATCAAATCCGGAACGCACAGATGCAAGCCTTGGAGGAAAGCCAGTTACCTGGCGAAGGTTTGCACGAGAATGAG
Organism: Scalesia atractyloides; assembly: GCA_947069175.1. Taxonomy (NCBI): domain Eukaryota; kingdom Viridiplantae; phylum Streptophyta; class Magnoliopsida; order Asterales; family Asteraceae; genus Scalesia; species Scalesia atractyloides. The sequence goes on from CAMTDV010000019.1 coordinate 13,390,450, forward strand.
AACAACCTCGTGAGGAAAACGGACGAGGTGTTGTACTTTAAGAATCGAGTGTGGATTCCTTCAAAAGCAGAGTTGAGACAACTGATGATAGATGAGGTCCATAAATCGAAGTATTCGATTCAGCCCGGTACAGACAAGATGTACCACGACCTTAAAGAATTTTATTGGTTGCCGGGGATGAAAAAGGACGTGGCAGAATATGTAAGTCAATGCTTGACCTGCGCTCAGGTCAAGGCCGAATCTCAACAACCCTCGAGAATGTTGCAACAACCCGAGATACCTTAATGGAAATGGGAGAAAATCAAGATGGATTTTGTGACCCATCTTTCGAAAACACCTCATGGTCACGATGCGATTTGGGTAATCGTTGATCAATTGACCAAATCTGCCCATTTCATTCCGATTCGTACTACTTATAAAACCGACCAGTTGGCTGAGATCTACACCCACGAGATAGTAGCCAGACATGGTGTCACGGGTGCTATCATTTCAGACAGAGACAACCACTACACTTCGCAATACTGGCAAAAGTTACAAGAAGCATTGGGGACGCAAATAGATTTGAGTACTGCTTACCATCCCCAAACCAATGGCTAATCGGAGCGCACAATTCAGACACTAGAAGACTTGCTTCGTGCTTGTGTCCTAGACTTCGGAGGAAGCTGGGACAAACATATCCCATTATTGTAATTCTCATATAATAATAGTTATCACAGCAGCATTCAAGCGGCCCCGTACGAGGCACTTTATGGTCGAAAGTGCCGATCACCATTTTGTTGGGCCGAAGTGGGTGACACTCAACTGACAGGATCTGAACTAGTTCAGGAAACAACCGATAAGGTCCATCAGATCAGGAATCGTCTGAGAGCCGCTCATAGTTGACAAAAGAGTTGGGCTGATATGCGTCGGAAACCACTATCGTTCAAAGTGGGTGAGCGAGTATTATTAAAGGTATCGCCGTGGAACGGCATTATCCGGTTTGGAAAGACCGGAAAGGTAGCCCGCAATACATTGGACCTTACGAGATCCTAGAAAAAGTAGGTCCCGTAGCCTATCGGTTGAAACTACCAACCGAGCTTAGTGCCATTCATAATGTCTTCCACAATTAAATTTAAAGAAGTGCCTTTCGGACGAGGCCACTCAGATACCATTGGAAGACATCCACGTTAATGATAAACTCCACTTTGTGGAAGAGCCGGTGGAAATAGCTGATCGTAGGGTCAAACAATTAAGACATAACAAAATTTCACTTGTTAAAGTCCGGTGGAACTCTAAACAAGGACCTGAATATACCTGGGAACGGAAGGATGAATTCCGTAGAAAATATCCTCACCTTTTCCCCTAACTAGACATGGTAAATTTCAGGGACGAAATTTCTTAACCAGGAGAGACTGTGATACCCATGACGAAACCAGGTACACCTTAATTGGTACTAAACTTAAAGCATGATTAAAACTATAATTGCACGTAAACCTTGTGAAATTTCATGACACTATATGCTATATCTCAGAGGAATCCGAGAGCACGTCATGGTTAACATGACACTACTAAGGAGCAACGATGCGAGGTTGGCGTCCTTAGCCTTGAACAACGTGTTAAACGGAGACTTGATGTTTAACAACTCATTAAACCTTTGATGTTGATTATTAGGTTATCGGTAGCGTTATTTAATATTCCGAGTTCTAGGAACAACTTAGTTTGTGCCATAAACTGTGACACAAGGTCTGAAAATAATCAAAGCCCGGGCACGCAAAACGAAGCAACTCCCGGTTGGGGAAACGCCTTCGTTTCGGGCATAACAAAAGACAACCAAATATGCAAGGAACAGTCAATCAAGCTTAAAAACACTTAAACTACCCTAATACGAGACTTTTATGATTAAAACATAACTGGGTTTGGATTTTTAGACGGTTATGCACGATTTTTAAAACCGAGTCTTTTGAAACTAAGAACACGCAAAACGAAGCCCGTTTCGCAAATCGAGAACGTGTGCAGGACTCGAAAATGAACCTAAACGCCACACGGAAGATAAACATGATCACTAATCTTAGGGCTTTGATACCCTAATCAACACCTATTCGACAAAAATCGTAAAACTATTCGATTAACCGAAAAACAATGAATTAAAGCTTGGTTGATCTAAGTTCTAGCATATTTGGGCTGTATTTGATGTGTAGGTACTGAGTATAGCCTTCACACACTTCTGGGATCAAGATAAACGCTTGGAATCGGAAGAATCGCTAGGTATAACACCCGAGAACCGAATCTAGGCTAGGCAGAAAATTGGTTTGCCTATAACTTGGTCCGTGTATTTTGGATTGAGCTGAAATTTGGTGTGGTGATGTAGGGTATTGTCAGGAAGGAAGGTCCAGGTAAAATGTTAGAATTTTTGGAATTTGCTATGATATTTGGTGAATTTTTAACTGTTTTACCAAAAGAATTTCGGAAAAATTATCAAACGAATTTAATAAATCACCAAATTTTATAGAGACACTTAGGAACATATGGGGAATGTTCTGGGAAAATTCGGAGTCCACTGGTGGAGTTTTGATTTGGGTTATGTCACACCCTCAATTTCCACTTGTGGAGTTTTACCGCGAGGCGTGTGAACAAACCAGAATCTAAAACACTAGTACGTCGAACGACTCTATATGATTTGATAATACGTTTTCCAAAATCACTTGTTGTAGATTTTATATTACCAATATTTAGCAGAAGCACCAGTTTTTAAGGTTTGAGCGGAAGCATAATTAAGTAGTGAAGCGGCGCCAACACAAACGCCAAAACAAATGAAAAATCCCCAAAACAATATTAGTAAATTAGACTCGATAAAAGATGTCTTGTTCAATGCATGTGCGTGCACCTAGAGCTCCTAGCGTCCTGAGAAACATGTAAAGAAACAAGTGTCAACATTAAAGATGAGTGAGTTCACAGGTTTTCATAAATTCGTTTGTTCGGTTATAGTTTGTTTTCTCCCGTTATCCCTAACCCGGGATAACGTATTGGTTCCATTATTCCAACCCGGAATAATAAGTTGTTGCTTCCAATATTCCAAACCAGGAATATTAAGTTGTTTCCAATATTCCGTACCAGGAATATTAAGTTGTTGTTTCCAATATTCCACACCAGGAATATTAAGTTGATTCGTAATTAAGTTCAATGTTAATATATATAGGTAGCTAGCCTAAAGTCATGTCACTAAGTGTTCGCGATCGAAGCTGACTGTTGTGCCTCCGTTTTGCCAGGCCTATCACATGACCATGGCGGTGTTAGGCCAATTATTCACCCGTTGACCATACCAGGTCGGCTAGCGCGACTAGCTCGGATGGGGCTTGTCGGGCCTAGTAGTACTACTTATAATTCCCCCGCTATTTAACCCAAATACTAACGATCCGAGGAGATTGTCGAGGACTTAAGTGATAAAGCTGCTTAGTGACCATAACATTACATTAACATTAACTTAGTTACCGTATAGTTATGTGACGTTAAATTCGTATAACGTAAAGAGATTGAGTTTGAGAGTGTATACATGTTTCTCCCCCCTGTTGTTTAAAAACCGGATAAAGTTAGGGGCCGTGAACTCACCCTTTATTTGCTCGGTTAGTGTAGCAAAGATGTTATAAGAGATGGGACCGCTAGTTGCGTCCTAACAAACCAATTAATTCCACGTCAGTGTGTAATCACACCAATACAAATTCCACACGCAATTTACTCACAAAGTGATACACACAAACAACATATCTAACACTCAAACATGCATGCAAGTATTCTCATGTGATCATAGTAATCAAACAATTTATCATAACCATAAGTCAATTCATGCCACAATTTGGTGCACACAATCACAAGTTCTCAAATTTCAGCTTAGCACTTATATCAGCTGTTTTCTAGGATTTTTATAAAATAGTTCCAACATTCTAAAAATTCCCGTATTTTTACAGTAGGTGACATTTATACCATAGAAATTTATATAATTTTTCCAAGTCCTAAATCTTTACCAATTAACCATAAATATTAATATACTAGGCTGCAGTCGGATTTATCTCTTTCTGACTGCAGCCCACGAAAGAATTTATTTAAAAATCATCGATCGACCAATTAACAAAATTCCAGTTGGAGTTGCCCGGAAATTTCCATACCTAGTTGCTGTACAAAAATTATGACTCAACTGCCTACTGATTTTAAAATCCAACTTGATAAACAACCAACAAAATTCCAGAATTTTCACAGCTTTACCTACTGAACTTGTTTGGCCCTTTAAAAATATCAAACGATTTCAGAAAATTATGAATCCAGTGCCATTAGATTCCTTATTCAAATCTCTACGTCCTAGACATCAGAAAATCTGTTTTTCGACAACTATCGACCGAGTTACAGCCAGATGAAGTTGGCTGTAACTATTACTCAGCATCCTGTTTCAGAATTATTGTTACCAATAATTCGTGTAACCCATTCATGCGATTAATCTAGGCGATCAAGCACCGATTTTTAATCATAGACCAATACTAATAACCTATCCATGCAAGCCCTAGTTCTTACTTCTAGCTTTTACAAACAAAACATACTTGCAACTTATGATTTCCGAAAACAATCATGCACATGAACAAGCACCAAAACAGCCGATTATTTACAGCACTTATAATCCGAAAACAAGCTGATCAATTCGTTCAAGCATATATATCCGAAACATTTATATCAATTCCTTCAAGCATATATATATATATATCCGAAACAATACAATCATCTATCTCATTCTATTATGCAAATCCGAAAACAACACACTCAAGACACGTATATTCGAACATGATCTAGCAACTAAAGATAGATCCTAACCTTAAATGACAAGGTAAGCGGCCGAAACTTGGGTGTGAATGGATTTGGCTTGAAGGTAAATCGCGACCGAGAAGATGATGATAAAGTGGGCTGTTTTGTTGATTGAATAGAGGTGAGCAAGGACCGAACTCTCGCCTGAATGGAGGTGAAGATGGCGATGGTTGCTGCTGCTGCTGCGACCGGGAGGAAGGAACGAGCAATGGAGGGAGCTGTCCGCGATCACAAGGCTGCCGACGGCAGTTTTTGTCTAGGGTTTTTGTGTATGTGAATGAAGGCATGCAATGGATGATATATATAGGCGCAAGGGATAGGGTTACGGTTTGGGTTTGCACACGGCTGCAAGGGACTTGGGCGGGTTGGGTTGGGTTTGATCTTGTTCTTGGCCGAAACATGTTTTAGGTTTTGATCTCGGTTTGGGTTTGATCTTGTTCTTGGCCGAAACATGTTTTAGGTTTGGTTTTGAACGAAGTAGATTTGCGGTCTTAGGCTTGATATCGCGGCCAAGGACTTGGGTTTAAAGTTTAAACTTCGTTAATTCCTAGAGTCACAATAACTCAAAGCTGATTCGTGTCGCGGTTCGGTTCAGTTCGTGTACATATCTATCATACTTACTCTATAACTAAAACAATCACACAACACCCAACACGTATTCATTTAACTCGTGCATGTTTAATACTTAGCATATACATTATTCGACATGTGTCACGTGTAAGTTATCCGAAAAACCCGGGATATCACATTATCCCCATGTTGAAAGAATTTTCGTCCCGAAAATTGAGTAAACGCGGTTTAGCATGTAACGTACATGTTTAGAGTGCCACGCACAAAGAGTTAGTTCGTTAATGATGGTACGCAACGTTACAAGAAGTTCCCAAGTGCCATACACAAGAATTTCCAAGTGCCATGCACAAGAATTTTAGTCAACAATAGTACACAAAAGTATGAGAAATTTCCAGGTTGTCACATCATCCCCATGTTGAAAGAATTTTCGTCCAGAAAATTTAGGTACTGGTATCGTTGGTTTGCTGCTCAGTTGCGAAGAGGTGTGGGTATTTGCTTTTCATTTGGTCCTCTCTTTCCCACGTGAACTCCGGTCCACGCTTAGAGTCCCAACGAACCTTAACGATCGGAATTTTGCTGTGCCTTCGAGTCTTGATCTCACGATCCATGATCTCGATAGGCTGTTCTACAAAGTGCAGTTGCTCATCCACTTGGATCTCATCCAATGGAATAACTAGTGTTTCATCTGATAGACACTTCTTCAGATTTGACACGTGAAATACGTTGTGAACTACACTAAGTTCGGCAGGAAGGTCTAATTGGTAAGCTACGGGTCCGATACGTTTCAAGATTACAAACGGGCCTACGTACCGTGGGTTAAGTTTGCCCCGTTTTCCAAAGCGGATTACACCCTTCCAGGGTGACACCTTTAGTAGGACGCGGTCGCCTACTTGAAATTCGAGCGGTTTGCGTCGTTGATCAGCGTAGCTTTTCTGTCGATCTCGTGCCGCCGCCATGCGGTTTCTGATTTGTACAATCTTTTCAGTATCCTCAAGTATTAACTCAGGGCCTGTGAGTTGACTATCACCGACTTCTGCCCAGCAGACCGGTGATCTACATCTGCGACCATATAATGCCTCGAACGGTGCTGCCGAAATACTCGTATGATAGCTGTTGTTATATGAGAATTCTACTAGAGGTAGGTGGATTTCCCAATTATTTCCGAAGTCCACTACGCATGCCCTAAGCATGTCTTCCAAGGTTTGTATGGTCCTTCCACTTTGACCATCAGTCTGAGGGTGATAGGTTGTGCTCATATCCAGGCGGGTTCCCAACGCTTTCTGGAGTGACCGCCAGAAGTTTGACGTGAAGCGAGCATCTCTGTCTGAGATGATGGACGTTGGCACACCGTGCCGAGAAACTACTTCCTTAATGTAGATGCGAGTCAACTTCTCCATCTTATCTGTTTCTTTAATAGCTAGGAAGTGTGCGGACTTCGTTAAACGATCCACAATCACCCAGATAGTATCGCAACCACCCAAGGTTCGCGGGAGTTTAGTGATGAAATCCATTGAGATCTGATCCCATTTCCACACTGGGATCTCAGGTTGTTGGAGTAGCCCCGATGGCTTTTGGTACTCCACCTTGACTTTTGCACAAGTCAAACATTTACTCACGTAGGTGGCTATATCGGCTTTCATGTTGGGCCACCAATACGCAGCTTTAAGGTCTTGATACATCTTATCCGAACCCGGATGGACAGAGTATCGAGATTTGTGAGCTTCATCCATGACTAGCTCTCTGAGGTTTCCGTAAAGAGGTACCCATATGCGACTCATGAAGTACCGGGCTCCATTGGGCTTTACTTCCCAATCGCGTTCCATTTTTCCCACTGATTCGACTTTGAGGTTTTCCTCCTTGACTGCTTCTAACTGGGCGTCGCGTATTTGATCAGGTAGCCCCGAATGAATAGTGAGTTGTAATGCTCGTACACGGCGAGGTTTCAAGTGTTCCTTCCTACTGAGGGCATCAGCTACCACGTTAGCTTTACCCGGGTGATACCGAATGGCACACTCATAATCGTTCAAGAGTTCGACCCAGCGACGCTGTCGCATGTTCAACTCCTTCTGATCAAAGATGTGTTGGAGGCTTTTGTGGTCAGTAAAGATTGTGCACTTTGTTCCATAGAGGTAGTGTCTCCAAATCTTAAGGGCAAACACTACTGCTCCCAATTCCAGGTCATGCGTCGTGTAGTTTTTCTCGTGAACCTTCAGCTGTCGTGACGCATACGCGATGACCTTATCGCGTTGCATGAGTACGCATCCCAATCCCTGAATGGAAGCATCACAATACACTACGAAGTCATCTGTCCCTTCCGGCAAGGACAGAATGGGTGCACAGCAAAGTTTCTGCTTCAGCAATTGAAATGCTGCCTCTTGCTTGTCACCCCAAGTATACTTGATACCTTTCTGGGTGAGGGTAGTGAGCGGTTGTGCGATCTTTGAAAATCCCTCGATGAAGCGTCTGTAGTAACCAGCCAATCCCAAAAATTGGCGGATCTCCGTCGGTGTCTTAGGTGCTTCCCAGTTTTTGATGGCTTCAATCTTGGCAGGGTCTACGTGGATACCCTTTTCATTCACGATATGTCCGAGAAACTGAACTTCCCGAATCCAGAAATCACACTTCGAAAGCTTGGCATATAGTTTTTCCTGTTGAATCACACCCTCAATTTCCACTTGCGGAGTTTTACCGCGAGGCGTGTGAACAAACCAGAATCTAAAACACTAGTACGTCGAACGACTCTATATGATTTGATAATACGTTTTCCAAAATCACTTGTTGTAGATTTTATAATTCCAATATTTAGCAGAAGCACCAGTTTTTAAGGTTTGAGCGGAAGCATAATTAAGTAGTGAAGCGGCGCCAACACAAACGCCAAAACAAATGAAAAATCCCCAAAACAATATTAGTAAATAAGACTCGATAAAAGATGTCTTGTTCAATGCATGTGCGTGCACCTAGAGCTCCTAGCGTCCTGAGAAACATGTAAAGAAACAAGTGTCAACATTAAAGATGAGTGAGTTCACAGGTTTTCATAAATTCGTTTGTTCGGTTATAGTTTGTTTTCTCCCGTTATCCCTAACCCGGGATAACGTATTGGTTCCATTATTCCAACCCGGAATAATAAGTTGTTGCTTCCAATATTCCAAACCAGGAATATTAAGTTGTTTCCAATATTCCGTACCAAGAATATTAAGTTGTTGTTTCCAATATTCCATACCAGGAATATTAAGTTGATTCGTAATTAAGTTCAATGTTAATATATATAGGTAGCTAGCCTAAAGTCATGTCACTAAGTGTTCGCGATCGAAGCTGACTGTTGTGCCTCCGTTTTGCCAGGCCTATCACATGACCATGGCGGTGTTAGGCCAATTATTCACCCGTTGACCATACCAGGTCGGCTAGCGCGACTAGCTCGGATGGGGCTTGTCGGGCCCAGTAGTACTACTTATAATTCCCCCGCTATTTAACCCAAATACTAACGATCCGAGGAGATTGTCGAGGACTTAAGTGATAAAGCTGCTTAGTGACCATAACATTACATTAACATTAACTTAGTTACCGTATAGTTATGTGACGTTAAATTCGTATAACGTAAAGAGATTGAGTTTGAGAGTGTATACATGTTTCTCCCCCCTGTTGTTTAAAAACCGGATAAAGTTAGGGGCCGTGAACTCACCCTTTATTAGCTCGGTTAGTGTAGCAAAGATGTTATAAGAGATGGGACCGCTAGTTGCGTCCTAACAAACCAATTAATTCCACGTCAGTGTGTAATCACACCAATACAAATTCCACACGCAATTTACTCACAAAGTGATACACACAAACAACATATCTAACACTCAAACATGCATGCAAGTATTCTCATGTGATCATAGTAATCAAACAATTTATCATAACCATAAGTCAATTCATGCCACAATTTGGTGCACACAATCACAAGTTCTCAAATTTCAGCTTAGCACTTATATCAGCTGTTTTCTAGGATTTTTATAAAATAGTTCCAACATTCTAAAAATTCCCGTATTTTTACAGCAGGTGACATTTATACCATAGAAATTTATATAATTTTTCCAAGTCCTAAATCTTTACCAATTAACCATAAATATTAATATACTAGGCTGCAGTCTGATTTATCTCTTTCTGACTGCAGCCCACGAAAGAATTTATTTAAAAATCATCGATCGACCAATTAACAAAATTCCAGTTGGAGTTGCCCGGAAATTTCCATACCTAGTTGCTGTACAAAAATCATGACTCAACTCCCTACTGATTTTAAAATCCAACTTGATAAACAACCAACAAAATTCCAGAATTTTCACAGCTTTAGCTACTGAACTTGTTTGGCCCTTTAAAAATATCAAACGATTTCAGAAAATTATGAATCTAGTGCCATTAGATTCCTTATTCAAATCTCTACGTCCTAGACATCAGAAAATCTGTTTTTCGACAACTATCGACCGAGTTACAGCCAGATGAAGTTGGCTGTAACTATTACTCAGCATCCTGTTTCAGCATTATTGTTACCAATAATTCGTGTAACCCATTCATGCGATTAATCTAGGCGATCAAGCACCGATTTTTAATCATAGACCAATACTAATAACCTATCCATGCAAGCCCTAGTTCTTACTTCTAGCTTTTACAAACAAAACATACTTGCAACTTATGATTTCCGAAAACAATCATGCACATGAACAAGCACCAAAACAGCCGATTATTTACAGCACTTATAATCCGAAAACAAGCTGATCAATTCGTTCAAGCATATATATCCGAAACATTTATATCAATTCCTTCAAGCATATATATATATATCCGAAACAATACAATCATCTATCTCATTCTATTATGCAAATCCGAAAACAACACACTCAAGACACGTATATCCGAACATGATCTAGCAACAAAAGATAGATCCTAACCTTAAATGACAAGGTAAGCGGCCGAAACTTGGGTGTGAATGGATTTGGCTTGAAGGTAAATCGCGACCGAGAAGATGATGATAAAGTGGGCTGTTTTGTTGATTGAATAGAGGTGAGCAAGGACCGAACTCTCGCCTGAATGGAGGTGAAGATGGCGATGGTTGCTGCTGCTGCTGCGACCGGGAGGAAGGAACGAGCAATGGAGGGAGCTGTCCGCGATCACAAGGCTGCCGACGGCAGTTTTTGTCTAGGGTTTTTGTGTATGTGAATGAAGGCATGCAATGGATGATATATATAGGCGCAAGGGATAGGGTTACGGTTTGGGTTTGCACACGGCCGCAAGAGACTTGGGCGGGTTGGTTTGGGTTTGATCTTGTTCTTGGCCGAAACATGTTTTAGGTTTTGATCTCGGTTTGGGTTTGATCTTGTTCTTGGCCGAAACATGTTTTAGGTTTGGTTTTGAACGAAGTAGATTTGCGGTCTTAGGCTTGATATCGCGGCCAAGGACTTGGGTTTAAAGTTTAAACTTCGTTAATTCCTAGAGTCACAATAACTCAAAGCTGATTCGTGTCGCGGTTCGGTTCAGTTCGTGTACATATCTATCATACTTACTCTATAACTAAAACAATCACACAACACCCAACACGTATTCATTTAACTCGTGCATGTTTAATACTTAGCATATACATTATTCGACATGTGTCACGTGTAAGTTATCCGAAAAACCCGGGATATCACAGGTTAAGAATCCGTGTTTTTGCGAGTTTTCGGTAGCCAGGAACGCACCGAAACGAAATCAGAAAAATATCAAAATTTTGTGAGGAGTTCCTGGACATGTAAAAGGTGTTCTGGAATTTTTTTGGAATTTTTGAACTACTGATGGTATTTAATTTTAATTATGTTGTAAAATTAGTTTAATAAATAATTTATTTAAATAACTAAATTAACAAAATAAATTCCCAGAAATGTTTCCCATAATCTACAGATTCTAAATGATTTATATAAAAATTTAGAGATTTTTATATATAATATAGATTAAATTAAATGGGAATTTATGGAATTAAAAATAAATTATTTTAAGCAATTTCGGTAGTTTACCGTATAACGAACCTGACGTGACTGGGAACTGACCCAACCTGACAAATACTATAATTGGAACACCGAGAGTATTCCAGGAGATTCCCGGGCAAATTGGGCACTATGGGTGTGTCCGAAGACAGTTCGGGAGAATTCCCTGCGGTGAAAATGGAAACTTAAATTTGGGCAACCTAGACTCCTCAAACACTCAAACTCCTTTAATGAAAAGTTAATCATTCTTAAATAACCACATGATGGCATTATTGGTATTCCAGTACCATTATCCAAACATGTTAAACTACTGACTTTGGCTGGCACGCGAAACGGTGCCTGGAAGCCATACTGAAAACTAATGCTACCCTAACGTCCATCACCATACCAGTGTCCTCTAGACTCAATCCGGAGTAAAAAACTCCTGACCGGATCCAAGTTATAACTTACCAACCTAGATACTTATTCGAGTCCATACTTGCATATCTGTTATTAAAGCTGATCCAGTCGCTCGATCACTTGTGTGTTAAGACTACTACGTATACTATGAGTTTCACTTCCCCACTTTTGAATTGTTTTACTGTTTTCTGGGGACTTGCATGTTACAAATTGTGTTGATTACACCAATTTGGGAGCGAGCTTCACTCCACTAGTTTTAAACTGTGTTACTGTTTTCTGAAGTGATTTGCATGTTATAAAACGGTGTTAATTGCACCAACTTGGGACGATGTGAATTACCTAACTCACGAATACCCCCATTACAAGTGATTAATATGAGCCGTGGGCAGTGGATAGTACTAGTGGTCCGACAAACCCAGTTGAGGCCGGAGGGTGCGATGCCCGGCCACAAGCAACTGCACTCGTCCAACTTTTGGGTATGTGTTAGGCATAACGACCCGGGGGCGTTGAACTGCACGTGACGCAGTTCGTGGACCGGGAGTGTCTGGGTGACACAGCCCGGGGGAAATAGCCAGGTTTCACTTGTACGCGCGTGAAATTCCATCGGGCAATCTTTAACTATAACTGTGACTGTGACCGTCACTGTGACTGTGACCAGTACAATTAAACTTGTTAAAACATATTGTTCCATAACAACAAAACTAATGGAACTCACGCAGCGTTTAGCTGACCTTTTCAAAACTAACATGCATTTCAGGTAAAGCGAAAGAAGGGTAAGGAACGTGCGTGTGGATGGCTTTAGTAGTGAATTGTAGCAGAGTAAGAGTTGTGACAACTCGTAGTACTGTGCTTGAACTTATGGTGTGAAATATGATACTCATAGTATGTTGTAACCGAGGTTCTCTCTGTTTATGATATCATGTTTTTAAACTATGGAGAATTACGACGTGTCTGCCGCACCCTGTATTTGTCTTCCGCTGCGAGTTGGGGTGTGACAGTTCTAGGCTATTGCTTCCGCAAAATTAGAAGAACTTCTATAATACCCCAGATATCAACTATCTATAAAGACCTCTTATCTTAGAATCAGGCAATCTCTCAAACGAAATTTCGGAGTACTAAGTGCATATATCCAAGATGTGTTAATCCACAAGATTAAGCAGCTGTAAAATTTATTTTATATCTCGGAAATAATTTACTGAACGTGTTAAGTCTATCGACACATCCACAATAAGACTTGTTTATCACTGTTAAACTTTACAAATTTATTAGCATAGTATGATAGTCCATTGATGTACTATCATTTCCTTTTTGTGACATCGAATTCTTTTTGTCTTTTTCAATGTTTTTGTACATTATTGAAATTTTCATATGTTTTTGTATTTTCCCAAATATTTCTCCCCTTAAAATCAAAGATATATTTTGTATTTTAGTTTTTAAGAAATACTAATCTAGAAAAGATATAAAAGAAACGATCGGGTTGTAATAGTCAGAAACAAAGCTCGGTTGGTTGTCAAAGGTTTCCACCAACAAGAGGGTATTGATTCACAGAAGTATACGCACTGTTTGCACGACTAGAGTCTATGCGCATTTTCCTTGCGTTCGCAGCTTGGAAAGGATTTAAGGTGTACCAGTTGGATGTAAAATTTGTGTTTCTCTACGGGAAACTTCGTGAACAAGTGTACGTCGGCCAACCACCAGGGTTCGTCGATCCGTTGAACAAGAACAAAGCTTATCTCCTAGACAAAGCCTTATACGGATTACACCAAGCCCCGAGAGCTTGGTACGAGACGTTATCACAACATCTCGTGGGAAACGGCTTTTCAAGAGGAACAGTGGATAGTACATTGTTTACCAGAGAAGTCTACAACGGCAGGATGCTAGTTATTTGGAACACGTTTGGTAACGTGGCAGTGCAAGAAACAGACCACGGTCTCTCTCTCTACCTGTGAGGCAGAATTTTCTGCTTCCAGCTGTTGTTCTCAAATCCTCTGGATTCAACAACAGATGAGGGATTATGGTTTGCAGTTTCTTTATATGCCTTTATTTGTAGATAACAAAGCAGCCATCGATATAACCAAAAATCCGGTTCATCACTCATGTACTAAACACATTGAAATTCGTTGTCACTCCATTCGTGACTGCTACGAAAAGAAGTTGGTGCAAATAGAAAAAATCCACACCGACGAACAAAAGGCTGATTTTTATACCAAAGCATTTCCTTTAACAAGATTTAAATATCTAATGAGGCTTAACGGTATTAAAAATTTGCTGACACGTGCGGAAGCTGAGCTTGAATACGGATCGGATGACGAGTTCACATGATCCACATTGGTTTGTATTACACTTGAAGATCCACTTCGTATCAATAGCTTTTTGCTTCGGTGGTAAGTCTACAAGCTTCCACACACCCAATTTCTCGAACTCTAACAATTCCTCTTGCATTGCTATCACCCAGTTCTCGTCACCCAGAGCTTCATTAAGAGTTTTTGGCTCTATTTGAGAAATGAAACATGAATAGTAGTAGTAGTTTTGAGTTGGAGAAACTCGGGTGTAGAAACAACTAAGTGCTTTGTTGATTTGGCTTCGTGTACGCACACCAATTTGTAATTCACCAATGATATTCGTTAAAGGATGGTAAGAATATGATCGCGGCATTTCTTCTGTAGGAACATCAACTGAGCTTTGCTGATTTGAAACATTGAAATCACTGTTCATTTCAACATTAGGAGCAATCGATGAAGCTTCGTTCTGATTTCTCGAACTAGCAGATTGATTCAACATGATAGAGATCTGCTCAACTTCTTCAAACGATGAGGTTTCACCATCAGCATCAAATGTTGGCGCTTCATCTGAATCAGAATTCTGATTCTGAGGCATGTTGGGCTCTGATGATGTATTTCCTGGTTCATAGAAGCATTCATTGGAGTTGTAGTAGGTGTTACTTCTGCTTCAGAAACGTTTTCAACTTGAACACCGCTATTACTAGGACCTGCTTCGGAAGATGAAGTATCCAACGTGGGTTGATTAACCACAATTGGTCTAATAATTGGTTCTTGATTCGCCGACTATTGAAGATAATATAACGCTGCAATTTCTTCTTCAGAAGCTTCTTCTGGCAAGTTGAATGACTTCCAAAGGTCTTGATAGTTAAACAGCCATGCATCACCTCTTCTTTGAATAGGATCCGTATAGTTGAAGCAATCAACATGCTATGCCTCAATTACCTTTCTCAACGAGGGAATATACACTCTTCGTAGCGGACTCGCATATCCGACAAAGAAACCTTCAAGCGATTTGGCTCCGAATTTACCATCTTGATCTATTATAGTACATGGCGCACCAAATGGCTCTAAGAATTTCAAGTTTTGCTTCTGTCGGTTAATCATTTCAAAACAGGTCTTCTTTGTTAGTTTGACAGTTAGAACTCTGTTTAGTGTGTAGCAAGCCACTGCAACTGCTTCACTCTAGAAGCTGACTGGAAGCTTTGAGTCTGCAAGCATGGTTCTCGCAGTTTTGATTAAAGTTCTGTTCTTCCTTTCAGCTACACCGTTTTGTTACGGAGTGTAGGGGCGCACTAAACTCGTGCAAAATCCCTTTAGCGTTGCAAAATTCTTTCATCTTATTATTCTTAAACTCTATGCCATTGTAACTGCGAATGCGTCGTACAGGGAGATGATAAAGCTTTTCTAGCTTCTTGAAAAGAATCACCAAGTTTTCGAATGTTTCATCTTTTGTTTCTTGGAAGAAAACCATGAATAACGAGAATAGTCATCTGTAACGACCAAGCAGTATAAGTCTCCTGAAATACTTCGAACGTTGACCGGACCAAATAAATCCATGTGGAGACGTTCAAGCGGCAACTTGATTGAGTTCATAATTTTCTTTCGGATGTGATTTCTTAATCTGCTTTCCCTTTTTACATTCTAAGCAATGATCAGACATATTAAAGCTCCGAAGATTTACACCCTCTACCAGATCATTATGAACCAAGAAATTCATTTTACGCAAATGAATCTGCCCCATCTTACGATGCCAAAGAATAGAATCTTTCTCAGTAGCCTTCGTCACAAAACATTGCGCTGATTTTGATGATGTGGTAGCGACTCCCATATCTAAGACATATAAATCATTCTCGCGCGGAGCTCGCATCAGATCCACTCATCAGGTATTTTGAAACCAGGCTTTAAGATTATACACTCTTTGTCGTTGAAATGTACCGTGAATTGTTTGTCACAAATCTGCGATATGCTCAGATGATTATTCTCTAGTTCTGCAATATAGTTCACGCGATCAAATGAAACAACGCCGCTGGAGAGTTTTCCCTCGGCGACGATCCTTCCACCCTGATTACCAGCAAATCCAACATATCCGCCATTGATAGCTTTTATGTCGAACAACAGAGCTTTCATTCCCATCATATGCCTGGACGCTCCACTATCCAAAATCCACTTTGAAAGAACGAATCTTTGGAGCCCCTATACATATTAAAATCTAGTTAAAGAGTGTGACCCAAGCCTTTTTGGTCTTAGGTTTTGGATAGATGGTAATCATCTTCATAATCTCCATCTGAGCCTCCACTATCGTTTACATTTTCAAAACTTACTTTCTTTTTATCTTTTGAATTATTACCACTTGTAGATTTGACAGTTTCGGATTTGGCCTCAGACTTTGATTCTTTCTTGTTATCAGTCGTAACAAGCTCAGACTTGATAACATCAGATGCAATTGTCTTTTTCTTAGCAATCCAGGCTTGTGATTTAATGTTTGCCTTTTTTTATGTAAAACTTGTTTTCATTTGCCCTAGAAGTTTCACCTTTTTCAAAAGTTGAGTTTTCAAATTTCTTTTCAATTTTAGGTTTAACTTTAGGTTTTGATTCGTTTTGTTTCAAAATTGTTACAGGTTTTACAAACTCTGGTTGCTTTAATTTAACAACATCTGAACTTTCTTTTCTTCGAAGATAGGCCGGCTTAGACTTCAGACACTTCCGTGCAATATGACCAACTTCGTTGCACTGGAAGCAAATCCGATTATCATGTGAATGTCCACTAGTGGATTTTACACCACTTGTGGCTTTTCCTTATCTCGAAGTTCTTTTTGTTTCTTAAACTCGTCGTTTGATTGCTTCCCAATCAAACTCTCCTCATGAACCGTGTTTGTCCTGTCACACCCCAACCCGCAGCGGAATAAGAGTCGGGGCATAATTGGGTTATCACCAAAGCTCATGATATTTACTAATATGTTTCATATTTATTAAAGTCAAAATTACATTCTCAGTAATCCAAACATGTCCATACAAATAAAAAGAAAATAACCAACTAAACAATCCAAGCTCTAAACCAGTTTATTCTTCTAAGCCAATCCTATGTGTTTCTTGCTGCAGCTGGTTCACCTGTATCATGTGTAAAAATGGGGGTTTTGGGGTCAACATAAGTTGGCGAGTGAACCTTGTTAGTTAAACATTTATTATTGATTTCTTGTTATTTTTATCAAGGAAAAGTTGTGCAATAGTCATATGCGAGCAAATGTAAATAATCCAACAATAACAATAACATTCCACAAACAATAACATACTATAACATACAATAACATATGAACTTGCATGAATATATAACATGAATGAAACTGTATATGTTGGCAACGTCACGTTCACGCTCATAATGTAATGGGGAACGGACGGCCTATGATGAATGTCTATGCGATCAAGGCTCAATCAAACGGAGCCGATCGTACGTTGGCACGCCAGGTTCATGCTCATAATGTAATGGGGAACTGCTCAACGCTCATAATGTAATGGGGAGCGGCGGCCTATGAAATTGCATGTACTGAAAATAATAATTAAATCTAAACAATAACCACACAACAGTTGATACAAGCTGAATACACATTTGTTCATGATATGATGTATGCACAATGATTTAAATATAATAAATGGTAAGACACATGATACACCCCAAAAACGTGATTAAAACGAGGAATTTGTAGAGATTCACTCACATTGGGTGCGTTTGGTTGGAGATGATGAGATGCGCACGAGTTTGAAGGATTGAACAATGAGGATTAACTAACCTAAATAATAACGGAAGGTATAGTTAATGAGTGGATTTTATTAATAATTTTAATAGGATTTTTAGATATATTTTTGTGAGTTTAAGGCTATTTCCCATCTTTAAAAACATTATTTTTAAGTATTTTTAATTGATTTTTGAATTAAATTAAATAAATAAAAATATAAAAAAAATGTTGACTTTTGCGTTGACCGTTGACCATTGACTGTTTGACTGTTTGACCGGTTCTATTGTGTGAATGTATGCGCCGGGCAGGACTCGAACCCGAGACCTCCCGTACGCGTGCACGCAGCTCTACCAACTGAGCTACGTGTCTAACCCGAAGTAATTCTGTGTTTAATTATATTTATATACTAATTCGGTTTATTCAAAATTCTTTTATTTTCAAAAAGTGTTTTAAATCATCGAACCGGAGCGTGCAACAGGTCTCGAACCCGGGACCTGTGGGTTAGTGTTGCACACAGTCCACCGCTGGACTGTGTGTCTAACCTGGTTAATATACCGATTTTTATTATATTTAACATCTAATGTAAGTTAATCCGGTTCAGTTAGAAAAATAAAACATCTTTATTACAGAGAGGGAGTGTGTATCAAGGATCGAACTCGGGACGTATGCGTATTGTTTGCACACAGTCCACCGCTGGACTGTGTGTCTAACCCGTTTATAATACCGATTTTAATTAATCTTATAATCTTAACATACTTCATCTTCTTCGCTAAATTTACAGACAATGATTTACTCAACTGTTTCTTGCTTTAAAACGATTAACAAATGTACAAAAGACTAAAATGAAATGGCAGAGACGATTTTGGAAGTAAACATACCGGAGAACGATTTATCTCAGAATTCCGGCAAGTCGTGGGCTCTGTTTTTTTTTTGAACTTCGACTGAGTGAACAAATTAACAGTTTTGATTAGCTAAGTGTGGAATTGAAGTACTAAACAAGAGTTACCAGGAGGTTTAGAAGGCTATACCTTGTCACAGCGAGAATTGAGAATTTTCAGCAGTTTTCCGGCGAGAGTGAATTATCCGATATCGACGTCTGAAATTGGTTCTGATTGAAGGGTTTGAGTTAGCTACAGCTTAACAACTGATAGACGATGAAAGAATTGAGTGACTCACTGATTTGATAGAAAACACGGTTTTCCGGCGAAAGTCCGGCGAGTTCAAATAGCTGCTCCGACGAACTGAAAGTTGTGCGAAAATGAAATTGAAGGTTTGCAGAATGTGTTTGAGCCGCGAGAGGGGTCTATGATTGGAGTAATTCAGGAATTGAAAGTTTTCGGTTATTAAAACCGATCCACTCTTGAATTCAAGTCCATTCAAAGCTAAATTGATTGGAGGTGTCGGTGTAGCGGTTATAATCGGTAAACCGCGAACAATCAAACGTTTTTGGACGTTTGGTGACCGATTTCGGTTACAGTTGGCGTAACCAGATTGATTTATGATTGGCCATAAAATTTAATTGTTTCCTAGAATTTACAGTAAATATCAAGTGGCGGAGTGGTTATATGTGTGTGTGATAAGTCTTTGAGCTTAAACCCGGCTGACCCGGGTTCGAGTCCCGGCAGCCTATTTTTCTTTTTATTTATTTTATTTTTACTTTTTATCAATTATAACTTTTATATTCTAGTTTGTTTATTAATTATGCATCATTAAAAATTAAAATTGACATAAATACGCAACGAAACATTTATAACTTGATATTCGATTACAAACGAAGCGGGGTTGGACAACCCGTTTTTGACAAATGTTACAGTAATTTCGTCCCGAAATTTAAGTAGTAGTAGTAGGAAAAAGATGCGGGTATTTTTCGCGCATTGAGTCTTCACGTTCCCAAGTAAACTCAGGTCCCCGTTTCGACTCCCAGCTTACCCTAACAATTGGAATGCGACTTCGTCGTAGACGTTTTTCTTCGAAGTCTATGATCTCTACTGGTCTTTCAATAAAATGCATAGATTCATCAATCTGAATATCTCGAGGAATATGGAGGTTTTCATCAGCGAGGCACTTCTTCAAGTTTGATACGTGGAATGTGGGATGAATCCTGTTGAGTTCTTCTGGTAGATCAAGCTTGTATGCTACAGGTCCTACTCTTTCGAGTATCTTGAAAGGTCCTACGTAGCGTGGTGCTAGCTTGCCTTTTTGACCAAAACGAACTACCCCCTTCCACGGTGATACTTTTAAAAGTACTTGATCACCAATGTTGAACTCCAAAGGCTTCCGTCGTTTATCTGCATAACTCTTTTGACGACTTTGAGCGGCTAGAAGATTGTTTCGAATCTGATGGATCTTGTCTGTGGTTTCTTGAATCAATTCTGGACCGGTGATTTGAGCTTCCCCAGTTTCGTGCCAACATACTGGAGATCGGCACTTACGACCATATAAAGCTTCAAAAGGTGCCATGCCGATACTTGAATGATAGTTGTTGTTGTACGAAAATTTAACTAATGGTAGATGAGCGTCCCAATTTCCCTTGAAGTCTATGACACATGCTCGAAGCATATCTTCAAGAGTTTGAATGGTGCGTTCAGATTGTCCATCAGTTTGAGGATGATAAGCGGTACTGAGATCTAATCGCGTACCCAAAGCGGCTTGTACTGCTTGCCATGTTCGTGAAGTGAAACGACCATCACGATCTGAAATAATGCTTAACGGTACACCATGTCGGCTTACGATTTCGCTAATGTAAATACGAGCTAGCTTCTCGTTCTTGAAATCTTCGCGGATAGGAATAAAGTGAGCTGATTTTGTGAGACGATCAATGGTTACCCATATAGTGTCATACCCACCAGAAGTGCGAGGTAACTCGGTAATGAAGTCCATGGTTATGTTTTCCCACTTCCATACAGGTATTTCAGGTTGGACCAGAAGTCCTGAGGGTGTTTGGTGTTCAGCTTTCAATGGAGCATGTAAGGCACTTGGAAACAAAAACAGCAATATCCTTTTTCATTCCAGGCCACCAATAGGTGTATCGAAGGTCTTGATACATCTTATCGGCTCCTGGGTGTATAGAGTATCGTGTTTTGTGAGCCTCATTCATAAGAAATTCACGAAGGTTGTTGTGGTCAGGAATCCATATGTGATCTAGATAGTACAGAATACCGTCAGATTTAGTTTCAATTTTAAGTTCAGCTCCACAGGACAGCACCTTTCGTACGTCGTCTTCCGTTACTGAAACATGTTGGGCTTCTCGAATTTGATCTTTAATGTCAGTTATGATTTGCGAACATAAAAGATGAATGGAGTTCGTATAACCCTTTCGACTGAGTGCATCAGCCACCACATTTGCCTTGCTAGGGTGGTACTGAATTTCACAGTCGTAGTCATTTAGAAGTTCGACCCATCTTCGTTGCCTCATGTTTAACTCCTTTTGATTGAAGATATGTTCAAGACTCTTGTGGTCAGTGTATATTTCACACTTAGTACCGTAGAGATAATGTCTCCATATCTTAAGAGCGAACACAACGGCTCCAAGTTCTAGGTCATGGGTGGTGTAGTTCTTCTCATGAGTCTTGAGTTGTCTCGAAGCATAAGCTATAACCTTTCCTCTTTGCATTAGAACACAGCCTAGTCCTTGCCCTGACGCGTCGCAATAAACCACGAAGTCATCACAACCTTCAGGAAGAGTGAGGATTGGTGCATCACAAAGTTTTTTTTTAAGGGTTTGGAAGGCTTCTTCTTGTTTGGGTCCCCATATGAAAGGTTTTCCCTTATGAGTTAAAGCCGTGAGTGGTACAGCAATGCGAGAGAAGTTTGAAATAAAACGGCGATAATAACCAGCCAGACCAAGGAATGATCTTACTTCAGTTGGTGTACGTGACGCTTGACATTCTTATACCGCTTTGATTTTTGAGGAGTCGACATGTATTCCCTTGTCATTGACTACATGTCCAAGGAATTGTACCTCTTTTAACCAGAATTCGCATTTGGAGAATTTGGCGTAAAGCTTTTCATTCTCTAAGAGTGTAAGGATGAGTCGAAGATGCCGTTCATGATCAGACTTAGACTTTGAATAAATGAGAATGTCGTCGATGAAGACTATAACAAAACGATCGAGATAGGGTTTGCAGACTCTGTTCATCAGATCCATGAAGACAGCTGGAGCGTTGGTTAAACCAAATGGCATGACCATGAATTCATAATGACCATAACGAGTTCGGAAGGCGGTCTTTGGGACATCTTCTTCATGTACTCTAAGTTGATGATAACCAGAACGAAGGTCGATTTTTGAAAAACAGCTGGCGCCTTGAAGTTGGTCAAGAAGATCATCAATGCGAGGTAATGGGTAGCGATTCTTGATCGTTAACTTGTTGAGTTCTCTGTAGTCGATGCACATGCGAAACGTTCCATCTTTCTTCTTCACAAAAAGGACAAGTGCACCCCAAGGCGAGGAGCTAGGACGTATGAATCCTTTGTCAGTCAACTCTTGCAACTGACTGGCTAGCTCTTGCATTTCGGATGGGGCTAACCTATAAGGAGACTTTGCAACTGGTGTAGCACCAGGTATAAGATCAACGCGGAATTCGACTTCTCTCAAGGGAGGAAGTCCTGAAATGTCGTTAGGAAAAACTTGCGGAAAATCTTTTACTACTGGAATGTCTTCATGTTTCTTCTCCATAGTTCCCTTTTTGACAACATGGGTTAAAAATGCGACGTAATTCTTGCGAAGATATTTTCGAACTTGAAGACAGGACATTAATCTGAGCCTTTTCGACGAGGTTTCTCCAAAGATTCGTAGAGTCTGGCCGTTTGAAAGAGGAATGCGTATAAACTTTTCGCGGCATACAACTTCAGCCTGATGTTGGCTGAGCCAGTCCATATCAATTATAATGTCAAAGCTTCCCAACTTCATGGGAATGAGGTCAACTAGAAAATTATGATCGTTTAAAGTGAGAGTACAATTGCGTATAATGGAGTTTAATGAGACCGGTTTCCCGTCAGCAACTTCCACTGTTATGGATTCCATGAGCTTATCACGATTTTGGTTTAGGATGGGTTCAAACTCTAAGGACACAAAACTTTTATCCGCGCCAGTATCAAACAACATGGATGCATAACTACCATTGATAAGGAACGTACCGTTAACCACATTGCTGTCAGCTCTAGCCTGATTAGCGTTGATGTTGAAAGCTCTTCCTCTTGCAGGTGGAGGAGCTTGGTTAGCTTGATTCACCGGATTGGCTTGGGCTTGAGCATGAATAATGTTCACCAACCATGGACAAGTGTTTCTAAAGTGGCTTGGGTCTCCACAATTGTAGCAAGCCCGCATAGGTTGTACCATGGGATAGTTGGGTTGATAGTATGATTGGGCTAAATGTTGGGTAGGTGGTAGTAGTAGGGGTTGTTGTGCTTGACCCATTATTTGTTGGTGGGTTTGGGTTGAAGGCTGGTGGCGGTTCGTTCGCTGAGGTATGCGACAGGTTTGAACAGTATGACCTGCGCGACCGCAGCCGGTGCAATGTTGGCAGGGATGATCAGGAAAATGGTGGTATTGGCAACGGTTGCATTTTGGTAATGGGCCAGAGTATGGCCTTTTGTATGGTGCAGGTGAAGGGCAACTTGGGTAATGGGTGCAGCAGGGATAGGGAAATTGGTTTGTGTGACAGCGAAGTTTCTGGTGTTACGTTTCCTCTTGTTAGCAAACTTAGAGGAGGAGGTGGAATGGTTTGAAGTTTGGCCCTCAACGGGGCTTTCTTTTTCTCCTCTTTAAACTTACCGTTGCGAATTCGATTCTCGGTCAGTTCAGTAGCTAGTTCCATAGCAGCTTCAAGTGTTACTGGTGAAGTGCTGAGAACTGAATCTTGAATTTTCGAGGGAAGACCTTGAATATAATGCTCGATTAAGCGGTAAACCGGGGTGAACAAGTTAGGGATCCTTTGGTTCAACTCTAAGAACCTCTTGTTGTAGGAAGTATGATCTCCCTCCTTTTGCTTCAAAGAATGAAATTCGTCCTCTAACTTTTTAATCTCACTTCTAGGATAGAATCGCCTCGTCATGATTTCCCTTAACTCCTCCCACGTTAAGGCCATAGCATCTTCGATTCCCTCTTACCCTTTCCAGTATTCCACCAGGTAAGAGCTACCCGGTTGCGTATCGTACCTTGCGATCCTCGGGACAATCACAGTTGAGGAAGGTGTTTTCCATTTCCTCAAACCAGTGGAGGAGAGCAGTGACACCTTCGGTCCCTTCAAATTTAGGAGGATCGCAAGACTTGAAATGTTTATATGAGCACTTGTTGGTAGGAGGGTTGCCGATGTTCTGGTCATCTTGCTGGGGAGAATTAGTGGGATTTATGGCGAGAGCTTGTTGTACTTGAACCACAATGTCAGGAAGCACCGTGGCCATTTGTTTCGTGATTTGTGTGGCCAAGCGTTCGTGAGACCTTCCTGATCTTTTACCCCCTCGTTGTTGTCTAGCCGACATCTACAGGAACATACATAAGAAGATTGTGAGTTTATGGAGTCTTTTTAGGTGTCATGTGTCTTAAAGAAAATGAAAATAACATAAATATCAATAATCCAACTACATCCATAGGATGTCTTGGGTTTGCTCATGTTGGGCCTCAAATGTCCCCCATACCTTCACCTGTATAGTCATGTGGGCCCCCATGACTATTGGCTTGGTAGGATTAACATTAGTATTGGCGATTTAACACTCGCATGACCCGAATGAAAACCACAAAATATGTTTACGAGATGTATGGTCGGAATGTGTCCAGGTGTAGACACAATGACAACTCAAAGTGGGGTTAGCTCACACGACGTTTGGTATAGCATGCTTTGGCCTAATAGGTACTTCGTACTCTCATCGTTAGTCCCCAGGTAGGCAAACTGGTCCTTTATTTTGGATTTATACGAATGCCAAGCCTAGACAGGACGTTCCGACTACCGGTACTTGTACCCTTCCAGTTACTACATGCCCGTCATGAGAACTCACTTTGATGAGATTTGAAAATACAAAAATCATTGTAAAAACAATCACGAAAATGATGTGATGTGTGCTTTCATGGATATGATATGTTATGAGAATATGATTCATGATAGGCATTATATGATAATATATACTTATTAACATGCTTGCATAACATTGAATGTAACATTTAACATAAAACATATAAACATCATGAAATTTGGCATGTAACACACAAAAATCTTAAAAATTTCTAATCAACTATAGTATAGGCTCTAAGGGTCTAATAACCTATCCTATATCCCTATAGTCATGGCTCTGATGCCAATCTGTCACACCCCAACCCGCAGCGGAATAAGAGTCGGGGCATAATTGGGTTATCACCAAAGCTCATGATATTTACTAATATGTTACATATTTATTAAAGTCAAAATTACATTCTCAGTAATCCAAACATGTCCATACAAATACAAAGAAAATAACCAACTAAACAATCCAAGCTCTAAACCAGTTTATTCCTCTAAGCCAATCCTATGTGTTTCTTGCTGCAGCTGGTTCACCTGTATCATGTGTAAAAATGGGGTTTTGGGTCAACATAAGTTGGCGAGTGAACCTTGTTAGTTAAACATTTATTATTGATTTCTTGTTATTTTTATCAAGGAAAAGTTGTGCAATAGTCACATGCGAGCAAATGTAAATAATCCAACAATAACAATAACATTCTACAAACAATAACATACTATAACATACAATAACATATGAACTTGCATGAATATATAACATGAATGAAACTGTATATGTTGGCAACGTCACGTTCACGCTCATAATGTAATGGGGAACGGACGGCCTATGATGAATGTCTGTGCGATCAAGGCTCAATCAAACGGAGCCGATCGTATGTTGGCACGCCAGGTTCACGCTCATAATGTAATGGGAACTGCTCAACGCTCATAATGTAATGGGGAGCGGCGGCCTATGAAATTGCATGTACTGAAAATAATAATTAAATCTAAACAATAACCACACAACAGTTGATACAAGCTGAATACACATTTGTTCATGATATGATGTATGCACAATGATTTAAATATAATAAATGGTAAGACACATGATACACCCCAAAAACGTGATTAAAACGAGGAATTTGTAGAGATTCACTCACATTGGGTGCGTTTGGTTGGAGATGATGAGATGCGCACGAGTTTGAAGGATTGAACAATGAGGATTAACTAACCTAAATAATAATGGAAGGTATAGTTAATGAGTGGATTTTATTAATAATTTTAATAGGATTTTTAGATATATTTTTGTGAGTTTAAGGCTATTTCCCATCTTTAAAAACATTATTTTTAAGTATTTTTAATTGATTTTTGAATTAAATTAAATAAATAAAAATATAAAAAAAATGTTGACTTTTGCGTTGACCGTTGACCATTGACTGTTTGACTGTTTGACCGGTTCTATTGTGTGAATGTATGCGCCGGGCAGGACTCGAACCCGAGACCTCCCCGCGTGCACGCAGCTCTACCAACTGAGCTACGTGTCTAACCCGAAATAATTTTGTTTTTAATTATATTTATATACTAATTAGGTTTATTCAAAATTCTTTTATTTTCAAAAAGTATTTTAAATCATCGAACCGGAGCGTGCAACAGGTCTCGAACCCGGGACCTGTGGGTTAGTGTTGCACACAGTCCACCGCTGGACTGTGTGTCTAACCTGGTTAATATACCGATTTTTATTATACTTAACATCTAACGTAAGTTAATCCGGTTCAGTTAGAAAAATAGAACTCTTTATTACAGAGAGGGTGTCTGTATCAAGGATCGAACTCGGGACGTATGCGTATTGTTTGCACACAGTCCACCGCTGGAGTGTGTGTCTAACCCGTTTATAATACCGATTTTAATTAATCTTATAATCTTAACATACTTCATCTTCTTCGCTAAATTTACAGACAATGATTTACTCAACTGTTTCTTGCTTTAAAACGATTAACAAATGTACAAAAGACTAAAATGAAATGGCAGAGACGATTTTGGAAGTAAACATACCGGAGAACGATTTATCTCAGAATTCCGGCAAGTCGTGGGCTCTGTTTTTTTTTGAACTTCGACTGAGTGAACAAATTAACAGTTTTGATTAGCTAAGTGTGGAATTGAAGTACTAAACAAGAGTTACCAGGAGGTTTAGAAGGCTATACCGTGTCACAGCGAGAATTGAGAATTTTCAGCAGTTTTCCGGCGAGAGTGAATTATCCGATATCGACGTCTGAAATTGGTTCCGATTGAAGGGTTTGAGTTAGCTACAGCTTAACAACTGATAGACGATGAAAGAATTGAGTGACTCACTGATTTGATAGAAAACACGGTTTTCCGGCGAAAGTCCGGCGAGTTCAAATAGCTGCTCCGACGAACTGAAAGTTGTGCGAAAATGAAATTGAAGGTTTGCAGAATGTGTTTGAGCCGCGAGAGGGGTCTATGATTGGAGTAATTCAGGAATTGAAAGTTTTCGGTTATTAAAACCGATCCACTCTTGAATTCAAGTCCATTCAAAGCTAAATTGATTGCAGGTGTCGGTGTAGCGGTTATAATCGGTAAACCGCGAACAATCAAACGTTTCGGACGTTTGGTGACCGATTTCGGTTACAGTTGGCGTAACCAGATGGATTTATGATTGGCCAAAAAATTTAATTGTTTCCTAGAATTTACAGAAAACATCAAGTGGCGGAGTGGTTATATGTGTGTGTGATAAGTCTTTGAGCTTAAACCCGGCTGACCCGGGTTCGAGTCCCGGAAGCCTATTTTTCTTTTTATTTACTTTATCTTTACTTTTTATCAATTATAACTTTTATATTCTAGTTTGTTTATTAATTATGCATCATTAAAAATTAAAATTGACATAAATACGCAACGAAACATTTATAACTTAATATTCGATTACAAACGAAGCGGGTTTGGACAACCCATTTTTGACAAATGTTACATGTCCCATAAACGAATTTCATGTTTTTATCTTTGTACTCATGAAATGGTGACATTTAACCGGTTCTTCAACCTCATCTAGACACAACCCAGCTCTCTGGTTTTCCTGATGATCACCACCTTTTCTCTGATAGTTATTGTAATTTCTTTTGGGTTTAGAATAGAATTTCTTTTAATTTTTCTCCAGATCCTCTGATGTAACTTCAACCAGTTTGAACAATTTATCCAATTGATCTTCTTTGACATTCTGAATCGAAAAACTGTCATCAAAGTATAATCTATCAGATTCCTTAACCTTGTACATGATAACGTTAGGATCATCA
The DNA here is from genome assembly GCA_947069175.1 of Scalesia atractyloides. Taxonomy (NCBI): domain Eukaryota; kingdom Viridiplantae; phylum Streptophyta; class Magnoliopsida; order Asterales; family Asteraceae; genus Scalesia; species Scalesia atractyloides. Next base: position 13,418,522 of record CAMTDV010000019.1, read on the forward strand.
CATAGATCATCTTCTGATGATGTATCGTCATCTTTTGAATTTGTGTCAGAACTGTTCAAACTCGAGGTGGCACTCTCAAAGCTGCCATCATCAGAATCATTCAGAACATTTTCAACCACCTTTTTCACTACCGCATTGTCATCATCTGATTTGGTAAAGACTACATCAATGTTCTCCGGCAACTCATTGTTCTTATCAGATAACAACTCAATGTTGAGTGCCTTATCCATCCCATCAACATTTTTGCGACAATACTTTTTGCATATGGGTAGAGGAACATTGTTGTATTCTTTACCAATTTTCTTTTCAGACCTTTTATCATTTTCTTCCGACATAGTCGTGGGAAAAATATGATCAATGACATATGCGTTAGTTGTGTAAATTCTTAAAAGTTGTTGAACACGTTTTGTTTCAATTTTCACATCCTGGAGTTGTTGTTTAGTTTCAGCAATGGTGTTGATATAAATGTTTATTGCTTTTTGTTTATCCATTACTGTACCTTTCAACATCCTTATAATATTGTGTTGTTCAATATTATTTCTATCGAGCCTGCCATAATCATCTTTCATTTTGTCATATGCTTCCTTCATTGTACGATAATCGTATTTGAAATGTTCATTATATACATTGAGTTCAGCGATGATCTGTGATTTCGGCGCATTTTGCACATGGCTCGGTACGTTTTGTACAAGGTTTTACAACCTCTACAACTTGCACTTTGACAACTTCCTTTACCTCTGGACCTACCTTGGTAAGATTTGCCATCATAGCTTTATTGGCAATGTCCTTGAGGTTTTCAGCATTCACTTCTTGAGCAACATCAATGATAACTTCTTCATCAATTGATTTCTCCTCAACCACTTGCTCTTGAGAATTTCCATCAAAGTTACCTGCAAAACTAGAAGTTGAATTAGGCGTTAAAATACCCCGTGCCTTCATGTGAAGATACATCTCTTCTTCTTCCTGTTGTTGCATATATTGTTCCAGTAAAGCATTCTCCATGGCTACTGCTTCTTCGGCAGAAGTATCTTCAACAATCTCAGCCATCAAAGCAACTCTTGTCTTCTTTCCAATGTAAGAATTCCAATCGAAACCATCATCTTCATCGGTAGCAACCATTGCCTTCTCGGTATTGTTGGATGATTTCTCTTAAATCTCAACTTGAGTCTTTTTCGGAAATGGATTATACTGAAGCGACTTCTTGTAATATTCGTTTCCACCTCCAAATGGACTATGATTGCCCGTTGCTTCAGGATTTTTGCATTCTCTCTTAAAATTCCCTTTCTGTCGGCATCGGAAACAAGTGATTTTTGATTTGTCGAACTCTAACTTGTTGCTTGAATTTCTGATATCTCGGCCTGTGAGTGCAACAAACTTTGTCACTCTTAAATGATAGAAGCTAATGACCACTTAATGTCCATCAGTTCAAGCTCTTCTTCGTCCACCTGATCGTAGTCTTCAGCGGTCATTTCGGGATTGCCGATCTTTCTAGCTACAAGACTTTCATACGATTCTAGAACAGTGACGAGAAGTGTCATGTGTTGTTTTGCAACTTGCTCAGAAACAACATTCTTTATATTAACAGCAATGTTGCACTTGCACACATTTGAATCAGAATTTGTTTGCTGATTCTGATTTGTTTGACTCTGATAAGAAGCATTTGACCATGTGCTTGAGAGCGAAGAGCTTTGTGGACTTTGGTCATATTGTGGTTGATTCTGTGGCGAAGAAGTTATGTTTGCATTAAATGTTGTTTGAATCTTTAGGCTTGAAATGTTGTCTTGCATTCCGTTCTTGAAATGTTGTCTTGCATTTCAAGACCTTCAAGTTTGTCGATGAATGTTGATAGCTTAAAGAATTCCCGTTTCGGACTTTCTTTCACAACCATGAGGTATGTAGTCCATTTTCCGTCAGGTAACGCATCTGCAAGCTTATCGATGTACTCTGGTTCTGTCTTCTCGAGACCGTGTCTTCTCATTTGGACTTTCAAATGACAGAAACGCTCAATCATCTCTTTCATTGTCTCGCCCTTCAACATGTTAAAAATGTCAAACTCTTTCATGATGAGAGCTTTCTTACTCTTGATCATCTCTACGCTTCCTTGGCATTTCGTTTACAGTGATAGCCAGAGTTCTCTTGCAGTCGTATATTCGGGCAATAAGACCAGAATATCCTCTTTAACATATTGTTGAATGAGGCTAATCAACTTTTTCTCAGCAATGTACTCATCCTTTTGAATTGTGGAGTACTTGTATTTCTCCAGAACTTGTTGATTTTCGTCCAACGGAACAGTATAACCTCTCTCGATAGCTACCCAGCTTTAGAAATGCATGGCCTGAACCCACTAGCTGAACTTTTCCTTCCATCCTTCATATTCGTCCATGGTCATTAACTTCAGTGGTTTAATGGACGTGCCCATCTCATTGTCTAAATGGACTTGTTGAATCACATTAGCATTGGATGTTCCCACTGCTGTCATAAACGCTCTCTGAAGATCATCCATCACGAATATTGAGACACGTACACTGAAAACACGTTAAAACTTTGAAAATGATTAGTTTTACTACAAGTTTGGTCGAACTTGCAGTAGAAAAATGAAGAATTCCAAATTTAATCACAAGTTCGGTCGAACTTGTGACTTGTATTGAAAATTTCCCTGAGTTTTATCTTCGAGCGAACCTGCGATTTGAAGTTTTAAGATCCTTGCAAGTACGGGCGAACTTAGCTAAAATCTTCTTGATTTTTATCAAGTTCGGTCGAACTTGATAAAATATCAATGAATTCTTAGTAAGTTCGAGCGAACTTAGCAAAATTACTCTCAAAACCCTTCAAGTTCGAGCGAACTTGATAGAAACTCACTCAAAAAGTGACTTTCTAAGGTAAGTTCGGCCGAATTTGGGTTACAAGTTCGATCCAAGAAGGTTTTGAAAACATGGTTTTAGCAACAACTTGACACCAATTCGATTGATTATAGTCTCCAAACTCTCAGGGGTTTATCTATGACATATTTAACATGTCATATTCAAACTTGGACAAAATTTGACCGTGAATTCTTCATTTTAGTGTAAAAGTTAAGAAAAATAGAAGAACGGAGTAGAATTAGAAGTGTTCTTGTCTTGATATCAATCAAATCAGGCTATTCTAGCTCTGATACCACTTGTAGGACCGATCCTGATAGCAAAGGAACCTAGATTTGATATATAATGTCCATAATAGCGGAAATATTACGACATGATTACCAAAAAACAAGAATTAGTCAATTAATCGTCAATTTTATTGATATAACATCAAGTCTCCAATTTGACAGAGCTCCGCCTCAAAGTTTGCAAAGTTACAAATGAACAAGACATGCTAGCAATTTATAGGGTGAGAAGTTCGCTGGAGAGAGTTGAAGTTCGGGCGAACTTGACTAAGTCAAGTTCGGCCGAACTTAACTTCATATGATAATCTCAAGAGAACTTGACCCTGAACATCATAAATACTTCAATATTCTAGCATGTTCACATCTAATCTATACAGACTCGATATAAGACTAAGACATAGACATTCTGCACCAACAAGTTATTACTTTGTTTATTTCTAACCATTTTGTTCGCAGGATCCTCATTGATGGAGGAAGCTCAATGAACATTATTCAGTTGGATGTCCTCAAGAAAATGAACATTCCTGAATCCAAAATCATCCCAAGATCATCGGTGCTTGTGGGATTTAGCGGAGAAACCAAGAATACATTGGGGGAAATCAAACTCCCAATTTACATAGAGGAAGTGAATTATATCAAAATTATGTGTAATAGATTGCTTATCTTGTTGCAATGTTATCCTTGGCAGGCCATGGATACATGACATGAAGGCAGTCCCCTCGACATATCATCAATGTGTCAAGCTCCCAACACCTTGGGGAGTAGTCAAGATAGAGAGTGATCAGTAGGAGGCAAAGAACTATTAAATTTCTTCAATGAAACCAGCTTCCAAATCCAGGGAAGCATAGCGATTAAAGTATCCTCTGAGAGATGTCACGGAGGCTAGAGAAAAGATGTCAAGGATATTCTGTTAGATCTTGAGGATCCTGAATCCAAGGTGTATATAGGATCCGGGATCCAAGATAGTAAAGAGTAGGATCTAGTATCCTTCATGAAGCGAAGAAAATCTACCTTTGCCAAGAAACATGAAGACATGGCAGGTATCTCAAAAGATGTTATTACTCATAAGCTTGGTATTGACAGGTCTTTCAGGCCAATTCACCAAAAGAGGAGAAAAATTGCACCTGAAAGAATTGCCATCATCCAAGAAGAGGTAGACAAATTACTGACATCAGGTATGATTAGAGAGGACAAGTATCCAAGATGGTTAGCCAATGTGGTTGTTGTTTAAAAGAAAAATGGAAAGTAGAGGGTGTGTGTCGATTTTACTAATTTAAACAAGGCATGTCCCAAGGATCCTTTCCCGTTACCCCACATTGACTCCATGGTGGATGCTATTTTTGGCCAAAAATTACCAAAGCAATTAAGTGATCAACCTTAGTATGTGAGGTAGCGTGCTATTGTGGTTTGCAAAAATGTATCTAGTTGGTTGATTATGAAGACAGTTTCATATTATAGTTTCAGGATAATAAACTATATCAAAATGATAAATGAATGCGATAAAAGTAGAAATTGACACAGGATGTACGAGGAAAGCCCTTGATCAACCTAGATCGCCGACATAAAACCTCGGGAGCTGACAATCGTCAGCTGCCTTGTTCTTCTTATTGATTAAACAGCAGGATACAACTTCGGGATACTGCTTGGATCTGCTATAAGTGTTATAATGATCGAATAATGTAAGTGTTGTGAGTGTTTGTGATTGTTGTTGTAATTAGAAAGTGAAAGTGTACGAGATTGTGTGTGTTCTGCTGATCCAGACCCCCTATAAATAGTAATCGAAAATAACCAACTATCCTATATTCTAGGGATGCCTTAAATATTCCCTAGTGATCGTTGTAGACTCTTTCTCCAGCTCCAACGTTCATATCCTAACCGTCTTGAGCGAGTCTTCGGGGAGACCAAGTCTTCATATTCGTTGGTACCTTGCAACCAAAGATTAACGTTAATAGCGAGTAGGATACCCCCGCAGGATGTTTACCAATATCCTGGTTCAGTATCTCGGTCGCTGCATCATATATTAATATCAGCATATGTCATCAGGATATGGGTCAGAAATTCCACCCACAACAATTGTCCCCAAAAATATAACTGTTGGGATCCTTTGATCCAAACGGATATATTTTCTTTGTGTTACTCGATGCTCTAAATGGGATATAGACGTTGATGTGACTTGGTGCAACTTCCAATGCTGTTTTTACTCATCATTGTCTATTCCCTCCTATATCTTCTCCTTGCTTCTTGATTATTATCACATCACTTTAGAACTTTCAGGTATCATTTTCTCTTTTTACTTCTTCATTTTACCATGGCCAACCGAACACGCTCACACAACGATGATTCTGTTCCAACATTTGTTGAGCAAAACCTCCTCAAGGAGCCAATGAAAGAAGTCTGTTCTTTCGATAATGATGATATCGCCGCTCTTAGAGCCTCCGGCGCCTTTCCCGCCGGAGTGATCATTCGGCCGTTTGACCGGAATCTCCAGTCAGACGTGTCTTCTACAGAGTGGATCTGTTTCTTATTTTATCCATTTTTCATTGGACTTCGATACCCTTTCTCAGACTTCATCAGACGCTTTTTTCACCTTATCAGTCTTAGTTTCGCCCAAACCATGCCCATGGTTTAGAGGGTACTAGGGTGCTGGACCGGATCAAGACTCATCACATACCTGAGCTATGTGTTGAGGATATAGTCATCGCCTATCGTTTACGATCCCGTGGTTCTAGACGATTCATATTTTTCTCAACCTCCAAACACCCCCTCATTCTCAAGGCAACCAAAAATGAGGACGAGTGGAAGCGAAAGTTCTTCTTTGTCAAAAGGGAGGCAAAATTGAAAGATCTCGGTGGTAATCCTGTGGAGTATCCTGCTAAGCCAGTGGTTGCAGAGCCTTCCAAAGCGGTGGAGGTAGCAACAAAGGCTGGTGGCGAAGCCGGTGAGGATCCTAGGGCTAATACTGGAGTGGACGCTAGTGGTGATGCTGGTCGGGATGCTGATGCTGAGGAGGTGAAGAAGGTTGGTGAAGATGCTGTTGTATGAGAGCATCGAAGTGGGAAATGATGGATATTATTGCTTAGGCCGGAGCCCACTTTTTTAATTTGAATGTTCTGTAACCCCTTAAACAATTTTACTCTTCCTGTACTTGAACAATTTATATTTCCTGCACTTTAGATACAATATGATGGCCAAAGGTGGAGGGATCTTGGGTTCCAAGACGAAGCCCTTTGTCATCAATGTTTATATGGCTTAGAACTTATCATACTCTTGGTGGATGGGTCTTAGTTGAAGAAGAAGCCAAGAGTATGACATTTTGATATGTTAATAATAAACTAATCCTTTTGGCTTTAACTGTTGTTGCCATGTTTTCATTTTGGAAAAATATGTTTTAAACGTTCTGATCAAATATCCTGACCAGGATACTGATATAATGCTTAGTATCTTTGTTATCTTTAATCGAAATGTTAGATAAAACTTGATTAAAAACTTAGATCATTCAGATAAGGCTTCCAAACTTTGAGAAATGAAAAACCATACCAGAAACACTTAGGCAATAATTTTCAACCTTTGAATCCTTTGCAATGTCCCCAGCATGGATGTCCCTTGTCAGTGCAGGATGTCGCATCAGTGCGTGGCATACTTGAACATTTTTCCACTTAGTGACGAAACTTTACAACTTTTTGTTCATAAAGAACGTGTGTGAACACAATCACAATTTGGAACTTTTCAAAGACTTTAATTTTGCTTGGGATAAACCCTTAGTATCTTGGGGATAACCCTTACTATCTTGGGGATAAACCCTTAGTATCATGCGCTACAGGCGGGAGTGTATAAACTCCAAGACTTAGAAAGGCGAATAAACCTTAGAGAGTATGAAAATACCCTTTCGTGAGAGAGGGTGATCAATCCTCATATACCGTAAGGATCCGGGATATAGCCAACAATAACGAAATTGTCAGCCACTTTTACATGAACTGGTCCCGACATCTTAAACTATACCCGGATACTTGCGCTCCAGGCGGGGTGTTTAAACCCAATTCGGAAGAAAGGTGAATACCTATAAACCTGTGAAGGGATCTGAATCCCTTAAACGTGAGAGATGGGGCCAATACTCTAGTCTTTCTGTGACATCCCGGGTTTTTCGGATAACTTAAACGTAATACTTGTCAAACTAATTACGTGCTATGTGTACGAACGTGTACGAATTAAATGAATACGTGATGTGTGTTGTGTGATTGTTTTAGTAATTGAATAATTAGAGTAGATATGTGCACGAACTGAACCGAACCGCGACCCATTCCAACTTTGACTCCTTGTGACTCTAGGAATTTACCAAGTTTAGAACTCAAACCATTCTCGGCCTTGTGCAACCCAAACCGCAAACCCAAACCCGTAGCAAACCTAAAACTATTCGGCCGATCAAACCCAAACCAAACCACTCTAATCCTTGGCCGCGATATCAAGCCCAAGACCGCAAATCTACTTTGTTCAAAACCAAACCAAAACAGCCCAAACATGTTTCGGCCATAAGATCAAACCAAAACCTTAAATTAAAACTATTGGCCGCAAGATCAAACTCAAAACCAAACCAACCCAAGTCCCTCGGCCACAAGCTTTAACCAAAATCCGCAACCCTCATCTCTTTGTGCTATATATATACACATACCCATGCATGTTTCATACACAAAAACACAAACCCTAGAAGGAAAACTGCCGTCGGCAGCTTGTTCACAGCCCTTGCGATCGCAAAACAGCCTTCATCTGATCAGCCCTTGTTCAGTCCATTCAACCGCAAACAGCCCTTTAGTTGTTCCCTCGATCGCCAGTTCAGTCTTGATACACTCCATCTCGATCACAAACAGCTTAGTCTCATTCCTCGGTCGCGAGATCAGCCTTTCTTTCCTCTCGGTCGCAGCAGCAGCAGTCATCGCCATCATCATCTTCTCGGTCGTGATCTGGATTGGAACAGCCGGATCAATCTTGTCCAAACCTCGGCTTGTTTACCTAGTTAACCAAGGTTAGGGTTATCTCTGATTACAAGATCATGTGCGGTATATATATGTTGAATGAAGTGATTAGTTTGTTCGGATTATATGTGCTTGTAAGTAATCGGCTGAATTGATTGTGTGTATATGCATGATTGTTTTCGGAATTAATAGCTTGCGACTGCGATTTGTTATAAAGAGTAAAGTTATTGAGTAGGGTTTGCATGGAATTGTTAGAGGTATTGATCTAGGATTAGAAAACCGGTTCATGATCGCCTAGGTTAATAATAGGAACGGTTTATACGAACCTATGATAATGATATGCTGAAACAGTTGCTGAGTAATAGTTACAGCCGACTTCATCTGGCTGTAACTCGGTCGATAGTTGTCGAAAAACGGATTTTCTGATGTCTAGAACGTAGAGATTTGAAAAAGGAATCTAATGGAACTAGATTCATAATTTTCTGAAATCGTTTGATATTTTTAAAGGGCCAAACAAGTTCAGTAGTTAAAGCTGTGAAAATTCTGGAATTTTGTTGATTGTTTATCAAGTTGGATTTTAAAATCAGTAGGGAGTTGAGTCATGATTTTTGTACAGCAACTAGGTATGGAAATTTCCGGGCAACTCCAACTGGAATTTTGTTAATTGGTCGATCGATGATTTTTAAATAAATTCTTCCGTGGGCTGCAGTCAGAAAGCGGTAAATCTGACTGCAGCCTAGTATATTAATATTTAAGGTTAATTGATAAAGAATTAGGACTTGGAAAATTTATATAAATTTCTATGGTATAAATGTCACCTACTGTAAAAATATTGGAATTTTTGGGATGTTGGAACTATTTTATAAAAATCCTAGAAAACAGCTGAATTATGAGTGTTAAGCTGAAATTTGAAAACTTGTGATTGTGTGCACCAAATTGTGGCATGAATTGACTATGGTTATGATAAATTGTTTGATTACTATGATCACATGAGAATACTTGCATGCATGTTTGAGTGTTAGATATGTTGTTTGTGTGTATCACTTTGTGAGTAAATTGCGTGTGGAATTTGTATTGGTGTGTTCACATACTGACGTGGAATTAATTGGTTTGTTAGGACGCAACTAGCGGTCCCATCTCTTATAACATCTTTGCTACACTAACCGAGCAAATAAAGGTGAGTTCACGGCCCCTAACTTTATTCGGTTTTTAAACAACAGGGGGAGAAACATGTATACACTCTCAAACTCAATCTCTTTACGTTATACGAATTTAACGTCACATAACTATACGGTAACTAAGTTAATGTTAATGTAATGTTATGGTCACTAAGCAGCTTTATCACTTAAGTCCTCGACAATCACCTCGGATCGTTAGTATTTGGGTTAAATAGCGGGGGAATTATAAGTAGTACTACTGGGTCTGACGAGCCCCATCCGAGCTAGTCGCGCTAGCCGACCTGGTATGGTCAACGGGTGAATAATTGGCCTAACATCGCCATGGTCATGTGATAGGCCTGGCAAAACGGAGGCACAACAGTCAGCTTCAATCGCATCACATGAGAATACTTGCATGCATGTTTGAGTGTTAGATATGTTGTTTGTGTGTATCACTTTGTGAGTAAATTGCGTGTGGAATTTGTATTGGTGTGTTCACACACTGACGTGGAATTAATTGGTTTGTTAGGACGCAACTAGCGGTCCCATCTCTTATAACATCTTTGCTACACTAACCGAGCAAATAAAGGTGAGTTCACGGCCCCTAACTTTATTCGGTTTTTAAACAACAGGGGGAGAAACATGTATACACTCTCAAACTCAATCTCTTTACGTTATACGAATTTAACGTCACAAAACTATACGGTAACTAAGTTAATGTTAATGTAATGTTATGGTCACTAAGCAGCTTTATCACTTAAGTCCTCGACAATCTCCTCGGATCGTTAGTATTTGGGTTAAATAGCGGGGGAATTATAAGTAGTACTACTGGGTCTGACGAGCCCCATCCGAGCTAGTCGCGCTAGCCGACCTGGTATGGTCAACGGGTGAATAATTGGCCTAACATCGCCATGGTCATGTGATAGGCCTGCAAAACGGAGGCACAACAGTCAGCTTCGATCGCGAACACTTAGTGACATGACTTTAGGCTAGCTACCTATATATGTTAACATTGAACTTAATTACGAATCAACTTAATATTCCGGGTTTGGAATATTGGAAACAACAACTTAATATTCCGGGTTTGGAATATTGGAAACAACAACTTAATATTCCTGGTATGGAATATTGGAAACAACAACATAATATTCCTGGTATGGAATATTGGAAACAACAACATAATATTCCTGGTATGGAATATTGGAAACAACAACTTAATATTCCGGGTATGGAATATTGGAAGCAACAACTTATTATTCCGGGTTGGAAAAATGGAACCAATACATTATCCCGGGTTAGGGATAACGGGAGAAAACAAACTATAACCGACAAACGAATTTATGAAAACCTGTGAACTCACTCATCTTTAATGTTGACACTTGTTTCTTTACATGTTTCTCAGGACGCTAGGAGCTCTAGGTGCACGCACATGCATTGAACAAGACATCTTTTATCGAGTCTTATTTATTAATATTGTTTTGGGGATTTTTCATTTGTTTTGGCGTTTGTGTTGGCGCCGCTTCACCACTTATTTATGCTTCCGCTCAAACTTTAAAAACTGATGCTTCTGCTAAATATTGGTAACATAAAATCTACAACAAGTGATTTTGGAAAACGTATTATTAAATCATATAGAGTCGTTCGACGTACTAGTGTTTCAGATCCTGGTTTGTTCACACGCCTCGGGGTAAAACTCCGCAAGTGGAAATTGAGGGTGTGACAGATTGGTATCAGAGCCACTAGCTATAGAGAACCAGGTTTGCATTAGAAGTAGACTTAAACTATAGCTGAATACACGACACTAGACGTAGTTTGGCACTGAATTATTATATCTTGTTATGCGATGTACCACTACTATGTTATGTGAAATATGAATGCATAATTGAAGCGAATGCAACTCGTAACTAACTACACAACCTAAAGGCAATGTCATCATCATCCGACAAACTTATGCAACCAAGGGCGCCAGGAAAGGCACCTGTGGTGGAACCCTTACCATCTTATGGCGTGGAAACGCGCTCAGCTGCGAGGAAAAGGCTCGCTCTGGGGGAGGAGTCGTCATTACGCCGACCATCGCTGTGACGGTCAAACCGGTTAACTCGTTAGAAGTAGGGAACGACCTACTTAGAGATATGATAAGAACGCAACAAGAACAACTAGAAAGAATGCATGAAACCACCCTAGCACAGGGATGGATGATCCGCCAACTGACTGGTAAAACCAACTCGCTCGAGGAAGAGTATCATACGAGTAAGATAGCTCGTAACACCATAGCCAGGGATCTGCGTGCTGAGCAGATAAGAGCCGACTGGCTGGAGGACGGAGTCCTAGAAAATAGTTGGAACATTCAGAAACTGCAAAATCAAGCACTTGCACCAGCACCGGCCCCTCCAGTGCAGGTAGAGGAGGATCCGGGGGAGGACCCAGCTGTAGAAGCTGGAAACGCCGCGGAGGATAACGGCAACGATAGCAACTTGGGAGATGGAGATGTAGAGGACTAACTCATCTCGCCAATTCCCGCTTTGTTTTCTTTAGTTTATTTGAAATGGAAACTGGACGTCGCGGAAACCTCAACATGTCAACGAAGAATTGGCCGCAACGATCCAAGAACACGTGGACGCTGCTCTGGCAGGTGTTCAAAACCCACCAGCAGCAGGAGGGGGCTTTAACCCCTACAAGATGTTCCTTGACGCAAAGCCTAGCAAATTCTCGGGGGCGGGAGGACCCATTGGACTGGTCCGCTAGATCGAAAAATCTGAATCCGTATTTGAAATGCGCAACTGTCTAGAGGCCAACAAGGTCAAGTATGCAGCCTCAACACTGGAAGATGGGGCACTGACATGGTGGAATGCACAAGTCCAAACGCGTGGACTTATAGCTGCAACTACAATGGCCTGGGTCGAGTTCAAGGCCCTAATTAAAGAGGAGTACTGTCCACGAGACAGAGTGCAACAGTTGGAGCAAACTTTATGGAACCACAAGATGGTGGGATCTGAGATAGAAGCATACACAGCAAAACATCATGACTTGGTATTCCTGTGTCCCGAATTGGCCAACACGGTGGAGAAAAGACTCGAGTTCTATCTCGGGGGTCTGGTTCCGGAAATTCAGGGTATGGTAATGGCTAGTAACCCTGTAACTGAGCACCAAGCAATCCGATTGGCTCACAAACTCACCGATAAGGCGGTGGAACAGAAGAAGCTGCCAGCACGGGGTACAACTGAAGTTGCCCCGGACAACAAAAGAAAGTTTGAAGACTCCACTATCCGACAGTCTTCGTCATCTCATCCGCAGCAAGGGAACCAGAAACGGTTCAATCACTACAACAGCCACCGGGGTCATCAAAATCAGCCCGCCAACAACTACAACAACAACAACCAGAATGCAGGCGGCTATGTAGGTCGAAAGCCGCAGTGCAATCGTTGCAATCTTCATCATCACGGCCCTTGTGCCGGAATTCGCTGCCAAAGATGTGGCAAGGTGGGACATGCGGCAAAGGATTGTCGTGGAGAAATCATGTCCCGACAAAATCAAAATCAACCCCAGGGTCAGCAACATAGTGTTAACCGGGGATGCTATCAGTGTGGTAGCACAGCCCACTTCAGAAGAGACTGCCCATAACTACGTAACAACAACAATAATGGTAGAAACAACCACAACCACAATAACCACAACAACAATAATAACAACAACAATAATGGGAACGGTGGCACAGGGGGTGCCAAAGGTTGCGCATTTACATTTGGCCGCGGAGAGGCCAGAAACGACACAAACGTAGTCACCGGTAAGTTTCCCCTTAATGAACATTTTACTTCTGTGCTTTTTGATACGGGTGCGGATAGGAGCTTTATGTCTGAATCTTTTAGGAGGAACCTAAATCTCACGCTTAAACCATTAGAAACCCCTCATGTTATAGAATTAGACAATGGTAAATCTGTAGATGTGACCCAAATCGTATCCGGCTGTCAACTCAAACTCGCGGGCCACACTTTTACCATCGATCTGATGACAACTACCCTGGGTAGTTTTGGCGTGGTAGTCGGAATGGACTGGCTATCCGACGTCAGGGCTGAAGTTCTCTGTTTCGAAAAATCTATCCGTATTCCACTCTCTAACGACGAAATCCTGACGGTACAAGGCGATAAGGCAAGCGCCGTCACTAACATCATCCCATACATGCAAGCGCAGAAGTATCTTCGGAAAAAGAACTCCTTCGCTTTACTCGCACTAATTACCGAACAGCCTAAGGACGAGAAACGTATAGAAGACATCCTTGTCGTCCGTGATTTTTCCGATGTATTCCCAGAAGAACTACCTGGTCTTCCACCACATCGACAATTGGAATTTGAAATCGAATTAGCAAGCAATGCAACTCCTATCGCCAAGGCTCCATACCGCCTAGCTCCAGCCGAGCTGCAGGAGCTGTCTACCCAACTTCAAGAACTGTTAGAAAAAGGATTTATCCGACCAAGCGTTTCGCCATGGGGAGCTCCAGTCCTGTTTGTCAAGAAGAAGGACGGGACTTTCCGCATGTGCATCGACTATAGGGAACTCAACAAGGTTACAGTCAAGAACCGATACCCGTTACCTCGCATCGACGACCTCTTCGACCAACTTCAAGGGTCAAGCTACTACTCCAAGATTGATTTACGGTCTGGTTACCACCAGCTACGCGTCAGGGAGGAGGATATCGCTAAGACGGCATTTCGCACTCGGTATGGCCATTACGAGTTCTTAGTCATGCCATTCGGTCTCACTAACGCACCTGCGGTATTCATGGACCTCATGAACCGCGTGTGTAAACCATACCTCGACAAATTTGTCATTGTGTTCATCGATGACATACTCATCTACTCCAAAAAGTGAAGGAGAACATCCTGAACATCTACGATTACTGCTAGAATTACTCCAACAGGAAAAACTATATGCCAAGCTTTCGAAGTGTGATTTCTGGATTCGGGAAGTTTAGTTTCTCGGGCATATCGTGAATGAAAAGGGTATCCATGTAGACCCTACCAAGATTGAAGCCATCAAAAACTGGGAAGCACCTAAGACACCGACGGAGATCCACCAATTTTTGGGATTGGCTGGTTACTACAGACGCTTCATCGAGGGGTTTTCAAAGATCGCAAAACCGCTTACTACCCTCACTCAGAAAGGTATCAAGTATACTTGGGGTGACATGCAAGAAGCAGCATTTCAACTGCTGAAACAGAAACTTTGCAGTGCACCCATTCTGTCCTTGCCGGAAGGGACAGATGACTTTGTAGTGTATTGTGATGCTTCCATTCAGGGATTGGGATGCGTACTCATGCAACGCGATAAGGTCATCGCGTATGCGTCGCGACAGCTGAAGGTTCACGAGAAAAACTACACGACGCATGACCTGGAATTGGGAGCAGTAGTGTTTGCCCTTAAGATTTGGAGACACTACCTCTGTGGAACAAAGTGCACAATCTTTACTGACCACAAAAGCCTCCAACACATCTTTGATCAGAAGGATTTGAACATGCGACAGCGTCGCTGGGTCGAACTCTTGAACGATTATGAGTGTGCCATTCGGTATCACCCGGGTAAAGCTAACGTGGTAGCTGATGCCCTCAGTAGGAAGGAACACTTGAAACCTCGTCGTGTACGAGCATTACAACTCACTATTCATTCGGGGCTACCTGATCAAATACGCGACGCCCAGTTAGAAGCAGTTAAGGAGGAAAACCTCAAAGTCGAATCAGTGGGAAAAATGGAACGCGATTGGGAAGTAAAGCCCAATGGAGCCCGGTACTTCATGAATCGCATATGGGTACCTCTCTACGGAAATCTCAGAGAGCTAGTCATGGATGAAGCTCACAAATCTCGATACTCTGTCCATCCGGGTTCGGATAAGATGTATCAAGACCTTAAAGCTGCGTATTGGTGGCCCAACATGAAAGCCGATATAGCCACCTACGTGAGTAAATGTTTGACTTGTGCAAAAGTCAAGGTGGAGTATCAAAAGCCATCGGGGCTACTCCAACAACCTGAGATCCCGGTGTGGAAATGGGATCAGATCTCAATGGATTTCATCACTAAACTCCCGCGAACATTGGGTGGTTGCGATACCATCTGGGTGATCGTGGATCGTTTAACTAAGTCCGCACACTTCCTAGCTATTAAAGAAACAGATAAGATGGAGAAGTTGACTCGTATTTACATTAAGGAAGTAGTTTCTCGGCACGGAGTGCCAACGTCCATTATCTCAGACAGAGATGCTCGCTTCACGTCAAACTTCTGGCGGTCACTCCAGAAAGCGTTGGGAACCCGCCTGGATATGAGCACAGCCTATCACCCTCAGACTGATGGTCAAAGTGAAAGGACCATACAAACCTTGGAAGACATGCTTAGGGCATGCGTAGTGGACTTCGGAAATAGTTCGGAAATCCACCTGCCTCTAGTAGAATTCTCATATAACAACAGCTATCACACGAGTATTCGGCAGCACCGTTTGAGGCATTATACGGTCGCAGATGTAGATCACCGGTCTGCTGGGCAGAAGTCGGTGACAGTCAACTCACAGGCCCTGAGTTAATACTTGAAGCTACTGAAAAGACTGTACAAATCAGAAACCGCATGGCGGCGGCACGAGATCGACAGAAAAGCTACGCTGATCAACGACGCAAACCGCTTGAATTTCAAGTAGGCGACCGCGTCCTACTAAAGGTGTCACCCTGGAAGGGTGTAATCCGCTTTGGAAAACGGGGCAAACTTAACCCACGGTGCGTAGGCCCGTTTATAATCATGAAACGTATCGGACCCGTAGCTTACCAATTAGACCTTCCTGCCGAACTCAGTGGAGTTCACAACGTATTTCACGTGTCAAATCTGAAGAAGTGTCTATCAGATGAAACTCTAGTTATTCCATTGGATGAGATCCAAGTGGATGAACAGCTACACTTTGTGGAACAACCTATCGAGATCATGGATCGTGAGATCAAGACTCGAAGGCACAGCAAAATTCCAATCGTTAAGGTTCGTTGGGACTCTAAGCGTGGACCGGAGTTCACGTGGGAAAGAGAGGACCAAATGAAAAGCAAATACCCACACCTCTTCGCAACTGAGCAGCAAACTAACGATACCAGTAACTAAATTTTCGGGACGAAAATTCTTTCAACATGGGGATGATGTGACAACCTGGAAACTTCTTATACTTTCGTGTACTATTGTTGACTAAATTCTTGTGCATGGCACTTGGAAATCTCTGTGTACGACACTTGGGAACTTCTTGTAACGTTGCGTACCATCATAAACGAACTAACTCTTTGTGCGTGGCACTCTGAACATGTATGCTACATGCTAAACCGCGTTTACTCAATTTTCGGGACGAAAATTCTTTCAACATGGGGATAATGTGACATCCCGGGTTTTTCGGATAACTTAAACGTAATACTTGTCAAACTAATTACGTGCTATGTGTACGAACGTGTACGAATTAAATGAATACGTGATGTGTGTTGTGTGATTGTTTTAGTAATTGAATAATTAGAGTAGATATGTGCACGAACTGAACCGAACCGCGACCCGTTCCAACTTTGACTCCTTGTGACTCTAGGAATTTACCAAGTTTAGAACTCAAACCATTCTCGGCCGTGTGCAACCCAAACCGCAAACCCAAACCTGTAGCAAACCTAAAACTATTCGGCCGATCAAAGCCAAACCAAACCACTCTAATCCTTGGCCGCGATATCAAGCCCAAGACCGCAAATCTACTTTGTTTAAAACCAAACCAAAACAGCCCAAACATGTTTCGGCCATAAGATCAAACCAAAACCTTAAATTAAAACTATTGGCCGCAAGATCAAACTCAGACCCAAACCAACCCAAGTCCCTCGGCCACAAGCTTTAACCAAAATCCGCAACCCTCATCACTTTGTGCTATATATATACACATACCCATGCATGTTTCATACACAAAAACACAAACCCTAGAAGGAAAACTGCCGTCGGCAGCTTGTTCACAGCCCTTGCGATCGCAAAACAGCCTTCATCTGATCAGCCCTTGTTCAGTCCATTCAACCGCAAACAGCCCTTTACTTGTTCCCTCGATCGCCAGTTCAGTCTTGATACACTCCATCTCGATCACAAACAGCTTAGTCTCATTCCTCGGTCGCGAGATCAGCCTTTCTTTCCTCTCGGTCGCAGCAGCAGCAGTCATCGCCATCATCATCTTCTCGGTCGTGATCTGGATTGGAACAGCCGGATCAATCTTGTCCAAACCTCGGCTTGTTTACCTAGTTAACCAAGGTTAGGGTTATCTCTGATTACAAGATCATGTGCGGTATATATATGTTGAATGAAGTGATTAGTTTGTTCGGATTATATGTGCTTGTAAGTAATCGGCTGAATTGATTGTGTGTATATGCATGATTGTTTTCGGAATTAATAGCTTGCGACTGCGATTTGTTATAAAGAGTAAAGTTATTGAGTAGGGTTTGCATGGAATTGTTAGAGGTATTGATCTAGGATTAGAAAACCGGTTCATGATCGCCTAGGTTAACAATAGTAACGGTTTATACGAACCTATGATAATGATATGCTGAAACAGTTGCTGAGTAATAGTTACAGCCGACTTCATCTGGCTGTAACTCGGTCGATAGTTTTCGAAAAACGGATTTTCTGATGTCTAGAACGTAGATATTTGAATAAGGAATCTAATGGCACTAGATTCATAATTTTCTGAAATTGTTTGATATTTTTAAAGGGCCAAACAAGTTCAGTAGTTAAAGCTGTGAAAATTCTGGAATTTTGTTGATTGTTTATCAAGTTGGATTTTAAAATCAGTAGGGAGTTGAGTCATGATTTTTGTACAGAAACTAGGTATGGAAATTTCCGGGCAACTCCAACTGGAATTTTGTTAATTGGTCGATCGATGATTTTTAAATAAATTCTTCCGTGGGCTGCAGTCAGAAAGTGGTAAATCTGACTGCAGCCTAGTATATTAATATTTATGGTTAATTGGTAAAGAATTAGGACTTGGAAAATTTATATAAATTTCTATGGTATAAATGTCACCTACTGTAAAAATATTGGAATTTTTGGGATGTTGGAACTATTTCATAAAAATCCTAGAAAACAGCTGAATTATGAGTGTTAAGCTGAAATTTGATAACTTGTGATTGTGTGCACCAAATTGTGGCATGAATTGACTATGGTTATGATAAATTGTTTGATTACTATGATCACATGAGAATACTTGCATGCATGTTTGAGTGTTAGATATGTTGTTTATGTGTATCACTTTGTGAGTAAATTGCGTGTGGAATTTGTATTGGTGTGTTCACACCATGACGTGGAATTAATTGGTTTGTTAGGACGCAACTACCGGTCCCATCTCTTATAACATCTTTGCTACACTAACCGAGCAAATAAAGGAGAGTTCACGGCCCCTAACTTTATTCGGTTTTTAAACAACAGGGGGAGAAACATGTATACACTCTCAAACTCAATCTCTTTACGTTATACGAATTTAACGTCACATAACTATACGGTAACTAAGTTAATGTTATGGTCACTAAGCAGCTTTATCACTTAAGTCCTCGACAATCTCCTCGGATCGTTAGTATTTGGGTTAAATAGCGGGGGAATTATAAGTAGTACTACTGGGTCTGACGAGCCCCATCCTAGCTAGTCGCGCTAGCCGACCTGGTATGGTCAACGGGTGAATAATTGGCCTAACATCGCCATGGTCATGTGATAGGCCTGGCAAAACGGAGGCACAACAGTCAGCTTCGATCGCGAACACTTAGTGACATGACTTTAGGCTAGCTACCTATATATGTTAACATTGAACTTAATTACGAATCAACTTAATATTCCGGGTATGGAATATTGGAAACAACAACTTAATATTCCGGATTTGGAATATTGGAAACAACAACTTAATATTCCTGGTATGGAATATTGGAAACAACAACATAATATTCCTGGTATGTTATATTGGAAACAACAACATAATATTCCTGGTATGGAATATTGGAAACAACAACTTAATATTCCGGGTATGGAATATTGGAAACAACAACATAATATTCCTGGTGTGGAATATTGGAAACAACAACTTAATATTCCGGGTATGGAATATTGGAAGCAACAACTTATTATTCCGGGTTGGAATAATGGAACCAATACGTTATCCCGGGTTAGGGATAACGGGAGAAAACAAACTATAACCGACAAACGAATTTATGAAAACCTGTGAACTCACTCATCTTTAATGTTGACACTTGTTTCTTTACATGTTTCTCAGGACGCTAGGAGCTCTAGGTGCACGCACATGCATTGAACAAGACATCTTTTATCGAGTCTTATTTATTAATATTGTTTTGGGGATTTTTTCATTTGTTTTGGCGTTTGTGTTGGCGCCGCTTCACCACTTATTTATGCTTCCGCTCAAACTTTAAAAACTGATGCTTCTGCTAAATATTGGTAACATAAAATCTACAACAAGTGATTTTGGAAAACGTATTATCAAATCATATAGAGTCGTTCGACGTACTAGTGTTTCAGATCCTGGTTTGTTCACACGCCTCGCGGTAAAACTCCGCAAGTGGAAATTGAGGGTGTGACACTTTCGATCCATCTTGAGCAAATATCCTGGATTATTATCCTGAAGCATATCCTATATAACACCTTTAAACTAAGGTGGGTGTTAGCTTCTCCGATGCTTAAGTCAGTATTGGGTTTCAAAGAATAATAACTTAATTAAATATATTTAAAAGAGATAGAATTCATACAATCCTGAGTTAGAAAAGTAAATTTAAACTCACTTGAAATAAGCTTAAGATGTATAGCATTCCAGGATCTTGGTATCATATCTCCCTCCATGGTCTTGAGCAAGTATGCTCCTTTTCCTGATTTTGACTCAATCTCATATGGCCCTTCCCATTTTGGAGCTAACTTCCCATCACCAGGATTAGTCGTATTCTGAAACGCTTTTCTCAATGCCCAATCTCCAACTTGGAATCTTCTGGTTCTTAAATTCTTGTTGTATGACTTGGATATCCTTTGTTGATATGCCACCATCCTTAGCTTTGCTGCATCCCTCGTTTCATCAATGGTGTCTAATTCCCGACATAAGACTTCAGGATTCACTTCTGGATCCCGTATATTCGATCTAGCTGTTGGTATTACCATTTCTGTTAGAATCACAGCTTCTGCTCCAAATACTAGCGAAAATGGGGTTTGCCCAGTAGCATTCTTCACAGTTGTTCTATCTGCCCATAGGAGAAATGGTAGTTCCTCTGCCCATTTTCCTTTTTTGGCACCTAACCTCTTTTTCAGGTTATTAACAATTATCTTGTTTGAGGGTTCTGCCTGTCCATTTGCTTGAGGATGCACCGGTGTTGATGAGATCATTTTTATCCCTCAACTTTTACAAAAAAAATTGTAGTTCTTTTGCTGATGAATTTGGAGCCATTGTCGTAGATTATCTCGGCCGGTATCCCAAACCTTATCAGGATGTTCCTCTTGATAAAAGACAACACTTATTGATCCCTAACTTGGACAAACGCTTTTGCTTCAAGCCACTTGGAGAAATAATCTGTCATTGCTGGCATGAAAACCTTTCCCCAAGGAGCCTTTGGGAGTTTTCCCACTATATTCATCCCCCATTTCATAAATGGCCAAGGAGATATGATAGGATATAATGGTTCTGCAGGCTGATGTAGTATATTGCTATGTCTTTGACAGGCATCACATTTCTGAACATACTCCATAGCATCCTTTCTCATGATTGGCCAATAATACCCTGTTCTCAACACCTTCGAGAATAAAGACCTACCCCCAGTCTGGTTGCCACAATCTCCTTCGTGTAAATCCTGAAGTACCTCCTTGGTTTCAGGATCCTTTAAGCATCTTAGGTATGGACTTGCAAGAGATTTCCTGTACAAGATATTATTTATTATTGTAAAAAGAGACACCTTCATCCTGAAAGCTCTAGGATTCTCGTCCTTTGGAACATCTCCTTCTTGTAGATACTTCATGATTGGAGTCATCCATGATTCAGGATCCTTATCAGGATATTCGGTACCAGGATCCTGAATACTTGCTACTTCTTTATCTTGGAATCTAGGATATTCCATCGCAGGATGCAAGATATGTAGTATTGGTTTCTGAGTTCCTTCCGATATACTGACAGTAGATCATATATTTTCTAAAGCATCTACTTCAGCGTTTTCTTCTCTTGGTACCTGTTTAAGTATAAAATTTTTGAAATATCCTGCTAATTTTTTAAAAAATTTCAAGATATTCCTAGCTTTTCTCCTTTGACTGCATAAGATCCATCGAAATAGTTAGTAATCAACAGGGGATCGACATACACTTGTAAACATTTAACATTCATATTCTTAGCCAATTCTAATCCTGCTATTAGGGCTTCATATTCAGTTTCATTATTAGTAGCAGGAAATTCACATCTAATAGCCTGGGATAATATGTCCCCGTGTGGCGATTTTAGTAGTATACTAATCCTACACCTATTATGTTGGATGCACCATCAGTATATAATATCTAGGATCCTGAATTCTCACCTAATTGTTGTACTTCTAGGTCAGCTTTGTTTTGAATATCATTACTAAAATCAGCCACAAAGTCTGCTAAGGCCTGAGACTTTATAGCATTTCTAGGTTCATATACTAAATCATATACACTTAGTTTTACGGACCACTTAGCCATTCTACCAGACATTTCAGGTTTCCTAAGCACATTTTTAACAGGATAATTGGTGTTAACATGAATCCTATGTGTTTCAAAGTAATGTCTAAGCTTAGTTGATGCCATGACTAGAGCAAATATCAATTTTTCTAAGTGTGGGTATCTAGTTTCAACATCTAATAAACTTTTACTAACATAATAAACAAGATACTGCTGACCTTCGTGATCCTTTACCAAAACAGCACTTACTGCATTCCCTGATACTGCAAGGTATAAGGATAAGGGTTCACCATCCTCGGGCTTCATTAGCAGAGGAGCACTTGAAAGGTACTGCTTTAATTCCTGCAGCAGCTTCGTGTGTTTCTCCCCATTCAATTTTTTTGTTTTTCTTCAGGATATCATAAAATTCTTTGCTTTTCTCTAAAGATCTTTAAATGAATCTGTTCAATGCTACTACTCTTCCAGTTAATCTCTGTACATCCTTCATGTTGGATGGTGATTTAAGATCTAGGATAGCTTTAATCTGTTCTGGACTTGCTTCCATCCCCCTCTTGGTCACCAAGTATCCTAAAAACTTTCCTGAACCAAAATGGCACTTATCAGGATTCAGCTTCATATTATACTGGTCCAGGATATTGAAGACACACTCTAAATCCTGGGGGTGATTCTCTGCGTTTTTGGATTTCACCACTATATCATCAATATATACTTCCATTGTGTCCCCCAGTTTATCCTTAAACATCATATTCACCAGCCTCTGATATGTCGCACCTGTATTTTTTAAACCAAAAGGAATGACAGTATAATAATATATACCTGTGGGTATCATGAATGCCGTGTCTTCTTGGTCGGATGGCTCCATTTGGATTTGCTGAAATCCTGAGGATGCATCCATAAAGGTGAGAATTTCATTGCCGGCAGTCGCATCTACCATTGAATCTATCTAAGGTAATGGGAATGGGTCTTTAGGACGGGCGTTATTGAGGTCTGTGTAGTCTACACAAACTCTCCACTTCCCATTCTTCTTTTAGACCACCACCACGTTTGCTAGCCACTTAGGAAATTTGACTTCCCTAATCATCTGGAATTGAGCATCCTTTCAACCTCCTCTTGTATAATTGCATTCCTTTCAGGGTGAATTTCCTTCTTTTTTGTTGAATGGGCCTGAAAGATTTATCAATCCCAAGTTTGTGAGTTATAATATCTTTCGATATACATGTCATGTCTTCGTTTTAACATGGAAATGTGGACATCCTGCATTTCAAAAAGTAAGTAAGCTGATTCTCAATATCATGAGGGATATTGGCCCATATAAGCACCGAGATATCTGGATTATCCTAATCCAGGATAACTTTCTTAACATCCAACTCCGAGGGTTCCATGATATCCCAGGCCTGTTTCTTTAATTGCTATCCTGCCTTGGATTTTGTTGATGCCTTCATCGAAGAGGAATAGCATTCCTTTGCCTCTTGTTGATCGCTTTCCACTTTAACTACTCCCCAAGGAATAGGGATCTTGACACACTGATGATAGGTGGAAGGTACGGCTTTCATATCATGAATCCATGGCCTACCTAATATAATATTATAGAAGGATAATGAGTCCATGACATAGAATCGTTGCATCGACTTCACTCCTTCAACATATACAGGCAGCTTTATCTCTCCAATCGTGTTCTTTGTTTCTCCACTAAATCCTATAAGGACAGTTGACTTCGAGTTAATCTCCATTTCTAGGATATTCATTCTCTTCAAGTTTACAACTGGGTGATCTTGGTTTATCTCCCTTTCTGCCTTTGCTTCCTTTGCATGCCTTTTAGCCACAGAATAGGAAGTCCCACAAATATCAGGTCCCCCATATATAAAATTGATTATCTTGGCATCTGATGGAGGTGATGCCGCTCGTTCAGGATCCTTATCAGTATCCCGACCCTTATTCTTCTTTTTACCGAAAAGGTCTTTCAAGTATCCTTTGGCCAGCAAGTAGCTTATCTCCTTCCTCGGGGTTATGCAATCATCTGTACATGTCCAAAATCTTCATGGAAGGCACACCACTTGGATTTATCCTTCCAATCGGCCTTTAGATGGTTCTTCCTTAGCCACCTTGCTTTATCTTCTAAACCCTGCATGGCATATATTAGTTCAGGAATATTAACAGCAAAACAATATTCTGATAATTCAGGATATTCTTCGGCATCTTCATCCTCAACAGCATTCAGTCTCTCGCTGTCATTTTTACTATACGGCTTAGGGAAGTATGGTTTGTATGAGGATTCTGACTTCCTGTTTGTTGATTCGTAAGTTGAGGATGCATTCATCCTCTCTTGCATTTTCTTCTCATCTTCAAGCCTGATATATCTTAGAGCCCTATTTCGAGCTTCGTCCAAGTTCCTGCAAGGGTTCATCACAAGATCCTAATAAAATTGGGAATCCTTCTGTAATCCCATCTTGAATGCCTGTACAGCTGTAGCAACATCAAGGTGTGGGATATCCAAGGATTCCCTGTTGAACTACGTAATCCCTTAAGGATTCTTGAGGGCCCTGTGTTATCCTGTAAAGGTCACTTGTTAGATTTTCAAAGCTTCTACTGCAAGAAAACTGATTGTTAAACAGATTAACCAAATGAGCAAATGATGTAATTGAATAAGGTGGATCGTTTAAAAGCCATTTCAAGGCTGATCCTGTTAAGGTGGAACCAAAGCCTTTGCATAGGCATGCTTCCTTAAGAGCTGGTGGGATAGGATTTACTTCCATCCTCTCCCTATACTGAGCAATATGTTCTTCAGGATCTGTCGTGCCATCATAAAGCTTCATGTTGGGAGTTTGGAATCCCTTGGAAATTTTAGCATCACAAATATGGCGAGCAAAGCGGGATATGTTGTGACTATCCTGGGATACTTCCAGTATTGGTTGCACTACCCTAGGCACACTTGATATCATATCCTTTAATTTCTGGAGTTCCCTGGATAATTCCGATGTTGCACTTGTATTATGCGAAGGTTCAAAGTTGTTAGCAGTCGGCATATTGGTGTTAATGGACAAGTTACCAGCTTGACAATTTTGGCCATATCCTGGAGCATATCCTGGATCCCTGACAGTCGATATTCTAGCCGATAAGGGGATATCTGGGATATTCTATGGGAGTGACTTGGTACGACGTTGCCCTGATTATCCTCAGCATATGCTGCTGAACTGAAGTTCAACATTCTTTGCTACAAAGGGGAATATCCTCTGCAGGTCTCTTGGAGTTGGACTTCAAGTGTTGTATCTCCTTCATCATGAGCTGGTTAGTTTCCTATTGTTTCTTCATTTGATCCTGTATATTAACAAACAAAGATAAGATTTCATCATTGGAAGCAAAAAATCAGAGTTCTTCCTGAAACTTCGGATCTGGAAGCATTTTGAGCAGCAGTGGTGTCTCGAGCTATTTGGCTTTCATTCCTCCTTTGGGAAGTCTGGACTGGTGGAGGTGGAAAACGTAATGAACTAGTTGCAGCAGAGGTTGATGTAGGCATCGAAGAAGAGCTCAAACCTGACTGAGAAGCCATCAAAAATAATCTTCCGCAAAATATTAGAGAACAAAGAACTGATTAGTTTTTTCAAGAAAATTTTGATTAAAAATAGCACCACTTGCCCCACGGTGGGCGCCAAATTGTTTTGGTCAAAGATTACCGAAGCAATTAAGTGATCAAACTTAGTATGTGAGGTAGCGTGCTATTGTGGTTTGCAAAAATGTTTTTAGTTGGTTGTTTATGAAAACAGTTTCAGAATATAGTTTCAGGATAATGAACTATATCAAAATGATGAATGAATGTGATAAAAGTAGAAATTGATATAGGATGTACGAGGAAAGCCGTTGATCAATCTAGATCGCCGGCATAAAACCTCGGGAGCTGACCATCATTAGCTGCCTTGTTCTTCCTATTGATTAAACAGCAGGATACAACTTCGGGATACTGCTTGGATCGGCTCTAAGTGTTACAATGATCAAATAATGTAAGTGTTGTGAGTGTTGCTGCAATTAGAAAGTGAAAGTGTACGAGATTGTGTGTGTTCTACTGCTGATCCAGGCCCCCTATAAATAGTAATAAAAAATAACCAACTATCCTATATTCTAGGGATGCCTTGAATATTCCCTTGTGACCATTGTAGACTCTTACTCCAGCTCCAATGTTCGTATCCTAACCATCTTGAGCGAGTCTTCGGGGAGACCAAGTCTTCATATCCGTTGGTACCTTGCAACCAAAGATTAATGTTAATAGCGAGTTGGATACCCCCACATGATATTACCAATATCCTGGTTCAGTGTCACGGTCGTACCATCATATATATAATACCAGGATATCTCATCAGGATATGGGTCAGAAATTCCACCAACAACAAATGGGATTTCAACAAATTCATATGGAACCATCTGAACAAGAGGACACGACATTCATGACACCCACCGACATATATGGTTATATTGCTATGCCCTTTGGTTTAAGAAATGCAGGTGCTACATACCAAAGGCTGGTGAATATGATGTTCAAGGAGAAGCTTGGACACACAATGGAAGTATACATAGATGATATGGTGGTCAAGTCTAAAAGAGTTGAGGATCACTTGAAAGATCTTAAAGAAGCATTTAATATCCTTGACCAGTACAACATGAAGTTGAATCCTTCAAAATGCCATTTTGGGGTTAAAGCTGAAAAAACTTTAGGGTATATGGTAACCAAGAGAGGGATCGAGGCAAGTCCAGAGCAGATCAAGGCAATTGTGAACATCAAATCTCCTGCCAACGCTAAGGATGTGCAAATATTGACAGGAAGAATTGCAGCTTTGAACAAATTCATCTCAAAATCCTCAGAAAAAAATGCAAGGTTTTTTATGATATTCTGAGGAAAAACAAGAAGCTTGAATGGACTGAGAAGCATGAAGCTGCTCTAAAAACCCTCAAGGATTACTTATCCTCTGCACCAGCTTTGATGAAACCTGAAGATGGAGAACCATTATTCTTATACCTAGCTGTCTCAGGCAAAGTGGTAAGCACGGTCCTAGTTAAGGATCATGAAGGCCAACAACATCCGGTATACTATGTAAGTAAAAGTCTACTTGATACTGAGGCGAAGTATTCTCATTTAGAGAAACTTATTCTTGCTTTAATCATGGCTTCTACTAAACTTAGACATTATTTTGAAACTCACACTATTGTTGTTAAGACTAACTTTCCTATTAAGAATGTCCTTAGGAAGCCTGAGATATCCGGTAGGTTGGTAAAATGGGCATTTAAACTTAGTGCATATAACATCAAATACGAACCAAGGAATGCCATCAAGTCCCAGGCTCTGGCTAACTTTGTGGTTGATTTCAGTAGTGACCTACAAAGGGAAGCTGAGTTGGAAGTGCAACAACTTGAGGAAACCAAGGATCCTTAGATACTCTTCACAGATGGAGCTTCAAATGTCAAGGGAATTGGACTAGGCTTACTACTATAATCACCACAGGAGGACATTATAACCCAATCCATAGCATGTGAATTTCAAACAACTAATAATGAGGCAAAATATGAAGCCTTGATAGCAGGTTTACAATTAGCTAAACATATGAGGATCAGGTATCTTCAAGTATTTGTAGATTCTTTATTAATTACTAATCATTATAATGGCTCTTGTACTGTCAAATGTGAGAAACTAATCAAATATTTGGATATAGACGGGAAACTGGCAGATTCTTTGGCTTTTTTCAGTTTAACACAGGTGCCTAGGGAAGAAAATGCAGAAGCTGATGCCTTTGCCAACCTTGGATCATCACTAAAGATGCCAGCGGATGTGAATATACCTATCATCCATGTTCTAACTCCTGCAATTGAGAAAAATGAAGCTATGGAGATAGTGGAAGATGCTGTAATTATGCCTGGTGAAGAAGTGCAGTCAAATCCAGGATCCTGGATCCTTCCAATTCTGAGATATATTTAGAATGGAGAAATTCCTACTGGGGAAAATCCCAGAACCTTCAAGATTAAGGCATCCCAATTCACTATAATTAATAACATGTTATATAAGAGATCTCTTGCATGTCCCTATCTATGATGCATTGAAAATTCTGAGATCCGAGAAGACTTGAAGGATTTTCATGAAGGAGACTGTGGAAATCACACTGGGGGTAGAGCACTATTTTCAAGAATCCTCATAATAGGATATTATTGGCCCACAATGAAGAAGAATGTTGTGGATTACGTAAGGAAATGTGATGCTTTCCAGAGACACAATAACATTCTTCATTAACCAGCGGAAACTCTGCATCATATATCATCCTCTTGGCCATTCATGAGATGGGGAATGGAAATAGTGGGCAAGCTTCCCAAGGCACCAGGAGGAAAAGTGTTCATGCTAGCTATGACAAACTATTTCTCTAACTGGATAGAAGCAGAAACCTTTGCCCAAGTAAGAGAAAAGGAAGTCATATCCTTTATTAAAAGAAATATCATAACTAGATTTGGAATTCCTTCTGAAATTGTTTGTGATAATGGATTCCAGTTTATTGGGAGTCGTACTACTAACTTTTGTGATAGATGGGGGATTAGGATGATAACATCAACACCAGTCTACCCACAAGCTAATGGCTAGGCAGAATCATCCAACAAGATCATCATCAACAAGTTGAAGAAAAAGCTTGGATCCAAGAAAGGAAGATGGGCTGAAGAATTACCTTATGTCTTATGGGCAGATAGAGCAACCCCTAAGAATGCTACCAATCAAACTCCATTTACCTTATGTCTTATGGGCAGATAGAACAACCCCTGAAATCTTTGGACAGTGCTTTATCCAGCTCCCCCTAAAACTTTACTTTTTGTTACAAAGTCCTAAGACATTCAAATAAACGTTTCAGATTCAAACTTTGAAATTTTATACCATCGACATTTCAGATTTTTAATCTTCAATTTTAATCTTTTCAAAACTTTAGTTATTCAAGTTCAAACTAATGACCTTGAACACTTTTAACATTTAAGTCTTTGTTCACTTAATAAAATTTTCAATTATGAAATCCACTTGGTTGACCAAGTCAAAGTTAATGACCTTTGGTTAACCAATTTCATTTACCAAATCCAAGTTAATGACCTTGGTTTGAAGCCGTTATGGTTGAACCAATGTTTTTCTTCAATTTTAAAGTTTCAACTTAATGAACTTTTTAACACTTTTGGTCATTTTTGGTTTTTCACAGATGTCATCAAGATTTACACCATTTAGCGCCTTACCAGACTTCGAAGAACCGTTCTCCATCATTGGCTCGTTGAAACTAATGAAGAAACAAAATCTTTTTGAATTTTAAAAAAGTTTATGCTAAAACACACTGAAAATCTTTTTGATTTTATCTGTAAAGAAATTAAAGAAAGTAACCTATGTACAAACATATTTACAGACATATTTTTGTGAATTCGTGTCTAAGGATCATATCAGTTGATTGAGACATATCACCAGTACCGTTGACCTTATGATGACTTTAAGTTCTAAACTCGTTTACCTATATTGTCGATATGTTTGTCCACTTAAACTTCAACACATTTCTCAATTATTCCAAGATATCTTAGCTATACTTATAAAACTTGACTTAACTATGGTTCCCATCTCAGAATATACTCCCGCATCAAGATTCCCTAGATTTCATCTTACAGGTGAGTATAGCGTAATTGATATCTGTATTTGGGTTGTGCAAGACCTTGAGTGCTCAGCTTAGTACTATCGTACAGACAAAGAAATGAAGGCTCGTCTTTAAGATGTGTTCCACTTAAGGAATCTTTTAAGCACTGCAAATGATTAGATCTTTTGATACTTTTCAAGTTTTGCATGCTATTTTGGGGTTTTTAGCAAAAGTATTATAGAAGTTCTAGGCTATTACTTCCGCAAAATCAGAAGAACTTGTATAATACCCCAAATATTAATCATCTATAAAGACCTCGTATCTCAGAATTAGGCAATCTTTCAAACGAAATTTCAAAGTACTAAGTCCATATATCCGAGAGATGTTAATCCACAAGATTAAGCAGTTGTAAAATTTAGTTTATATCTCGGAAACAATCTACTAAACGTGTAAAGCCTATCGACACATCCACAGTAGACTTGTTTATCACTTTTAAACTTTACATTTCTTTAGCATACTGTGATAGTCCACTGATGTACTATCATTTCCTTTTTGACAACAAAAAATTGTTTTTAAATTTTCAACTTTTTCATATGTTTTTTTATTTTTTCAACAAATTTTAAAAAAAAAATCTTACTCCCCCTAAAATCAAAAACATATTTTTGTATTTTAGTTTTTAAGAAATACTAAGCTAAAAAGATAACAAACCAATGTAGATCACGAGAACTCGTCGTCTGATCCCATTTTACAACATCTGCATATGTACCTGTTCAACAAACAGAACCATTATACTCATTTACATGAAAGAACAAATGGTTGTAAAATCAGTGTTTCGTTCAACGGTGTGGATCTGCACAATTTGATATTTGACAAATTTTCTTTTTCAACTTCTTCTTTTCTCAAAATGATTTAAGATTTTGACATTTCTAAATAAGTTAAGTAACATGAAGCTCCGTTATCCAGATTTATCTTTGACAATGTGGATCTTTGGAACTCCTACACACAAAGCAACTATTTGAATAAGGAAACCCAAACCTTTTTGATTTTGGGTTTGACATGATAAGCATCATAAACACTTTCAAAATCATCATCGTAATCAAAATCGTCATCAAACATTTCATCCAATGTCGATTCTGAAACGTTTTGACTTTTTCTTTCTTTGTCTGTTTGATTACTGACTCAGTTGATTTGACATTTTCAGTTTTATCAGCAACAGACTTTGGTTTTTCAGATGATGAAAACTTTTTCTTAGCAACCCAGGATTGTAGCTTGCTTCTCGCTTTCTTGATATAGAATTTAGAATCTTTGTTTCATTTAATTTTGAAGTTTCATCTTTTGCAAAAATTGAGTTTTCAAACTTTAATTCAGTTTTAGGTTTCACTTCATTTTTAGATTCATAGTTTCCTTTTAAATCTGTGACAGATTTCACAATCTGTGGTTGTTTTTGCTTTTCATATTTTGAAACATTTTTTCTTTGTGGAAACACTGGATTTAGATTCAGACACTTGCGAGCAATGTGACCAACAGCATTGCATTTAAAGCAAGTCCGATTATCATGAGCATGTCCACTAGTGGGTTTCACTCCACTTGTGGATTTAGCCTTGTCTCGAAGCTCTTTCTCTTTCTTAAATTCATCATTCGATTGCTTACCGATCAAACCTTCTTCCTGAATCGTGTTTGTACCATATATAAACCTTATGTTTTTACCTTTGTATTCATGGAGTGGTGACTTCTGGTTCCTTCTTGGTTCTTCTTTGTTTTTCTCCAAACTCAATCCTGCTCTCCTGTTCTCAGGAAAATCACCACCATACTTTCGATAGTTGTTAGCATTCCTTTTGGATTTCGAGTAAAATCTTTTCTCGTTTTTCTCAAGATCATCTGATCAAATTTCCACAAGTTTGAAAAATTTATCAAGTTGATCTTCTTTCACATTCCGAATCTGAAAACTATCATCGAAATATAATCTATCAGAATCCTTAATCTTGTACATGACAACATTAGGATAATCACTTAGATCATAATCTGATGATGTATTGTCATCTTCAGATTGTGATTCTGAGTTGTTCGAACTTGATTTGGCGCTTTCAGAGCCGCCTTCATCAGAATCATTTCCCAACACATTTTTAATCACATCTTTTACCACCGCTTCATTGTCATCATTTGATTTCGTAAAGTCAACATCAATGTTCTCAGACAATTTATCTTTCATTTTTATTAAAAGTAAGATATTAAATGTTTTTTCAATCTCATCATCTTTCTTGCAAGAATAACTTTCAAGAAGTGGTGGAGGAACACTTCCGTATTCTTTACACTTTGATTTATCAACATTTTCCTCCGACTTGATCGTAGGCAAAATGTGATCAATGACATAAGCGTTTGTAGTGTAACTTTTCAGCAATTGTCTTACCCTTTCTGTTTCTATCTTTATGTCATGAAGCTCACACTTTGTTTCAACAATGGTATTAATATACATGTTAATTACTTTTTGTTTTTCAATTACTGTGACATTTAACATTTTTACATTAGCACGAAGTTCAAGATTAGCTTTTTCGACATTTTTATATGTGACTTTCATTTTGTCATAAGCTTCTTTCATGGTTCTGTAACCATAACGAAAATTTTCGTTATGTACAGTCATTGCTCTTATGACTTTGACCTTTTCAATACAAGATTCACAAGGATTTGCGCACTTTGTGCAAGGTTTTTCAACCTTCACAATTTTCACAACTTTCTTTTCAGACACATTTACCTTAGTTTTTACCTTTTCTGCCTCTAATTTCAAAGCTTCTTGCTTTTGCATCTCAAGGTAAGCTATTTCTTCTTCCTCAGCTCTCTGCATATAACCTTCCAAGATGGCATTTTCTAGAACAGCATCAACATATGATGTCTCAGATTCATCCACTACCTCTGCCATCATAGCAACACCAATTTTCTTTCCAATGTATCTGTTCCAGTTAAAATCATCTTCTTCATGAGTAACAACAAGAGCTTGTTCAGTTTTCTTTGCAGATTTATCTTCTACTTCAACTTGTGTTCTCTTTGGGTATGGCTTGTATTGAAGAGCTTTCTTGTAGTATTAATTGTTACTGCCAAAAGGATTTTGGTTTTCACTTGCTTCTTGATTGCTGCATTCACATTTAAAATGTCCCTTTTGATGACACCTGAAACATGTGACTTTTGACTTGTCAAATCCAAGCTTATTACTTGAATTACCAATATCCCTTCTAGTGAGTGCCACAAACTTAGTAACTCTTCTGATGATGGATGCAAGGCTCCATTTGATATCCATTAGCTCCAATTCTTCTTCGTCTACCTGATCGTAATCCTCGGCGGTCATTTTCGGATTGCCGATCTTTCCAACAACAAGACTTTCATATGATTCGAGAATGGTAGCGAGAAGTGCTATGTGCTGTTTAGCCACCTTTTTCTGGAAATACATTCTTCAAATCAACTGCTATGTTGCACTGGAAAACATTTGAATAAGAACTTGCTTGGCTTGTCTGAATTTGGAATGAAGAGTTTGAACTAGCACTTGTATATCCAGCATATGGAGAACTTTGATTTGAAGAAGAATTTGTATTTGCACTAAATGTTGTTTGAATTTTCGGGCTTTGAATCGGAGTATCTTGAACACCTCCTTTGTAATAAACACCGACATCTTGAACAACATTAGCATTCTTTGATTTTGCAATCTTCATCAACTCCATTCCATGACCTTCCAATTTGTCGATGAAAGATGACAAATTGAAATGTCTCCAAGATGGACTGTTCTTTAGAATCATCAGATACGTTGTCCATTCTCCTTCAGGAAGTGCATCGGCCAATTTCTCGATTTGTTCTTCATTAGATCTTTTGATATCATGTCTTCGCATCTGGACGATGAGGTGACAATATCTATCAATCATCTGCTTCATAGTTTCACCTTTGTTCATAGTGAAGATCTCGAACTCTTTCTTAATCAAGGCCTTTTTACTCTTAATCATTTCATCACTTCCTTTGAATTTATCACAGAGAGAGTGCCACAATTCTCGCGAAGTATCATATTCTAGCAACAATATCAAGATATCTTCCTTCACTGATTGTTGTATCAAGTTGATCATTCTTTTCTCTGCGACATAATTTTCTTTCCCAGCAGGTGAAAACTTGCTCAGTGGAATATCTTGATCACGCTCATCTTTTGGCCACTTGTAACCATCTTCAACTGCAACCCAGCTGTTGAATTGATTTGCGTGTATCCAATTCACAATTTTTTCTTTCCATCCTTCGAATTCGTCCATACTCATTAGCTTTGGCGGTTTCGACGTCGTACCCATTTCGTTGTCGATATTCATCTGATTCGCCGCAAGAATATTAGCATTTGATGAAGAAGCTACTTGGGAAACGAAAACGTTATGGAAATCTTCCATTATGACAATCTGAAGACTTATCTGGAAATACGATAAAAAACACTCGAAAACTAATTAGTAATTAACAAGTTCGGTCGAACTTGTGTGAAAAATCAGATTTTGATTTTAGTTTTCAACAAGTTCGGTCGAACTTAGTTGAAAATTTTCAAACACGAACTATTATGAGCGGACTTGTGAAGATTTCAAAAAGACAGATAAGTTCGGTCGAACTTGTGTGAAATTTCAAGAAGTTTATCAAGTTCGGTCGAACTTATGAAAGAATTCAAAGAAAAAGCGATAAGTTCGGGCGAACTTGTAAAGTTTCAACAAAAATTTACCCAAGTTTGGTCGAACTTGCTTAAAAATGTTGATTTAACTTTCAAGTTCGAGCGGAATTCTAGAATAATCTTGAAGATTCAATCAAGTTCGGTCGAACTTGATTAGAATCAGTGAAATTTTAATCAAGTTCGGTCGAACTTGATGTTAAGTTCGGCCATAACTAGTTTCCAAAACATGATGTTTCCAACTTTTTGATATCAGTTTGATTGAATTTGATGTCCAAAATCTCGGGGGTTTACCACAAGTGTATTTTACATGATATGTTCAAATTTTAGCCAATTTTGTCCATGAAATCTTCAAATATGTGAAAATGTTAAGAGGAATAATAGAATGGAGATGAAATAGAGTGATTCTTGTCTTGATTCCAGTAAATTTAGGTATCCAGGCTCTAATACCACTTGTAGGAACGTCCACGAATAGCACGGGATCCTAAATTTGTTATCTATTGTCCAATTAGGCGGAAACTAATGACAAGTTAACCAAATAACAAAAATTACTCATTTATACGTTGTTTTCGTTGATCTAAAGTTCAATACATTCGAGAACTGGATCCGACAGATCTTCGCCGTCTCTGTGCCCAAATCTCTGAAGTTACAAATGGAATTACCAAGGCACCTATTTATAGCTTAACAAGTTCGCTGGTAAGAGAAGGAGTTCGGGCGAACTTGACATCAACATTACCATCTCTAGCAAACTTGACCTCCAACTCACTTAAATACGCCTTGTTTCTAACAGATTAAGCCCTATTCTCTCAGACTCGATATATAATGACGTAGGCAACAGACATATGCACCAACAATATTTTCTATCTTTAAAGGGAAAACGAGCTCATTTTTAGGCAGTAGTCGAATACAACACAACACATAACAATCTGATACTCTCCCAAACCATACCCTAGATTCCATTGTATTGAGCTCGTTGTCTTCCGAAGTTGTACAAGGATCATTACTATTTTTTGTTATATATTCGGTGATCGGTAGTTTCAATCACCTGAAGTTTTTTATGCCGGAGATCATTCATTGGTCAAGGGCTTTTTCCTCATATAAATTTTTGTGCTCATCATTGTTTACATTTCATATTCGTTCACACAATTATTCAACACATCAAGCACTCAACCTCACAATCAAAGTTTGGTTACATTATCCTTGTTATTTATTATTTTTGACCAAAACACTCGTGTAGCCAAAAGATCAAAGAAACGATTTGGAGAAAACTGATGTATGATGATTATGAGGAGTGTTTAGGGTTTCCAGTAGTTTATTTAGAGTTTCAATAATTACTCTAAACACCCTTATTAATTAACTTTCACACATAAAGCACCTAAATCATGCAATTCACATTTTAAAAACACATAATTCACATATTTTTATGCAATGTATATGTATCATATAATCCGTCTATTTATAACTATTACTCGTCACCGTCCGTTTATAACTATTATTCGTGTTAGTCGCCAACGTTTAAAGAGCTACTTGTGTGTGTGTTCCGTTAGTTCCTCGAATTACCAATGTAGACTCCTTTAACTAAGCCTAATTAAATCCAGTGCTATGAATGCATGTCTAAATTAACTGTGGTTTGGTTAAAGTATTAACCTAAATATGCGGGTTGTCACACATATGCGGTGAGATGATCGCATATTATATATTTCTTCCTTTTAGCTTGTGAACTCACGACATCTTCAACGATACGCTGAACGACTTTCTGAATCGATGATATTATTAGTTCCGCTCCCTCGTCAGATGAAGATGATAAAAGAAATTTGTCAAGCAAAGATGATGATGAACTTAATAACTGGATTTGTAGTAAGTAATGAGGAATTTGAGAGTCAAAGAAGGTGCTTGTGTGTAGATATAGATTGAATAGGTTGTGGTTTAAAGGGTTCATATAATAGAATTTTTAGGAATTTTTTTATTTAAATGTATAGCCGTTCAACGGCTAGTAAGCATCGACAGGCTGGTGTTAGGGGCGTGGAGGGCCTTCACCTCCCCCACTCCATACCCACACATCGGGTAGACTAAGTTTAACTATAAAACATATATATTCTTAATAAGTTTGAGCTTACTTATGTCACACCCTGATAAATCGACCACATCAGAGCCGGGCATGAACTAACTGGTATCTTCATTGCATAGCGGAAGTAAATATTAGCTAAGACTTCTAGAAAATGAACGCCCGCTAAGTACTCGAATCCCTATGGGTTCTCCCATTCCAACCGTGCCATAATTTGTATGTGTAACCTGAGAAAGAAACATGCGAAAATCAACATAATGTTGGCGAGTTCATAGTTGTTTGAAAAAGATTTAAAATAAACCTTTTTAGTAACCGGTTTAAATATTGTTGAGAAAACATAATAAAATCATTTTCCTCGGCATGTCATATGAAAACCTTGGACGATTTTGTAAAAATTGTATAACCGACAATGTTCACGTACGATAAAGACAACATGCCCACATGAGCCTATAACCAACCTAAAGCTAGGAAGTGCCTCGCCAAACCATTTACTTAAGATGGTAGACATGCAGGTGGTTATAGTTCCGATATGCAGCGAGGACTTCACTGTACAGTTTTAAGCGACCCTACGGCCCTTAGAGTTTAGTAGTGGACAATCCAGTACTTGTGTCTATAAGCAGGACCAACCAGTCCCCTTATCTGTATGTAGGACAAACAAGTCCCTGAAGCAGGACCAACCAGTCCCCTTATTCGTATGTAGGACAAACCAGTCCTTGAGTCTGTAAGCAGGACCAACCAGTCCCCTTATTCGTATGTAGGACAAACCAGTCCTTGAGTCTGTAAGCAGGACCAACCAGTCCCCTTATTTGTATGTAGGACAATCTAGTCCCGTTGTAGCTAAGACATTCCCGTCACTAGCCATTAAACTCATGCACGTTCTGAAAATACATGTGTGTTTTGTAAAACCGGTATATTGCGTAGAAACCTTTCGTAAACCACTTGAGTTTATTGAATCCTTTCACAACATGGTTATGAATCTTTTTGTCCCTCGAAATATTATGTGTATTTTTGCAAAACCTGCATGTCTTTCCAAACCCAAAAACATTTATAAAAATGTAAAACCGTAAAAAGTGGGGGTTATGAACTCACCTTGACGTTCATATGCAAAGCTAGCTTAGCATGATTCCGTGATGTCATTCCAATAACGTGAATTGGCTAGCGTGAAACTAAAGCATTCCGAATCAAGGAATAATTATAAGTTTCTAATTAAACGTAGCTAAACTACGTGTCTGAGCTCTACCGAATCATTAACCAACAATTCTAGGGAAGTGTTAACGTTTTGATTTTTAAATAACCAACCTAAGGTTATTTGATCCCATTTAATCGGGATAGAAACTAAGTCTCGAAATCGACTTAGTTTCCGAGTGTTTAGGATATATATATATATATACATATATATACATACATATATGTATATATATACATACATATATGTATATATATATATTCTTATACGAGGTTGAATAGAAGGCGTAGATGGAATATGGTACGTATTCGAAACGTTATATATGATTCGGTAATATACCGTTGTAGTTTTTGTAGGATGGAAACAAATAGATATATATACATATATTCGAGAACGTGACGTTTGAAACGAATATAACAAATATATTAATTTTATAAGAATATTCAGATCCGAAATAATTGAAATAAATATAAACAATTATATTTGTTTATATGATTTCCGAATATTAAGCGTTTGAAATACTATAATATAAGAAACTATATTTAGTTCGTAAGAGAGTTTAAAGTCGGCGCTTTTAAAATAAATATGAACTATATTGATTTTATGTAAAGTATCTGAATCGTCGACGTCCGAAAAAATATATAACATTATATTTATTTTAATAATAGTATCCGAATCTTTGACGTTTTAAATAAATATACAACATATATTTATTTAAAAAAAAACCTTCTGACGTTTGAAGTAAGTATTCGTATTTTCGATGTTTTAAATAATATAAACTATTTTTTTTATTTTATATGATTTGCAACTTACATCCCGAATTTCCATCATATAAAACATTATATCTATTTTAAAGATTTCGAGTGTTTGTTGTTAGAATGAATGCAAATAATATTTATCTCGTACTGGTTTTCGTGTTCTAAGCGTTTTGGACAAAATATAATAATTATACTTAGTGTATAAGTGTCGAGTTTCGTTAATTTGTGAACAATGCTTCGTTGAAATGTTGCAAACTCGTTTTGTAAATAAATATACGTTCACATTCATTTTATAGCAATACTTTGAATTACGATAGATGTCGTTTTTACAATAAAATGTGCGTTGTTATACGGGTTTTTACGAAAAACGGGCAGAGTTTCCTCTGTTTTTGAACGATCCCGACAATCAAAATGTCGATATTTTTATTAAAACGCAACAATATTCAATCACATTTTATCAAATCTTTTCGTCAAGCGCCAAAAACGTAACAAATCACTAATTATAAATTACCGTTATGATGGTTCGAGCTCGGTACGCGTAAACTAAAAGGTGTATAAATTTTTAAAAAATATATATATCGCGTCGTTTAAATCTTTACCGGGTCTTGCGTTGATTGAGTTTGACCCGAAAATTGTCTGGGTTTGACCTGTTGACTTTCATTGACTGAGTTGACGGGGTTTGATGTGACAACTGCGAAAAATCCTTGTAAACTTGGATCGGTACAAGTCCGTGGTAACCGGACGTAATATGTATATCATGATATTTGTGGTGATTATGTCTGATGATACAAATTCTAGAACACGTTACACTGACTATAACAGGAGTATATGTAAGGTAATTACCAAAAACATTACGTTGACGCTATGCGTGACCTACATGGCAAGACAAAGTCGTGAATGGATTGACGACTCTGGGAATATGTATTAGTAAACACGCATGACTTGTGTGCTATGCTAAGCGATATCTGGTATGTCTCGGAGGAATCCGAGAGCACGTCATGGTTAACATGACACTATTAAGGGCCAACTGTGTGAGGTTGGTGTCCTTAGCTTGTAACAATGTGTTAAACGGGAGCTTTCCGTTTAACAGCGCACTAAACATTTGACAATGATGGTTAAGCCTTTGGTAGGGCTATTCAGGATTCTGAATTCATGAAACATCTTAGTTATGCGCCTAAGACCATGACATAAGACTGGAAGCTAATCGAAGCTCGGGCACGCAAAACGAAGTAGCTTCCCAATTAGGGAAACGCCTTCGGTTTGAATATAGCAAAAGGCAACCAAACATGCAAGGAACAGTCAGCTTAAAAACACTTAAACTACCCTAATAAGAGGCTTTTATGACTAAAACGCAACTGGGTTCGGATTTCAAGACGGTTATGCATCATTTTTAAAACCGAGTCTTTTGACACTAAAAACAGAGTCCGTTTTGCAAGTCGGGGACGCGTGTGAGACCCGAAAATGAACCTAAATGCAAAACTGAAGATATACATCATCTTTTAACAAGTAAAACGAAGCACGACAAAGCGCAAGTGGGGTAGGGGCACCCCACACCCAAACCGCCACCCCCCTTTTATAATTTTTTTTTATTTTTCTTTGATTTTCTCCACAAATTCTGCTCTCCTTCTGGCTGACCACCTTCATAACACCATTAAATTCAAGGTATACTCCATGTTTCATGTAGTTTTGATAAGGTTTTCTTGATTAAACATGATCTAGTTTACAAAAACGCTTTTTAATCCATGATTTTGGAGGGTTTAAACAAGTTTCTTGGCTGAATAAGAACACCTTGTGAATTCCCTGGTGTTATATGGTAGCCAAGACTACAAAAATTTTAGTTTTGATACCCTAATCAACACCTAATCGACCAAAATCGCATAACCAATCGATTAACCGAAAAACAATGAAACAAAGCTTGATTGACATGGGTTATGGCATGTTTGGATTTTTCTTGGTATATAGGTACTGTATATGGCTCACGTACACTTCTGGACTCAAGAAAAACGCTTGGAATCGAAGGAATCGCTAGGTATATCGCCTGAAAATCGAATCTAGCGTAGGCAGAATATTGTTTGGTCTATAACTTGGTCTGTGATGCTTGGATTGAGCTGAAATTTTGTGTGGTGATGTAGGAGACAGGAATGTCCACGTAAAATTTTAGAATTTTTGGAATTTTCTATGATTTTGGCGAATTTTTTACTGTTTTACAGAAAGAAATTCAGAAAAAAATACCAAACGGAAACAATAAATCACTAAACTTTACAGAAACACTAAGGAACATATAGTGAATGTTTTGGGAAGTTTGGTAGTCCATTTATTGAATTTTGGTTTGGGTTAAAAATCCGCGTTTTTGGTAGTTTTCGATAGCCGGAAACGCACTGAAACGAAATCGGAAAAATCCCAAATTTTTATAGGGAGTTTCTGGACATAAGGAGTCTACTGGAATATTTTGAGAATTTTTAGACATCAGATGATAAGAGATGTAAATTATTCGGTTAAATATTGTTTAACAAATAAATTATTTAAGTTATAAAAATAACTTTATAAATTCCCAAAATATTTTTCCTTGAATCTATATATTATTAATGATTAGTACCAAAATTTCCAAAACTTTATAACAAATGAAAAATAAATGGGATTTTTCGGCTTTTTAAACGCTTCTTTTAATTAATTTCGGCAGTTTACCGGACAACGAACCTGCCAGAACTGGGAACGAACCAAACCCTATTGTGACTATAAGTGGAACACTGGGGGTATTCTGAGAAGTTCCAGCGTAAGCTGGACACTCTTGGTGTGTTCCACCACCGTTCGGGAGAATCCCCGACGGTGAAAACGAAAACCCTATTTGGGGCAAACTAGACTCCCCAAACCCCCAAACGCCCTTAATAAAAAGTTAATCTTTCTTAAATCACAACACATTGGCACTATTGGTAGTCCTGTACCATTATCCGAACATGTCAAACAACCGACTTTGACTGGCACGCGAACCGATGCCCGGGAGGCAAATGTGAAACTAATCATACCCTAACATCCATCACCACACCGGGATATTATATGCACAATATGGCCTGAAAATACCCACTCGGCCAAAGTATAGGCGTTACCGACTTAGCGACTGATGTTGGTAATTACTTGCATGATTACTGTTAGAGCCAAACCAGATTGCTATACTCTTATTGCTACCTGTGATACTGCTATCCTGTGAGTTTTCACTTCCCCACTTTTGAATTGTTTTACTGTTTCTGGGGACTTGCATGTTACAAACTGTGTTAATTGCACCAACTTGTGATCATGTGAATTTTATAACACACGGTCCGGCAAGCTGAAGGTGTCTGTTGTGACACGGTCCGGCAAGCTGAAGGTGTCTGTTGTC
The DNA here is from genome assembly GCA_947069175.1 of Scalesia atractyloides. Taxonomy (NCBI): domain Eukaryota; kingdom Viridiplantae; phylum Streptophyta; class Magnoliopsida; order Asterales; family Asteraceae; genus Scalesia; species Scalesia atractyloides. The sequence goes on from CAMTDV010000019.1 coordinate 13,460,145, forward strand.
ACACGGTCCGGCTAGCTGAAGGTGCCTGTTGTAACACGGTCTGGCTAGCTGAAGGTGTTTGTTGTTACACGGGCCGGCGAGCTGAAGGTGTCTGTTGTGACACGGCCCGGCAAGCTGAAGGTGTCGGTGTGACCCAGTACGGTTAAAACAGTCAAGGTTTCTGTGACATCCCGGTTTTTAGGATAACTTAAACGCAATACTTGTCAAATAAAGTATATGCTAAGTATTAAACGTGTACGAGTTAATGAATACGTGATGTGTGTTTGTGTGATTGTTTTAGTTATAAAATAATTATGGTAAATATGTACACGAACCGAACCGAACCGCGACATGAACCAAACCTTAAACTCAAACTATTTGGCCACAAGATCAAACCCAAACCAAACCAACCCAAGTCGGCCGCGAGATCAAGCCCAAACCCAACCGAACCAACCCAAGTTCCTCGGCCACGAATTCAAATCCAAACCGTAACCCTCATCTCTCTTTGCGCTATATATACAAACTCACATGCATGCCTTCATTGACAACACAAAACCCTAAAAGAAAAACTGCCGTCGGCAGCCTTACTCTCGTCCCTTTTGATCGCGAACAGCTTCTTTCCTTCATCATCTCGATCTGATCAGCCTTGTTCACTTTCTCGGTCGCTAACAGCTTGTTGCTTTCAGTCCCTTTCAGTCTCGGTCGCAACAGCTTTTCCTTTTCTTTTCTTCCGGTCGCAGCAGCAGCCCTCGCCATCTTCATCCTCGGTCGCAAGCAATCTTTGATCACCGGTCCCTTATCTTACTCACGGTTCGTTTACCTTGTCATTAAAAGATTAGAATTTGTCATATGCTACAAGATAATATTCGGATACATGTGTTTTGATTGTGTTGTGTCGGATTGTTAATGCTAGATTAAGAGTTGGATGTTTGTTTAAAAATCTGAAATCATAGGCTATGTTTTGTTTATAAAAACTAGAGGTATGAATTAGGGTTGCATGGATGTGATATTGGTATTGATCTATGATTAGAAATCGGTTCTTGATCGCCTAGGTTAATCATAGGAACGGTTTATGCGAGTTTATGGTAACAATATGCTGAAACAGTTTGCTGAGTAATAGTTACAGCCGACTTCATCTGGCTGTAACTCGGTCATTAGTTGTCGAAAAACGGATTTTCTGATGTCTAGAACGTAGAGATTTGAATAACGAATCTAATGGCACTGGATTCATATTTTTCTGAAGTCGTTTGATATTTTTAAAGGGCCAAATAATTTCATTAACTAAAGCTGTGAAAATCCTGAAATTTTGTTAGTTGTTTATCGAGTTGGATTTTATAATCAGTAGGGAGTTGAGTCATGAATTTTGTACAACAACTAGGTAGGGAAATTTCCGGGCAACACCAACTGGAATTTTGTTAATTGGACGATCAGTGATATTTAAATAAATTCTTCCGTGGACTGCAGTCAGAAAACGACAAATCTGACTGCCGCCTAGTATATTAATATTTATGGTTAAATGGTAAAGATTTAGGACTTGGAAAATTTATATAAATTTCTAAAGTATAAATGGCACCTGCTGTAAAAATATTGGAATTTTTGGAACGTTGGAACTATTTTATAAAAATCCTAGAAAACAGCTGAATTATGAGTGTTAAGCTGAAATTTGATAACTTGTGATTGTGTGCACCAAATTGTGGCATGGATTGGTTTATGTTTATGATAAGTTGCTTTGATCACTAGGTTCACATGAGGATACGTGCATGCATGTTTGAGTGTTAGATATGTTGTTTATGTGTATCACTTTGTGCGTAAATTAAGTGTAGAATTTGTATTGGTGTGATCACACACTGACTTGAAATCAATTGGTTTGTTAGGACGCAATTAGCGGTCCCATCCTTTACAACTTCTTTGCTACACTAACCGAGCAAATAAAGGTGAGTTCACAGCCCCTAACTTTATCCGGTTTTTAAACAACAGGGGGAGAAACATGTATACACTCTTCAAACTCAATCTCTTTACGTTATACGAATTTAACGTCACATAACTATTCGGTAACTAAGTTAATGTTAATGTAATGTTATGGTCACTAAGCAGCTATATCACTTAAGTCCTCGTCAATCTCTCGGATCGTTAGTATTGGGTTTAATAGCGGGGGAGTTATAAGTAGTACTACTGGGCCCGACAAGCCCCATCCGAGCTAGTCGCGCTAGCCGACCGGGTATGGTCAACGGGTGAATAATTCAGCCTAACTTCGCCATGGTCAGTGATAGGCCTGGCAACACGGAGGCACAACAGTCAGCTTCGATCGCGAACACTTACGTGACATAACTTTAGGCTAGCTACCTATATATGTTAACATTGAACTTAATTACGAAACAACTATATTATCCCGGGTTGGGGATAATGGAAACAACAACTTATTATTCCGGGTTTGGAATAATGGAAACAACAACTTATTATTCCGGGTTGGAATAATGGAAACAACAACTTATTATTCCGGGTTTGGAATAATGGAACCAACATCATTATTATTCCAGGATGGGAATAACGGAACTAAATCGTTATCCCGGGTTAGGGATAACAGGGGAAAACAAACTCATAACCGAACAAACGAATTTATGAAAACCTGTGAACTCACTCATCTTTAATGTTGACACTTGTTTCTTTACATGTTTCTCAGGACGCTAGGAGCTCTAGGTGCACGCACATGCATTGAACAAGACATCTTTTATCGAGTCTTATTTACAAATATTGTTTTGGGTTTTTCATTTATTTTGGCGTTTGTGTTGGCGCCCGCTTCACTATTTATTTTATGCTTCCGCTCAACCACTTAAACTAATGCTTCCGCTAAACTTTAGTAATTAACTAAGACAAATCTAAAATCTCCGACAATTGGTTAATCAAATGATTTTTGGAAAACGTATTATCAAATCATATAGAGTCGTTCGACGTACTAGTGTTTCAGATTCTGGTTTGTTCACACGCCTCACGGTAAAACTCTGCAAGTGGAAATTGAGGGTGTGACAGATTGGTATCAGAGCCACTAGCTATAGAGAACCAGGTTTGCATTAGAAGTAGACCTAAACTAGAGCTGATTTCACGACACTAGACTTAGTTTGGCACCGAACTATTATATCTTGTTATGCGATGTACCACAACTGTGTTATGTGGATTATGACTTAATAATAAGAAATGAAAACAACTCGTAACTAACTACATGACCTAACAGGCAATGTCATCATCATCATCGTCATCATCATCCGACAAACTTACGCCACCAAGAGCGCCAGGAAAGGCACCTATGGTGGAACCCTTACCATCTTATGGCGTGGAGACATGCTCAGCTGCGAGGAAAAGGCTCGCTCTGGGGGAGGAGTCGTCATCACGCCCAACCATTGCTGTGCCGGTTGAACCGGTTAACCCTGTAGAAGTAGGAATTGACCTACTTAGAATCATATTACATAAACAACAAGCACAGTTAGAAACAATGCAGGAAACCATCCTAGCACAAGGATGGATGATCCGACAATTGACAGGTAAAACCGACTCGCTCGAGGAAGAGCATCATACGAGTAAGATAGCTCGTAACACCTTAGCCAGAGATCTGCGTGCTGAGCAGATAAGAGCCGACTGGCTCGAGGACAGAGTCCTGGAAAATAGTTGGAACATTCAGGAGCTACAGCAAAATCAAGCACCTGCACCTGCACCAGCACCGGCCCCTCCAGTGCCGGTGGAGGAGGATCCGGAAGAGAATCCAGAGGAGGACCCTGAAGAGGATCCAGAGGAGGATCCAGAGGGAGGATCCGGAGGAGGACCCAGCTATAGAAGCTGGAAATGCCGCGCAGGATGACGGCAACGACAGTGACTTGGGGGATGGAGACGTAGACGACTGACACATCTCGCTTATTTTATTTACTTCCCTTCAGTTTATTTATTTTCCCACTTGTGTTTAAACTTGAGACTTTATAGCGAATTCATATGTTTGATTTGCACTTTTATCTAAATGGCAACTGGACGACGTGGAAACCTTAACTTGACGCCCGAAGAGCTAGCTGCCATGATTCAAGAGCACGTGAACGTAGCTTTAGCGGGTGTTCAGAACCAACCAGCAGGAGGGGGCTTTAACCCCTACAAGATGTTCCTCGACGCGAAACCAAGCAAATTCTCGGGGGCGGAAGGACCCATTGGACTGGTCCGCTGGATCGAAAAATCCGAATCCGTTTTTGAAATGTGCAACTGTCTAGAGGCCAACAAGGTCAAGTACGCAGCCTCAACACTGGAAGATGGGGCACTGACATAGTGGAATGCACAAGTCCAAACGCGTGGACTTATTGCTGCCAATGCAATGGCCTGGGCCGAGTTCAAGGCCCTAATCAAAGAGGAGTACTGTCCACGAGACAGAGTGCAACAGTTGGAGCAAGCCTTATGGAACCACAAGATGGTGGGATCTGAAATCGAAGCTTACACCGCAAAACATCATGACTTGGTATTTCTGTGTCCCGATTTGGCCAACACTGTGGAGAAAAGACTCGAGTTCTATCTCGGGGGTCTGGTTCCGGAGATTCAGGGTATGGTAATGGCTAGTAACCCTGTAACTGAACATCAAGCAATCCGATTGGCTCACAAACCCACCGATAAGGCGGTGGAACAAAAGAAGCTGCCAGCAAGGGGTACAACTGAAGTTGCCCCTGATAACAAAAGAAAGTTTGAAGACTCGTCTGCTCGACAGTCTTCGTCATCCCAGCCGCAGCAGGGGAACCAGAAACGGTTCAATCATTACAACAGCCACCGGGGTCACCAAAATCAACCCGCCAACAACAACAACAACAACAACCAGAATGCAGGCGGCTATGTAGGTCGAAAGCCGCAGTGCAATCGCTGTAATCTTCATCATCACGGCCCTTGTGCCGGAAATCGCTGCCAACGATGTGGCAAGATGGGACATGCAGCAAAGGATTGTCGTGGGGAAATCATGTCCCGACAGAATCAAAATCAACCCCAGGGTCAGCAGCAGGGTATTAACCGGGGATGCTATCAGTGTGGTAGCACTGCCCATTTCAGAAGAGACTGCCCACAGCTGCGTAACAACAACAACAATGGTGGAAACAACCACAACCACAATAACCACAACAACAACAATAACAACAACAACAATGGAAACGGTGGCACAGGAGGTACCAAAGGACGCGCCTTCACATTGGGCCGCGGAGAGGCCAGAAACGACTCGAACGTGGTCACCGGTAAGTTTCCCCTTAATGAACATTTTGCTACTGTGCTTTTTGATACGGGTGCGGATAGGAGTTTTATATCTGAGTCTTTTAGGAGGAACCTAAATCTCACGCCTAAACCATTAGAGACCCCTTATGTTATAGAATTAGCCGATGGTAATTCTGTAGATGTGACCCATATAGTATCCGGCTGTCAACTCAAACTCGCGGGTCACACTTTTATCATTGATCTGATGACAACTACCCTGGGTAGTTTTGACGTGGTAGTCGGAATGGACTGGCTATCCGACGTCCGGGCTGAAGTTCTCTGCTTCGAAAAATCTATTCGTATTCCGCTCTCTAACGACGAAATCTTGATGGTACAAGGCAATAAGGCAAGCGCCATCACCAACATCATCTCATACATGCAAGCGCAGAAGTATCTTCGGAGGAAGAACTCCTTCGCTTTACTCGCACTGATTTCCGAACAGCCTAAGGACGAGAAACGCATAGAAGACATCCCTGTCGTCCGTGATTTTTCCGATGTATTCCCAGAAGAACTACCTGGTCTTCCACCCCATCGACAATTGGAGTTTGAAATTGAATTGGCGAACAATGCAACTCCTATCGCCAAGGCTCCATACCGCCTAGCTCCAGCCGAGCTGCAGGAGCTGTCTACCCAACTTCAGGAGCTATTAGAAAAAAGGATTTATCCGACCAAGCGTTTCGCCATGGGGAGCTCCAGTCCTTTTTGTCAAGAAGAAGGACGGGACTTTCCGCATGTGCATCGACTACAGGGAACTCAACAAGGTTACTATCAAGAACCGATACCCGTTACCTCGCATCGACGATCTCTTCGACCAACTTCAAGGGTCAAGTTACTACTCTAAGATTGATTTACGGTCCGGTTACCACCAGCTACGCGTCAGGGAGGAGGACATCGCTAAGACGGCATTTCGTACTCGGTATGGCCATTATGAGTTCTTGGTCATGCCCTTCAGTCTCACCAACGCACCTGCGGTGTTCATGGACCTCATGAACCGCGTGTGTAAACCATACCTTGACAAGTTTGTCATTGTGTTCATCGATGACATACTCATCTACTCCAAAAGTGAAGAAGAACATGCTGAACATCTACGATTACTGCTAGGATTACTTCAACAGGAAAAGCTATATGCCAAGCTTTCGAAGTGTGATTTCTGGATATGGGAAGTTCAGTTTCTCGGGCATATCGTGAATGAAAAGGGTATCCACGTTGACCTTGCCAAGATTGAAGCCATCAAAAACTGGGAAGCACCCAAGACACCGACGGAGATCCGCCAATTTTTGGGTTTGGCTGGTTACTACAGACGTTTCATCGAGGGATTTTCAAAGATCGCACAACCGCTTACTACCCTCACCCAGAAAGGCATCAAGTATGCTTGGGGTGACAAGCAAGAAGCAGCATTTCAATTGCTGAAGCAGAAACTTTGTAGTGCACCTATTCTGTCCTTGCTGGAAGGGACAAAAGACTTTGTAGTATATTGTGATGCTTCCATTCAGGGATTGAGATGCGTACTCATGCAACGCGATAAGGTCATCGCGTATGCGTCGCGACAACTGAAGGTTCACGAGAAAAACTACATGACGCATGACCTGGAATTGGGAGCAGTAGTGTTTGCACTTAAGATTTGGAGACACTACCTCTATGGAACGAAGTGCACAATCTTTACGGACCACAAGAGCCTCCAACACATCTTTGATCAGAAGGAGTTGAACATGCGAGAGCGTCGCTGGGTCGAACTCTTGAACGATTATGAGTATGCCATTCGATATCACCCGGGTAAAGCTAACGTGGTAGCCGATGCCCTCAGTAGGAAGGAACACTTGAAACCTCGTCGTGTACGAGCATTACAACTCACTATTCATTCGGGGCTACCCGAACAAATACGCGACGCCCAGTTAGAAGCAGTTAAGGAGGAAAACATCAAGGCTGAATCAGTGGGAAAAATGGAACGCGATTGGGAAGTAAAACCCAATGGAGCCCGGTATTTCATGAATCGCATATGGGTACCTCTCTACGGAAACCTCAGAGAGCTAGTCATGGATGAAGCTCACAAATCCCGATACTCTGTCCATCCGGGTTCGGATAAGATGTATCAAGACCTTAAAGCTGCGTATTGGTGGCCCAACATGAAAGCTGATATAGCCACCTACGTGAGCAAGTGTTTGACTTGTGCAAAAGTCAAGGTAGAGTACCAAAAGCCATCGGGGCTACTCCAACAACCTGAGATCCCAGTGTGGAAATGGGATCAGATCTCAATGGATTTCATCACCAAACTCCCGCGAACTTTAGGTGGTTGCGATACCATCTGGGTAATTGTGGATCGTTTAACTAAGTCTGCACACTTCCTAACTATTAAAGAAACAGATAAGATGGAGAAATTGACTCGCATCTACATTAAGGAAGTAGTTTCTCGGCACGGAGTGCCAACATCCATCATCTCAGACAGAGATGCCCGCTTCACGTCCAACTTCTGGCAGTCACTCCAGAAAGCGTTGGGAACACGCTTAGATATGAGCACAGCCTATCACCCTCAGACTGATGGTCAAAGCGAAAGGACCATACAGACCTTGGAAGACATGCTTAGAGCATGCGTAGTAGACTTCGGAAATAGTTGGGAAATTCACCTGCCTTTAGTAGAATTCTCATATAACAACAGCTATCATACGAGTATTTCGGCAGCACCGTTTGAGGCATTATACGGTCGTAAATGCAGATCACCGGTCTGTTGGGCAGAAGTCGGTGACAGTCAACTCACAGGCCCTGATTTAATACTTGAGGCTACTGAAAAGACTGTACAAATCAGAAACCGCATGGCGGCGGCACGAGATCGACAGAAAAGCTACGCTGATCAACGACGCAAACCGCTCGAATTTCAAGTAGGCGACCGCGTCCTACTAAAGGTGTCACCCTGGAAGGGTGTAATCCGCTTTGGAAAACGGGGCAAACTAAACCCACGGTACGTAGGCCCGTTTGTAATCTTGAAACGTATCGGACCCGTAGCTTATCAATTAGACCTTCCTGCCGAACTCAGTGGAGTTCACAACGTTTTTCACGTATCAAATCTGAAGAAGTGTCTATCAGACGAAACTCTAGTCATTCCATTGGATGAGATCCAAGTGGATGAACAACTACACTTCGTGGAACAGCCTATCGAGATCATGGATCGTGAGATCAAGACTCGAAGGCACAGCAAGATTCCGATCGTTAAGGTTCGTTGGGACTCTAAGCGTGGACCGGAGTTCACGTGGGAAAGAGAGGACCAAATGAAAAGCAAATACCCACACCTCTTCGCAACTGAGCAGCAAACTAACGGTACCAGTAACTAAATTTTCGGGACGAAATTCTTTCAACATGGGGATGATGTGACAACCTGGAAATTTCTTCTCATACTTTTGCGTACTATTGTTAACTAAATTCTTGTGCATGGCACTTGGGAACTTCTTGTAACTTCGCGTACCATCATTAACGAACTAACTCTTTGTGCGTGGCACTCTAAACATGTACGCTACATTCTAAACCGCGTTTACTCAATTTTCGGGACGAAAATTCTTTCAACATGGGGATAATGTGACATCCCGGTTTTTAGGATAACTTAAACGCAATACTTTTCAAATAAAGTATATGCTAAGTATTAAACGTGTACGAGTTAATGAACACGTGATGTGTGTTTGTATGATTGTTTTAGTTATAAAATAATTATGGTAAATATGTACACGAACCGAACCGAACCGAGACATGAACCAAACCTTAAACTCAAACTATTCGGCCACAAGATCAAACCCAAACCAAACCAACCCAAGTCCTTGGCCGCGAGATCAAGCCCAAACCCAAACCGAACCAACCCAAGTTCCTCGGCCACGAATTCAAATCCAAACCGTAACCCTCATCTCTCTTTGCGCTATATATACAAACTCACATGCATGCCTTCATTGACAACACAAAACCCTAAAAGAAAAACTGCCGTCGGCAGCCTTACTCTCGTCCCTTTTGATCGCGAACAGCTTCTTTCCTTCATCAACTCGATCTGATCAGCCTTGTTCACTTTCTCGGTCGCTAACAGCTTGTTGCTTTCAGTCCCTTTCAGTCTCGGTCGCAACAGCTTTTCCTTTTCTTTTCTTCCGGTCGCAGCAGCAGCCCTCGCCATCTTCATCCTCGGTCGCAAGCAATCTTTGATCACCGGTCCCTTATCTTACTCACGGTTCGTTTACCTTGTCATTAAAAGATTAGAATTTGTCATATGCTACAAGATAATATTCGGATACATGTGTTTTGATTGTGTTGTGTCGGATTGTTAATGCTAGATTAAGAGTTGGATGTTTGTTTAAAAATCTGAAATCATAGGCTATGTTTTGTTTATAAAAACTAGAGGTATGAATTAGGGTTGCATGGATGTGATATTGGTATTGATCTATGATTAGAAATCGGTTCTTGATCGCCTAGGTTAATCATAGGAACGGTTTATGCGAGTTTATGGTAACAATATGCTGAAACAGTTTGCTGAGTAATAGTTACAGCCGACTTCATCTGGCTGTAACTCGGTCATTAGTTGTCGAAAAACGGATTTTCTGATGTCTAGAACGTAGAGATTTGAATAACGAATCTAATGGCACTGGATTCATATTTTTCTGAAGTCGTTTGATATTTTTAAAGGGCCAAATAATTTCATTAACTAAAGCTGTGAAAATCCTGAAATTTTGTTAGTTGTTTATCGAGTTGGATTTTATAATCAGTAGGGAGTTGAGTCATGAATTTTGTACAACAACTAGGTAGGGAAATTTCCGGGCAACACCAACTGGAATTTTGTTAATTGGACGATCAGTGATATTTAAATAAATTCTTCCGTGGACTGCAGTCAGAAAACGACAAATCTGACTGCCGCCTAGTATATTAATATTTATGGTTAAATGGTAAAGATTTAGGACTTGGAAAATTTATATAAATTTCTAAAGTATAAATGGCACCTGCTGTAAAAATATTGGAATTTTTGGAACGTTGGAACTATTTTATAAAAATCCTAGAAAACAGCTGAATTATGAGTGTTAAGCTGAAATTTGATAACTTGTGATTGTGTGCACCAAATTGTGGCATGGATTGGTTTATGTTTATGATAAGTTGCTTTGATCACTAGGTTCACATGAGGATACGTGCATGCATGTTTGAGTGTTAGATATGTTGTTTGTGTGTATCACTTTGTGCGTAAATTAAGTGTAGAATTTGTATTGGTGTGATCACACACTGACTTGAAATCAATTGGTTTGTTAGGACGCAATTAGCGGTCCCATCCTTTACAACTTCTTTGCTACACTAACCGAGCAAATAAAGGTGAGTTCACAGCCCCTAACTTTATCCGGTTTTTAAACAACAGGGGGAGAAACATGTATACACTCTTCAAACTCAATCTCTTTACGTTATACGAATTTAACGTCACATAACTATTCGGTAACTAAGTTAATGTTAATGTAATGTTATGGTCACTAAGCAGCTATATCACTTAAGTCCTCGTCAATCTCTCGGATCGTTAGTATTGGGTTTAATAGCGGGGGAGTTATAAGTAGTACTACTGGGCCCGACAAGCCCCATCCGAGCTAGTCGCGCTAGCCGACCGGGTATGGTCAACGGGTGAATAATTCAGCCTAACTTCGCCATGGTCAGTGATAGGCCTGGCAACACGGAGGCACAACAGTCAGCTTCGATCGCGAACACTTACGTGACATAACTTTAGGCTAGCTACCTATATATGTTAACATTGAACTTAATTACGAAACAACTATATTATCCCGGGTTGGGGATAATGGAAACAACAACTTATTATTCCGGGTTTGGAATAATGGAAACAACAACTTATTATTCCGGGTTGGAATAATGGAAACAACAACTTATTATTCCGGGTTTGGAATAATGGAACCAACATCATTATTATTCCAGGATGGGAATAACGGAACTAAATCGTTATCCCGGGTTAGGGATAACAGGGGAAAACAAACTCATAACCGAACAAATGAATTTATGAAAACCTGTGAACTCACTCATCTTTAATGTTGACACTTGTTTCTTTACATGTTTCTCAGGATGCTAGGAGCTCTAGGTGCACGCACATGCATTGAACAAGACATCTTTTATCAAGTCTTATTTACAAATATTGTTTTGGGTTTTTCATTTATTTTGGCGTTTGTGTTGGCGCCCGCTTCACTATTTATTTTATGCTTCCGCTCAACCACTTAAACTAATGCTTCCGCTAAACTTTAGTAATTAACTAAGACAAATCTAAAATCTACGACAATTGGTTAATCAAATGATTTTTGGAAAACGTATTATCAAATCATATAGAGTCGTTCGACGTACTAGTGTTTCAGATTCTGGTTTGTTCACACGCCTCGCGGTAAAACTCCGCAAGTGGAAATTGAGGGTGTGACAGTTTCACTGGTGCATACTCATGTAATTCCATCTTTGACCTATGACCAGTGCAATTAAACTTTTTGACGCATTTTGTTACGCAACAACCAAACCAGTGAAACTCACCAACTCATTTATCTGACCCTTTTTAGAACTAACATGCATTTCAGGTAACTTGAGAATAAAGTGATTTGGATATGTGGTTCAAGAAGTGTTTATAGACGAATACTGATATAGACGCATGCGGCTTAGAAGACTTATGTGGTTCATGGGAACACGCAGTTGTAACAAACATGTAGTATGTAATCAACATTTTGGTAACTAATAAAATGTAGTGTCTTTGTAAACAATGCGCTTGTACCAGAGGTGTCTGTTGCATCCCGTTTTTTACTTCCGCTGCAAATTGGGGTGTGACAGAAGATGGTATCAGAGCCATTGGTTATAGAGAATTAGGTGCCTTTAAGGAAACCTAGACTATAACTACAGGCCCGGACTTTAGTGGACATCATTAGAAAATTAACATCAACTAAAATACTTAGTGAACACTATAAAGTATATTATTAGCAAGTACCAGGATGGCCTTGTGGGGCAAGTGGGTTATTATAGTCTGGAACGTAATAACAGACTTTCTCATACGAGGCAGTGTTGGGAAAGTCGCGGTAACAAACACCCTTAAATACATGGAGTGATACATACGTGTACCAAGGTGATAGTGTGTGGATGTTTGTGCGTGGATTGACGCATGAATTGGGATTGGTAGATAATGCGTTACTACATATGCCTTCGGGATAGGCAGAAAACTGGTATTACAGTCCATTCCACATTCCTACTGCTCACATAACTAATACCCACTAGAATTGAATTCCTATCACTCATGTAATTGTTACATATACGTTATGATGTGAGAACTCAAGTCTTTATTACGATATGATCTCACCAACTCTATCTTTATAATTACTATAACAAAGATTACATAGCAGAATGGTACTTCAAAAAGAACATAGATACACAAAGAACGCGCAGGTCGTTCTGATATACTGGAAGGATGTGTACGGATCCTCACTTCACTTCTCGTTGCTTCACATTTGATTGTTATACAAACGCAGAGTGCAAACATCTTACGAAACTTTTTCGTCCTTGAATCCACAATTCATTTGATTGTCCGTTGGATTTCTCTTCTGCTTACAATATTGGATTTAGCCTTCACGTCGTGTGATACTATGATGCTTAGTGGTACTCCTTCGCACATGTCCCGATATATGTTATGTGTGAGTTTAATGATCTCCGGGTTATGGAGATGGCATGGAATGTGTAAATAAGTTACCCTTCCCGTTGTCATTCGATTCCATTGTGTATAAATTTGCTGATGATACAGATTCCTTTGAAACGGTTTGTATTGTGGAACCTCGTTTCGTGTGACCATCGGTTACATTGTGTTCTTTTACGATTATTGATTGTTTCGGATTTTAGTTGGCTAGTCGCGGAAAGTAATATGAGACCCGAATATCTTGGTGAACGGAACATTGATCATGTATATGGGTGTGGTGGATATGTTGCGGTACTTCTTATATATAAGCACCCAGCTACATTATCAAGGTACCGTTACTCAGGGTAGACGGGCTTCATGTTGCGATTCGTTCGTTTTGGGCAATGCAGTGTTGAGTCTTCGACCCTATTTGATGCGATAAATGAGGCCACAATTGTTGTAACTTCGATACTTATACACATGTGCGGTAATTTTAAATCAAAGGTAGTTTGGGTCGCCATATAACGACCTTTGGGTTAATCCTAGGGAAGGTCTTTTTTTCGAGTTCGTAATACGACTTTCTAGGGGTACTACACCCTAGTAGTACTCTGTGCCGAACAATTTGGGTATAGCCGGTGATAGCTTACCCACATTAATTTAACCAATGATTGATTCATGATAAGTAGCAATGTTTTTATTTTTGGTATAACAATTCAGCGTGATTTATTTCTTTTGGCGGAATTTGCTAGAGCGTACAGTCATATATTCGAAATCATCGTTACAACAAATAACTATACTTATGTCACTGACCGTCGTCGATGAAGCTATTCGGTTGAAACATATATTTCCCTTACTAGCTGTTGTTCGCTAGTGATGCAATCCCTAATTCTTAATAAGGACACGTAATTAGCATCGGTATTAAAAACCCAAGGGGATTTAGGGGTAATACATAAATGGAGAAACTTATCTGATGCAATCCAGGTTCGACAAGGAACTGTGTGGATGCGGATCTGATTATAATAAGACTCGTGGAGACGAAAACATTTTGTCCATATTCCTCGTAACCGTTAATATTCCATATTAACCAGACACTCAAATGCATACATTACTTATAAATATACAACTGTCACACCCCAACCGATGGCGGAAACATCGAGGCGGGACGAAAGAGATTTCTCATTGCTCATACTACTAATTGCGACAATATTTAATCAAACCGGATTCATTTCATAAGTAAAATATTCGAGTACAATACATGGAAATTCAAATACAACAATAATCAAGGCAAAATTTGACACAACAATTATAAACCTAACGTCTATGTGTGTATCTAGTCATCATCACTATCCCGATTTCATGGCATCACCTTCATCAACCTGTAACATGTTTTAAAATAGAGTTCAATGCAATAGCAAAGGCGAGTACACAGGTTTGGTGATACATAGCATAAGAATAAAGGTTTAACTCGAATCCACATGGTAATTGTAAGCAAAGACTATACTAATCATGCATTACTAGATCAAATCCTGAGTTTCCACAAAAGTTTTACGAGATCGAGCTTCCCTCATCGCAAAAGCGACAAGACTAAAATGAGTATGATAATCTTAACATAACCCCGACGGGTGGTGTGCTACTCCTACAGCACTATATATGATAAGTTGGGCTAGCTAAGTTAATGATCAAGCATGTATAATTGAGCATGTATCTAGGCATAACAAGTATACATGTATAAGGATTGAGCATGTAGAACATGAGTTTGTGATATGTGTATTTTGATAGGTAAACATGTTACTACCCAAAAGTGGTAAGACGGTAAATGGGTCGAGTGTACTCACGGTTTTGCTAAAGCGTTCCACTTAAAGAATCCCGCGAGCTTGTGGTGATTAGGGTTTGGCACCTTGTCCTTCTATAAGAAGAACATAGGTATTAGTTATGAGTGTAACGGAAGATTCGGATTATTCAAGCAAGATTGAAAGGGTATGAGAATAAAGTATTATAGTATGAAAATAATCACTAAGATATAGTACTTGTTCTTGACACTATGATAACCCGAATGGATTTGATATGGTTTCATAGGTTCGAGACCTATTAGAATCGTGACAAGAAACTACATACTTTAGTGATAAAACTTAATAACTCGATAGATGATTACTTAGTCATTATCAAGTGTCGGTTTTTAGGATTATATTATAGTCCATAATATATACATAGTTATATAATCATGTAGGAGGTGGGAGGATGAACCATCCACTTTGTACCTCTAAGTATCATGTAAGTCAAGTATGAGATGGGAGGTTTAACCATCCACTTTGGAACCCCTTTTGTGATGTTCACCACTTCACAAGTAACCAAAGGTAACAAGGAGGGTACTAGAACAAGAACATAAACAAGAATGTAAATGACAAGAATATAATGTGTGTCACCATGATATCAAGTAGCCAAGTGAAATACAACCCGGGGAGCACACATTGACACACATCAATGGCTAGGCGGGGTTTTGACACTTTAGATCTAGCAAACTACTTGGGATAATGATGAAAATCATCAAGTAATGTGTGGTCTCAAAGGTTTAGGATAGCCAAAGCTAACCAAGGTGGACACACATGAACAAGTTATGAACGTGCACCACTTGTGAGCTTAAAGCTCTATGAAAACAGAATTATTGTGAAGATAAATCCTCTTGTTTGAATGTCTCAACCTTGTTTTTAAGCCTAACCAACCACAAATAGTGTTGTAAGCATTCGGACATAGGTTTGAGATGAGTTTGACTCAAGTTTCAAATAGATTAAACAAGTTTTGAAAGAGTTTTGATTAAATAGAAAGTTTCTTGCACTTCAACCTCAAATATGAAGGAGTTCCATATGGTTTTTCCATGGAAAAACCTATGGAAACAAGCCTAGAGGTGTCCCAAGTGCTAAGAAGGAAGACACAATGAGAAAGGAGAGGTAGAAGTGAGCTAGAACTCACTTTGGAAACCTTGAACTTTCTGCTCAGAGTCTGAGTTTAGCAACTGATTTTAGAGTGTTTAGAGTGAGGATTAGTGAGTTTTTAAAGTGGGAGAAGTGTGGGAATGAGTTGGGTTTTATAGGAAGTGATTAGGGTTAAGTTTGGTGTGCATTTAGTGCAAGAAGCACAATCCTTGTGTCTTAAAATTGACCAACCCATGAGCTGAATAAACTTTCTGCGGATAAGGGGGACTGGCGGGGAGCGAGAAGAAAAGGCCTACACGCTCGCGGCAGCAAATGGCTGCAGAAGTTTGCTTTTTGTCATTTTAGGTCCCCGAAGTTTATATTTGATGATTTGAGGGTGTTTTAAGCATAAAAAGTGCATTTTAAGTATATGAAGCATATCATAACATATGTGTATGTACCAAATGATTGAGATCGAGTATAAATGTCACGTATAATGTATGTATAATGTATCAACGTCGCGTATTAACAAGTATGTCACATCTTCGAGTATATGCATTATGAATAAGTATGTATGAATAAGTATGATTGTGTGTAACTAGTATAAAGATAAACATGTATTTTCCATTATGATTCAAGTCTCGATTACAATGATTACAACGAAATGAAGGATACGAATACAAGGATTTCCAAAAATAGAATTACAACATGAGCTTGCTATAAATAGAAAGTATGGAAAACGCGAGGCGTTACAACAACATTATCCGCGATCCAATCCACGGGTCAATTTAGTAAATCTCGGTTAAGGGTAATATAACCCCAGTGCGAAATAAGAAAACTATAATCATAAAGTAATCTGATTCATTTCTTCAAATAAATTCAATTCTCCTTACTAACATTGTTGGAAAGCGTTAAGGTTTGGTACATGTAATTACTAATTTGATACTCCTTATCCTTTTAATCAATGTTCAACTATGATGCGGTACGTTAGCTTCGTATGGAATTACGGCAGGTATTTCAGTAATAGAACCAAGTGGCATACGACCTTGAATCCTATCGATTTAGTTCAAATTAATACAAGGTAAATCCCCAGTAATTCGAGGTAATAATTGAGCGATACGGAGGACCCGTAACAAAGCTACCTCTTAATGCATATTTAACAACCAAAATGATACCAAGCGAAGTTTTCACAGACGATGATTTTGTTTAAAGGACGGTATTAAAAAAATCATATAAAGTTTTTATATATCACACGATCCCTTGTTTTCAGTCTCGCATAACTTAGTAAAAATGCTCCAGTGAAAATGGGATCGCATTTGAGTAGTATTCGAGTATGGTAATCCCATGACTAACCTATGTGACAACTCTATATACACGGTCTATAATCAATATCACCCGTATGAGGGTGGTGCATTCGCGTAAGGGGATACATGGGTTTTTGATTCCTTGCGGTTAAGGCTTTTCGCATCATGATACTTACGACGACCATGCGATTGGTCCCGAGTAGGGACCAACTCAGATACTTGTATGTTTATAAAACATGTTGACTCCCCAACTCTATGATAATAATAATACCCGGGAAAACACCATATGTCTCCTCCTCCTCCCTGAAACATCCGAGGAGTCCAAATATTTATACACGATGTTATTCACGATTCATAGGGGATGGTCAAAATTCCCTTCGGGCCGTTGTAAAGGTGTTACGTGGTAACGGTCTCCTACATGTGTAGGAGGATGATGCATGCGATACATTGACTTTCATCCATCGATTAGATACAAGTGAACGATACCGTACTCTTGTGAGTAATCAAGAGTTATGCGCTAAATGGTGTTGCTTGTCCTCGTAAATATACGAGGAGCAGATTCTTTAGATCAGGGGAATATTGTTGAAACACCCCTCGTCTTCCTTCAACTGGTTGGTACCTTCAATTGATTTTCATTTTAATCGATTTAAATGAGTATTCGCGAAATACCATGTTACCGAGAAACTCGATTTTTCGTTATTTTCGAGTCACGAAAATTCTTATGCTATCTAAAGACAAGAATGGGAGAAATCTTAAGTATGATGCTATATATATATATATATATATATATATATATATATATATATATATATATATATATATATATATGTAAATGGGTATTTGTACCACCTAATGCTAAGAATTAAGAACTACCCCTCATGAAGTAACACGGTCAAAACTAAACTCGCATTGAAAAGGAGTAATCATGAGTCGTCCGAATATCATAATTGGTGTCTTTTGCGCGCTGCAACCACCTGGGGAAAACTAAACCATAAATCTAGTAGTCCCGATCATTCCAGATGAAGGGACTAGTGAATCTTCCGAATACGTCCCTCGGATATCATGTCCATCCAGAGGGGGAATTCCTTTGATAAGCACGTATTATATGCCTAAAACAAGAATACAACTTCAACGCTACAACTAATTCTCTTCAAACTTGGAGAGTTGGTAAACATACGATACGAATTATGGATACCTCGATGCGCGATACCAAGTCAAACCAAGGGACCAAAGTGTAAATTGGTGTCTGGCTGGATGCACCGACTGCCTGCGAAATGGCATTAATAACCTATATTCATATCCTAGCCGTAAGAGTGCTAGGCTTACCCCGATTGATTATGGTTTTCATTCAGCCTTTCTTAAAGCTACTTCTGTTATTTCAAAGAGGTGGCCGAGCGATTGTGGATCCATGTTACTACATTTTCCGGTAGCACGTATTCCTTCCCCGCCCTATTAGGAAGCAGAACGGACTAATCCTAAGACAAAGGGTCGAGTGCCCATGGTTTCATAAAACCACACGATTTGTCCCAATCTAGACCGAGATGGTTTTGTGTGAGCGAACTCGATGGAACCCTTACTTTTAATTGGTGATTTAGATGGCAAATGTGCCAAGATTGAAAGCATCCTATCTTTCAATACTCATATACAGTGCAGCTCATACCAAGTCCGAGTGGGACTCGAAAAACCACGAGACCGAGACAGTCAAGTGGTGATAAACCATCTTGTGAACTATGCCACCTCACACAGATAAGGATGAAAAGTACACAATTGGTACCCCTTAAACGAAAACATTTATTTCATAAACATAATCTATAAGGTACAAATGTTGGAGATTTAAACGATACAATATTTTATCAGACTAAATACCAACTGGTTCACAAAACTTCACTAGAATGGGAAATGATTGCTTCTCGTTGTTTCCATTAACGTTATCCTTATGAAACATTAGTAGAGTGTGGCCATGTTCCAACCCTGCGGGGGATACTCCGTTGATGGGGAATCTTGATTCGATGACTCGTTACTTAGTCATCTTTTGCAAAGTTACCTGCACGTCTATGGTTAATTTTGATTCCATAATTAGAGGCATCATGGTGATACTTGTGACCGTTAGACACTCATCCTGCCTTAAATATTTCTACGTGTTATGGTAGCATTCTAGACGTGGTGTTACTTGAATTAAAACCACAGTGGGTACACACTCTATCATTCCCGGTATATGGGACTTTTTATACAATTATCTCCCTGAGAATCACATCGATGTTATCGAAGTTACTAAATAGTTGTACCACAGTTGGAGCCAAGCTCCCGAAACTTAACATAAACTGGAATTATTATTGTAGAAATGCTATATCTTTACGACGTAATCCGGCTACTGGTGAGTAGCTCAGGCACACCATTGATGCAAGTGTAGAGATTCGTTGCTACTCGTGTACATGCTCGCCTTATGGAAACCTTAGGCTCTCAAAAGCCTTTCTCTTTCTTATTATCTACTATAGAGTAGGGACTCTCGTGGTCGGTTTTGTAGTAACCAAAGATAACCACGCACACAACAACAAAGGAAGACTGTCACTCAAAACTCGGTGAAACCAAATTTATTTTCTTTATACAAACATGCGGAGCATGGTGCTCACTATTGCGGTGTTCGTAACAAACCCTGAGAAGATATCCATACCCCTCCTCTATAAGGGGTGCTCAGGAACTATTAAATGAAATCGTAAATGAGACTTATGGTGTATGAATGGTGAAGATAATGAACGCGAAGAAAACGTAATAATTGCAGTCAGCTATAAGTTGAATACGTGACTCCTGTTTTACTGTGAGCCCAACCACACTCTTACTTTCAGATTGGAAGTGATGACAAACGTTAATTTTAACAATACGTAGGAATTGTGGATAGACAAATTACATAGCTACTATGTAGCCCAATTATCATCCTCGTACGATGATAATACTAAACGAAAAGCGAAAACATACTTGTCGGTCAGATGACTGACTGAGCTTTCCAACGAATTACTAAACGGAATTTCGAGGACCAAATTCTTTTAACTGGGGGAGACTGTGACAACTGCGAAAAATCCCGGTAAACTTGGATCGGTACAAGTCCGTGGTAACCGGACGTGATATGTATATCATGATATTTGTGGTGATTATGTGTGATGATACAAATTCTAGAACACGTTACACTGACTATAACAGGAGCATATGCAAGGTAATTACCAAAAACATTACGTTGACACTATGCGTCACCTAAATGGCAAGACAAAGTCGTGAATGGATTGACGACTCTGAGAATATGTATTAGTAAACACGCATGACTTGTGTGCTATGCTAAGCGATATATGTTATGTCTCGGAGGAATCCGAGAGCACGTCATGGTTAACATGACACTATTAAGGGCCAACTGTGTGAGGTTGGTGTCCTTAGCTTTTAACAACGTGTTAAACGGGAGCTTTCCGTTTAACAGCGCACTATACATTTGACAATGATGGTTAAGCCTTTGGTAGGGCTATTCAGGATTCTGAATTCATGAAACATCTTAGTTATGCCCCTAAGACCATGACATAAGACTGGAAGCTAATCGAAGCTCGGGCACGCAAAACGAAGTAGCTTCCCAATTAGGGAAACGCCTTCGGTTTGAATATAGCAAAAGACAACCAAACATGCAAGGAACGGTCAATCAAGCTTAAAAACACTTAGACTACCCTAATACGAGGCTTTTATGATTAAAACGTAACTGGGTTCGGAGTTCAAGACGGTTATGCATCATTTTTAAAACCGAGTCTTTTGACACTAAAAACGCGAAAAACGGAGTCCGTTTCACAAATCGGGGACACCCCACCCAAACCGCCACCCCCTTTTTAAAATATTTTTTTTCATTTTTCTTTAATTTTCTCCACAAATTCTGCTCTCCTTCTTCTTCATATCAGCTGATCACCTTCATAACACCATTAAATTCAAGGTATACTCCATGTTTCATGTGGTTTTGATAAGGTTTTCTTGATTAAACATGATCTAGTATACAAAAACATCCATGATTTTGGAGGGTTTAAACAAGTTTCTTGGCTGAATAAGAACACCTTGTGAATTCCCTGGTGTTATATGGTAGCCAAGACTACAAAAATTCTGGTTTTGATACCCTAATCAACACCTAATCGACCAAAATCGCATAACCAATCGATTAATCGAATAACAATGAAACAAAGCTTGATTTATGGCATGTTTGGATTGTTCTTGGAATATAGGTACTGTATATGGCTCACACACACTTCTGGACTCAAGAAAAACGCTTGGAATCGAAGGAATCGCTAGGTATATCCCTTAAACTCGAATCTAGCATAGGCAGAATATTGTTTGGTCTATAACTTGGTCCGTGATGCTTGGATTGAGCTGAAATTTGGTGTGGTGATGTAGGGTATTGACAGGAATGTCCACGTAAAAATTTTGGCGAATTTTTTTACTGTTTTACCGAAATAAGTTCGGAAAAAATACCAAACGGAATCAATAAATCACCAAACTTTACAGAAACACTAAAGAACATATAGGGAATGTTTTGGGAAGTTTGGAAGTCCATTGATTGAATTTTGATTTGGGCTAAATATCCGCGTTTTTGAGAGTTTTCAGCAGCCGGAAACGCACTGAAACGAAATCAAAAGAATCCCATTTTTTTGCAGGGAGTTTCTGGACATATAAGGAGTCTATGGAATATTTTGAGAATTTTTAGACATCGGATGATAAGCGATATAATTTATTCGGTTAAATACTATTTTAAAAATAAATTATTTAAGTTATAAAAATAACTTTATAAATTCCCAAAATATTTTTCCGTGATTCTATATATTATTACTGATTACTACAAAAATTTCCAGAATTTTATAAGAATTTCCAGAATTTTATAAATGGGATTTTTCGGCTTTTAAAACGTTTCTTTTAATTAATTTCGGCAGTTTACCGGACAACGAACCTGCCGGAACTAGGAACGAACCAAACCCTATTGTGACTATAAGTGGAACACCGGGGGGTATTCTGGGAAGTTCCAGCATAAGCTGGACACTCTGGGTGTGTTCCACCATCGTTCGGGAGAATCCCCGCCGGTGAAAACGAAAACCCAATTTTGGGCAAACTATACTCCCCCAACCACCAAACTCCCTTAATGAAAAGTTAATCTTTCTTAAACACAATACGTTGGCACTATGGTAGTCCCATACCATTATCCGAACGTGTCAAACAACCGACTTTGGCTGGCATGCGAACCGGTGCCCGGGAGCCAAATGTGAAACTAATCATACCCTAACATCCATCACCACATCGGCATACTATATGCACAATATGGCCTGAAAATACCCACTTGAGCACAAGTATAGGCGTTACTGACTTAGCGACTGATGTTGATAATTACTTGCATGATTACTGTTAAAGCCGAACCAGCTTGCATATACTCCTATTGCTACCTGTGATACTGCTATCCTGTGAGTTTTCACTTCCCCACTTTTGAATTGTTTTACTATTTTTGGGGACTTGCATGTTACAAACTGTGTTAATTGCACCAACTTGTGATCATGTGAATTTTAGAACACACGGTCCGTGTTGATGCATATGTCTGTTGCCTACGTCATCGTATTACGTCGAGTCTCTATTTAGGAGTGAAACGTAAAGTTTATGTATGTAAAAGTGCAAGTTTTCCCGAACTTGTAGTGTACATGAACGAGTTCGCCCGAACTTGTCCATGTCACATTCCGGGCGAACTTGTCATCCTATAAATAGGTTAGTTGTGTTCTCATTTGTAAGATTCAGAGATTTTGCATGACAGAGGCGAAGCTCTGTCCAAGTGTTTCCAGGATTTGTAACGTCTACACATTAATGAAGCGGTGATTGATCAGTAAAGACTTGAATCCAATGTCGCCTATGCAAACGAATTCCGCACGTTTACCTTAGGTTTACCAAATTAGGACCAGAACGATCCGTACAACGGACCTAATTGGTATCAGACTAGGATTGGCCTAATTTGAAGACATTGGACATAGAACTTAACATCTTCTACTCATTTCTTTCATTTTAAACTTTTCTTGGATAATTCACGGATAAAATGGACTGATTTTCAAGTATAATACGTAAAATTCATAATAGTAAAACCTTTGAAAAGATCAGAGCTTAAAACAAACGAATTCATGTCGAAAATTTGAAAAAACCATGTTTGAAAACACATGTCCGCTCGAACTTGACTAAAAAATTCAGAATTTTTCATCAAGTTCGCCCGAACTTGACACTTTGTTGAAAATTGATACAAGTTTTCCCGAACTTGTCCATTACAAGTTCGCCCGAACTTGTCTAAAGGTTTCTAAAAAAAATGAAGGCATGAAAATCACGAAAAACGTCTCGGACATTATATATCGTTAGATTCGTATCGACGAGACGAGTTTAAAGCTATAATTTGATAAAAAAAAGTTTTCTGAAAATTTTAAACGTTTTTAGCGAACCGATTGTCGATTAAGAAGTCAAATTTTACTAAAATTATTTGTTTGCTAATCATAGTTCAAGTGTTTTTTGAACGACAGATAAATTTGAAAAAACGAAATGGAGTCTGTGAAGCCGCCAAAATTGATGGGTATGAACGAGTATGAAGGCTGGAAAGAAAAATTCGAGAATTGGGTACGAGCAAATCACCTCTATGGTTGGGTTGCAATTCAAACTGGATTTAAATGGCCAGTCGATGAACGTTGAGCTGAGCTTTCAGTATCAAAATTTACACCTAAACTGAATGATGCATATGCCCATGAGAAGATGATACTAACCTCCTTACAGCAATCGATAAAAGAAGATATCTTGGTTTTGTTACCAGAATACAAACTACACATGATTTGTGGAAATCTCTAGGCGCTAAATATTTGGAAAGTGCTGAGATGATTAAGAACAAGAAGGTGCTAATCAAGAAGAAGTCTGATCGTGTTAGTGATCAAGTAAATGATCGGGAAGCACAAAGTTCAAATGTTCAGTTGAAGAGAGAAGGGAGTATAATGGCGAAGAACTGTGAAGGAAAAGAGTCTGCCAAGGATTTGATGTAGATCTTAATGATTATCTGGCAGATAATGACAAACTCTTGAACAATCTAGAGAGTTTGACATTAGAAAATAAAAAGTTAAAAGAAAATGAAAAGAATTTTGAGAACAAAATAAAAATTTTAGAAAATAAAAAATTACAAATGTTAGTAGATTTTCAAAATGAAATAAAAATGTTTAAAAATGAAAAAAAAATATTTTTCAAAAATTAAATATAGAAAATCAAAAAGCAATAAATTCCCATATTGAGAAAATTGCTCAACTTGAAAAAGAACTTGAGACTGTTAAAAATAAAATTGTTAATTCAGAAAAGTTATTGAAAGGTTTTGTGACTTCCTCATTTGTTAGATCATATATGTCCAAAACCAATCAATGTTAATAAAAAATAAATTCCAATAAGTGACAATGTCACAAATTATAACGATGTCATAATTGAAGATTGTGATGATGATACCGATGATAAAAAGAATAAAAATGAAATATTTTTAAAACTAAAAGAAAATTTTCAAGAAACTGTTATACAATCTACTGAGAAAGGTAAATGCTCAACGCAAAAACATTCTAAGAAGAATGAAACAAAAACAAAAGGAAAAACGAAGTTTTAAAAATTCTAAAAACTTCCAAAAGAAAAATAAAAGCTCATCGGTACGATCATCCAATTATTATAGAAATTCACAAAAATTTGTGAATAAGTGATGTAGGTCGGACCGCAGTGCTTCAACGTCAAATCAAAGTTACAGGAGAATAAGGAAAGATGGCTACCACACGTCAAATCAGTGTTATGATTTGAGTGTATGGTTTGCTAAAAAGGATCAGTATGAGAATAGGAAGTGTCATAAATGTGGAGTAACTGGACACATTGCTAGAAAATGTTTTCAAATTAATCTTAAACTTGTTCATATTGATAAGAAAAATTCTGAAGATTTGATAATACCAACTCAGGTTTTGAAACAATGTACAGAAACTACAAACAAGGTGAAACCAGTTATTACTAAGTTTTCAAATTTTGAAACTGTTGAATCCTCGAGTAGTAATGAACAAAAAGTTTCTAAATTGTATTTCAAGAAAGCCTTAACGAAAAATCAATCATGGTTGGTAAAAGAAAAAGAAGTTACACAATCAGTGAAAATTGAAAGGTTAGAGGACTTTCCGAAACTTGAGAAAGTCCAAAATAAACCTGATTGTGTAAAGAAAATCAAAATTAAGGTTGAAGAAACAACGCCTAAGACTGCAAAGGCTTGGGTGTCACTATTCAACTAACTGTTTGAATATTTGTGCAGGAACTTCTGAGGAAAAAGTAAATTATTGAGAATGGAGTTCTGTGGCACGCATTGAAGATGGGCCAGGTTATCATGTTATATATAAAGGCAAATTTTATAAAACATGTTCTAACATTGTATACTTTAAATTTTGAAAATTTTTGGAGAAAATTTTTCGAAAATACATTCAATAAACGTTTTACTTGAAAACTTTTACAAATTTTTAAAGAAAATTTGAAAAATTTCACAGAACCCTCATGTTGAACAAGAAAAAACTCATGTTCAGTAAATTGTTATAAACACAAAAGTGTAAAGGTTTTTGTCATCATGAGGGGGAGAATGCTTAACAGAAAATATATGAAGCAGTAATGGATGGCGAATTGAAGTGATTTTCATCGGTTGGTCTATAAATCAAAATTCCAAAAATATGTTTTTGAATTTTAGGGGGGAAAAATTTTTTAGAAAATCCAAAAACATATTAAATACAAAGAGTACAAAAACATTGAAAAAGGCAAAAAGAGTTTTGTGGATAAAATGAAATGATAGTACATCAGTGGACTATCACCGTATGCTAAGGATTTGTAAAGTTTAAAAAGTGATAAACAAGTCTTACTATGGATGTGTCGATAGGCTTTACACATTCAATAAATTGTTTCGGGATATAAACTAAATTTAACAACTGCTTAAACTTGTGGATTAACATCTCTCGGATATATGGACTTAGTACTCCGAAATTTTGTTTGAAAGATTATTTGATTCTGAGATACGAGGTCTTTATAGATGATTGATATCTGGGGTATTATACAAGTTCTTCTGATTTTGCGGAAGCAATAGCCTAGAATTTCTATAATGCTTTTGCAAAAATCCCCTAAAACTGCATTCAATTGAAAATATCGAAAGATACTACAATTGCAGTACAAAAAGATTCCATTTTGGAACATTACCTTATAAGTCGAGCCTTCATCTCTTTGTTGATACGATGGTATTAACCTGAGCTCTCAAGGCTTCGCATAACCCAGATACAGATATCAGTTAAACTATACTCACCTGTAAGATGAAATCTATGGAATCTTAATGTGGGAGTATATTCTGAGATGGGATCCATAGTTAAGTCAAGTTTCATAATTCTACATAACGTATCTTGGAACAATTGAGAAATGTGTTGAAGTTTAAGAGGACAAATATATCGACAATCTAGGTAAATTTGTTTAAAACTTAGTGTCATAAAAAAGGTCAATGGTACTAGTGATATGTCTCAAAAACTGATGTGGTCCTTTAACACAAACTCAACAAAAATATGTTTGAAAATATGTTTGTACATACTTAGAGTTTGATATTCATTACAAAAAAACAAAAAGATTATATTATCTTTTAGTATTGACCATTGATGATGAAAAGCTGATTTTCAAAGTCTAGAGTTGCTGAACAAAATCTAAAAAAACTTTTGAAAATTGATCTGAAAAGTTTAAAAGTTCATTAAGTTGAAACTTACATTTGAATAAATATATCAGTTTAGTGTCAAAATGTTTAATCAAGATCATTAAGTTGAACTTGATACATGAATCAGATATTCAAGGTCATTAATTTGGACTTGATTAACTGAGAGGGTTTAAAAATTGATAGAAGTTTAAAATTTGAAATGTTTGTGTTTAGAAATTTCAAAGTTTAAATTTGAAATGTTTATCTGAATGTTTGAGAAACTTTGAAACAGGAAGTTGATTTTAAGGGGGAGCTGGATAAAACATGTTGATTGCAGATACAAGAAAGCTCAAAGCAAGGGGGAGCATGGTGATTAAAGTTTTATCAAGACAAGCTCGAGAGGAAAAGAGAAAACGATTGTAGATGCTATGAAGATCAAGGAAGTTACAGTTATTCAAGAAATAAAGATCAAGAGAACATTAAAGACTCAGGAATTCAATTGAAGAATGATGACCACGGCAACATCCAAGGGGGAGTCTATTGATGCATATGTCTGTTGCCTACGTCATCGTATTACGTAGAGTCTGTGTGTAGGAGCGAAACGTAAAGTTTATGTATGTAAAAGTGCAAGTTCGCCCGAACTTGTAGTGTACATGAACGAGTTCACCCGAACTTGTCCTGTGAAGGACAAGTTCGCCCGAACTTGTCCATGTCACATTTCGGGCGAACTTGTCATCCTATCAATAGGTTAGTTGTGTTCTCATTTGTAAGATTCAGAGATTTTGTCACGACAGAGGCGAAGCTCTGTCCAAATGTTTCCAGGATTTGTAACGTCTATATATTAATGAAATGGTGATTGATCAGTAAAGAACTTGTATCTAATGTCTCCTATGCAAACGGATTCCGCACGTTTACCTTAGGTTTTCCAAATTAGGACAAGAACGATCCGTACAACGAACCTACAGTCTGGCAAGCTGAAGGTGTCCGTTGTGACACGATTCGGCAAGCTGAGGGTGTCTGTTGTAACACGGTCCGGCTAGCTGAAGGTGTCTGTTGTAACACGGTCCGGCTAGCTGAAGGTGTCTGTTGTAACACGGCCCGGCTAGCTGAAGGTGACTGTTGTGACACGGGTCGGCGAGCTGAAGGTGTCTGTTGTGACACGGCTCGGCAAGCTGAAGGTGTCAGTGTGACCTGGTACGGTTAATACAGTCAAGGTTTGACAGGTGCATACTCGTGTAATTCCATCTGTGACCTATGACCAGTGCAATCAAACTTGTTGACGCATTTTGTTACACAACAACCAAACCAGTGAAACTCACCAGCTCGTTTAGCTGACCCTTTTAAAACTAACATGCATTTCAGGTAACTTGAGAATAAGGTGATCTGGATATGTGGTTCAAGAAGTGTTTATAGACGAATACTGATATAGACGCATGCGGCTTAGAAGACTTATGTGGTTCATGGGAACACGCAGTTGTAACATACATGTAGTATGTAATCAACACTTTGGTAATTAATAAAATGTAGTGTCTTTATAAACAATGCGCTTGTACCAAAGGTGTCTGTTGCATGCCGTGTTTTACCTCCGCTGCAAATTGGGTGTGACAATTGACCCGAACACCAAAAATAAACCGAAGCTATACGTTGACTAATATTGACCTGTTTTGACCAGGTTAACTCGGTGTTGACTTAGTTAACCGGTTGACCGAGTTGATAGAGGTCATCTGTTGACTCGCGTTGACTACGACCCGAGCATCAATCTGACCCGAACTTGAAACTTTGTTGACCATATTGGACCAGTCAACCCTAACTATTGACTGGGTTGACCCGAGCCCGAATCGACTTGAACCCGAGACCAAGCAACTAAACCCAAAACCCGAGTCCAACTGAACCACATCTAACAGCAACAATAAACACTACTCCTGCCGCTAGTACCACCCTCACCACCGCCGGCCGGCCCAGCATCGCCGCTGGCGGTTCTCCGCCGTGAACCCGTCAATAACCACCACAATCGCCACTACTACACCCCTCTCCTTTCGCTACGCCGTCGTTCCATTATAACCACCACCTGCGAGTGAATAGATCTATAGATCTACAAAGATCTGAAAGAGAAAAAGATGGAGGAGGGTTAAAGATGTTTACCGGAGATAAAACTTAACAAAATCGAGGTTGCCGCTGCTCGAAACTGCCATCATCGCACTTTAAATGACAAAAAAAATCGAAATCATGTTTGGGAGGTGCATTTTAGGGGGAGTATACCACAGGTTCGCCGTGGAATTTCGCCAGAAAAACCATCGTCGGGACGCGGCGCCGTCGTCCGCCGTTGCCGGAACTCTGCTGACCTCCGCCGTCCTCCGTCGTGACCTGCCGCCGCCTCTGCCGGTCTGGTCATCGGACTTGAGTGAGAGAGGGAGAGAGAGTTAGGTGAGTGAGTGTGCTAGGGTTTGAAGAAGTGAGGGTGAAGGGGTTAGAGATGCATTTATACTAGGGTTTCTCAAGTGGGCTTGGGCCCTAGGCCCACAAGTGACGTACATTCGTCGGTTCCGTTAAAATCGCGAAATTTACCCTGTTCATCGTTTCTAATCCGTTTTTCGATTCAATTTCAACTGTGTATACTAAAATTTGATTACGAAGCTAAATTTGTCATAATATTTCAGTTTTGAAGGCAATTCAATTGTCTGATGCCTCAGTTTCGTTGCCGGTGCGTTCCAGCAGTCGCGTTTTTCATACACGTAAGCGTTTGGTGCCATTCAAAGCACCGTAAATTTGCAAAACCAAGTTCATATGCATAAATTATATGTATAAAATTCGTATATTCCGGCCTTGTTAGTATTTTGTCCGGTGTAAGTTCGTTATTGTTTATCGTTCAGCAGCTTTCCAGAAAATCACCATACACGCACTGGTAAGTTAGTTAGGCATTCCTAAGCATTTCAAAAGCTTAATTACGTTAATACGTGTCTTAAACCACTTATTATCGCCTTAAATGTTTGTTTATCGTGTAATTAAAAGCCGAAAAGTACCGGTTGTCACATTCTCCCCATGTTAAAGAAATTTCGTCCACGAAATTTAGACTATGTCATCTCCTTAGAGTTTTGGTCATGCACGGGTAGGTATGAATAATACCGAGGTAAATGACTACGAGAATGAATCAAGACTTGTCCAAATCATATGAATACAATGACTCACTACAACAATAAGAACCCAACGATTCAACTGTATTTGTTTTCTGAATTGATGCAAAGTGAACGAGATGTTATGATACAGTCACTAATGTGACTAAGTCTACTGGAGTCCAACAAAAGAGGAATTCAACCAATAAGATTTCAAATGGACGTTCACAATATGCAAATGAATTCTAGAAACAATAAGTGTACTATCAATAGTACCAGACGTTAATTGTTGTATGATTGAAACTCAGAATCAACAAGCTCAAATAGAATAGGATCATGAAATGATTTGTCAACTATCGAACCATTAAATGAAATAAAAGTTGTGTGTTGACATTATCAAATTGCAAGGATACACCGAAATAAAACCGTTCCTGGTGTATCATTGTCTTAATACATAGTTGCATTAAGACCATTTAAATGAAGAGGCACACGTAGTTTCGCATGAAACGATTGATCATAATTAGCCCAAGCTACAAGTTTATACCGACGCTACAAGGTGTCGAAATGATCGGAATAATTCAATATTAGCGGTGACCGAACAAGTTCACCGTGTTTGCAATAGGATAGAAGATTCGAAGTAAATTAAGAATTTCATTCCAAATGAATTTCATAGAAATTTCGGTTGATGACAAAAATAACAAATGAACATCATCGAGTTTGCAAGTGGTGTTGAAATAATCGTTAGAGGTACACCGAACTAAGCCATGAATTTGTGTATCATTTTCTTAATACACGATTGTATTAAGAATGTTTCAAGGTAACGAATCAACAAATTGGATTTAAAATTAAATAAATAATTAAATCCGTATTTGAAGCGTGTAGACGAAATCAGCACAAGCTTCAATTCAGTGAAAAACGCCACCACAAGGTGCCGTAAATAACAAACGATTCAGTGGAGTTGAGATCAAACATGTCCACTATGGTTCGAAATAGCTGAAATGCTTGTTGATATTACTTTGAATATGATGGCCTCAATCCATCATATGAAATCCATGAAGTGAATATGTATAGTGAGCAGGTGTAGCCAACTAGACTTGATTTAGGTATCGACCAACAGCGATGTATGTATTACCAAGGGAATTTCAACATGGCCACACGAAAAACATGTACGTAACTTGTCAAGAAAGGTACTTCAAGGAATCTCGTTGACTCGATATCAATTAGTCAACTCTTACAATAATATAGGTCATCAAGGTCATCAAGATTTCACTCCTTGGGCAAAACCGTCTTGTCATGATTTCCTTCAACTCTTCCCAAGTCAAAGTCATAGCATCTTCAACACCTCGTTTGGCCTTCTCCGTATTCCACCATGTAAGTGCTATTCCAAGTAAACGACCAGTAGCATATCGCACTTTGCGATCATCGGGGCACTCGCAATTTTGAAATGTATTTTCCATTTCTTCAAACCAATGGAGAAGAGCGGTGACACCTTCAGTCCCTTCGTATTTTGGAGGATCGCAGGATTTGAAATGCTTGAAGGTGCATTTAGTGGTTTTTGGGGAGGATTGACAATGTTTTGATCTTCTTGATTGACGGGATTAGCGGTAAGGGCTTGCTGAACTTGAACTACAATGTTGGGTATTACGGCAGCCATTTGTTGAGCGATTTGGGCAGCCATGCGCTCGCGGGCTTTTCCTGATCTCATCTTCCTACGAGCGAGACTAGAAGACATCTACAAGGAATACATATCAAGAGTATGAGTTGGATGTTTTTGGGATCATGTGTCGTATTTAGGAATGAACATTCATAAAATAAATATAGAATAATAAATCTACTACATCCATAGGATGTCTTGGGCTTTGCTCGTAATTGGGCCTTGCATGCCGCCATACTTCACCTTCGTAATCATGTGGACCCCATGATTACCGGGTTTTTCATATGGTTCGCATGTGTTAGCCTGATTACGTACACTAAAACCCGGAGAAAATCGAGAAATATGTATGTAACGTATGATATTCGGAATGTATCCAGGTGTGGACACGGTGACACCTCAAAGTGGGGTTAGTTCGAACGACGTTTGGTGTGGCATGCTTTGGCCTAATAGGTCCTTCTTACTCTCATCGTTAGTCCCCAGGTAGGCAAACTGGTCCGTTATGTTGGATTTATACGAATGCCAACCTAGACAGGACGTTCCGACTACCGGTACTGGTACCCTTACAGTTACTACATGCCCGTCACAGAACTCACTTTGATGAGATTTGAAATATGAAAAATGCGACAAAATCTTGAATAACGGAAGTATGAAGATGATTCGAATATGTGAACATTGAAATATGTATGATGAATATGTATGTAAGTATGTATGTTTGACTGTAAGTATAATTCACTATGTATCACAAAATGTAATATTGGAAGTGTTTGCATGCATTTGTGTATGTAATAAATATGAAAGAAATAAACATCATGAGTTTGCATATAACCACATAAACAATTAAAATCTAATCAACTATAGTATAGGCTCTAAGGGTCTAATAACCTATCCTATATCCCTATAGTCAAAAGCTCTGATACCAATCTGTCACACCCCGACCCGAAGCGGAAAAGGTGATCGGGGCATGATTGGGTTTTCATCAAAGCTCATGACATTTATTATAACGTTTCATATTTATTATTACAATTTAAAGGGGATCATACAATCATAATTACAACAGGTTCTACACATCTTTCTAGACTTCATTATTTTCTTCTAAGGCATTTCCTATGTTTTCCTTGCTTCATCCTATTCACTTGTATCATGTGTAAAAATGGTTTTTGGATCAACAAAAAGTTGGCGAGTGAATCCTATGAAAAACATTTAAACAAGTTCATTGAATTGATTATAAAATAAAGTGCATAACCACATATGAGTAAATATAGATGTAAACTTATTCACAAAACACTTAATATTAAATAATGCACACACATACAATAATAGATTGTTTTGAGGCACGCGTTGTTCAACTCGTCTCCCACGAGGAACTGATGGGCCTAATGAATGAGTTTTGAGGCACGCATTGTTCTACGAACTGATGGGTCTAATGAATGAGTTTTAAGGCACGCGTTGTTCAACTCGTCTCCCACGAGGAACTGATGGGCCTAACAAATAATTTGCATACAACTTGACAATATGTAATACATAGCTACAAACAATATTTACATTCTAAGTTTAAATCATAATATGGTATGGCACGAGTTTGAATAAACGAATTAGTTTAAGCGACACATGATACACCCCAAAACGTGTAACAAAAGGGGAGTTGTAAGATTCACTCACAGTGGTTGCGTTTCTTGGATTGATGATGAATGCGCACGAAATTGGATTTAACCACAAGAGAAACTAACCTAGATAATGACATAACGGTTCGGTAAATAAGCGAATTTAATTAATCAATTTTAGTAGGATTATTGGATATATTTTTGTGAGTTTAAGGCTATTTTCTAACTTTAAAAACGTTATTTTTAAGTATTTTTAATTGACTTTTAAATAAAATAAATAAATAAAAAATAATAAAAAAATGTTGACTTTTTGACCGTTGACCATGACTGTTGACCATTACTGTTGAACGTTGACCGGTTCGGTCGTTTGTATGTGTGCGCTGGGTGAGACTCGAACCTGTGACCTCCCGTACGCGTGCACGCAGCTCTACCAACTGAGCTACGTGTCTAACCCGAAATATTTCTGTTTTTAATTATATTTATACACTATTTTAGTTAATCCGAAAATCATTTATTTTAAAAAGGGTTTAATTGTATCGACTCGGTGATCCCCACAGGTCTCGAACCCGGGACCTGTGGTTTAGTTTGGCACACAGTCCACCGCTGGACTGTGTGTCTAACTTGGTAAATATTCTGGTTTTTATTATACTTAACAGTTAACTGCGAGTGGATCCGGTTCAGTTTAAAAAGGAACATTTTTATTACCGAGAATATGCGTGTGTCAATGATCGAACTCGGGACGTATGCGTATTGTTTGCACACAGTCCACCGCTGGACTGTGTGTCTAACCCGTTCATAATATTGATTTTAATTAACCTTATAACCTAAGCGACTTCGTCTTCTTCGTTCAAAACACAGACAATGGTTAAACATGCTGTTACTTGTTAAATTAATTTAACGAACTTTATAAGTGTTTGTAATGTATTGATCAGAAAGGGTTTGGGGAAATGATTGTACCGAACAGATTGTCTTCTTCAGAAATCCGGCAAAGATCGTCGGCTCTGTTTTGTGAACTTCGGCTGTTAGGATCAATTAACAGTTTGGATGGATTAGATGTGAAATTGAACTACTGAGCAACGATTATCAGTAAGTTTAAATGATCATACCGGCAAACAGCGAGATTCTGGAACTTTCAGAAGTTTTCCGGCGAAAACAGAAAATCCGGCAACGTCGTCTGAGGTTGATTCTGGGTGATGGAGTGTTATTAGAATTTGTCTAATAATGGAATGAAATAGAAAAAGTCGAGGTATTTACCGTGCTGATGAAAGTCTCGGTTTTCCGGCGACTTGCAGAAAATTCCGGCGATGTTTTTCTTGCGACAGAGATTCTTCAGGAAGTTTAAGGTGAGTGTGGGTGATGTCGGTATGAGCTCTAAAAATCTTATTTTAAAGTAAACAGAAAGGATGGATTGAATTCGGTTTTCCGGCGATAATTTCCGGTAAATTTGCAGAGAATTCCGACGACTGCGGCGAGGCTTTTCTGAGCGAAATGGAGAGTGTAATCTTGATAAACTCGCGAGCTCAACTGGTGAATAAGGCATAACTCAGATTTAATTGCATTTCCAGTTTTGCATTTAACATTTTTCGGTTATGGTTTGATAATTTGAATGAGTGACCTTAATGTTCTTCAGTTATAACCGGCGTTGGTTGTAAATGCATCCGTTATGACAAAAGAAAACGTCAATGATTGAATTCGTCGGGATTTCCGGCAGAGAATGATTTGGGCGCCCTGAGTGACAGATTTTTGACTTCGAGTTTTATATTAAGTATTAATTGTTTCAGTATTTCACCAAAGAACACAAGTGGCGGAGTGGTTTGGTGTATGTGAGTTAAGTTGCTAAGCTTATATCCGGCTGACCCGGGTTCGAAACCCGGCATCAGCATTTAATTTTTATTTCACTATTTTTAATACATTTTCAAATATAAATTTTATATTCTAATATACTTATTAATTATTTATCGTTTAAAATTAATTTGGGCATTAAATATGCAACGGAAATTTTTAACTGGTTGTTCGGTTAATAAACGAAGCGGGTTTGGTTAACCCGGTTTTTGACTGACCTCGAATTTCTTGTGATGACCTGGCGTTATGTGACATCACCGCGAGATGTCAATCTTGGCGTAGCTGCCATTTTGGGAGTGGGGAGATGTAAGGACTTGTGTTTTCTGTTGCGACGCCCAAAATCATGATTTCCATTAGTTCGTAAAATCCTCAATTTGGACGTACCATGGAGTGTTCCACACCGCTTGCAGGGCTACGCGACAATCGTTGCATTATGACCGACAGTTATTCCACTGACGGGATTTGTATTGTTGTTGAACTCATTCATTCGTGTTCTCCCAAAAGCCTTGTCTCGTATTTCGTCCTATTTATATTCCTACATCCGCGATGTATGTGCTACGTTTCATGTTTTCATGCACATCGGCATTCTGTTTTTCGTAGGTTACCTGCTCGGGTGAGTAAAATAGTATAGATGATATAGATAAATTCGTTTGCCTGAGTTAATAGTCGCAAATGACCTTTATTGGGTTTTGACATAAGTTAACCAAAGGTCTTAATTGTATGTTCACAAAACTCTCAAAGTTTTGCTTACCGTATGTAATCGTTTCGTGTACCGTGTATAAAACACAACACTAATGTATGTTTAGAAATCGATATGTTGACTCATTATTTGCGGCCACAGTTGGAACCCATGTATGTGTTTCAGGCGTTCTGTATGTGTTCAAGTCTTAATAAGCTAAGTCCCCAAAGTAAGGTGAGCTTAAAGCCTAGGTATCTACAGAAACCTAATTCGCTGAAACCTATAGCTCTGATACCAATCTGTCACACCCCGATAAATCAATCACATCAGAGTCGGGCATGAACTGACTGGTATCTTCATTGCACAGCGGAAATAAATAATAGCTAAGACTTCTAAAAATGAACGCCCACTAAGTACTCGAATCCTTATGGGTTCTCCTATTCCAACCGTGCCATAATTTGTATGTGTAACCTGAGAAAGAAACATGTGAAAAATCAACATAATGTTGGCGAGTTTATAGTTGTTTGAAAAAGATTTAAAATAAACCCAATAGTAACCGGTTTAAATATTGTTGAGAAAACGTAATAAAATCATTTTCCTTGGCATGTCATATGAAAACCTTGTATGATTTTGTAAAAATTGTATAACCGTCAATGTCCGCATACGAAAAAGACAATACGCCCGCATGAGCCTATTACCAACCCAAAGCTAAGAAGTGCCTCGCCAAACCGTTTACTCAAGACGGTATACTAGCAGGCAGTTATAGTTACGATATGCAGCGACGACTTCACTGTACAGTTTTAAGCGACCCTACGGCCCTTAGAGTTGAGTAGTGGACAATCCAGTCCTTGTGTCTATAAGCAGGACCAACGAGTCCACTTATTTGTATGTAGGACAAACCAGTCCCTGAGTCTGTAAGCAGGACCAACCAGTCCCCTTATTCGTATATAGGACAAACCAGTCCTTGAGTCTGTAAGCAGGACCCACCAGTCCCCTTATTCGTATGTAGGACAATCCAGTCCCGTTGTAGCTAAGACATTCCCGTCACTAGCCATGAAACTCATGCACGTTTTTCCACCCTCGAAAACATTTATAAAAATGTAAAACCGTAAATAGTGGGGTTATGAACTCAGCATGACATTCATGTGCAAAGCTAGCTTAGCGTGATTCCGTGATGTCGTTCCAATAACGTGATTGGCTAGCATGCAACTAAAACATTCCTCATCAAGGAATAATTATAAGTTTCTAATTAAACATAGCTAAACTACGTGTCCGAGCTCTATCGAATCATTAACCAACAATTCTAGGGAAGTGTTAACGTTTTGATTTTTAAATAACCAACCTAAGGTTATTTGATCCCATTTAATCGGGATAGAAACTAAGTCTCGAAATGGACTTAGTTTCCGAGTGTTTAGGATATATATATATATATATATATATATATATATATATATATATATATATATATATATATATATATATTACACTTACATGAGGTTAGTCGTCACGAATAGAAGCCGTAGATGGAATATGGTACGTATTCGAAACGTCGTATATGATTCGGTAATATACCGTTGTAGTTTTCGTAGGATGGAAACAAATAGATATATATACATATATTCGAGATCTTGACGTTTGAAACGAATAAAACAAATATATTCATTTTATAAGAATATTCAGATACGAAATAATTGAAATAAATATAAACAATTATATTATTTATATGATTTCCGAATATTAAGCGTTTGAAATAATATAATATAAGAAACTATATTTAGTTCGTAAGAGAGGTTAAAGTCGGCGTTTTAAAATAAATATGAACTATATTTATTTTATATAAAGTATCTTAATCGTCGACGTCCGAAATAAATATAAAACAATATATTTATTTAAATAAAAGTATCTGAATCGTCGACGTTTTAAATAAATATACAACATATATTTATTTTATAAAAATAATCCGACGTTTGAAGTAAGTATGCGTATTTCCGATGTTTTAAATAATATAAACTATTATTTTTATTTTATATGATTTTCAACTTACATCCTAAATTTCCATCATATAAAACATTATATCTATTTAAAAGATTTCGAGTGTTTGTTGTTCGAATGAATGCAAATAATATTTATCTCGTCAAGGTTTTCGTATTCTAGAGATGGGCATAATCAGGTTTTATTATTACCCAAAACCGTGTCATTGGAACCGGGTATGGTGTGGAACCGGGTCCAGTTCCTACCCAGGTTCACACCCAAGAATATGGAACCGTGTAGAACCGGGTAGGGGTATTATGGAACCGGGTATGGTGTGAAACCGGGTATGGTGCGGAACCGGTTTCAGATAGTATTGGTAACCGGTTCCTGACAGTCAAACCTGTCATTTTACTGTTCAGAACTGGTTCCTGACAGTCAAACCTGCCATTTTACTGTTCATAACGAAAAATGGTACCATCTTTGGATAGTGGAACTTGACCGGATGTCATTTCCTTTAAAGCTTTGCAATACTTATTAATATGCTTCGTTAACGTTGAGTTCGATTCCTTGGCTAATAACGATCCACAATGTTTACATTGAGCTTTTTGCGAGTCGTCACTCATCTCGACCAACTCCCAATTGCTCCAAACTTCCTTATTGCGATTATGAGACAATGTTCCAACCACATATGGAACCGATTGATCTTGAGGAACATTGTTAACGGATTAGGAATTTGCGTTTTTGGAACTCTTGGAGGCCATTTGTTGATTAGTATGTGAAAAAGAACAAGAAAGAAATGTAACAAGAAGAGTAGATATGAGAAATTGTGTACTAAACAATAGATTTCTAAACAATATATATAGAATTGGTTCCAACGGTTAGGAACCGGTTCCAACGGTAACATTATAACGGCTATAACCGGTTCCAACGGTAACATTATAACGGCTATAACCGGTTCCAACGGTACCGGGTACTAGTGAAACCGGGTACGGGTAGGAACCGGGTACGACCCGATTCAAATGGTAAAATGTGGAACCGGGTTGAAACGAACGGGTATTTTGAACCCGGAACCGGTTCTACTTAATGTCGGGTAGGAACTGGAACCGGGTCCAGTTCGGTTCTACCGGTTCGAGTTCGGAACCGGTTTTTATGCCCATCTCTATCGTGTTCTAAGCGTTTTGGACTAAATATAAATAATTATACTTAGTGTATAAAAGTGTCGAGTTTCGTTAATTTGTAAACTATGTTTCGTTGAAATGTTGCAAACTCGTTTTGTAAGTTATAATGCGCCGCCACAAATAAATATACGTTTACATTCATTTTTTAGCAATACTTTGAATTCCAATAGACTCCGTCTTTACAATAAAATGTTTGTTATTATACGGGTTTTTATGAAAAACGGGCAGAGTTTCCTCTGTTTTTGGACGATCCCAACAATCAAAATGTCGATATTTTTATAAAAACGCAACAATATTCAATCACAATTTATCAAATCTTTTCGTCC
Source organism: Scalesia atractyloides (assembly GCA_947069175.1). NCBI lineage: Eukaryota > Viridiplantae > Streptophyta > Magnoliopsida > Asterales > Asteraceae > Scalesia > Scalesia atractyloides. Next base: position 13,499,320 of record CAMTDV010000019.1, read on the forward strand.
AGTGCCAAAAACGTAATAAATCACTAATTATAAATTACCGTTATGATGGTTCGAGCTTGGTACGCGTAAACTATAAGGTGTATAATTTTATTAAAAATATATATGTATCGCTTCGTTTAAATCTTTACCGGGTCTTGCGTTGACTCAGTTTGACCTGATAATTCACCGGGTTTGACCTGTTGAATGAGTTGACCGGGTATGACCCGAACACCAAAAGTAAGCCGAAGTTATACGTTGACTGATGTTGACCTGTTTTGACCGGGTTAACTCGGTGTTGACGGAGTTAACCGGTTGACCGAGTTGATTGAGGTCAACTGTTGACTCGCGTTGACTGCGACCTGAGCATCATTCTGACCCGAACTTGAAACTTTGTTGACCATTTTGGACCAGTCAACCCTAAGTGTTGACTGGGTTGACCCGAGCCCGAATCGACATGAACCCGAGACAAAGCAACCCAACCCAAAACCCGAACTCAACTGAACCACATCTGAACAACAATAAACACTACTCCTGCCTCCGCTACCACCCTCCCATCCACCGGCCGGCCCAAGCGTCGCCGCTGGCGGTTCTCCGCCATGAACCCGTCCATAACCACCACATTCGCCACTACTACACCGCTCTCCTTTCGCTGCTCCGCCGTCGTTCCATTATAACCACCACCTACGACAAACGTTTGATCGAAGAGTGAACATATCTACAAAGATCTGAAAGAGAAAAAGACAGAGGAGGGTTAAAGATGTTTACCGGAGACAAAACTTAACAAAATCGAGGTTGTTGCTGCTCGAAACTGCCATCATCGCACTTTAAATGACAAAAACAACGTCAGAATCATGTTCGAGAGGTGCATTTTAGGGGGGGTATACCGCAGGTTCGCCGTGGAATTTCGCCGGTAAAAACAATCGCCGCCGTCCGCCGTTGCCGGAACCCTGCCGACCTCCACCGTCTTCCGCCGTGAGTTGCCGCCGCCTCCGCCGGTCCGGTCACCGGATTTGAGTGAGGGAGGGAGAGAGAGTTATGTCGGTGAGTGTGGTAGGGTTTGAAGAAGTGAGGTGAAGGGGTTAGAGATGTATTTATACAATGGTTTCTCAAGTGGGCTTGGGCCCTACGCCCACAACCCGGTTCTCGCATTTTTTAGTGGCCCGATCGTGTTTTCAAGGCATGTTTTCGTTCCTAAGTGTCGTAAAACGTCGTGCAATAAATTTTTAGGGTCAAAATGTTCGTCGGTTGCGTTAAAATCGCGAAAATTACTGTGTTCATCGTTTCTAATCTGTTTTTTGATTCGATTTCGACTGCGTATATTAAAATTCGATTACGAAACTAAATTTGTCATAATATTTCGGTTTTGAAGGCGATTCACGTGTCTGATGCCTTCGTTTCGTTGCCGGTGCGTTCCTGCAGTGGCGTTTTTCGTACACGTAAGCGTTTGGTGCCACTCGAAGCACCGTAAATTTGCAAAACCAAGTTAATATGCATAAATTATACGTATAAAATTCGTATTTGTCGGCTTTGTCAGTATTTTGTCCGGTGTCAGTTTGTTAATGTTTATCGTTCAGCAGTTTTCCCGAAAATCACCATACGCGCACTGTAAAGTTAGTTAGGCGTTCCTAGGCATTTCAAAAGCTTAATTACGTTAATACATGTCTTAAACACTATTTATTATCGCCTTAAAATTTTGTTAATCGCTTAATTAAAAGCCGAAAAGTACCGGTTGTCACAACTTACACAAATATATTATCATTTCTAGTCAGTTTTGAAAGAAAAAAATCCCTTTTTTACTTTTTATAAAATTCTTAATTCTTGCGTTTCATCTTCAGGTTTCATCCATTTTATATAGATATTGATTTTTATAAGTTTCACCAATAATTGAGATTTCACCCAAAAAAAATCATACTTGTAACAAACACTGGTTAATTGTTTTTTAAACCTTTAGGTGTAAGTGATTATAACTTTTATGACTTGTATTATTTTCACATATGTTTACAAAATTCAAACTCGATCTAACCTATATGACAGGTGCTGCAATATTAATCGACTACGCCCTGCTCGTTATGCAACAGACCCAAGAGAAAATATAATAGCCTACTACTTTGAAGATGAACCCTACAATAAAGAGTTGTATGTTGACTCATGTAAAAGACGAAAACCATGGATATACTTCCTTCACATTTACAGTTCCAACCTTCAGCTTTTAAGTCATTTCCACTTGGTCCTTGTAAATTTTTCTTTACGAACAAACAAAACATTATTATGCACAAAACAAAGAATTAAAAAAATACGAAATAAATCATTAAAAACAGTATATTGACATTTAAACTTTATGGAATCGTATATATTTTGTGGGACGTTTCTACGCTACTGAAGGCAGGCCACATACAAGAATTTATGTTATTTCATCGATAGCTTTATACCCAGATAGAGTTATATTATTTTTTTAGAGCATCCACATCCACAATAGGGATGTTATTAGTATGTATTTGAGTGGTGTGATAATTTTTTAGACTTTGAGGTGTGGGACTTAGGTTGTGGGTTTGGATTGGCATGTAATAGAGACGGGCTCCACTAGGCCACCAAAAAAAAGTGAGGTGGGAGCGGCATGGGCTAGCCGGCGTGAGTGACATGTGGAAATATGTGTGTATATATATATGTGTGTGTGGCTGTTTTACATCAAACCTTGGATGCGAAACCATCCAAAACTACGTAGTTTTGTTAAATAACCAATTAAATGATTTTAATTCCTAATAAACCTAACTAAAAATTGTCTATATCTTTTTAAAATTTAGAAAACATCATCATCTACAACAATATCATCGTAAAGTATTGCGCGACAATCATCCAATACCTCAAAAAATTGTTCTGTCAATTATTGTCTTCAACAAAATCCAATTGGTCGACCATGGAGGTAATTTGATATGATACTTAAAGTGTATTACTCTTTCCCATGCTACACAAAAGTCTGTTTTGAATTCTTGAAGTTTTGTGATTTTCAGTTGGTCGGTGGAAGTAATTTAATATGATATTTAAAGTGCCATGAAATTGTAAAATTTCTTTAACACAATCAAATGCTCCCGCTGTGATTACAAACAAATCACAAATTTTGGTCTAATCGTCAATTGTTGAGATTTTGGGCAAAGCATACCACTTCACCAAAATTTTGACCAATCAGAATTCATACACACAACAAAATTCCTATATACAATTACTTTGATTTATTTGAAATATGAAGTTTTTACTTTTGCTCATACAGGAAATGCATAACACAACGGAATTCAAATCACAACTAATTGAAGATATTGATGGTAAAGGGTATTTGGTCAACGATAACGACTCAGACATTGTAATAGAGGAAATAAATGATGTAGATATAGATTTTGGGTTTGAAAAAGAAGAAGCTAATGATGTAATAGGCACAGTTTTTTATTCTCCCAATGATGCATATGATTTCTACAATCGCTATGCTTTTTTACATGGATTTGGAATACGCATTTCTTCGGCTTTTAAAAACAAGACCACAAATGAGCCTTATCGAAGGCTATATGTATGTAACAAACAGGGTTTTAAAGACATGAAGGCTAATAGTTCTAATGGAGATGTTAAGAAACGTCGTAGAGATTTAAGGACCGGGTGTGAAGCATATATTCGGATTTCAAAAAGTAAAGATAGGAAATGGTTCGTGGATAGATTTAACGATTCACATAATCATGAGCTAACTGTTACTCCTACCAAAGTAATGAAACACTGGTCTCATGGGAAGTTTCATCGCTCAATGGCATGCAAAGCTCTAGTGTCGGAACTTGGGCAATCTGGGTTGAAACCTTGTCAAATCAAAAAGGTCGTTAATACCATGAAAGTTTCTGGTGAAAATGACGTGTCATCAAAGCAATGTGCAGATATCTTAGCAGAGCAGCGAAAACAATATAAAGGTAAGGAATTTTACGCGCTTATTAAACATTTCCAAGATAAATTAATAGAAGACCCTAATCTTTGTTTTGTTGTGGATTTATTTGATGACTGGTCTCCAAGAAATATTTTCTAGGCTGACGGGAGATCAAGAGATTCATATATAAAATTTGGGGACGTTGTTGTGTTTGATGCCACATATATGACCAACAAATTTATGATGTCATTTGCTCCATTTGTTAGGGTGAATCATCATGGCCAATCCATACTTTTTGGGGGTGCGCTATTAGAAAATGAGAAGATACTTTTGAATGGTTATTTCAAATTTCTTAAAATGCATGTTTGACAAATATCCATCGTCAATACTTACCGATCAAGATAAAGCTATTGGCAATGCAATTTGTGACAACCGGCAATATAATAGTAATTCCGTGCAACTTAACAACTTAATTATATATTTAATTGTGTTCGTTACGACTTAATTTAATGCATGATTAGGTCACGTAAAGTCTAGCAATCGTAGGACATGGTTAATTATGCTAAACAATATCGATACATTCGGCGCGCTGCAAGAAAACTACAAACTATGTCCTATTATGTTGGCAAAGTGCTGAAAGCACTATTCACCTGAACACACTATTCATGCCAGCTAGTTCTGCAAATTGTCCGAACAAGCAACGAATGGCACAAAAGCATTTTACAGTTGTAATACAAATAAAAACCCCTAATTAGAGACGTCAAATACAAAAACACTTTAACTTTCAAGAAAATACATGTCGTTAAACTCCGTCCGAATTGCGCTAAAACGGTATGTCACACCCTCAATTTCCACTTGCGGAGTTTTACCGCGAGGCGTGTGAACAAACCAGAATCTGAAACACTAGTACGTCGAACGACTCTATATGATTTGATAATACGTTTTCCAAAATCATTTGTTGTAGATTTTATATTGTCTAAATTAGTTACCAATATTTAGCAGAAGCATTAGTTTTAAAGTTTGAGCGGAAGCATAAATAAGTAGTAAAGCGGGCGCCAACACAAACGCCAAAACAAATGAAAAATCCCAAAACAATATTAAGAAATAAGACTCGATAAAAGATGTCTTGTTCAATGCATGTGCGTGCACCTAGAGCTTCTAGCGTCCTGAGAAACATGTAAAGAAACAAGTGTCAACATTAAAGATGAGTGAGTTCACAGGTTTTCGTAAATTCGTTTGTTCGGTTATAGTTTGTTTTCTCCGTTATCCCTAACCCGGGATAACGTATTAGTTCCATTATTCCAACCCGGAATAATAAGTTGTTGCTTCCAATATTCCAACCCGGAATATTAAGTTGTTGTTTCCATTATTCCAAACCCGGAATAATAAGTTGTTGCTTCCAATATTCCGAACCCGGAATATTAAGTTGTTGTTTCCATTATTCCAAACCCGGAATAATAAGTTGTTGCTTCCAATATTCCAAACCCGGAATATTAAGTTGTTTCGTAATTAAGTTCAATGTTAATATATATAGGTAGCTAGCCTAAAGTTATGTCACGTAAGAGTTCGCGATCGAAGCTGACTGTTGTGCCTCCGTTTTGCCAGGCCTATCACATGACCATGGCGAGGTTAGGCCGAATTATTCACCCGTTGACCATACCCGGTCGGCTAGCGCGACTAGCTCGGATGGGGCTTGTCGGGCCCAGTAGTACTACTTATAACTCCCCCGCTATTAAACCGAATACTAACGATCCGAGAGATTGACGAGGACTTAAGTGATAAAGCTGCTTAGTGACCATAACATTACATTAACATTAACTTAGTTACCGAGTAGTTATGTGACGTTAAATTCGTATAACGTAAAGAGATTGAGTTTGAGAGTGTATACATGTTTCTCCCCCTGTTGTTTAAAAACCGGATAAAGTTAGGGGCCGTGAACTCACCTTTTGTTGCTCGGTTAGTGTAGCAAAAGAAGTTATAAGAGATGGGACCGCTAGTTGCGTCCTAACAAACCAATTAATTTCAAGTCAGTGTGTGAACACACCAATACAAATTCTACACGTAATTTACGCACAAAGTGATACACACAAACAACATATCTAACACTCAAACATGCATGCAAGTATTCTCATGTGAACCTAGTGATCAAGACAACTTATCATAAACATAAACCAATTCATGCCACAATTTGGTGCACAAAATCACAAGTTCTCCAATTTCAGCTTAGCACTCATAATTCAGTTGTTTTCTAGGATTTTTATAAAATAGTTCTAACATTCCAAAAATTCCAATATTTTTACAGTAGGTGACATTTATACCATAGAAATTTATATAAATTTTCCAAGTCCTAAATCTTTACCAATTAACCATAAATATTAATACACTAAGCTGCAGTCAGATTTACCGTTTTCTGACTGCAGTCCACGGAAGAATTTATTTAAAAATCACTGATCGTCCAATTAACAAAATTCCAGTTGGAGTTGCCCGGAAATTTCTATACCTAGTTGCTGTACAAAATTCATGACTCAACTCTCTACTGATTTTAAAATCCAACTCGATAAACAACCAACAAAATTTCAGAATTTTCACAGCTTTAGTTACTGAACTTATTTGGCCCTTTAAAAATATCAAACGACTTCAGGAAATTATGAATCCAGCGCCCTTAGATTCGTTATTCAAATCTCTACGTTCTAGACATCAGAAAATTCGTTTTTCGACAACTAATGACCGAGTTACAGCCAGATGAAGTCGGCTGTAACTATTATTCAGCAAACTGTTTTCAGCATATCATTATCATGAACTCGTATAACCCGTTCATGCGATTAACCTAGGCGATCAAGAACCGATTTCTAATCATAGATTAATACTAATAACATATCCATGCAAACCCTACTCAATAACTCTAGTCTTTATAAACAAATCACAGTCGCAAGCTATGAGTTCCGAAGACAATCATGCATATAAACAACAATCAATTCAGCCGATTATATTCAACATATAAAACCCGAAACAACTAATCAATTAATCATTCAAGCATATATATATATCCGAACATGATCTCGTAATCAAAGATGACCCTAACCTTGAATGATTAGGTAAACAAGCCGGGTCTTGGACAAGAAGTATCCGGATGTGATGCAAGTTGCGATCGGGGAAAGTGATCAGTGAGGACTGCCGCGATCAAGGAAGTGTAGGGCTGTTTGTTTGCGATTGAGAAGGTGAACAAAGGGGCTGATCTCGATCGGTTAGAAGGAGGAAGAGGCTGCCGTCGGCTTCTTTCTCTCTAGGGTTTTGGTGTTGTGAATGAACATGCATGGGGTTTGTACTTATAGGCGCAAAAAGGGATAAGTGGTTGCGGTTTTGGTTTAAGCTTGTGGCCGAGAGACTAGGGTGGGTCGGTTTGGGTTTGATCTTTGCGGCCGAGACATGTTTGGGCTGGTTTGGTTTGGTTTTGAACAAAGTAAGTTTGCGGTCTTGGGCTTGATATCGCGGCCAAGGACTTGAGTTGGTTTGGTTTGGGTTTGATCCTTGTTTTTGGCCGAGGACTTGGGTTTAAGGTTTAAACTTGTTAACTCCTAGAGTCACAATGAATCAAAGTTGGTTCGTGTCGCGGTTCGGTTCAGTTCGTGTACATATCTACCATAGTTATTCTATAACTAAAACAATCACACAACACATATCACGTATTCATTTAACTCGTACACGTTTAATACTTAGCATATACTTTATTCGACAAGTGTCGCGTTTAAGTTATCCGAAAAACCCGGGATATCACACGGTAACAAATAAATTGTCAACAACACTCAAATACAACATGATATTGTCCGTAGAACTTGTAAATAATATTTTACGTCCTAAATAAGCTTAGGAATATCAATGGGATACCTGAATCATAAACTCCCGGTGTTACACCGCAACTTTTCCACATTACACAAATTCGAGCAGCTAGGCGAACAAGTTATATTTTTACCATCCAATTGCCTAAACTAAAAAGCTAGCGAACTAGTTAAACATATTTTGGCGTCGTAAACTCCTTAAATAACCGCCATAACATCGATGGTAAAATAAAACCATAGCTTCCGGTATTATGACGCACTCTTTATATAGTGTCCGGTTTCGAACCGACGAGTAAACTAGTTGCATTTTTGCTATCCAAAACTAATACCAATCATCTAGTGAACAAGTTAGCCATTGTTTGGTGTCACAAACATTGTCGCAACACTAATCCTAAAAGAATTCCCCTAATTATACTAAACCCCTAAATTTAACCTCACTTATATATATATATATATATATATATATATATATATATATATAAACCTCATGTGCACATTGCCAAAATCAGCCCATATGGGGCCCACCCCAAATCACCTACAATATGTATTTTGATAAGAAAGTATGGAGTGCAAGATTTTGTTTGACTAAAAGAAATCATACGAGCATGCTTCATCATATGTTCACCACTTCCAATCTTTCAAAAAAAATATATATATCAAACACCCTCTTTGCCTCCCTTACTCACGGCTTCAACACTTCACCACAATCCACCCTTTATTCACCATTAAATACCTCATTTAACCTATTTTAAACCATTTCAAGATCACTTAAAGGCTTTGCAAGCATGTAGGGTTATTAGAGACACTTTAGAGCTTATTATTTTCTTAATCTTCATCTTAATCTTGTGCAAAATTGTAAGCCCAACTTCTATATTTTATTAAGCTTGTTATATTATATAGATTTTGAAAGTACATGTTAATCATCTTAACTTAAGTTAAATCAAAGATCAAAACACTAAGCTCAACATAAAAAGTCTACTAATGTGATATATTTTGTGTTGATTATGTTGTTTAGTGCTAGTTAGCATATATATTCTTGATAATTATGTTAAGGTAGGATGATTAAAATGGATGGTCTCGTATAAACTAGGCTAGAAATGATGATCTAAACCTTTTGATTTTTAGATCTTAACAAGATCATCATGCTCATAATCCATGAACTTTACTACAACTTAAAAATGATTTATAACATATACATGACTTTTATAAAGATTAGAGACCATGATTTACACTAAAATAGTTTTAAAAGTGTGTTAATCAAAGTTGTTTAAGTGCAAGAATAAGGTTAGAAACTGTGTTAAATTTGATGATAAATAATCTTGTTAAAAGATTTAGAAAGTGTCATCATTTTTACTAAAAAGTATGGTAAAAGTTATAAACAAAGTTCAAGGATTATGAGGATATTTATATGTGAAATATTACATGAAAAAATTGTTTTGAAATATGATTGGAAGTTGATTGTGATTAAGAGGCTTAAACATGGATTAAATATGATTTTAAAACGTGGAAAATGCCATAGTTTAGGGGAAACTATGGCGAAATTTTCTAAAATCTTAATCACGATTAAAATGGGATTAATAGGGTGATTAGCATGGTTAATTGTGATTAGTAACCTTAATTGTGATTAACGACCTTAGTCATGATTAGACAAACCCTAATGACAAGAGTTAAGTCTTAACTATCCAAGAGTTTATCTAAACACTAAAAGATATTTTTATTAAATAAAGTGGGTATTATAAGTATAACAAATAATTTTTGAGAAAATTATATATATATATATATATAACTTCAAATACCCTACTTGGTGAATAATACGTGTGTATTATGTGTATGTATTAGTGATAGAAAGAATACACAACAAATACTTAATACCGTTCACTTGGGAAAATACACCGAATACATATACATGAACCACACATATATTATAACCACGAACGAACGGCCGGAGAAGGGATAAGCGGGCGAACGGACATCGGTTGACTTAACTCAAAACCATATGTACTAACATGACAATATATATATATATATATATATATATATATATATATATATATATATATATATATATTCGAACCGACACAAAATGTATAATAAACGCTCTAAGGAATAAAGCGCGTCGACATCGGCAACGACCACCCTGACGTCACCACAAGGAGCGTGTACATATCGCGGATGACTTTTGGTCACTCTCGACATGAAAGTATGTAAATTCGGTTACTACAACGAAACTCTAAAAATAATATATACTTAAACATTGGAAATATAAATATATTTCAACACTTATAATTCTGGAAAGTATAAAGAAAATAATCACTAAGTGTAAAAATATAATTATTTACGTAGACGAATACGTGTGAAATACGTAAAAAATACACTTGGTGGAATTGCAAGAATACAAGGAATGTACATGTACATGAATACGTATAATTACGACATAAATACCAATAATGAAATATACAAATACAAGCATATACGGTATATGTATATGTATATAATACACAAGTACATGATGATGTGCTCAAATACACTTGTTGAAGTGTACTCTCACAAAGATACCGTACACATACATCAACATATATATGATGTTAAAAATAAATACTTTTAACACTTATATCTATAAAATGTATACATACATATTTGTGAAACAAATATACATTCTCGAACCGAACATATAATTTCAAGTGAACGAGTTTCACTAAACTTAAAAATATATATTTGAAGAATATATATATCACACATAACGTACTTAAGCCGTGCGTGGCATAGAGACGCTAATGGGCTAGGCCCACTTACATCGTGTGGATCACGGAGACTCAAATGGGCTAGACCCACTCTCACTTTTGCAAGGCACAAAGACTCAAATGGGCTAGGACTATTCTCACTTGTGCGAGGCACAAAGACTCTCATGGGCTAGGCCCACTTATACTCGTGCGAGGCACGAAGACTCACAAAGGGCGAGGCCCGTTCGTACACACTATGAATACAATATATATATATATATATATATATATATATATATATATATATATATTAAAAGCATAACACTCGAAAAATGCCAACATATTTAAAATACACAAGCGTTCCAAATAGATAACAAATACAATAACGTTCAAGATGAGCAACGTGTACACATTTAACATAAACCCAAGTGTCTAATGAGTTAGAGCACTTGTAGGTTGACTCATGCTTTTAGAACATTGTTTGCTAGCACAATATTTGGACGCAAATCAGTGAGTTCATGTCCGCCTTTTCTCTTAAACGTTTTCAGTTTTTCAAACTCTCGGGGGGGGGGGATACATGTTTCGATGGTATGGTTTAGCTATGGAATGAAATATTAGATCATGTGCGAACAGGGTGAAACTTAAGTGCCATTAAGCTTTTTAAGACCGTGGAACAAGAGTGGTAGATCTATCGGGTGAAGGCGAGCCCCACTCATGGGTCCTTGTGCGGCCACATGTAGTGCTTTTGTTGTCCCAACCGGATGGATCAGAGGAAATCGTCTTGGGTTGAGTACTTCGTATGTCGTCACACATATTAATGTCCTTTCAAAACATTAATGATCAACAAGTTCATTGATGCTTTACATGCCACATTTTCACACAATGATAATTCAAATGTTTTAAGATCATTTGTTATGACTCAAAAACTTGAACTCGCCAACTTTTATTGATGTTTTCAAACTTACATGTATTTCAGGAAATTGAAGTGGATCTTGGTGTCATTGGTCAAGTGGTTTCAAGCATAACAAATAGTCGATGTCATCCATGTTTTGAAGGGTTTGGTCCGTATATCTCATCTTCAATGAGATATAGGATGCAAAGCCTTTGCTTTTAAAAACTAAGTTGAACTTGCCTTTTGTAAAACTTATAACTCATGATGTCTTGTATTTGAACAACTTATGATGCGTATTTCTTTTACTTATATCAATGGATGAACATCGTGTTTGTTTTAATCATATTGTTGCTTACTTATATCGTATGCGATGAAACTAATCAAGTTCATACCGTGCGCTTCCGCTATCGACCGGGTGTGACAGATTGGTATCAGAGCTTCGATTGTAGTGAACTATGATTCTTTTTCGAGTCTAGTCTACAACCATCGAAAATCTCTAATGAAAACGTTTTTGAAAAATAAATGGTTTTCATTGCATATAAAAAAACACAAGATCCACTAACAAAACTCTTTCAAATAAATAATGCAAGGACATTATTTGGGGCATAGTCTATATGGGATAGACATGCTAAACTAGATTGATTCGCACAAACCAACGTGATTATGTTTGATATGGCCATATTTACATATATAAATAAGCAATGATATTATATATTGATATATATATACATGTTGTACGAATTATTTTGCCAAGAACGAAATACCTTCGACTTCAAATTCTATTATTATTCCTGACTCGCACGATGAAAATATCGACCTCGCATTTATCGTGGAGCTTATGGCGGACGTGGTTCCTAAGTGAGACCCTAAGCTTGATTTCCGTAGAAGATGGTTGTTTTCCCTCAAATGTGAAGGTGCCTGACCACGGTAGTGACGGCGAGGCGGAGGAGGCAGCCTTGGACAATAACTCTCTTAGTGGGACGAGGTCCCTATGGCTTATACGAATAATGATTGATGACACTCTTATCCAGACAAGGAAGATGAGGCACTCATCTTAAAGGTGCCCCTCCAGCCGTTATTGTTGCGGATTCTCTCTACTCCTATTTCGTCTAACGTCGCGCCCTCTCACGAGTAACGACAAACTGGTGTTAGCACGTGGACCATCATGAAGGTCCCTCCTATGTTGAAGGTATGTAGACAGTAGTGTACTCTTTTTGACTGATCGTCTGCTTTGAACGAGAGAATGCTAGGGCGACTATGCAATACAATTTATTATTACGGGGGCCCACGTAATAACAACTTGTAGTGCATGGGAATCCTGGTGGGCTCTGTGGGTAAAGCTAATGATCACTGTCCATTCGAAATTCTTAAGCTGTTCAACTTTCTATCTATGGCACCTCATCTTATTTATTGGAAAAAGGTTGCATTAAATATCGTCGTTTGACATTTGTCTTACTCCAAGGGATGGTATGGCATGGGCCACGCTGGAACTCCCTCATTGCATTCTATTCGACACATATGGAAACTTTAACAATCTTATTGGAGCTCGTGGAGCTCAAGGGATATCAGTGTATTCGTCACACGGGTTAGTGCATCGAAGGATTTTCCTACTTTGGACGATCGAGGTCTATAAAGTATGGAATACATGCTGTAAGGTTGGAGACGACCGTTTGGTTCTCTTACTCAATGAATTATTCCTTTTCCACTTAGACTCATGGCTGATACACGCAAGAGGTACTACGCATTTTGGATTGCGGTTATTCACGTTATCATTGTTTCAAAAACGTATGAACAATGCGATCTTGAGGTTTCCATATCCGATTGCATTCTTAATCTTAGACACTTGGTGGACTATATATGTTCAAATATAATTCTAGATCATTTGATATTATGTATCAAAATAAACATGGCACCGAAAAAAAACTCAACGCCCTACCGTTAATGTCGAACTAGAGTTTTTATGGAACAACATGAGGTTGTAGAAATTGTACAACATGAGGACATTGAGTCGACACTAATGACGGTACTGATGGTACTAGTAGTTCAGGTGGTTCACATCCCGATGGATCGGAGACGAGTGGCAATGCAACAACCGTGCTAGTAAATATACTCCTGAGTAAATGATAGGAAAACAAAGAATCTATTGCTGAATGTAGCATTTACTTGGTGAAATCTCCAAGTACAAACTTTAGGGAGTGATACAACAAAGAGGTTGTCGTGGGAAGAACTTAAGGATCTTATGAGAGAATAATATTACTCGCTGACCGGAATCTAAAGGTGGGAAACGAAATTCTTGAACTTGACCATGATTGGAGCCAATGTTGTTGGTTACACTTCATCTTTTCACAACCCCTCAAGGATTGTTCCATACTTGGTAACACCCGAGTCCAAACGCATTGAGAGCTACATTTGGGATATAGCCCTGAGACCCTAAGCATAATCGCATCATGCCACCCTACATTGATCATTCGAGCAACTCTCGCAGTTAGCCTCACCAAAGACGTAGTGAGAATGGGGAAATTGTCGAAGAAATGTGCCAAGAGAAGGAAATGCATGTGGAATCTACTAGCGACGGGAAACGAAAGTCCTCACACCATAGGAAAAGGTTCGAGTGTGAGACCAAACGAGAGGAAATTCCCGTGAAGAGCGAAGCGAGGGAAATTTCTGCCCTAAACGACGCTAGCACTAAGCAGTATGTTGATAACTTGCTGAAATTCTAAAGGTGATAAATGACACTTTCATCATGAGGGCACTTTTGACAGTGCCAAGAGTAGAAGTGTGGGAAGACGGGGCATAGACTAGAAACTAATGAGTTAGTAATACACAAGAAAGAACATGGATGTTCAAATTTGGTGCGAAGGCCACTACCAGCATGAATGTCTTAAGAATGAATCAAGCTAGTGAATGAGCGTGTGTATGGTTAGAACTATGAATACTCCACAAAAGCCCAATGTTGTCATGATACGTCCTGCTCTACAATCATCATGTATCAATTCTTTTGAAACCAACGCCGAGCTGAACTTAGTGTCTTTAGGTATTAACCATATACACCAATTTGAGTCATGTACGTTAGACATACCTTACTCTGTCAAGTTAGATAATAGGGAATTAGCTGAGTCATGTGAAGTCATTAGGGGTCACTGATACGTTTCCTACCAACCGAAACTTTGCATCCATTTCGTTTGATATCGGTGCCGATTTTAGCTTCATCTCCATAAATTTCAAAATATACTTGGCCTAGAGTCAAGTAAGCTAGACGTCCCTTACTCTATAGAACTGTCGAACGGTAAATTAGTAGAATCGGGAGAAATTATCTGAGGTTGCACACTCGAACTAAGAGCACAAAAGCTTTCTATTGATTTTTTACCCGTCGACTTGGGTAGTTTTGACGTGGTTGTCGGAATGGATTGGTTATCCGACAACCGGGAGGAAGTGATTTGTCATGAGAAACCCATCCGCATTCCTCTACCGAATGGAGAAACACTCGTTGTACATGGAAAAAGGTGCGAGACGTCCTTAGGGATTATAAATTGTATGAAGGCGCAAAAGTGTTTACGAAAAGGTTATGTAGCCTTTTCTCGCCCAAGTAGTCGACAAAGAAACCAAGGAGCCGAAGTTAGAAGACATTCCTGTCGTGAAGGAGTTTCCAGAAGTCTTCCGGAAGACTTGCCGGGACTGCCTCCACAACGCCAAGTGGAGTTTCGCTTCGATTTGGTGCCCGGAGGGCATCAGTGGCGAAGTCTCCGTACTGATTAGCTCTGTCTGAGATGCAAGAGCTATCTACTCAACTTCAAGAGTTGTTAGATAAAGGATTCATTAGACCAAGTTTCTCACCTTGAGAAGCTCTGTATTATTCGTTAAAAAGAAGGACAGGAGCTTCCGCATGTGTATACACTACCGTGAGTTGAACAAACTCACTGTTAAGAACCGATACCCTCTACTTATAATCGATGACTTGTTCGCAAGGCTCTAGTTTTCATTCTAAAATCGACTTACGGTCGGGTTACCATCAATTAAGGATTCAAAAAGAAATATACCCAAGACGTCCTTTCGAACTCGTTATGGTCACTACAAATTGCTTGTTATGCCGTTCGGCTTGACAAATACACCGGCGGTGTTCATGGATCTCATGAACAGCGTTTTCAAGCCGTATTTGGACAAGTTCGTGATAGTATTTATTGACGATATTTTTATATATTCGTGATCGAAGGACGAACATGAGCAACATTTACAAACTATTTTGGGAACTTTTGAAGAAGGAAAAACATTATGCAAAGTTTTCCAAATGCGAATTTTGGATTCGCGAGGTACAGTTTCTCGGGCACGTGGTGAACGAGAAAGGAATTCATGTTGATCCAGCCAAGATCGAGGCGCTAAAGAATTAGGAAGTGCCTAAGACACTGACGGAAGTGCGGCAATTTTTGGGATTAGCGGGTTATTATAGACGATTTATAGAGAAATTTTCATAAGTTGCTCAACAGCTAACGTCACTAACACAAAAGGATAAGAAGTTTCACTGGGGCGAGAAAAAAGAGGCGGCTATCCAACTACTAAACGATAAACTCTGTGACGCGCCTATCTTATCTTTACCCGACGGTACCGACGACTTCGTGGTTTATTGTGATGCTGATGCAACGAGACAAAGTCATCGAGAACACGTCTCGACAATTGAAGGTGCACGAGAAAAATTATACCAAGCACGACCTCGAGCTAAGTGCGATGGTATTCGCTTTGAAAATTTGGCATCACTATTTGTATGGTACTCAATGTTCAATATTCACGGATCAGAAAAGCCTTCAACACATATTTAATCAGAAGGAATTAAATATGCGACAACGACTCTGGGTCGAGCTATTGAACGATTGGGACTACGAAAAAAAGTACCACTCGGGCAAGGCGAACGTAGTGGCGGATGCCTTGAGTCGCAAATGAGTGAAAACTCCAAGGGTTCAAGCCTTAGAAATGACCATACAAAATAACCTTACTTCTCAGACTCGTAATGTGCAGCAGGAATCACTTAAACCTGAGAACATACCAGTCGAATCATTTCATGGAATGGGAAAACAGTTGGTGCCAAAGGCGAATGGAAGTTAATGCCTTATGGGATGAATTCGGGTTCCATTCTTTTGCGACCTACAGGCGATTATTCTGGACGAAGCTCACAAGTCAAAGTACTCCATTCATCCCCGATTGGATAAGATGTACCAAGACTTAAGAGAATTATGTTGGTGGCCTAACCTTAAAGGCGACATCGCTAATTATATCGGAAAATGTCTCACGTGCGCCAAGGTTAAGGCCGAGTATCAAAAGCCTTCGGGACTACTGCAACAACCTGAAATTCTCGTATGGAAATGGGAACAAATTTCAATGGACTTTATTACTAAGTTACCTCGGACCTCGGTAGATCATGACATGATTTGGATAATAGTAGATCGACTGACAAAGTCTGCACATGCCTTACCTATCCGTTAGAAGGATAACACCGAAAAGCTCGCTGAGTTATATCTTAAGGAAATTGTGGCACGGCACGGAGTGCCTATTTCTATCATATCAAACCAAGACGATCGGTTCGTGTCAAGGATTTGGCGATCATTCCAAAAGGCCTTTGGATCACTGTTGGATCTTAGTACGACCTTTCACCCTCAAACGGACGGCCAAAGTGAACGGATGATACAAACTTTGGAGGATATGTTACGTGCTTGTGTGATGGATTTGGGTGGAAATTGGGATATTCACTTGCCTCTAGTGGAGTTCTCATAAAACAACATTTATCACACCAGCCTCCAGGCCGCCCCATTTGAAGCCTTATACGGACGAAAATGTCGTTCACCGCTATGTTGGGCGGAGACTGGAGATAAGCAACTCGTTGGTATGGAGTTAGTCCAAGAGACACGGACAAAATCTTCAACATACGAGACCGTACCAAGGGGGCTCGTGATCGACAAAAGAGCTATGTCGACAAACGGAGAAAACCACTATCTTTTGAAGTCGGAGACAAAGTGTTGTTGAAAGTCTCGCCTTGGAAGGGCGCAGCCAGATTCGGCAAACGTGGGAAGTTGAACCCACGGTACATCGGGCCTTTTGAAATCTTGGAAAAGATTGGAACCGTTGCTTATAAGTTGAAGCTTCCGGATGAGCTCAGTCGTGTACACGACACAATTCATGTGTCAAATTTAAAGAAAAGCCCTACTCAACAATCAGTTGTCATTCCAGCGGACGATATACACATTAACGACAAACTCCAACTTACTGAACAACCTTTTGAGGTTACAGACTGGAAGGTCCACAAGACACGGAGGAGTCGTATTAAGCTAGTAAAAGGTTGTTGGAACTCACGTCACAGTCCCGATTACACGTGGGTACCTTTGTTTCAAGGCTCCCCAGCAACAATAACACAGCTTGAATTTCGGGACGAAATTCTTTTAACGGGGGGAGAATGTGACAACCGGCAATATAATAGTAATTGCATGCAAATTAACAACTTAATTATATATTTAATTATGTTCGTTACGACTTAATTTAATGCATGATTAGGTCACGTAAAGTCTAGCAATCGTAGGACATGGTTAATTATGCTAAACAATATCGATACATTCGGCGCGCCGCAAGAAAACTACAAACTATGTCCTATTATGTTGGCAAACTGCTGAAAGCACTATTCACCTGAACACACTTTTCATGCCAGTTAGTTCTGAAAATTGTCCAAACAAGCAACGAATGGCACGAAAGCGTTTTATAGTTGTAATACAAATAAAAACCCCTAATTAGAGACGCCAAATACAAAAACACTTTAACTTTCAAGAAAATACATGTCGTTAAACTTCGTCCGAATTGCGCTAAAACTGTAAAAAATAAATTGTCGGCAACACTAAAATACAATATTTTATTGTCTGTAGAACTTGTAAATAATATTTTACATCCTAAATAAGCTTTGGAATATCAATGGTATACCCGAAACATAAACTCCCGGTGTTACACCGCAACTTTTACACATTACCCAAATTGGAGCCGCTAGGCGAACAAGTTATATTTTTACCATCCAATTGACTAAACTAAAAAGCTAGCGAACTAGTTAGACATATTTTGGCGTCATAAACGCCTTAAATAACCGCCATAACATTGATGGTAAAATAAAACCATAGCTTCTGGTATTATGACGCACTCTTTATATAGTGTCCGGTTTCGAACCGACGAGTAAACTAGTTGCATTTTTGCTATCCAAAACTAATACCAACCATCTAGTGAACTAGTTAGCCATTGTTTGGCGTCACAAACATTATCACAACACTAATCCTAAAAGAATTCCCCTAATTCAACTAAACCCCTAAATTTAACTTCACTTATATATATAACTTTTTAATATATATATATATATATATATATATATATATATATACAAACCTCATGTGCACATTGCCAAAATCGGCCCATATGGGCCCACCCCAAATCACCTACAATATGTATGAGGATAAGAAAGTATGAGTGCAAGATTTTGTTTGACTAAAAGAAATCATACGAGCATGCTTCATCATATGTTCACCACTTCCAATCTTTCAAAAAAATATACATATCAAACACCCTCTTTACCTCCTTATTCACCATTAAGTACCTTAGTTAAACCTATTTTAAATCATTTCAAGATCACTTAAAGGCTTTGTAAGCATGGAGGGTTATTAGAGACACTTTGGAGCTTATTATTTTCTTAATCTTCATCTTAATCTTGTCAAAAATTGTAAGCCCAACTTCTATAATTTTATTAAGCTTGTTATATTATATAGATTATGAAAGTACATGTTAATCATCTTGAACTTAAGTTAAATCAAAGATCAAAATAGTAAGCTCAACATAAAAAGTCTACTAATGTGATATATTTTGTGTTAATTATGTTGTTTAGTGCTAGTTAGCTTATATATTCTTGATAATTATGTTAAAGTAGGATGATTAAAATGGATTGTCTCGTATAAACTAGGCTAGAAATGATGACCTAAACCTTTTGATTTTAGATCTTAACAAGATCATCATGCTCATAATCCATGAACTTTACTACAACTTAAAAATGATTTATAACATATATACATGACTTTTATAAAGATTAGAGACCATGATTTACACTAAAATAGTTTTAAAAGTGTGTTAATCAAAGTTGTTTAAGTGCAAGAATAAGGTTAGAAAGTGTGTTAAATTTGATGATAAATAATCTTGTTAAAAGATTTAGAAAGTGTCATCATTTTTACTAAAAAGTGTGGTTAAAGTTATAAATAAAGTTCAAGGGTTATGAGGATATTTATGTGTGAAATATTACATGCAAAAATTGGGTTTTGAAACATGATTGGAAGTTGATTGTGATTAAGAGGCTTAAACATGGATTAAATATGATTTTAAAACGTGAAAAACGCCATAGTTTAGAGGAAACTATGGCGAAATTTTCTAAAATCTTAATCACGATTAAAATGGGATTAACGGGGTGATTAGCATGGTTAATCGTGATTAGTAAACTTAATTGTGATTAACGACCTTAATCGTGATTAGACAAACCCTATTGATAAGGGTTAAGTCTTAACTATCCAAGAGTTTATCTAAACACTAAATGATATTTTTATGAAATAAAGTGGGTAAAATTATAAGTATAACAATAAATATAAATTTTTAGAAAATTATATATATATATATATATGTTTACTTCAAATACCTTACTTGGTTTATAATACGTGCGTATTATGTGTATGTATTAGTGATAGAAAGAATACACAACAAATACTTAATACAGGTTCACTTGGGAAAATACACCCATATACATGAACCACACACATATTATAACCACGAATGAACGGCCGGAGAAGGGATAAGCGGGCGAACGGAATTGGACGACTTAACTCATAACCATTCTAACATGACAATATATATATATATATATATATATATATATATATATATATATATACACTCGAACCGACACAAAATGTATAATAAACGCTCTATGGAATGAAGCGCGTCGTCATCGGCAACGACCACCCTGGCGTCACGACAAGGAGCGTGTACATATCGCGGACGACTTTTGGTCACTCTCGACACAAAGTATGTAAATTCGGTTACTACAACGAAACTCTAAAAATAATATATATTTAGACATTGAAAATATAAATCTATTTCAACACTTATAATTCTAGAAAGCATAAAGAAAATAATCACTAAGTGTAAAAATATAATTATTCACGTGGACGAATACATGTGATATACGTACAAAAAATACACTTGGTGGAATTGCAAGAATACAAGGAATGTACATGTACACGAATACGTATAACTATGACATAAATACCAATAATGAAATATACAAATACAAGCATATATACGGTATACGTATATGTATATAATACACAAGTACATGGTAATGTGCTCAAATACACTTGTTGAAGTGTACTCTCACAAAGATACCGTACACATACATCAACGTATATATGATGTTAAAAATAAATATCTTTAACACTTATATCTAGAAAATGTATACATACATATTTGTGAAACAAATATACATTCTCGAACCGAACATATAATTTCAAGTGAACGAGGTTCACTAAACTTAAAAATATATATTTGAAGAATGTATATCACACATAACGAACTTAAGTTGTGCGTGGCGCGGAGACACTAATGGGCTAGGCCCACTTACACCATGTGGATCACGGAGACTCAAATGGGCTAGACCTACTCTCACTTGTGCAAGGCACAAAGACTCAAATGGGCTAGGCTCATTCTCACTTGTGCGAGGCACAAAGACTCTCATGGGCTAGACCTACTTATACTCGTGCGTGGCACGAAGACTCACGAAGGGCGAGGGCCGTTCGTACACACTATGAATACAAATATATATATATATATATTAAAAGCATAACACTCGAAAAAATGCCAACATATTTAAAATACACAAGGGTTCCAAATACATAACAAATATAATAACGTTCAATATGAGCAACGTGTACACATTTACCATAAACCCAAGTGTCTAATGAGTTAGAGCACTTGTAGGTTGACTCATGCTTTTGGAACCCCGTTTGCTAGCACAATATTTGGACGCAAATTAGTGAGTTCATGTCCGCCCTTTCTCTTAAAAGTTTTCAGTTTTACAAACTCTCGGGGGAATATATGTTTCGATGTTATGGTTTAGCAATGGAATGAAATATTAGATCATGTGCGAATACGGTGAAACTTAAGTGCCATTAATCTTTTTAACACCGTGGAACAAGAGTGGTAGATCTATCGGGTGTAGGCGAGCCCCACTCATGGGTCCTTGCGTGGCCACATGTAGTGCTTTTGTTGTCCCAACCGGATGGACCGGAGGAAATCGTCTAGGGTTGAGTACTTCCTATGTCGTCACACATATTAATGTCCTTTCAAAACATTAATGATCAACAAGTTCATTGATGCTTTACATACCACATTTTCACACAACGATACTTCAAATGTTTTAAGATCATTTGTTATGACTCAAAAACATGAACTCGCCAACTTTTATTGATGTTTTCAAACTTACATGTATTTCAGGAAATTGAAGTGGATCTTGGTGTCATTGGTCAAGTGGTTTCAAGCATAACAAGTAGTCAATGTCATCCACGTTTTGAAGGGTTTGGTCCATATATCTCATCTTGAATGAGATATAGGATGCAAAGCCTTTGCTTTTAAAAACTAAGTTGAACTTGCCTTTTGATGTCTTGTATTTGGACAACTTATGATGCGTATTTCTTTTACTTATATCAATGGATGAACATCGTCTTTGTTTTAATCATATAGTTGTTTACTTATATCGTATACGATGAAACTAATCAAGTTCATACCGTGCGCTTCCGCTATCGACCGGGTGTGACACAATTAAAATAGTTTTTTTCCAAAAACTCGACATCGATTTGTTCATGGCACATTAATAAACATGAGACTGAACATCTTCGACGACTTAAAGCTTGTTGTGGTGAGTTTCAAGAAATACACAAACAGTGGGTAAAGAGTAATACAGTTGAGGAATTTGAAAGTCGATGGGAATTAATATGTGCAAAATATAATTTTGAAAGTGGTAGTTGGATAATGGAGATGTATAACCAACGTAAATATTGGGCTAAAGCCTACTTGAAAGATTTTTTTTGTTGGCATGACATCTAGCGGAAGAAGCGAGTGTATTCATTCATTTTTTGATGGATACCTGAACTCAAAGACCATGTTGAATGAGTTCGTAAGCCAGTATGATAAAGTTGTTGAGGCTCGAAGGGCTGCCGAAGAAGATGAAGACTTCAAGACCATGAACTCCAAGCCAGTTGTTTCTTCTATTAATATGATTGAGGCAAAAGCAAGTTCACGTTACACTAGGAAGCTCTTTAATGTATTCAAAAAAGAATGGACCGAAGCTACTTTGAACTTAACTCATGAGATAATAAGCAAAAAATTCAGAAGAAATCAAATATAAGGTTGGACAATTGGATGTTGATAAAATATATTGGAGAATTGTTAACTTTCGTCTCTCTCGTAAGATAGATGTCACATGTTCATGTGCAAAGTTTTAAACATACGGGATATTATGGAAACATATCTTATACATATTGAAGAAGAGATATGTTGAAACCCTTCCTGATCATTATATTTTACCTAGGTGGACACTTGATACTAGGTATAAGTCAGATAATTGCACTATTGGGCTTGAAGACATATATAGTGGAAATGAAGTCAGTGCATTATCTTAATGGTGTGCTCAATCAAATTTTACAAAAGCGGTTGAACAGGCAAGAGACTCCCTGTCTGAGATAAAGAAACTAAATACCATCTTGTTGAAGTTTTTAGAAGAGCAAAATATTCGAACAAAGCCGAAACCATTTGAGACTAATCCACAAGATTCTAATGGTGGGAAGTTCGCAAGTAAACTTGATGCCTCAGATTTCTATTCGGTATCGAGTAGATCATACCAAAACTAGAAGCGCCAAAAAAGAGAAGTTGTTCTTACTGCCATGGGGTGGGTCATTACATTAGCGGGTGTCAGAAAAAGAAGGTAATGTTCATATCTAGTAATAATTAATGGTTATTAGTATAATTCTTTTTTTTAGCGGCTGGAAATTGTCAATAAATACTAATAGTTAATTTTCAGGCATATGAGGCATTACAAGAAAGAGAATGCTGATCTGTGAGTTGACTTGAAGAATTGGCAATTTTGTAGAGTTGTTATGTTTCACTTGTTTGAGTAGTATATGTCTTAGCTAAAGGTTAGTTGGTAATGAGATTTTGGAAATTCTCCAATGTATTCAAATAGTGAGCTTTTTCTTATTTAGCTTTTTAAACAATTTTTGGTTAATTTTACCTTATGGATCTGACCAATATTTATTTAAACTGTGAGTTCAGTTCAATTTTATCAAGTTTACTAACTGTTTCTACTCTAGAATCATTTGTTGCAAAAAACTGCAATGTTAGTGGTACTATTACTATTGTTATGAGAACTCAGTGTAGTAACGTTCTTAAAGTTTTAAATGGGTTAAAATATAGGAATAAAGATGAAACGGTTCAAACATGTTAATATAGTGGAGAGATTTGAAACGGTTCAAAATATAGGAATTAAAAATAAAATGGGTCAAAATATAGGAATAAAAATTAGTGCATTCATATTAAACGCGCCGAACTTTATTAGGTTATTATGAAACACGTTAAACACTTACAAACATGATACTTACATTAGTTACGAGTTACAATTACAAATAGTATCACTAAACTTTACACGAAATTCATCTAAGTGAACCACACAAGATAATATCACATTAGCAGCCTGTTGCTGCAATTTTCCGTCTTCCATTGGGGTCCGTTCAGTTGACTTTGGCTTCTATAAGGATTATGACCACCTGTTGCCGTAGGCTTCCGTAATATTGTGGTTCTGCATTGATGATTGTTGCTGAAGTAAACCGTATTTCAGCCCAAAAAGGCCTGGTTGGTAAGAAAGCAGTATTACTAACTACGGATGA
This sequence comes from Scalesia atractyloides, assembly GCA_947069175.1. NCBI lineage: Eukaryota > Viridiplantae > Streptophyta > Magnoliopsida > Asterales > Asteraceae > Scalesia > Scalesia atractyloides. The sequence goes on from CAMTDV010000019.1 coordinate 13,523,628, forward strand.
GCTCGGTATCGATCGGTACTAGTACCGAAAATCCCCAAACTGGGTACCGGTACGGTACCGGTATTTGAGGGTAAAAACAGGTATCGAACCGATACCGAAAATGTCAAAAGTCGGTAGCGAATCGGTACTGAAAATATATCCGGTCGGTAAATTCGATACTGATACTACTTTATAAATTTTATGCACATGTATATGTGAATGCTGGACTACTTTATGAATTTTAGATAGCAAAATGTCACATAAACAATTAGTGCTTCCCATTTATCATTGCAGTCCAAGAAACCACATCACGTTCCTCTACCGAATGCCAAAGTGTTGTAGCCCGGTTCATCTACCGGCTTTCGTTAACCCATTAATCAAAGTGCTCAAAGTGGAAACCATATTTCTCCGGGATTACCTGGAACAATACCACAACCTTACCCCTTTTGCCAACCTTGCATTACCCATTAATTAAAACATTCCATAATCTCATACCCATTGAGAACTTTAATCAAACAGTTGGCCGTGCACATTGCAATAAACCAACTTTGGCATAGATATCCACCAAATGAAGTAAAACAAATAAACCAACTTTGGCATAGAGGTAAAGTAAAACAAGTCGATCGCATGGTAAACCCAGCTTCAACAAAGAAAAAAAATATATAATATACTTTGCACGTAATTTAGGTCACTAATGCCCCTGTAGTGGATTTGGAGAATGATGAACTCAGGTTGTTCATTATTGCGATCAAAATTGAAAACGAATTCAATAGCTTATCAAGGGTCGATGTAGTTAAAATCATTTAATTGGTTAGTTAACAAAACTACGTAGTTTTAGATGGTTTCACATCCAAGGTTAGATGTGAAACAGCCACATATGCACTTTCCCATATATATATATATATATATATATATATGGGTAGTCATCCTTAGAGAAGATCACCCTATATATATTGGAAAATACGTTGCTTTACTATAAGTTTTTTAGGAGTTATACACATGTGTACATTGTTAATCTTTTAACTATACATATATGTATATTGTCAATCTTATAACTATACATATGTGTAATTATGAAAATGTATTCTTATTTAAAGAAGTGTTGGAACCGGTCAACGAATGTTGATTGAGCTAATTACAGTGGCATTGAACCGGCTCATAAAAAATAAACAAAAATATCTATACACTAAAACTAAACCCTATGCTAAAACCTAAAAACTAAACACTAATGCTAAACTCTAAAGCTAAACCATAATGCAACCTAATGATAATCCTAAATCTAAATCATAACCCTAAACCTAAATACTAATGCTAAACCTAAAGACCAATACTAACCACTAAAACTAACCCTTAAACTCTAAAGCTAACCTAAACCTAACCCTAATGTTAAACCCCATAGCTAAACCATAATGCTAAACTAAAAAGCTAAAATCTAAACCCTAACGTTAAACCCTAAAGCTAAACCCTAAATACTAATGCTAAACCCTAAAGACCAATACTAAACACTAAAACTAACCCCTAAACCCTAAAGTTAAACCTTAATGATAAACCCTAAAGCTAAACCCTAATGCTAAACACTAATCTAAACCTTAACACTAAACCCTAATGCTAAACCCTAAATACTAATGCTAAACCCTAAAGACCAATACTAAACACTAAAACCAATCGCTAATGCTAAACCCTAAAAAACTAAACCCTAAAGCTAAACCCTAATGCTACACCATAAAGCAAACATACTGCTAAACATTAATGCTAAACCCTAACGCTAAACCATAATGTTAAACCCTGAATACTTATGCTAACCTTAAAGCTAAAACTAAATCATTCACCTCAATATAAATTTACAACACTTATTTTCAATTTTATACATGTATATACACATATGTATATTAAAAGATTGACAAATAAACACATATGTAACTAAAAGATTGACACTATACACATGGTATAAATTCCTTAAAAAAAACTAGTAGAAAAAGCAGTGATTTTTCTAGAATTTTTTTTTTTGCGTTTTTACTTGTTTTGCTTAGAAAAAATGTGTGTCCATAATCTTCTCGGGTTTCTCAATTAGCTACTACTTCTCATATGATCCTCCTATATAATATATATAATAAGTACATAGTATTAGGATCCTGTAAAAAAACATTTTTCATGAGAAGTATGAGAAAGCATAGGAATTGAAATGTAGGCATCATGTTTTGGACTTAGGCATGATGTTTTCGTTTGTTTTGGCAAGAAAAACATCAAATATAACAATTTAAGACACAATGCAATGAATTATATGCTTAAAACTAAAAAGACCATGCGAAGAATGTTAAGTAGTGTGTTTTAAGTGTAAAATAGTGTTTTTTAAATTGCACATCTATAATACATTGCATTGTGTTTTAAATTGTTATGTTTGGTGTTTTCTTGCCAAAACAACCCAAAACATCATGGCTAAGTTCAAAACATGATGCCTACATCTTAATTCTTATGCCATCTCACACTTCTCACGAAAAGGTCTTTTTTACAGGAACCTCACACTATGTACATATATATATAGAGAGAGTATAAGTATCCGTTAGAAACCACCCTTTATTGCGAGAACCGCGAGAACCACCCAAAAATACTTTAAAAAATCTAAAAAACACACAAAATTTTGAAAAATTTGCTATATTTCGTCAACAATGAAAAAAATTGAGTAACAGTTATCCATGCACATATACATTTTTATCATTTCTTTGACAAATTCGGTAATACATTACAAACATTGGACAATTGTACTTTGATTTACACTACCACGTGTAATACACTACTTTTTACGTTACCAATATTAGAAATGCACATGTGCATCTATATGTATTAACATGAAATAAGGTGTTTTGGTACACTACTCTGAATACACTTTCTCATTCATATATCATTCCATCCATAATACATTACCATGCACATGTGCATATGTATCATTTCTTCGACAAATTTCGTAATACGTTACAAACATTAGATAATTGTACTTTCCTTTAAACTACCATGTGTAATAAACTACTTTTTACGATACGAATATTAGAAATGCCATACGCATCTATATGTATCGACATGAAATAAGGTGTTCTGGTACACTACTTTGAATACACTTTCTCTTTCATCTATCATACCATCCATGATACACTTCCATTACCTCCAACCATCCATAATACAATACAATTGCCTCCTACCATCTATAATACAGTACCAGTACCAATATTTTCACTTTATTACATGTATATCAACACCATTTATACCATCCAATCAGCCTATTACATCCTTAAGTGACAACTATTACCAAACCATCAACCACTAAATATAACTAACCAAACCATCCGTGGTACACAACTTTTTACATTAGCAATATTCAAAATGCACATGTGCATCATTATGTATAACCATTATATAACGTATTTTGGTACAAAAAGTTTGTAATTTTGAATAATAAAGCAGGCCCATATACATGTTTCTTGGTTAATTATATCTAGTGGTTTATGGTCTGGTTATAGTTATCACTTTATAATGTAATATGTTGATTGGATGGTATAAATGGCGTTGATATACATGTAATAAAGTGAAAACATTAATATTGGTATTGTATTATAGATGATAGGAGGTATGGTATTGTATTATGGATGGTAGGAGGTAATGGAAGTGTATCATGGATGATGGTATGATAGATGAAAGAGAAAGTGTATTCAAAGTAGTGTAGCAAAACACCTTATTTCATTTTGATACATATAGATGCACATGTGCATTTCTAATATTCGTAACGTAAAAATAGTGTATTATACATGATAGAGTAAATGAAAGTACAATTGTCTAATATTTGTAACGTATTACGGAATTTGTCAAAGAAATGATACATATGCACATGTGCATGGTAGTGTATTATAGATAGAATGATAGATGAAAGAGAAAGTGTATTCAAAGTAGTGGACCAAAACACCTTATTTCATGTTGATACATATAGATGCACATGTGCATTTCTAATACTGGTAAAAATACACATGTGCATGGATAACTGTTACTCATTTTTTTTGAAAATTTTTTTATTGTTGATGAAATATAGCGAATTTTTAAAAAACGTTATTAAAAAAAATTGGGTGTTTTTTAGATTTTTTTAGGTATTACTGTTTGTGTTCACACTGTTTCTCGTGGTTATCACAATAAAGGATGGTTCCTAACGGATCTTTACCCTATATATATATATATATATATAGGGGAGGGTTATCTTGAGAACCCTAAATATTGCGAGAACCATGAGAACGAATGAAAAAAACCAATCAAAACCAATTTTTTTAATACAAACCTCATTGTAATTAAAATACAACATCAAAATAAGAATTTACAACATCAAATAATTCATTTATCCGATCAAAATCACCTTTATTAGATTTTTTACACATGTGTAAATATAACAAATTTACACATGTGTAAATGACAAACTTACACATGTGTAAAAAAATTATTTATGAATTCACGTAAATTTAAACGTGTAAATTAAATTTCTAACATTGTATTCGAATAATAATGATAAGTGTAAAAAGAAATTTTAAATTTGAATTGTTTTTTACCAAGTTTTCATGGGTTTTTCATTCGTTCTCACGGTTCTCGCGATATTTAGCGTTCTCATTTAAACCCTCCCATAATATATATATATATATATATATATATATATATATATATATATATATATATATATGAGAAGGATCCGTTAGAAACCACCCTTTATTGCGAGAACCAATGTGAACACAACCAAAAAAATCTTAAATCACCCAAATTTTTTTTATTTTTTAACATTTTTTACAAAAAAAACGCTACTTTTTTCTTAAAAAATGTTAAAAAAATATGAGTGGTTTTTAGTTTTTTTAGGTTTTTTGTGGGTGTAGTTATTGGCATTTAGCTTGGGTGAGAGGGGTTAGGTTTTTGAGTGGGGGTTAGGTTTATTTTTAAGTTTTTTTGGTGATGATGTAGTGGGGTACTTTTGTGTTCAAATTGGTTCTTGCGGTTTTCACAATAAAGATGGTTCTCGCATGAACCTTACCATATATATATATATATATATATATATATATATAGAGAGAGAGAGAGAGAGAGAGAGAAAGGAGAAGGATGCGTTAGGAATCACCCTTTATTGCGAGGACCGTGAGAACCACCAAAAAAATACCTAAAATCTAAAAAAACACCCAAAAATTTTTGAAAAATTCGCTAGATTTCGTCAACAATAAAAGAAAAATTCAAAAAAAAAAATTTGAGTAACAGTTATCCATGCCCATGTGCATTTTTATCATTTCTTTGAAAAATTCCGTAATACATTACAAACATTGGACAATTGTACTTTGATTTACACTACCACGTGTAATACACTATTTTTTAACTTACCAATATTAGAAATGCACACGTGCATCTATATGTATCAACATGAAATAAGGTGTTTTGGTATACTACTTTGAATACACTTTCTCTTTCATCTATCATTACATCCATAATACACTACCATGGACATGTGCATATGTATCATTTCATCGACAAATTCCGTAATACGTTACAAATATTAAACAATTGTACTTTCATTTACACTACCATGTGTAATACACTATTTTTTACATTACGAATATTAGAAATGCACATGTGCATCTATATGTATCAACATGAAACAAGGTGTTCTCGTACACTACTTTGAATACACTTTCTCTTTCATCTATCATATCATCCATAATACACTTCCATTACCTCCTAACATCCATAATACAATACAATTACGTCATACCATCTATAATACAATACCAATACCAATGTTTTCACTTTATTACATATATATCAACACAATTTATACCATCCAATCAACATATTACATCATAAAGTGACAACTGTAACCAAACCATAAACCACTAGATATAACTAATCAAAAAACATGTATATGAGCCTACTACATCATTCAAAATCACAAACTTTTTGTACCAAACACGTTATATAATGGCTATACATAATGATGCGCATGTGTATTTTGAATATTGGTAATGTAAAAAGTAGTGTATTACGGATTGTATTGTAAATTAAAGTGTATTTGTCTACTACTGATAATGTATTATAGAATTTGTCGAAGTTATGATTCATATGCACATGTGCATGGATAACTGTTACTCGAAAAAAGTGTTTTTTTTAAACGAAATATAGCGATTTGTAGTTAAAAAATATAAAAAAATTTGAGTGCTTTTTGAATTTTTTTAGATTTTATTTTAAAAAAAAGGTGGTTATCGCGGTTCTCGCAATAAAGGTGGTTTTCGCATGAACCTTACCCTATGTATATATATATATAGGGGATGGATCATGAGAAAACTAGTTTAAATGAGAAAACCAAAAAATTAACTAAAAAAGCCAAAAAAACATATAAATAAAAAAATTTTGATTTTTTATAGAAAATCGCTATCTATATTATATTAAAAAACTTTTTAAAAAAAATAAAAAGAAGCATATAATGCACATGTGCAACATATACATATAATGCACATGTGTAGTACACATAGTGCACATGTGCAGTACAAGTTTTTTTTTGTAAAAAAAGTTTTTTTTATACATAAAAAGCAGCGATTTTTTATAAAAAATAAAATCTAACTAAAAAAGCGTAAAAAAACGTATCAAAAAAATTTGGAATTTTTTTATTAAAAGTCGCTACTTTTTATTAAAAAAACTTTAAAAAAAATAAAAAAAAACTTATACTGCACATGTGCATTATATGTGTACTGCACATGTGCATTATATGTATATGTTGCACATGTGCATTATATATTTAAAGTTAGCTTTTTAGTTTAGTTTAGCTTTTGAGTTTAGTTTAGCTTTTAGGGTTAGGTTTTTTAGAGATTTAGGATTAGTATTAGGTTTTTGGGTGTGGGGTGAAAGGGTTTAGGTTTTTTTTTTTGGGGGGGGGGGGGGGGGGTGTGCGGGTGCGTGGGTTTAGGTTTTTTTTTGGGGTGCGGGTGGGGGTTTAGGTTATTTGGGGTTTTTGTTTACGGTTTAGTTTTAGCTTGAGGGGGGGAGGGATGGGGGTTTAGGTTTTTAGGGGGTGGGGGGTTTAGGTTTTTGGGGGGTGTCGGTGAGGGGTGGGTTAGGCTTTTCCGTATTAGTGCATATGTGCAGTACAACTTTTTTTTATTTAAACTTTTTTATATATTAATATTAGCGCTTTTTAATAAAAAAGTTTAAAAAAAATAAAAAAAATTAATATTTTTTTGGCTCATATAAACTCGTTTTCTCATGATCCATCCCCTATATATACGTATATATATACACGTATATATAAATTATTTTGTCATTTATAAAATAAAACATACCACTAAATTAATTAAAAAAAGTTACATAAAATCCTAATAGATTAAAAAAACAACTTAAAAAATCCTAAAAAAAAAAAAAAAATTCATAATAAATCCTAACAAAAAAAATTACCAAGTACGGTTAATATTAAAGTGCAGAACCCAACGAAACTCTCCATTCCCATCGTGCCTATACTTGATTTTGGCAATCTCCTCTCGATCGTCGTGACATAGGTCGCCCGTAGGGATACGGTCGAAACAAACTTTAAACCCGCGCAACTTCGGATTTAGCTCACGCCACTTATGTTGACACGCGTTCAAGTTGTAACACGCGTTTCCGACATGTTGTTGGTATTGCTGAAACGTTTGTTTCCAATAGGCAGTTTGACCACGACGTATCGTTTGTTGTGCGTCAACGATTGACGTCACTAGCGCTATCTCCTCCTCCTCGGTCCAATGAACCTTTTTCGTTTTTTGGATTGGTTTTGGATGTAGATTCGTGTTTGAAAAAAGTAAATGTGAAAAATATTGATGTTTGGATGGGTATTTATAGGTAAAAATTGGTAAAAAAATATTAAAAATTGGTAAACAAAATTTTGTAAGTGAGGAAAAACTAGAAAAAATGAGTATTGTGAAAAAATAAGTATTATGAATGTTGGATGACAGAAGAAAATGAGTGGTGTTTTTATAAAAAGGGAATGAAATATTTGTGGCAAGAGAGAGAAAGATGATGAGCAGGTGTGACACTATCTAATTTTTTCCTCACAGTTATTGATGGTCCTATTATAAATTACCTGACCTAAATAGGTTCTCTCTAAGTTAGATTGTGTAGGTTTGGAAATGGCTAATTGCATGAATAGTCACCTAGTTTTTCAATTCTTGGATACACATGCTGAACATTTACAATTTTGACAATGATTTATTAAAATTATTGGTATTTTGTCAAACAACACATTTACACTACCACAGTGCAAATAGAAATTTCTCATTTACATAATCTTAAAAATGAAAGGTCGGTGGCCACATTGCCACCAACAGACACCCATTACAATTCTAACCTTTGTCTAAAATTACAGAACTACCCTTCAATCTTCTAGAGTAAGACCATGCATCTTCAAATGAACACAATTGCGATGGAATGGCAGAAGTGCTCCGGGTCTACAAGCGACGGTTACAACGACTTGATTCGTCCTCAAATCTTTACTACGAAGATCAAGGTATGATGGTGTGTCTGTCATCTTTCACTCTCTCTTCTCTCCTACTATCGTTTGAGCACCCAAGACCACCACTAACTCCATGACCTTCTGTGTGCATCTTCGTTGTGAGCACCACCCTAACCACATGCCCAAAGATGGCTCACCAGAAATGGGCCAACCGGAAATGCGCACTGGCTGAGTTTAACCTTGACTATTGCCGATCTACACGAATCTATAACATGCATGATGAAGGATTGCTTGGTTGTGCCTCGCCGGATATTTGATCGGAGCTCCAAAACTTCACCCATTAACAGATCGGTTGTAGGTCTGGACATCCCAAGTCCGATGACACAACACCGCGGCTGCCAGAGATAAACAGGTGTGATGGTGATGTCTTCAATCGGCGATAAAGGAGGAGATGGTGAGCAGTGACGACACTGAATATGGCTCATTGTTGAATGGGGGTTTAAAAGAAAGAGAGTTTAAATCTAGGGTTGATTGATACGAGCTTGGGGTTTAAAGGGGTGTAGAGAAATAGATGGGTTGGATTTGCAGGTGTTGTGTTGGAAAGTGATAATAAGTCATAATTATTACCAAGTTTCTTATAAAATATATCTAATACCAAGTTTCTTATAGAATATATCTAAACATGCTGAAGGTATTTAAACCATTTTTTAATTATTAAAAGATTTTGCTCGTGACGAGCCTTTAATCTCAATTATTGTGAGATTATAAAATTTTATGACTTCCTTTATTAATTTACCATTTTTATCTCTTCGCTTCTTATTATTGTGACTTCCTTTATTAATTTATCATTTTTATCTCTTCACTTCTAAAATGTAACAAGTACATAAAACTTGTATAATGTATAATTTAATTTGCTTGCACTTATAGTTAAATTATATTTTTACAAATGTAGCATTAGAGTTGTTTTAACAAAGTTTTAATTATTTACTTTATTAAGCAGACGCGTGTCTAGGAGTTGGATATATAAATAGAGTTTATAAGGTTAATAATTTTTTAAAAAATAAACATTTTCATAGTCCGGCAGGGATCTAGGTACATAACGAGTTCATTTTGTTACTATGGCCCCTCTAGGTCGACGTTTGTAGAATAGTATTGTTGTGTGCGTTTTCCAACAGATAAGAGAGATATGATATGGTGTGTTCGATGGAGGTGATGTCACTGGTCTGCATGGTATTATGCTCGACGATAGTGATGTATGTTGTGCTAGGGCTGAGAAATTCTAACACGACATGTATATATATATGTATATGTAGGACTGATCCTCGATGCTAAGGAACCTAAATTTGATATCTAACGTTCATAATAGCGGAAATATTACGTCGTGTTTACCAATAGACAAGAATTAATCAGTTAATCATCAGTTTCATTGATTAAACTTTGAGAGTACAAACTGACAGAGCTTCGCCTCCAAAATGCCAATGTTACAAATGAATAAGGCTAGCTAGGTTTATATAGAGATGCAAGTTCGCCCCTGGGAGACATAAGTTCGCCTAGCAAGTTCGGCCGAACATGTCCTAACATGACATACATGGGCGAACTTGTCCTCATACTACATAAATACATCTTTTACCTAGCCTATTCAGCTCTATACTATACAGACTCGATATAAGACTAAGACATAGACATTATGCACCAACAGACTCCCCCTTGGATATAGTCTTCGTCTTGTATCAGTCTTCAAAACTCTGTCTTCATATAAACGTTAACGCACACGACCGAAGAAGTTCTTGTACGGTTTCCTTCGTCGTTCTTGTTTCGGATCCGGCGTCTGATCTGTAGGAGGCACTTTGTTCAAATGCATAAATCTTTTAACACTTGCCTTCCTAGTTCTTTCATTAATTGCTTCAAGACGCTTCTCCTCCTTTAGAAACTCAACCCTTTCTAAATCTCTTCACTTCGTTTGCCACATCTATCCAGAATTGACTTCTCGTGCATAACAAACGTTTACAACTCTCTGAAACTGCATCGCTTGTAACTTTTCTCGTTCTTCAAAAACAATCTTGCTATAGAACAAGGTTTTGATGTCTTCTCTCGAGCAGTTCACAAGCCACATAGGATCTAGAATCATTGTCGTCCTCCATAAACCCCTCATACCCTGTTGACCCATCACCTCAACCCTTTCCTTTGTTATATCCAAGTGTTCTTCAAACTTCAGAACAATAACTGCTTCACAAGTAGTTGGATCTATTTGCCACCACTTGAACAAAGGATAGAAGTCTTGTTCAATCGGCATTAGCGGCATATTTCTCATGGCTCTTGGACGTTTCATAATCAACGTTATGTCTTTTTCTCCCGTTTTCTTGTTTGTCTTGATTCTGCGGCCAGGAATAAAAGGCTTCCAGTAGTTGAGTCCTTTTACTGCTTCATACTTGACCATTTTCCACAATAACTTATCATACTTCATGTGATATGTAACATTCATAGTCTGCACTACCTCTTCCACATCCCAATAAGGTAAAGTCTTGAAATCAGAAAGATACTTGAAGTATTGCACTCCAAATTCCCTCTTAATTGCATAAACATTCAGCTCTTTGAACCAACCCCAACTCAAAATATCCCCCAAAGAAACATCTTCTCTCTGGTAAAGAATGCTAGCTGACGTCGAAACTTACGTTCGCGAGGCATCTCTTTAAACTAGGACTTCTTTGCTTGAGCGATTTCCTCCTTTGTCATGGGTTTAGGAACTTTTTCCTCTCGTAGAGATTCTTCTATCTTTTCCTTCAACATTTCTTCATCGAGTTGCTTGTACTTCTCCTCTAAAGTAAGAAAACTTTCAGAATTAGGACCGACGTACTTTGCAGTATGATCCGTTTCATCATCAGAAGACCAATCCTCTACGATCACCCTGTTATACTCATCAGCCTCAAATCTAGTATACTGATAATCGTTTGGCTTAAAAGTGTTAACGTTCAAAACTTCCTCGAAATCAAAATCTAAACTTTCAACTTCAACTTCAACCAATCTCGCCAAATCTTCTTTTGAATAATTGTGCACATACTCACCTTCTTCCACATTATGTTCCAACATCAACATTAACGGCTTCGTGGGACTGCAGCAATTGGCTTTGTAGATCGATCAACATCTGACAAATCTATATCATCTGAAGGCCCTGTCTTCACTGACTCCCCCTCAACTTTATCTTCCATCTTATTCGATTCATCATTCATAAGATTAGAAAAATCAAAGTCATCAGCGACTTTGGCTTCAGTAACTTTAATGCCAGTACTACCTTGATCATAATCATCGTCATCATCACCAACATTCCAATCCTCATAACCATCTTCCTCTTCATCTTCTTTATCATCTTTCTCAGCTTCTTCATTGTCTTTTTCTTCAGAAGCAGTGATAGGATCAGAAGGCTTGACAGATTCGTCAACCTTTGGAATATCAGACTCAGAAGCTAGAATTACATCATCAATAGACTTCTCTGCAGCTACAGAAGAAGTAGGTGCTTCACCTTCAACATTCTTTCCTTTACCGCTCGCAGCTAATTCTTTCTCAGAGCGTTCTTTAGCTTCCTGTTGATCTAGACGATCATATTCTTTGATGAAGTCGATACCCAGTGCATTAGATAACACTTTCTGCATCCTGGAGAATCTTCGATCATTTAGGGCTTGAATTGACTTTAACTCTGAAATTTCTGTCTGCATCTTCTCATTCGCATCTTGCAGACTTTCGATCAATGCTTTAAAATACTCACGCTCATTTTCCAACACTTTAATCTTGTCATCCAAAATCTCTTTCTCAACCGCACTTTGATTCATCTTTTGAATAAGCTCTGCTTTTTCAACTTCATTCTGTGCCACTTTGTCTTCTAATGCCTTGACACGCTTTTCCAGAAGTTCAACGTTAGTCTCTGGAAAGAAATCATTTAAATCCTGCAGACTTATCGGATCGCTATGCATATCACCAAAAATATTAGGCCCTCTTGGAGTTTTTGGTGTTTATGTTGGAGTTGCAGCCTTTGGTGTAGACTTCTTTGGCGTAGAACTTTCAAGATTTGAAGTCGTTGGAGAAACCGGCGATTGAATAATAGGTACTTCCACAAAACTAGACACAGGAGGTTCTTGTGTAGCTCCTGGCCTTTCAGCTTCCGATGAAATAATCACAGGAGGTTCTTGTGTGACTCCTGGACGTTCAGTTTCACTTATATCATCAACATGAGGTTCTTGTGTAGGAGGTTCTTGTGTAACTCCTTTCTCCTGTGCGCCAAAAGGTTCTTGTGTCACTTTTGCGCTTTTCAACGATCTTTTGTACCTTTTGCTTATAGCCTTTTGTTCTTTCTTTGATTTTCTCTTTCCTTTAGTCTGAGGAGACCCTGTAGTCTTTGTCGACGAAACAGTTGCAGACTTAACATGTTTAGATTTCTTCTTGGGTCTTTCCTCATCAGACTCTTTTTCCTGATCCGGATCAAAATCAGCATCAACCTCTCTTTCTTTCTAGGCTCTAATCTCAGCCTCTGATTTCTCTGGTTCTTTAACTGGAATCTCTTTATCAGAATCATCTTCGTTTTCAGAAGTAGCAGAAATGACATCTTCTTAAGTCGTTTTCACTGTTTCTTGACTCTCAACCACTACTGCAGCACTTGAACCTGCTTCTGTTTGCACATTCTCTGGTTCATCTTCGTCTACGAGCATAGTTTCAATTTTCCTTGCAGCTCGTTTCTTCTTAGGCTTATCAGCTTCTGCCTTTAAGAACCATTCGCTTCTTGCTTTCGGCTTGAATTCCTTAAACCATTCCTTCTCAGCGTTAAGCTCTTTCTCATCATCACTACCATCTTTCCTCCATTTATTGTCTGGTGGCGCAATGTAGTTAGAATCTTTAATAGCTCCAAAAACTGGTTTTGCAACAGGAGCGGAAGCTTGCTTCTGAAACTTTATGAGCTTCTTCACTGGTGTCTCATCAAGATGAACTAGATAAAGCACATCATTCGGATCTCGTGCTATATTCGTGAACTTCTCATCAACCAGCATTTGCACGAATCTCAGATAAAGACAAAGTCTTGAATCCTCCATATTCTTCGACATGTGCGTGAAAACAAGCTTCGAAAAGTTGAACAGCTTCTTTAGAATAAGTGTCGTTGCCATGCAAGCTAAATAGTCTTGAACATTATCTAAACCCGCCTTGCGATGGCTGAATGTGTGAATTATAGCATGCATCAGAAGCTTGTAAGGATTTGGAACCTCCCCTTTCTTCAATGTTGGTTTGTTCACACTTCCTTGTAGCCCATACGAAAGAAACAGCCACGAACCATCTTTTCGTCTAGATAAATAGGATCGCCTTCTTTATCATTGAATTGCAACACTATGCGTATATCATCTTCAGTTACAGTGATCGGTTTGACTTCATTGCCGACTTGTACGGTTGAAGTAATTGTCTTCTGATCATCACTTAAGCTTGCGTTCATCCGGAAGTGAAAGGTGTGTGATCTATACGAAACTATATGCTCTGTGATCGCTCGGTGAATAGGGCTTTCTTCTAAAACCTTCAATATACTTTCGTATTCCTTTAGCGATGGACAGATCGATTTGTCGAGCGTAATACAGGTGTTGTGTGTCTTAGAAAATTCCACTGAAATTTCACACTCTGGAACTTGTGCCTGAAAAAACGATGCAAAACAATTAGCATGCTTATCGAGAAAAAATTTCAAAAATTTTCTAACACTTTTATCAAGTTCGGCGAACTTGATTATGTGTCAAACATTCTGTTTTTAACAAGTTCGCTCCGAACATGTATTAATACATGTTCACAATTTTCTTAATAAGTTCGGGGAGAACTTATATTATCAATCATTCAGATTTTCAAAGTCCAAGTTCGGTCAAAGATGTATTATGTTCCTTTTATTCAGTTTGTTAACAAGCCTCTTATTCAAGTTCAGTCGAACTTGACAACATGTTCGGCCGAACCTGTCGTCTCTTTCAATACCAAACCTGTTAAACATTCAAATAACCATTTCAATCCAATTGACCATGATTCCATGGTCGTTTTTAACCGATTAATTCAATTTCAAGTTCAATTGTTTCATTAAACTCCTAGATCTATTACAATTTATTAGTTCAGATCTGAGTTATCATTTTCGGTCCAAATCATGATTCAATCATCAAATTATACCTCTTCCATTGATTTTGGTGTGCAAATCACCAAAACCAATTGAAAAACGGGCAGTATAACGACGTATAATTGCCAAAATCACACAATTCTCTCTCAAGTTCAAGTTCGCTCAGTGTTGTTGATATGCTGTTGAATGAGTTCGGCCGAACTTGATTGGTATTTATACCAAGTCAAGTTCGGGCGAACTTGCTAAGCCCAACATGAAGGCCCAGTCAAGTCCGGGCGGACTTAATTATAAAACAACACAGCCATTCCTTAGCAAGTTCGGTCGAACTTGCTTAGATGTTAAACTTGAATCAGTTTAGCAAGTTCGGCCGAACTTGCCAAACCACAATTTTAAACTTTTTCAATTTTTCAATTTTAACCCCTGAACTTTCCAATCTTTTACCAGTTATGAAAATCCACTCAGTTGACCAAGTCCAAGCTAATAACCTTGGTTAATCGATTTGTCTGCCGAGTCCAAGTTAATGACCCCGGTTTGAGCGTTACGAACAAACTGTTGATATTTTCAAAATCAAAGTTTCAATTTAATGAACTTTTTATCGTTTTGGCTTTTCAATTTTAACAGATTAGCTCCCAGCCTATTGTCAAAGAGATTCCCACCAGTTCTAGCATCTTCCCAGACTTCGAAGATCCGTTCTCCAACATTGGTTTGCTGAAAACAATGTAGAAATAAAATCTTTTTGAATTTTTGTAAGTTTATGCTAAAACACACTGAAAATCTTTTTTGTATTAATCTGTAAAGCTGATAAACTATGTATAGGACAATGTAAACTATGTACAAACTTATTTACAGACATATTTTTGTGAATTTTGTGTCTAAGGATCATATCAGTTTATTGAGACATATCACCAGTACCGTTGACCTTTAAATGACTTTAAGCTTTAAACTCATTTACCTAGATTATCGATATGTTTGTCCACTTAAGCTTTACCGCATTTCTCAACTGTTTCAAGATATGTTAAGGTAAGATTTTTGAAACTTGACTTATCTATGGTTCCCACTTCTTGAATATACTCCCGTATCCAGATTCCCTAGATTTCATCTAACAGGTGAATATAGCGTAATTGATATCTGGATCTGGGTTATGCGAGACCTTTTGAGCTCAGGTTAGTACTACCGTACAGATAAAGAGATGAAGGCTCGTCTTTAAGGTGTGTTCCACTTAAGGAATCTTTTCAGGACTGCAAATTATTATATCTTTCGATACTTTTCAAGTTTTTTATGCAGTTTGGGGTTTATAGCGAAAGCATTATAAAAGTTCTAGGCTATTACTTCCGCAATCAGAAGAACTTGTATAATATTCCAGATAACAACTATCTATAAAGACCTCGTATCTCAGAAGCATGCAATCTTTCAAAGGAAATTTCGGAGTACTAAGTCCATATATCCAAGATATGTTAATCCACAAGAATAAGCAGTTGCTAAATTTAGTTTATATCTCGAAAACAGTTTACTGAACATGTTAAGCCTATCGACACATCCATAGTAAGACTCGTTTATTACTTTTAAACTTTACATTCTTTAGCATACTGTGATAATCCACTGATGTACTATCATTTCCTTATATGACACTGAATTCTTTTTGTCTTTTTCAATGTTTTTGTACATTTTGATTTTTTATATGTTTTAGGATTTTAAAATTTTCTAATGTTTTTGTATTTTCTCTAACATTTCTCCCCCTAAATCAAAAACATCTTTTTGGATTTTAGTTTTTAACAAAATTCTAAACTAGAAAGATATTTACAAAGCAATGTGGATCACGTAAACTCGTCGTCCGATCCGTATTCAACCTCAGCGTCCGCACCTGTCAGCAAATTTTCATACCATTAATTCTCAGCAAGTATTTAAACCATGATAAAGAAAATGGTTTGGTATAAAATCAGCCTTTTATTCGTCGGTGTGGATTTTTTCTATTCGCACCAATTTCTTTTCGTAGCAATCACGAATGAAATGATAACGAATTTCAATGTGTTTTGTGCGTGAGTGATGAAACGGATTTTTAGTTATATCTATGGCTGCCTTGTTATCAACAAACAGCGGAGTGTCTAGAAATTGCAGACCATAGTCTCTCATCTGTTGTTGAATCCACAGAATCTGTGAACAACAGCTGGAGGCCGAGATATACTCAGCTTCACAGGTAGAGAGAGCGACCGTAGTCTGTTTCTTACACTGCTAGGTTACCATTCTTGTTCCGAAGAACTGGCATCCCGCTGTAGTTGATTTTGAATTCAACTTATCTACACCAAAATCAGAATTAGCATAGCCTGTAAGGTCGAAATAGTCGTTCTTCGGGTACCACAAGCCGGTGCTTGGGCATTCTTTTAGGTATTCGTTTTCACGATCTGCATGTGTAAGATCCTCGGGCTTGACTGATATCTGGCGCAGAGGCAGGTTGGATACATAATATCTGGGCGCGATGCCGTCAGATACATCAGTGATCCAATCATCTATCTGTATAAGGTCTCGTCAACTTTGGCTCCAGTCTCATCAACTCAAATCCCGTGATTTAGAGCAAGAGGCGTAGATAGAGGCTTCAAGCTTTCCATTCCAAATTTCTTCAAGATGTCGTGAACATACTTAGTCTGATGAATGAAAATACCATCCGGAAGCTGATCTACTTGCAAACCAAGAAAGAACTTCATTTCGCCCATCGAGGACATTTCGAATTTCTTTTTCATGATTCCCTCAAACTCCTTGCAGAGACTATCGTTTGTAGATCCAAAGATGATGTCGTCGACGCAGATTTGAACTATAATCAGATGACCATCAACTTCTCTGGTGAAAAGAGTACTATCCACAGTTCCTTTGATAAAGGCGTTGTCGACGAGATGTTACGATAACGTCTCGTACCAAGCTCTTGGGGCTTGGTGTAAACCATAAAGAGCTTTATCCAGTAGGTATGCTTTCTTCTTGTTGAATGGATCGACAAACCCCGGTGGTTGTCCAACGTACACCTTCTCGCGTAATTTTCCGTACAGAAAAGCCGATTTGACATCCAATTGATAGACCTTAAATCCTTTCCATGATGCGAAAGCTAGAAAGATTCGAATAGATTCCAAACGAGCTACTGCTGCATAGACTTCCGTGTAATCTATCCCTTCCTGCTGGTGAAATACCTTGACAACAAGCCTAGCTTTGTTACGAACAATAACCCCTCTATCATCACGTTTGCACTTAAAGACCCATTTTGTATCAATTGCTTTCTGATTTTCTGGTAGGTCTTCAAGCTTCCACACTCCCAACTTCTCAAACTGCAATAGTTCTTCTTGCATTGCTTGTACCCAGTTTTCATCGGCTAAAGCTTCATTAACTGTCTTTGGCTCTATCTGAGAGATGAAACATGAATAGAAGCGAAAGTTCTGGGTTGGAGCAACTCGAGTGTAGAAACAACTGAGTGCTTTGTTAATTTGATTTCGAGTTCTAACACAAGTTTGAAGTTCTCCGATAATAGTTGTTGACGGATGATAGGAATATGATCACGGTAATTCTTCACTTGGAACATCTACTGAGTTTTGCTGATTTGTGATGTTGAGATCAACGACCAATTCCACGTTTGGAGAGCTTGATGAAGCTTCATTTTTGTTGCTCGGGCCTGCAGAATGATTAAGAAGACTTGTTATCTGCTCCACTTCCTCGTCTGAAGAAGATGATTCCTCATCAGCATCAAATGTTGGTGCTTCATCTGAGTCAGAATTCTGATTCTGAGGCATACTGGGCTCCGTTGTTGTATTCACTGGTTCAGTAGAGGCATTTGTTGGAGGAGTAGTAGGTGTTGCTAATGTTTTAGAAACATTTTCAGCCGGAACACCACTATTACTTGAACTTGCGCTGGAAGAAGATGGATCCAACGTGGGTTGATTAACCACAATTGGTCGAACAATTTGTTCTTTATTCGCCGACTGGTGAAGATAATATAACGCTGCAACTTCTTCGTCAGAAGGTTCTTCGGGCAAGTCAACTGACTTCCAAAGGTCTTGATAGTTAAACAGCCACGCGTCACCTCTCCTTTGAATAGGATCTGTATAGTTGAAACAATCCACGTGCTGTGCTTCAATAACTTTTCTCAACGAAGGAACATATACTCTTCTTAGCGGACTCGCATATCCGACAAAGAAACCTTTAAGAGATTTAGCTCCGAATTTGCCATCTTGGTCTATTACGGTACATGGCGCACCGAATGGTTCTAAGAACTTCAATTTGGCTTCCATCGGTTT
The DNA here is from genome assembly GCA_947069175.1 of Scalesia atractyloides. Taxonomy (NCBI): domain Eukaryota; kingdom Viridiplantae; phylum Streptophyta; class Magnoliopsida; order Asterales; family Asteraceae; genus Scalesia; species Scalesia atractyloides. The sequence continues at coordinate 13,542,475 of CAMTDV010000019.1, forward strand.
ATCATCTCAAAACATGTTTTCTTTGTTGGTTTGACAGTAAGAACCCTGTTTAGCGTGTAGCAAGCCGCATCAACTGCTTCACTCTAGAAGCTGATTGAAAGTTTAGAATCTGCAAGCATGGTTCTCGCAGTTTCAATCAAAGTTCTGTTTTTCCGTTCAACTACTCCGTTTTGCTGTGGAGTATAGGGAGCACTAAACTCGTGCAGAATCCCTTTTGCGTTGCAGAATTCCTTCTTTTTGTTATTCTTAAACTCTGTGTCATTGTCACTTCTAATGCGTCTGACCAGCAGATGATAAAGGTTCTCGAGTTTCTTGAATAGAATAATCAAGTTCTCGAACGTTTTTTCTTTTGATTCTTGAAAGAATACCCACGAATATCTTGAATAGTCATCTGTCACGACCAAGCAATATAAGTCTCCTGAGATGCTTCGAACATTTACAGGGCCAAATAAATCCATGTGGAGATGTTCTAATGGCAACTTGATTGAGTTCGGAATTTTCTTCGGATGAGATTTCTTGATCTGCTTTCCCTTTTTACATTCCAAGTAGTGATCAGTCATATTAAAACTCCGAAGATTTACGCATTATACAAGATCATTATAAACCAAGAAATTCATTTTTCTTAAATGAATATGCCCCATCTTATGATGCCAAAGAATAGAATCCTTTTCAGTAGCCTTTGACACAAAACATTGTGCTGATTTTGATGAAGTGGTAGCGACACCCATATCAAGAACATATAGATCATTCTCACGTGGTGCTCTCATCAAAATCCACTCATCTGGTATTTTGAATCCCGGCTTCAAGATAATACACTCTTTTTCGTTGAAATGGATTGTGAACTTCTTGTCACAAATATGCGATATACTCAGAAGATTGTTTTCCAACACTGCAATATAATTCACGCGATCGAATGAAACGACACCGTTGGAGAGTTTTCCCTCGGCGACTATCCTTCCATCTTGGTTTCCTGCAAATCCAACATATCCACCATTGATAGCTTTTATGTCGAATAGCAAAGCTTTCATTCCCGTCATGTGTCTGGACGCTCCACTATCCAAAATCCACTTAGAAAGTACGGATCTCTGGAGCCCCTGCACATTTCAACAATCTATTTAAAAAGCGAGACCCAAGCCTTTTTGGTCTTGGGTTGAATTAGATAACCATCGTCAAAATCAAATTCACACTCATCAGCATAATCGAATCCACACTCATCTGCATAATCAAATTCATAATCATCATCTGGATTTTCTGTGATGTTTATGTTTGAAAACTTTACCGTCTTTTTATCTTTTGGAATGTTACCACTTGTAGTTTTGACATTTTAATGTGTGGTTTCAATTATGATTTCAGATTTTGATTCTTTTATGCTATCACTAGTCTTAACAAGCTCAGACTTAGTGATTTCAGATGTTGTTGACAGTTTCTTTGCAATCCAGACATGAGATTTTATGTTAACCTTCTTGATGTAAAAATTATTTTCATTAGCCTTTGAAGTTTCACCTTTTTCAAAAATTGCATTTTCAAACTTAGGTTTCACTTCAGCTTTTGATTCATTTCTTTTCAAAATCTTTACAGGTTTTACAAACATTGGTTGCTTTGGTTTCACAACATTTGAACTTTCTTTCCTTCTAAGATAAGCGGGCTTTGATTTCGGACAGTATCGTGCAATATGACCAATTTTTTTGCACTTGAAACAAGTCTGAGAATCATGTGGATGTCCTTTAGTGGGTTTTACACCACTTGTTTTGGCACCACTTTCAATTTTGGCTTTATCTCGAAGTTCTTTCTGTTTCTTAAACTCATCGTTTGATTGTTTCCCGATCAAACTTTCCTCATGAACCGTGTTTGTCCCATATACAAAATTCATGTTTTTATTTTTATACTCATGAAATGGTGACGTTTTCTTTTTAGATTCATCTGATTCTTCTAATCCCAACCCAGCTCTCCGGTTTTCCGGATGATCACCACCATTCCTTCGGTAGTTGTTTCTTTTAGGTTTGGAATAGAATTTTTTTTCATTAATCTCCAGATCATCTAATGTGACTTCCACGAGTTTAAAGAATTTGTCTAACAATTCTTCCTTCACGTTCTGAATCAGAAAACTATCATCAAAGTACAATCTATCAGAATCCTTAATCTTGTACATCATAATATTAGGATCATCACTTAGATTGTCATCTGATGACTTATCGTCATCTTCAGACTGTGAATCAGAATTCTTTGAACTCGAGTCGGCCCTTTTAAAGCTGCCTTCATCAGAATTGTTCAAAACATTTTCAACAACCTTTTTAACTACAACATTGTCATCATCTGTTTTAGTATAGATTACATCAATGTTCTCTGACAACTCAGTTTTCTTTTCAGATAACAACTCAATGTTGAGTGCCTTATCCATCCCATCAGCGGATTTGCGACAATACTTCTCGCAAAGGAGTGGAGGAACATTACTGTATTCTTTACCAATTTCCTTTTTAGGTTTCTCTTCCGATGGAATTGTCGGAAGGATGTGCAATGACATATGCGTTACAGGTGTAACTTCTTAAAAGTTGTTGAACACGCTCTGTTTCAATTGTCATGTCCTGGAGTTGTTGCTTAGTTTCAGCAATGGTGTTAATATAGATATTAATCCCTTTTTGCTTATCCATTACTGTTCCTTTTAACATCCTTATTGTATCATGTTGTTCGATGTTATTTCTATCGAGCCTGCCATAATCATTTTTCATTTTATCATACGCTTCCTTCATTGTGCGATAATCATATTTCAAAAGTTCATTATGCACATTGTTTTCAGTGATAATTTTTTATTTTTCGGCACATTCGATACAAGGTTCAGTACATTTTGTACAAGGTTTCTCAACCTCTACAACTTGTACTTTGACAACTTCATTTACCTCGGGACCCACCTTAGTTAGATTTGCCATCAATGCTTTATCGGCAATGTCCTTGAGGTTTTCGGCATTCACTTCTTGATTAACATCAATGACTACTTCATCAGTTGATTTCTTATCGGGAACTTGTTCCTGAGAACTTCCATCAAATTGACCTTCAAAACTTTCACAAGAGTTAGGAGATAAAATTCCTTGCTTCTGCATGTGGATATACTCCTCTTCTTCTCGTTGTTGTTGTAGATATTGTTCCAGCAGAATATTCTCCAAAGCCGCTGCTTCTTCTGCAGATGTATCTTCAACAATTTCGGCCATCAACGCAACTCGGTCTTCTTACCGATGTATGAGTTCCAGTCGAAACCATCATCTTCGTTTGATGTAACCATAGCTTTTTCATTGCTGCTGCGATTTGGTTTCTCTTGGATTTCAACCTGAGTCTTCTTCGAAAATGGCTTGTATTGAAGTGACTTCTTGTAAAACTCGTTGCCTCCTCCGAACGGACTCTGATTTCCTGTTGCTTCAGGATTTTTGCATTCTCTCTTGAAGTGACCCTTTTGGCGACATCGAAAACATGTAACCTTTGACTTGTCGAAGCCCAACTTGTTGCTAGAATTTCCGATATCTCAGCCTGTGAGAGCAACGAACTTTGTGACTCTTTAGATAATAGATGTTAAACACCACTTGATATCCATCAACTCGATTTCTTCTTCATCCACTTGGTCATAATCTTATGCCGTCATTTCAGGATTTCCAATTTTACCGGCTACAAGACTTTCGTATGACTCCAGAACAGTGGCAAGAAGAGACATATGTTGTTTAGCGACTTGTTCCGAAACAACATTGTTCAAATTTACTGTGACGTTGCACTTGTATACATTCGGATCAAAATTTTTTTGTTGATTCTGATTTGCTTGACTTTGATAAGATGAATTTGAACCAGTGCTTGAGAACGAACTCTGTGGACTCTGATCATAATGAGGTTGTGATTGACTCTGGTTCTGTGGAGAAGCATTCATGTTCGCACTAAACGTTTGTCCCAATTTTCGGACTTGAAATATTGTCTTGCATTCCACTCTTGTAGTACAAACCAACGTCTTGAACAACAATAGCGTTCTTTGACTTTGCAATCTTCAAGAGTTCCATTCCGTGACCTTCGAGTTTATCAATAAATGTTGATAGCTTGAAGAATTCCCATTTATCACTTTTCTTCAGAACCATTAGATAAGTAGTCCACTCTCCATCTGGTAGAGCGTCTGCAGGCTTGTCGATGTACTCTTGTTCCGTCTTCTCAAGACCGTGTCTTCGCTTTCTTGCTTTTACTCTTGTTTCGTCTTCTCAAGACCGTGTCTTCGCATTTGGACTTTAAGATGACAAAAGCATTCAATCATCTGCTTCATGGTCTCACCCTTCAGCATGTTGAAGATATCGAACTCTTTCATAATGAGAGCTTTCTTGCTTTTAATCATCTCCGCGCTTCCTTGATACTTCTTTTGAAGTAAGAGCCAGAGATCTCTTGCAGTTGTGTATTCCGGTAACAAAACGAGAATATCTTCTTTGAAGGATTGTTGGATAAGACTGATCATCTTTTTTTCAGCAATGTATTCCTCTTTCTGTACCGTCGAGTAATTGTACTTCTCAAGAACTTGCTGATGTTCATCCACCGGAACATTATAATCTCTTTCAATCGACACCTAGCATGCAAATTGCATGGCTTGAACCCAATAAGTAAATTTCTCTCTCCATGCTTCATACTCGTCCATGCTCATTAGCTTGGGCGGTTTAACAGTCGTTCCCATTTCGTTATCAAGATTGACTTGATGAATCACGTTGGCATTTGACGAACTAGCTCCGGACATAAAAGCTCTTTGAATATCATCCATCGTGAATAACGAGACGTGTACGCTGAAAATACTCAAAAACTTTTGAAAATGTTAGATCTACTAGAAGTTCGGTCGAACTTGTAGTTTGGAATGAAGAATTCTTGATTTTGTCACAAGTTCGGTCGAACTTGTGACTTTTGATTTGAAAATTTTCACTTGATCTTCAGTCGAACTTGAGACACAAACAACCAGAACTTCGAGCGAACTTGCAATCAGAATTTGATGAAACTCTAGCAAGTTCGGGCAAACTTACTTAAAATTTCTTTGAAATTACACAAGTTCGGTCGAACTTGCTATAAAATCAGTGAAAAATCAGTAACTTCGAGCGAACTTGATCAAAATTTCTTCAAAAAACTACTCAAGTTCGAGCGAATTTGCTAAAAAATAATTGAAAAATGACTTTTTAGATCATGTTCGGCCGAACTTGATTAACAAGTTCGATGATTAGGGTTTTGGAAAACATGGTTTTTTCAAAATTTTGACATGATTTCAGTTGAATTTGGTATCCAATCTTTCAAGGTTTATCTTTGATGCATTTTACATGATATATTCAAAATTGAAAAGATTTTGACCGTTAAGAAAAATAGAAGAATGGAGATGAAATAGAAGTGTTCTTGTCTTGTTACTATCAAATCAGACTGTTCTAGCTCTGATACCACTTGTAGGACCGATCCTTGATGCTAAGGAACCTAAATTTGATATCTAACATCCATAATAGCGGAAATATTACATCGTGTTTACCAATAGACAAGAATTAATCAGTTAATCATCAGTTTCATTGATTAAACTTCGAGAGTACAAACTGACAGAGCTTCGCCTCTAAAATGCCAAAGTTACAAATGAATGAGGCTAGCTAGGTTTATATAGAGATGCAAGTTCGCCCCTGGGAGACACAAGTTCGCCCGAACATGTCCTAACATGACATACATGGGCGAACTTGTCCTCATACTACATAAATACATCTTTTACCTAGCCTATTCAGCTCTATACTATACAGACTCGATATAAGACTAAGACATAGACATTATGCACCGACAATATATATATATATATATATATATATATATATATATATACAAGAACGATTATAAGACTTTCAACACATAAAAATATTTGTTCAGAAACGAGTCGGGTCAAATATTAGACGGAAAATCGAGACGCCACCGCAACGCGAGGCGGATCAAGAACTAGTTTATATTAAAAATGATTTATTAACATTATTAATAATTTCCCAACAACGCATTTACACCACCACAATGCAAATAGGAATTTCTCGTTTATATTGTATAACTAGGTAATAATATCATTTATTATATAGGTTAATAAATGTAATGTTATATAATTAATAATAATAAAAATATATATGAATTGCAAAGTTGAATAAATCCGTATACAATCGGATGAAATATAATGCCATTTATTAATATAAACAATCGTTAATATATGTATTTAAAAAAGACTGTTAGACGTGACAGTTATATTTTTTGTTAAGTTTGTTAGCATGTACAATCGCCAAAATATATTTTTTAAATGAACTTTGCATGATAATTATGATTTTTAAGTTAATTTAAACATTATTCATTCAATGGGGTATTAACTTTAATTTTTTTAATGCCATCTACTTTTTTTCTATTATTTAAGATATTGCATTTTTATTTACCGTCCAAACAAATAAAATATTTGATTTTTTCTACAACCGCTTATAAAAAATTGTCATCATTATTCTTTGTTTTTTAAATATTTTATTCAAAATATTTTTGGTGAAAATTACAAGTTTATTTAAAATACTAATAATTAAATTCATTTGTTATATGTAATAACTATCTTTAACTAGCAATATAGCATCCGCGCGCGTTGCAGCGCGGTACAACGCAAATATCCAATGGATTAATCCAAACGTTATGTGATGCGTTAACCATATGAAAACACGTGTTTCGACGTATTTTATTGAACTCAATGTAACCTATGTAAGCATAATAAAACCCGCGTGCGTTGCAGCTCTGTACATCGCAAAAATTGAATAGACTAGTCCAAACGTTATGTGATGTCTTAACCATATGAAAACAGACGTTTCGACGTATCTGATTGAACTCAATATAACCTATGTAAGCATTGCAATTAGATCAAACATAAAATAAATCAAATTTATATCGTACAATCATAACGTATTATATGTGACCCGAGTCAGATATAGACACATAGCGGGTATAACGGAAAAGCCGATATGTATAATCAAACGAGATAAATTAGAGCTTTTGAAGAAAACCACAATTTAACTCTACTCTGTTCGACACAATAGTTACAAACATCACTTGGCTCGTTTCCCAAAAAAGTATACACCAACTCAAATTTTACCCGAAACGTACATAAAAATATGCACGTAAAATGTTTTTTTAAACGAAAACGTATTAAATTTAACCTGGCCCGTTTCGAGAAAAAGTTTACGTCGACATGTAGAGGAAATAAAATGTCTACCGCCACGTACATAAAATTATGTAAGTGAAAAAGTTGGTGCTTCTTAAGTAAATAAGCTATAACGGTAAACTCAAAACACATTATTAGTAAAAAAACTTAATAGGTTAAATACGTTCCTAAAAATGTGCCAAGTAGCATGTGAGTGCACTTTGTGTCTGTCACTGTGCGAATAGACTAGTTAGAGCGTGTGTTGAATATTGTATAGATTAGATACGAACACACGACCCGAGCACGAACGTCAGATGAGAAAATGGACACATTTCGTATGAAATATCTCAGTTTCGTACGAAATGGTCAATTTTCGTACGAAAATGCTCATTTTTCGTATGAAAATCTCATCCCTATATATATGAGTTGTGTGTTCATTTGTTTGTAAGTTTTGGAAGCTCCTTGAGGGGGGAGGCTGGCGGATTCTCTCCAGGAACTCTGCCAGCCTGACAAGATGTATGCTCTTTCGGTATGAATAAAAAACATATGAATTCCGCTGCATTCTACTTCTACTCCATTCTGCAATAACATTCTACCGAATCGGTTATCATACGCCCAAACTTCCGTCTAGAACCGCCACATTCCGGACCCACAACTGGTATCAGAGCTACGGTACCGATTCATTCAATCTAACAGTTGATGAATCACCTACGCTCATGAATTATGAACTTAGGAGGGGTTTTAGACGTATATAATCAAATAAACGGATAATCCTCGGACAAAATCTAAAATTGAACTTATAGGATTGTTAGAAACTGATTTTCGACCAGATCTGTGCAAAAATCGTCTTGAAATTCGAAGAAACAAAGACTCTGGATCGAAAAACGTCATCAGTTCAGTTTAGTTCAGTTTGGTGCGAAAACTATAATTTTCGTGCGAAAATATAATTTTCGTGCGAAAATAAGTGAGGTGCCAAAAAAAGGGCATTGGAAACTTTTGTTGACCGTATTGACTTGACGAGTGTCCAGAAAAAATTTGGTGATAGAAATTTTTTCAAAATTTTTATGACCGATAAGGGATGTTCGGAGAAGCCGTCTAAAGCTTCAGAGTATAGATTTGATGATACGGTCACAAAATGATGAAGATATTGGGAGAGTCACTGATACCTTCACAGAATGCTGATCGTCCGGTGTAGTGACTTTCAATGGGCCTAGCGTCAAATCCGCATTTCATAAAAACCACAGTTTTGGGAAATTTTTCGCAAAAATTGGGTTTTGTGAGAGATGCTCAAAACGTCAGAATTTGTTAAAAATGAGGGGGAATAAAAATTTGACAAAACATTGAAAATTCCGGCCTTTTTAGAAATTCAGACGGTGCAGCTGGCATTCGGGTGGTTTTTGATGCAGATTATCTGATGAAGCATTAGTGATGAGATCAGGTTGATGTCTAATTTTCGTAAAAGTGGGGTCGCACAACTGAGTTTTGAAGGAGTTGTTTATCGGATTCTGTAGTCAATTGTCACATTTATGCCCGAAGTCGTCAAGTTCGCGGAAGCACACACGACCGCTTAGTGATACGGAGTACCCATTTTAACTCTGCACTGCAAATGAACTATTTTCCAGACTAACCGCCAGGAAATAGGGATGTCCTGTAGTTTCAGTGCCCCGTGCGCTCCGACCACGGCTAAATGCCCGACAGTCGTAAAGTTCGCGGAAGCACACATGACCGCTTAGTGGTGCAACGTAACCAATTTAACTCTACATTGCAAATGAACTATTTTCCGGACTAACCGCCAGGAAATAGGGATGTCTTGTAGTTTCAGTGCCCCGTGCGCTCCGACCACGGCTAGATGTTTGCCTTTCATGACTAAAGAAGATGATATAATGGATCTTTCAGACGAAGATGTGTACCAGTTGCTCACGAAATAAATTATGCTTGGGATTTCGTGATCAGAGGAAGTTCAGAATTTTCAGATCATGATACAGGTTGATGCTTAAGGGATGTAGGATTTAGGTCCTGATCTCCGATGTGAGGTTGATGCATACACGACCGCTTATCTTTAACTCTGCAACGCAAATGAATTGTTTTCGCGAGTAATCCGAAAATGAGGATGTTTTGTAGTTTCAAGGCGTCCGCTTTAGCGGAGATAGCTATACATCTGTTATTGTGACTGTGGAGGAAGAATGTGATTTTGATCACGGATGAACGTTTCTCAGATTTGATGTGTTACCAGATAATTTGATTCCGATGAAGATTTGCTGGTTGAAAAGATTACCGATTTGCTGATCTATCTTTCCAGGAGTATGCTTAAGATATGAATACGGAAATCTGGATTTCAGATTTTCATGGGTATTCATTGATTTGAAGGTTACTGGTGTGGTAATTCGAAGTTTTTATCAATTGCCGGTTGGGTCTTGAAGATCAGAGGATCGAGCATGAGAGATATGCGCTAAACCTAACATGGATGTGGTTAACGAAGAAACAGAGAAGCTACGCTGATTAACTTCGAATTGGTGTCCATTTAAGAAAATTTGTCGAACAAGAAAATCAGAGGAGGTCGGAAACCATGCAAAGAAAGTTCTGAACTAGAGATTTCAGGGGAATTTAATGTTGATAATGCAAACCCGGATCATCAATTGAGGGGGAATCTGTTGACGCGTTCTACGACATCGATAGATACCTTGATTGAAGTTGCAGAATATTCAAACACGGCTCAGAGATTTCAAGATCAAGAAAAAGCTTCGACAGTAACGAACAAGGGGGAATCTGTGAGTGCACTTTGTGTCCGTCATTGTGCGAATAGACTAGTTAGATCGTGTGTTGAATATTGTATAGATTAGATACGAACACACGACCCGAGCACGAACGTCGGATGAGAATATGGACACATTTCGTACAAAATATGTCAGTTTCGTACGAAATGGTCAATTTTCGTACGAAAATATGTAGCATTTTTGTACGAAAATCTCATCCTTATATATATGAGTTGTGTGTTCATTTGTTTGTAAGTTTTGGAAGCTCCCTGAGGGGAGAGGCTGGCGGATTCTCTCCGGGAACTCTGCCAGCCTGACAAGATGTATGCTCTTTTGGTATGAATGAATAAACGTATGACTTTCGCTGCATTCTACTTCTACTCATTCTGTAATAACATTCTACCGAATCGATTATCATACGCCCACACTTCCGTGTAGAACCGCCGTGATCCGGACCCACATAGCACTAATGCCAAATCACTGCCAGCGAACACCAACATCAGAAGAGTTTGTAAAAATAAAATCAATAAAAAGTAAAAAATAACACTTAACAAAAAACATACGTAAAATTGTTGAACCATGCACGCCTGTTGCGGCATGTTAATGCGAAGAAAATTAGACAAAAACATAAAAGGTAAAAAAGAATAACTTAGTCGATCTAGGATCCGCGCGTTGCGATGAACTTGTCAAATGGAGAAAAATACATGCATTGCGACTGACTGACCTGTCAAACGAAAAAAACATATGAAAAAGCGTTAAACCCCACACGCACGTTGCTGCGTGTTAACTCGCAAAATTTAGAACGAAACGTAAAACGAAAACTTACGAAAGATTAAAAGCATGGGAGGACCAAAGTTGAAAATTAAAAAGTGTTGGGTTAAATTGAAAAGTTGAAAAGCTTTGTGTTAAAATAAAAAGATAAAACATTTGAGTTAAAAGTGAAAAAAGCAATTTAAAAAAAAACTCCCAATGCATATGTTGCAACTACACAAAGCCATAAAAAGTTGTTAATTTATAATTTGAAAATAAAATAACTAGAATAAGTGTTCCTTTCTTCTCTTATCGTCTATGGAACTTGAACCTAAGACCTATCACTTTCAAACCTTGGTGTTTAAATATTTTGCCTATGTTAATGGGCTGCCACCACATTGGTAGTATCGGTAATTAGATAAGATTGAAAGGTGGAAAACCTAAAAGCTAAATATCTTCAATGGATAACATATGTCCTCAATATCTTTTATTTTATTATATAGTATAGATATAGATAGGTATACATATGTTTTCTATTATATAGATAGATATATACTATCCATATACACTATATCAAAAGTTCGACTATCTCCAATGTGTCCGAAATCAGGTCATCCAAGCCATGTCAGAGCCACCCGAAGTTAGGTGTAGCGTTTGAGTCACCGCCTGATGATGTCCGAAGGTGAGGCGCCCAAAGTGAAGGGTGTGGGTTGTCTCGTTCTTAAGTGATTCATTTTTACTTTTTATTTTTAATTTTTTCAAACGATAATATTAAGATTTTTTGAGAGATTGTGTATTTTGGTTAACTTGGAAAGCTTAGAGCTTCAATGGAGGATCGTAGAAGATGGATAGAAGATGAAGTTTAAAAGTCGGTAGAGGATTTTTGTTTTAAAGTAAATTACGATTTTGATCCCTGTGGTTGTTTCATTTTAACCCTATCGGCTCAAAAAAGAATTTTTAATATCTGAACCCACAAGACCATGTTTTCTAACTCTTTTAGCCTCTATCACTAACTCTATCCATTTACTTGTCTAAAACTAGTTATGTGCCCCTCGTAGGAGAGCATTTATGTCAATTTACACACACACACTCCACATATACATAGTAATCCCTTTAACTAAAAGTAAAATGCATAGTAAAACCCTCTAATTAAGAGTTTATCAACACCCGTTAAAAGAAATCAATTTAAAACTAACTAACTTTAAAAAGTCCAGCTAAAACGGAAACTTTTAGAAACACCCGTTAAGAAAAGTCAATTCTATATACTGACAAAAGAAATTGTGAACAATAATAATCTAATTGGTTAAGTTGACTTATTGGGTTATTAGTTCCTTTTTTACTTTTTTTTCCTAGGTTTGACATAATTGTTTTCTTTTGTTTTTTTTTTTTCATATCCATTTTGTTGCTTTTCTTTCCACAGATTTTAGCTTTTTTTTCTTGGTATTTTTATGTTATAACTCCCGTTGTATTAATATTAAATGAGAATTACAAAACTGCCGCGAAGCGCGGGTTAAATACTAGTTTAAAACATACTAACTTTAGAAATTCCATAAAAAAATCTGTTGCGTGTGAATTTCTATGTTTTTACCTTTTTTTAAATGTAGTTTTATTTTTAAGATATAAATTATTTAATTATTGAAATACATTTTAATAATATAACTAATTAAATTTAACAAAAAATAGGTGATGATGTGATAAATGTAAAGATATTTGTGTGGTTGTAGGTGGATTGAGAGTTATTAAGGATTTTTTGGATGTATAATGATATGATGTGGAGGTGAGTATGCAGTTAAGAACGCATAAGGACGTCCTTAGCATTCTTAAGATAGGATGCATAACTCTCCACAAGAATTTAAACTTCTATGCTTGAAATCTCGCAGGCTCATATCTCACGAAACACAAATAAATAAGCACAATACCATAACAAATCATCTTCATACTCCTAATTGTTGCGACAAACTCCTTTTTATGTTTTCACAGTATTTTGAGTTGGTGGGAGCCTTTTTTTCAGTGTGTTACTTTCAAAACAAAGTATAAAAAACCTGATTTTATGAACATTCATAAATAGAGCTTTGTCGTGTTAAAATTATTCATTTCAACTTTTCTACCTATGGAGAAAGGTTCACATCAGAAGATAGAAGTGACACACAGTCCAAATTCCTTGTTAAACATATATGGGTTGAAATGCTAACATATTTAGTCCGTCTATCCTACTCCTTTCTCCATTGGTCTATCTTTCGTATGGGAATCTAAATGATATCTTACACCCATCACATCTCAAAGAGAATATGTTTGTATGACAGATAAGTTTGGGCCCACATACTATGTATCTAAACTCCTATAAATACCAAGGCAAATACGATAGTATACAACTCTCATCATAATCATAAAACAGACTAAAACCCCGGTTCTTATATAATGAGAGGGAGAGGGACCCATTGGTCCTTGGACGTGTGATAGGAGATGTTGTTGATAGCTTCACCAGGTCTATTAACCTCACTGTTACTTATAATGATAGGGAAGTTAGCAACGGGGTCGGGCTAAAACACTCTCAGGTTGTGAACCAACCTAGGGATATTGGAGGTGACGATCTACGTGTTTTTCACACTTTAGTAAGTGTGTCATTTCTTTGTTTTGTTCTTTCTTACTAGTTGTTCTAGCTTTACAAATCACTATTAAGAAGTATTACTAAGTTGAATATTTGTGAGGTTATGGTGGATCCTGATGCTCCAAGTCCAAGTGATCCTAACCTTAGGGAATACTTGCATTGGTAGGTTATTGTTGATTACGATGAAGTTAGCAGGGGTTAGGAAAATTAGATAAAAAAAATTGCAAAATAGAATCCTCTTTAGAAAGAAGGTATGGTACATGTTTATAAATTGCTTTCATGATACTAAAAATCTTATCACACAAACAAACAAGCATGTATCCATTACGGGGTCCTTGCATCAATCTCCAACTCATTGGTTAGTGAAGTATTTTCTTTGATTAATTAATTAAAAAATATATTCTTTTACCATGTGGCTTATTTATTTTACTTGATATTTTATTTATTTTTTAATTTTTTTCTTTAATAGTTTACGTTTTTAACAAATTTGAAAAATCTAACACGAGGTTAAGTCTTTCTGTCAACATTAAATATAAAGTTTAGTGAAAACAAAGTTGTATTATTTAATTTTTCTTTTAAGATCTTAAGTTATACCGAAGACTTATAAGATATCGATACTATAACACTATCATACTGAGTGAGATTGTCCAAACAACATTGGGTAATGGTATCATTATTCATCACTACAAGAAAAATAGCTTATATGGACAACATTTTTAAGCCTGTGGGAACGACATGTTGTCTCTATAGGCCGTTTTCACCTATAGAGACAACATGTCGTCTTTATAAAATTTGTCTCTACAGCCCCGTTCCAATAGGTCACAAAATTCGTCCCTATAGGTGTCGTTACTATAGAAGAGTTTGTAGGAACGACATGTCGTCCTACAAGTTTGTGCAAAATAAAATCAAAAAATAAACTTAATAGGGACGACTTGTAGTTTCAATAGTTTTTTCTTTAGGTTCACTTTTAAAAATAATTAAAAAAAAACATGCCCTATAGAGACGACTTGTCGTTTCGATAGCTTTTTCTTTATAAAAAAAAAGATTTCACTTATAGAGACGATTTTTGTCTTTATAGTTTCCCTTTTAAAAGATTAAATAACATTCAAGCCAACAGAGACGACTTATCGTTTCTATAGGTTTTTTTTAATAAAATTTGAGAAAAATTTTCACCTATAGAGACGACTCTTTAAGTTCTCAATAAAAGAAACATAAAAGATTTTCACCTCTACAGGTTTTCTTTTATCAACTAGTTTGGTTTTTCTGTTTTTCAATAAAAGAAACATAAAAGATTTTCACCTCTATAGGTTTTTATCGGTTTTTCTTAAATAACTTAATTTAAATATACACATTTATATTTTTCATCCAATTTTCCAATACAACTTTTATCAATATCGAGTTTTTATATAGGTAACGAATTTCTTAGTATCGTAACCTATACCGAGAAACAATACTATGCAAAAGTGAACTACTAACGACCAAACAACATTAGTGAACTACTAACAACCAAACAACATTACTAGTGATACCAGTAAAATCTTTATGGTTTTTGGAGTTGATTCCATTATTTATCCTTATTTTTATGATTACTTGTACCGAAACGGTACTGTCCCACTGCCATAAGCTTTACATTTTTGGTTTAATTTTACTCCTTTTCTGCTTCCGTATTTTTTGATACCGGTACCAAATAATTTTGTTGCTGACATTCAAATATAAACTTTATTAACAACGATATCGTATTTAAAATAAACTATTTTCTTTGAATTCTAATACCAGGTATTGGTACTTACCTGCACTATACTGTATGGAACTGAACTATTACCGATCAAACATCACCATCACCACTGATACGGCTAACGGTTTCGTTTTTATAGTTTTCAATTTAGATAGCATTTCAATTTTTTGGAAATGCATACTTACGTGACAAATATTTTGTAATTAAACAATAAACATTCTATATTCTAATAAATACATCGTTCCTGCTAAATCATGGGGGACAAGTTATATTTGGGTTTTTTTTTTAACTGAAATGTTTCATTTTTATATATTCTCGTAAAACCATGTCAAATAGAATGTTATTTGTAAATGTTGAATAGCATAAACAAAGTTAAGCTTCAACTCATTATATTGGATAATTGGATAACTAGAGCAAATACATATACATCATAGTTACATTTAAAAGAATATAATTATGGGGACAAATAAAGTACTTTCATGTAGCTACCACATAAACAAGAAACATTTGACTCATCGACGATTTTTTTGGTTTATAACTTTGGTTTCTACCATATAAACCAGATCAAACATTTGCATCCTAAATTTTATTCCATGTGACTGTCGAAAACAACTTATAATTTGTTTTTTATCAAATATTTTCTCCTTTTAATCAGTAATATATTCAATTCATAACTTGGTGATCTTGTTAATTCTGATCGATCCATGTAATCTCTTGTTTTATAACACTTTATTCTCTTCAATATAGGTTGGTGACTGATATTCCATCAACAACAGGAGCAAGTTTTGGTGAGTTTTGTTTTGTTTTTTCTTTCCGAAATCCATCACGCGATCATTAAATACTGTGAAACACATGTATGCACCTGAAACATCATATACTCTCACTTGGAGTTTCACTTTTGAGTTCTTAGCCTTTATGTTTCTTAATTATTAAAAGCTACTATAGAGATCTTGGTCATAGCCATAACAATCACTCATATTAGCGATAGAATCGTGTTATGTGCCAACCCCTTTGATTCCATGCCCCACGTAGCCATACCATGCCGAAACCATGCATCCAAAGTATTTGTTTGCTACCCACGTTTATTTACTTACGCATATTATTTTAGTTTTGTTCTAGTTAATTATTTTCTTTATTATGTTGTGAGTTAGTATTGTGTTAGTAGTTCAGTTTAGTAGTTACGTTTGATTGTAAGGCTATATAAGCCACATTTAGTTTAATTAAAAGGTATGAATGAAAAGTAAAAAAAAAAAAGTTATCTCAAGTCTTACTTCTTTCTAATTTCTTTTGAGTTTAATCTATTCAACGGATTATTTATCAACCGATTGGTTCATATCAATTGGTATCAAAGCGGTCTTGATCCACTTCTATGGACGCTCAAGCATAGAATGATTCGTTGGCTCGAATCGAGTCAATGATTGCTGAACTGATTTATTTTCTCAAAAACCGACCTCGGTTCCCAACCCCGCCACCGATGCCGCCACCACAACACCACCCATTGCCGCCATCGGACCACCTCTCCCGTATCCCGCCACCGCCGCATCTACACCTACACCGACACCATCACTACCCACTTTCGTCACGACTCCACCACCAGCCCCGAAACCATTTGCACAACCATCGACACTATCACCAAAATATCTCCAACATTGGATGTGCTCGAGCAGACACTTTCTTCCAAAGTTGATGATGCCCAATCTGTGGTTGTCAAACCACCTTTCATCACTGCCACTCCTAATGGAAATTCAAACGTTGTTATGAAGTATGTTAGTGGCACCAATGGTCTAGCTCATGTGAAAACCCCACAAAATCAGAGTACAATTTTCAATGTATTTGGTTCATATAAAAGAGGTGCACAAAATGTTTTTCAACATCCAAGTTACGGTTTTGATAGGATCCAGTCTACAGTAACCGGGTTCGAAGGATCATTGCGTGAAGGTGTATTCAAGAAACGTGAGTGACTACCACCATGTCACCATGATAAGACCGGCTCGAATGTCGTTGTGCGACTCGAGTGGCGACTGCCATGGCGCAACACTAAGTTCCTTCGGGTTCATCCTTGAGGACAAGGATGTTTCAAGGGGGTGAGATTGTTATGTGACAACCCCTTTGACTCCATGCCCCACGTAGCCATACCATGCGGAAACCATGCATCCAAAGTATTTGTTTGCCACCCACGTTTGTTTACTTATGCATATTATTTTAGTTTTGTTCTAGTTAATTATGTTAGTGGAGTTAGTTAGTAAATTAGTGGTCTTATGGGTTAGTAGTTATGTTTGATTGTAAGGCTATATAAGCCACATTTAGTTTAATTAAAAGGTATGAATGAAAAGTTAGAAAAAAAAGAGAGTTATCTCAAGTCTTGCTTCTTTTTAATTTCTTTTGAGGTTGATCCACTCAACGGATTATCTATCAACCGATTGGTTCATATCATATCGTTGCATCTAATTTGATTCTTCTAATAATTTTGTCTATGTAGGTCAAGAAGTCGTGTGTTACGAGAGTCCAAGACCACCGATGGGAATTCATCGCATAGTTTTCGTGTTGTTCCGACAACTGGGTCGACAAACTATGTACGCCCCAGGGTGGCGCCAGAACTTCAACACAAGAGACTTTGCAGAGCTCTACAACCTTGGGTCTCTTGTGGCTACGGTCTACTTCAACTGCCAACGTGAAAGTGGGTTTGGTCGAAGAAGGAGATAAGAAGTAAAGCATGCCATCATACAAACGACTTTATAAACGCATATTCTTCTATATATAACATTATGTTAAACAATAAAGAAGACCGTAAAAGAATACTTATAAAAGGATAAGTAATTTTTGCGAAGTAAGAAGCTGTACGACTATATAAAATAATGATGAATTGAAATAAATGCAATCTTTACGTTTATTGTAACACCCCAATCGCGTAATACAACAACACGTGGCGGAAATATCGGGGAGTCACGTTACAGATTGCTCACCAAAACTGGTACTACATCGTTCCAATATTGTTAACATTGTTTTACAAACAAGATACATGAAATTGTCTTTTGTTTAAAGAAGTCTAAAGCCCGAATGCGTTCCTATGTGAAGCATGCTTGAATAATCGAAACCTGAAACATATGTGAAAAGACATCAACAAAGAATGTTGGCGAGTACATAGTTTTGTTGGCCGAAATAAATGGCAAAAAGTTTGGTATTGCAATACTTTAACAACTACAAGAGTTGTTAATTGAAAATGGACTCTTTGAAGCCAAGGAATGGCGAAAAGGTTTAGCTTTGCAATACATAATCTTGAATTGTGAAACTTGTGGAGTTTTGTATTTGGCAACATGATGATTACTAAGTAATTTTTATGCCATTGAAATTTTTTACTTTGATATTTGTAATTACATTGAATTCGGTCATAAAACTTGTGAGTATGTTATTAGAAATCCAATCAATGATTAATAACAACAATACTGAAAATCAGTCATAACTCGTGTGAGTACTATTAGAAATCAAATCAATGATTTATAACAATACTTTGGATATCCTTCTAAGAATCTAACATATTAAAAATAGATAGCTTCTACAAGGATTTGGATATTGAACTTTGAAACAATTGAACACAATAATCCTAAAGTGATTTGGATAATGCTACAAGGGTAATACAAGAAGAACATTTATATGTAGGAAGTACCAGCGGCGTATCCACCATGTTCTTATGGTATTACAGTCCTTCGTTATCTAAATCACAACTAATCTCAAAACACATAATCATCAACTTGGTCATCAACTTGTACATACGCATTAAAGTACACAAAGAATCCAATCAAGGACATCAATTTATTACTTCAAATATCCTACAAGAATCTAACTATGAAGATAGATAGATCCTATGGGGATTTGGTTTAGTCACATCGTCTCGTCACAATTGTCTTGTCACATACGTATTAAAGTACACGAAGAATCCAATCTAGGACATCGATTTAGTACTTTAAACATCCTACAAGAATCTAACTATGAAGATAGATAGATACTTTAAGGATTTGGTAGCATATCAAGCTATGCTTTGGTTTAGTATATCAGACTATACTTTGGTTTAGTCACATATTATAAAGTCCTAAATCCTAATGGTGATTCGGATAAGGCCACGAAGGGTAATACAATAAGCACACTTATATATAGGAAGTACCAGCAGCGTATCCACCATGTTCTTATTGTATTACTCTAGTTTCATTATCTGAATCACCAACAATCTCTACACATAAACTATAACCATCGTTATCCGCGTGTAAAGAACTTCTTAGAAATCCTACTATGAATATAGAAGATTTAAGACTGTACTTCAAATATCCTACAAAAATCTGACTATGAAGATAGAAAGACCCTACAAAGATTTGGTTCATGTTCTCAATCATCGTGTTTTGCATAATAGGAATCACCCTAAAACATTTGAGAAAAATTGGTTACACATATGAATCACCCTAAAACATTTGAAAAACTAAAAAAGGGGGAGCTATGTACTCACTTGGGATTGCGTATACGTCTTGTTCAAATGATTAAACAAAGCTCAAAGGATCAAGAGTTCAAATGTCAAAGTGGTTCCTAGTGTATCAGATAACTACATGTTAGTGTGTTGAAACTTGAAAATGGGAGATCAGGTAGAATGAAGTCTTATAAACCAAATGAGTGTTGGAACTCATATGAAATGGTTTACTAAACTTAACATTCTGATTTGGAATGAAACCTAAGTGTTTTTAACCCGTTATGATCTGTTAAGGTAGTTTATACTACATTAACGTGTCATTTGCGTAAAAACGTGTTTGAATAGTCAAAATAGTCCTATGATAAGTTTTATATGCCAAAATAAGTTTAGTAAAGTTGCAACATCAGTTGATATGTCAAAAAGTTGGTTACATATGTAGGAACGTCCACGAACATCTCGGGAACCTAAATTTGTTATCTATTGTCCGATTAGGCGGAAACTAATGACAAGTTAATCAAATAACAAGAATTACTCGTTTAATAGTTGATTTCATTGATCTAAAGTTCAATACATTCAAGATCCGGATCCGACAGAGCTTCGCTGTCACTGTGCCAAAATCTCCAACTCTTTACAAATGAAATCCCAAGGCACCTATATATAGTGTTACAAGTTCGCTGGTGAGAAGATAGCCATGGGTAAGTTCGCCCGAACTTGACTTCTCAAGTCACTCTTAAGCGAACTTGCTATCTAACACTCTTAAATACACCTTGTTTCACCTATTCTATACAGACTCGATACAAGACTATTCTATAGACATTAAGCACCAATAGACTCCCTCTAGGATATCTACTTTGTCTTGTTCGGTCTTCAAAAACTCTTGTTTATTCCAGACTCATTCTCGTATAATGACGAATGCAACAGACATATGCACCAACTAATGACAAGTTAATCAAATAACAAGAATTACTCGTTTAATAGTTGATTTCATTGATCTAAAGTTCAATACATTCAAGATCTGGATCCGACAGAGCTTCGCCGTCTCTGTGCCAAAATCTCCAACTCTTTACAAATGAAATCCCAAGGCACCTATATATATTGTTACAAGTTCGCTGGTGAGAAGATAGCCATGGGTAAGTTCGCCCGAACTTGACTTCTCAAGTCACTCTTAAGCGAACTTGCTATCTAACACTCTTAAATACACCTTGTTTCACTTATTCTATACAGACTCGATACAAGACTATTCTATAGACGTTAAGCACCAATAGACTCCCTCTAGGATATCTACTTTGTCTTGTTCGGTCTTCAGAAACTCTCGTTTATTCCAAACTCGTTCTCGTGTAATGACGAAGGCAACAGACATATGCACCAACAGACGACCCCTTGGATGTTGCCGCAGTCATCTAATTTCATAGACATCTTTGACAAGAATCAACCTTGTCAGTCTTCAAGTCATAGTCTTCTTTGAATGCCTCGTAATCATCAGACTTCAAATAATTTCCTTAGTCTTTATCTTTATCCTTGAATAAGCATTAAACTTTATGATCTTCAAACGTTCTCTTTTCTTCAATTTAACTTGATAAAACTTTAATCTCCAAGCTCCCCCTTGCTGTGAGTTGTGCTCCCCCTAGCTTTGAGCTTTATCTTCAATCACGTTTCATCCTGCTCCCCCTAAAATTTTACTTCCTGTTTCAAAGATCTTGGGAATTCAAATAAACATTTCAGATTCTAACTTTAAAATTTTGTACCATATGTATTCCATACCACCTGTACAAAACTTGTACTTAAAATCTTCATTTTTCAGTTATTTCAAGTTCAAATTAATGACCTTGAAACATTTTACGTTTAAAACCTTCAACTTTCAATTATTGAAATAAAATCCACTTAGTTGATCAAGTCCAAATTAATGACCTTGATTAACTAATTTTGTTTACCATGTCCAAGTTAATGACCTTGGTTAAACCCGTTGTGAACAACTGATGTTTTTGTCAATTTTAAAGTTTCAAATTAATGAACCTTTTCTTACCAGACTTTGATGATCCGTTCACCAACATTGGCTTGTTGAAAATCTTTTTGAATTTTAAAAAGTAATTAAAGTATTCACAGAACTTTTAACAAGTAAAGTAAACTATGTACAAACATATTTACAGACAATTTTTTGTGAATTTGCGTCTAAGGATCATATCAGTTTGTTCGAGACATATCACCAGTACCGTTGACCTTTTTGAGACTTTAAGTTTTAAACTCGTTTACCTAGATTATCGATAGGTTTGTCCACTTAAACTTCATCACGTTTCTCAATTGTTCCAAGATATGTTAGATAAGAATTATGAGACTTGACTTAACTATGGTTCCCACCTCTTGAATATACTCCCGAATCCAGATCACCTGTTAGATTTCATCTTACAGGTGAGTATAGCGTAATTGATATCTGTGTTTGGTTTATGCGAGGCCTTGAGAGCTCAGGTTAGTACTACCTTACAGACAAAGAGATGAAGGCTCGTCTTTCAGGTGTGTTCCACTTAAGGAATCTTTTAAGCACTGCATATGATTAGATCTTTCGATTCCTTTCAAGATTGCATGCTATTTGGGGTTTTTAGCAAAAGTATTATAGAAGTTCTAGGCTATTGCTTCCGCAAAATTAGAAGAACTTGTATAATACCCCAGATATCAATCATCTATAAAGACCTCGTATCTCAGAATCAGGCAAACCTTCAATCAAAATTTCGGAGTACTAAGTCCATATATCCAAGATGTGTTAAACCACGAGATTAAGCAGTTGTAAAATTTAGTTTATATCCCGGAAACAATCTACTGAACGTGTAAAGCCTATCACACATCCACAGTAAGTCTTGTTTATCACTTTTAAACTTTACAAATCTTTAGCATACAGTGATAGTCCACTGATATACTCTCATTTCCTTTTTGACAACAAAATTCTTTTTGAATTTTTTAATGTTTTTGTACTTTTTGTATTTTTTCAATGTTTTTTTATTTTTCAACTTTTTCATATGTTTTAGATTTTTCAACAATTTTTTTTTTAAATTTTCTTACTCCCCCTAAAATCAAAAACATATTTTTGGATTTTAGATTTAAAGAAATTCTTCTCAAAAAATGTAACAAACCAGCGGATCCCGTGACCTCATCGTCTGATCCTTTTTCTCAATCCTGTATCTGCAATTGTTTAACAAACAATCATTATACTCATTTACCACTTGTAAAAGTAGTTTAAACTTGTAAGAACTTTGAAATCAGTTTTTCTGTTCAACGGTGTGGATTTTCATAATTTTGACTTTTCAAAAAAAAAAATCTTTTAACAACCACTTGTAATTTTAAAAACTTTTCTTCTTAACTACTCCCCCTCAAAATGACAAAGATATGACATTTCTGGATAAGTTAAATATTCTGAAGCTCCTCAATCCCGAATCAACTTTTATCAGCTGGATCTTGGAACTTCTACATATGAAAGGATTTAATTAAAAAGTTCAACCCAAGCCTTCTTGGTCTTGGGTTTTGGATATACCTCCTTATACACATCTTCGCAATCACTTTCGTATGCTCTTTGATAAGCATATTCAACATCACAAACTTCAAACTCACAATCAACTTTACTTTTATCTTTCTTGATTGATTTGACATTTTCAGTTTTATCACAAACATTCACTTTTTCAGGTGATTTCTTTTAGCAATCCATGCTTGAGAATTAACTCTAGCTTTCTTGATATAAAACCTAGAATCATTGTTTGACTTTGAAGTCTCTCCTTTTTAAAAAACTGAATTTTCAAATTTTGATTCATTTTTAGGTTTTATTTCAAGATTGGATTCAACATTACGTTTCATTTCTTTGATGTCAACGTTTCTTTTGCAATCCTGATTTGATCATTTTCAGATTGCTTTTGTTTTACCTCTCTTGAAACTTCTTTTCTTCGGGGATACACAGGCTTAGACTTCGGACACTTGCGAGCCATGTGACCAACTTCATTGCATTTGAAGCAAGTCCGAGTATCATGAACCTGTCCACTGGTGGGTTTTACTCCACTTGCAGATTGAGCCTTGTCCTGAAGTTCCTTTTCTTTCTTGAAATCATCGTTTGATTTCTTACCTATCAAGCTTTCTTCTCGAACCGTGTTCGTTCCTTACACAAACTCTATGTTTTTACCTTTGTATTCCAGGAACGTTGACTTCTGATTCTTCTTCGGTTCATCTTCAGCTTCTTCCAAACCTAAACCTGGTCTCCTGTTCTCAGGAAAATCACCACTGTTTATACGGTAATTGTTAAAATTCCTTTTCGGTTTAGAATAAAACTTCTTTTCATTTTTCTCGAGATCATCTTATGAAACTTCCACAAGTTTAAACAGTTTATCGATTTGATCTTCTTTCACATTCTGAATCGGAAAGCTATCATTGAAATATAATCTATCAGATTCCTTAACCTTGTACATGACAACGTTAGGATCATCACTTAGATCATTTTCTGATGATGTATCGTCACTTTCGGATTGTGAACTAGAATTGTTTGAACTCGAGTTGGCGCTTTTAAAGCTGCCGTTATCAGAATCATTTCCCAAAACATTATTTACCACATCTTTTACCACCGATTCATTGTCATCCTTTGATTTTGTAAAATCTACGTCAATGTTCTCAGGCAATTTATCCTTCTTTTCTGAAAGAAGTAAAAGATTAAATGCCTTTTCAATATCATCATCTTTCTTGCAGCAGTAACTTGCAAGAAATGGTGGAGGAACATTTCTGTACACTTTACGCTTTGAATTATCAACATTTTCCTCCGACTTAATCGTAGGAAGAATGTGATCAATGACATATGCGTTTGTGGTGTAACTTTTTAGTAATTGTCTGACTCTTTCTGTTTCTATTTTCATTTCATGAAACTCACGCATTGTTTCAGCAATTGTATTAATGTACATATTAATTGCCTTTTGTTTTTCAATAACTATGGCATTTAACATAGTGACATTAGCGTTGAGTTCACTGTTAGCTCTTTCAACATGTTTATATTTGCCTGATATTTTGTCATAAGCTTCTTTTATGGTTCTGTAATCATAGCGAAAGTTTTTGTTATGTTCAGTCAATTATCTTATGACTTTGACTTTATCCAAATAAGGTTCACAAGGACTTGCGCACTTTGTGCAAGGTTTTTCAACCTCCACAATTTTCACAACTTCCTTTTCAGACATGCTTACCTCAGCTTTTACCTTTTCGTCTTCTGCTTTCAACTCTTCTTGCTTTTGTGTCTCAAGATAAGCTATTCCTTCTTCCTCTGTTTGTTGTATGTATATTTCCAGAACTGCATCCTCCAGGACAGCTTCTTCTTCAGCCCTCTACATTAATGCTTCTTGAATAGCATTTTTGATAGCAGCTTCCACAAATGATGTCTCAGATTCATTCACAACCTCTGCCATCATAGCAACACCAGTCTTCTTTCCGATGTATTTGTTCCAATCGAAACCATCGTCTTCATGATTGGCAACAAGAGCTTGTTTGGCTTTCTTTGCAGATTTATCTTCAACTTCAACTTGTGTTTTATTCGGATATGATTTGTATTGCAGCGCTTTCTTGTAATATTCATTACCAGTTCCAAAAGGGTTTTGGTTTCCACTAGCTTCTTGGTTATGGCATTCACGTTTGAAGTGCCCTTTTCTTCGACATCTAAAACAAGTAACTTTCATTTTGTCGAAACCAAGTTTATTGCTTGAGTTACCAATATCCCTTCCAGTGAGTGCTACAAACTTTGAAACTCTCCAGATAATTGATGCTAAGGACCATTTGATGTCCATCAGTTCCAACTCTTCCTCATCTACCTGATTGTAATCCTCAGCTGTCATTTCAGGATTTCCGATCTTTCCAGCAACAAGACTTTCATATGATTCCAGAACTGTAGCAAGAAGTGCTATGTGCTGTTTCGCAACTTTTTCAGGAAACACATTCTTTAAATATACTGCTATGTTGCATTGGAAAACATTTGAATTAGCAGTGGATTGGCTTGTCTGATGAGATTTACTTTGAGAAGAAGAATTTGAACCAACATATGAATAACCAGTGTTTGGAGAATACTGATTTTGTGACGATTGATCTGATGTATTCATGTTTGCACTAAATGCCGTTTGGATATTTGGACTTTGAATTGGAGAATCTGGAACACCACCTTTGTAATAAACTCCGACATCCTGAACAACATTAGTGTTTTTGGATTTTGCAATCTTCATCAATTCCATTTCATGACCTATAAGTTTGTCAATGAAAGATGACAACTTAAAATGTCTCCGAGATGGACTGTTCTTTAGAATCATCAGATATGTTGTCCATTCTCCTTCTGGAAGTGCATCGGCCAGCTTCTCAATTTGCTCTTCGTTAGTTCTCTTGATATCATGTCTTCGCATTTGGACCATGAGGTGACAATATCTATCAATCATTTGCTTCATTGTCTCTCCTTTAATCATCATGAAGATTTCAAACTCTTTCTTAATCAGGGCCTTTTTGCTCTTGATCATTTCATCACTTCCTTTGAAGTTTTCGCAAAGAGCATTCCATAATTCTTGAGAAGTATCATATTCTGGTAAAAATATTAAGATATCTTCTTTGACAGATTGTTGTATCAAGCTGATCATCTTCTTTTCAGCAACATATTTCTCTTTGTCAATTACTGAAAACTTGTTCAGTGGAAGATCTTGATCACGTTCATCTTTGGGCCATGTATATCCATCTTCAATCGCACCAGCTGTTGAATTGATTCGCTTGAATCCAATTAACAAACTTTTCTTTCTATCACTCGAACTCGTCCATACTCATCAACTTCGGCGGTTTCTGAGTAGTACCCATTTCATTATCGAGGTTCATCTGGTTAACGGCAATCGAATTTGACGTTGAGGCTTGTGCTACTCCAGCTGCAAACGCGTTATGGAAATCTTCCATTTTGATAATCGAGACACGTATGCTGAAAACACAATAAAACTTTTAAAATGATTAGAACTACTACAAGTTCGGTCGAACTTGTAGTTGAAAGATGAAAAACTTCAGTTTTAATCCAAGTTCGGTCGAACTTGGATAAAGATTTTGATTTTGAGCGAACTTGTGAAAACTTATCAAGAAACAGATAAGTTCGGTCGAACTTAGGTGAACTTTCAAGATGACTATCAAGTTCGGGCGAACTTGCGTGAGAAAAACAAACAATTTACTCAAGTTCGGTCGAACTTGTGTAAAAATGTTGAAAAACCTCTCAAGTTCGGTCGAATTTCTAGAGAAATATTGAGAAAACCCATCAAGTTCGGTCGAAATTGATGAAAATCAATGAGATTTTAATCAAGTTCGGTCGAACTTGATATTAAGTTCAGCCATGGCTTGTTTCAAAAACATGGTTTTTGCAACTTTCTGATATCAAAACGTTTGAATTTGATGTCCAAACTCTCAGGGGTTTACCACGAATGTATTTAACATGACATATTCAAAATTGGACAAAATTTGACCGTGAATTCTTCGTTTTTGATCAAAACTTAAGAAAAATAGAAGAATGGAGATGAAATAGAGAGATTCTTGTCTTCATTTCAACAAATTCAAGTATCCAGTCTCTGATACAACTTGTAGGAACGTCCACGAACAGCTCGGGAACCTAAATTTGTTATCTATTGTCCGATTAGGCGGAAACTTATGATAAGTTAATCAAATAACAAGAATTACTCGTTTAATAGTTGATTTCATTGATCTAAAGTTCAATACATTCAAGATCCGGATCCGACAGAGCTTCGCTGTCTCTGTGCCAAAATCTCCAACTCTTTATAAATGAAATCCCAAGGCACCTATATATAGTGTTACAAGTTCGCTGGTGAGAAGATAGCCATGGGTAAGTTCGCCCGAACTTGACCTAGTCAAGTTCGGCCGAACTTGACTTCTCAAGTCACTCTTAAGCGAACTTGCTATCTAACACTCTTAAATACACCTTGTTTCACCTATCCTATACAGACTCGATACAAGAATATTCTATAGACATTAAGCACCAATAGACTCCCTCTAGGATATCTACTTTGTCTTGTTCGGTCTTTAGAAACTCTCGTTATTGCAGACTCGTTCCCGTGTAATGACGAAGGCAACAGACATATGCACCAACAACGTATGCTTAAGATGGATTTATGCACAAAAAGGGCATTTTGGTCATTCTTAAAGATATAAAAGCGACTTATCATAATACTAACCAAACGATGTGACCATAAGGTATAACCTCAGAGGGTTATTCCCTATACAATTATGGTCACAAATATGTGTTTGGTCGGATCCTATGATTGACCAAACGGGTCGGTTTTAAAAGTCAAAGCTGTGGTCAAGACCGCTCGACTTACGACCCAAAAAAGCACTAAATTAGAAGTGATGAGTTAGACATGTCAAAACATGTTTAACTAAGTTATAAAACTGATTCACCCGAAAATAGTTCCATCGTAAAATGAACATTATGCGCATTTTTTACCAAAAATTTTGACTCGTCACTTCGACTGGTAAACGTGGTAATTAGAAGGTGCAATCGCTAGGGATCATAACCTTCATGATTACGATCATGTTGAAAAGTTCAATTGAACTTTGACTTGACCAATTTTGGTTAGAACCGACAGTCAAACTATTTAACTTTTTGCTCAAAATAGCCAAAAGAAATGAAATAGACTAGGATGAGAACTGACTTGTGTTTAGGAACACTTAAGATCTCAGTAGGAGGTCTCCGAAAGCTGGAAACAAGCTCCAAGAAGATAAGAGGAAGAAAGAATGAAATGATCAAATTGGAATGTTGAAGGAGGAGGCTATTTATTCTTGAAACATGATCACAAGATCATGCCAAGTGTTGGGGATTGTTCTAAGATCATAGCAAGTGTCTAGTGAGGTGTTGCAACCAGAAGAAGTGTGGCAAATTCGTGTTAGGTGTCAAAAGGTGGCACAACATGGCAGAACTTGGAAGCCAAGCAAATATTCTGCAGCTGGCAACTGCTTATGGACTGTAGGGGTCCCTCCTTAAGGTCCACAAGGCCTGGTCTAGGCAGCAAGTATTGAAAAATGGCAGAAATGGCCCCTGGACTTGTAGCATCGCGTTTCATTGTTTCTAACACCCGTCAACCTAATTTTAGGCTCTATAAAGGCGTTAAGGCATATGTAACTTAGAATTTGTCCAAAAATATCGTGGATATCGGTTTGTTCGGTTGTATGTCCAAAAATGTCGTGGATGTCGGTTCGTTCGGTTTTCGTCGTTTCTAACACCCGTCAGAACATGTCTCATATATTAAATATTTACTAATTAGTTGAATTCCATATTTTAATTTTAATTTTAAATTTCATTTATTAGTTTTTTTTCTTTTAAGAATACATTTGGTATTTAATACTACGTCAATTTATTTTCTTTTAATAATACGTTTGGTATTTAGTAATATGTATAAGTCGAGTCAGGTCGATCAGGCAACATGTCGCGTCAGATAAGGTTACATAAAAAGGTTATTTTGGTTCGATTAAAAACAGGTTCATGTCAAAACAGTTTAGTGTCAGAACATGTCACGTGATATCTAGTATATGTTAATCAGTATAAATTAATATATATTAAATTTGAACTTCCTTTATTCATTTTTTAATTATAGGTTTGGTATTTAATAATACATATTATACGGGTTGGGTTGGGCAGCATGTCGCATCAAAACGGGTTCGAGTTAAATTGGTTCAGGTCAAAACAATATTGGATCTTGAACGCTGATCATCTACTAATCAAAATTGTTAACAAGGGTTCGGGTGTGCTAGCCAGTCTTGTCTTGCGGGGCTGGTTTTCACTTTTGTAATTGTTTGGTTCTTTGTTGCTATGAAAGTGTTGCCTACCTTTCGAAAAATAATAACTAACATTTAAGCGTTAAATGTTCATGAAAGTGGTATAGCGAAATGCGGAACTAAATATTTTGAGAAATGTTTAATGAAAATAATTATTTTTGAAATGAATATTTAATTAATTATATAAGAAATAGTTAATAGATAACAATGAATTATTATTTATCCAGAAATAATAATATATATATTTATGAGATAAATATAAGGAGAGGCTGGTGTTTGTGCTTAACTACAATTGGGGTAGTAAATACAAGGTCTCTTAGTCAAAATACATTAGACTACATTTGATAAGAATCCAGAAACCCACAAACACCACCACCGTCCGCCAGCATCCCCTATGGTCCCACCATCGCTGGCCATTGTAGCTCCGCCACCTCCCCACCCACCAAGGCTGCGTCTGACGCCGGCCGGCCACACGCCTCAAGTCCGATCTTAACCGGCCACCGCCGCACCTGACACCGCCTATTCACGTGTTTCGGTCTCTGATGCTGCCCTGCCGCCTTGTTTTTCTAGTTAGTAACTACCAGAATTGTGTCTCGCGCTTTGGGTTTTTGGAGTTCGTGCCAACTGTTGATTCGGGAATTTCGTGTGTTTGTGAACACGTCAACTAGTGTGACATTTGTGGTCTCCATGGTATGTTTATATCTCTATGAGGTTTTCGTCAAAATGGTACGCAATCTAAAAGACACTATGGTTGTGGATTAATTGTTTAAACAAATGATAATCGGATCATTAATGTGAATTTTTATCGGACATAAAATTGTGTACTCACTTTCGTCGCGCAATTAATACGAGACATTAATTAAACAATAGACATAGATTTTATTGAATTAAAATTCTCCATGGATTCCTAACAGTGGTATCAGAGCCACTTTTGCATTCATTTAAATGTTATATGTTTTAAATTGTTTTATATTTT
This sequence comes from Scalesia atractyloides, assembly GCA_947069175.1. Lineage (NCBI taxonomy): Eukaryota > Viridiplantae > Streptophyta > Magnoliopsida > Asterales > Asteraceae > Scalesia > Scalesia atractyloides. The sequence continues at coordinate 13,572,719 of CAMTDV010000019.1, forward strand.
ATTCAGCAAAACTTTTGTTTTACAAAGGATCGAGCATTTTTTGTTTGTGATGATTGTGATGAAAATAAAACGAGCTCTAGGATCTTGTGTTGTTTGTAACTTTTTATGACAGTTTACTGTTTATGGAAAAATCTTCTTGACTCGACTGACGAAATTCCACTGGGAGTTTCTCTTGGACTCCTATAGTTATCTACTGTAAAATATTCAAGTCTTAACTCTAAATATTAACCAAGTTATGACTCTTGTCATGAAATTCATTTTCTGCAAAAAAAAAAAAAAAAACCTTAGCTTTGACCTTTGATTCCGTTTTAACCTTTTGATGAACCAAAAATCATTGTACAAATGTGAAACCAGTTGGGTTTGAAAGGAATTTCTTTGAACTTGACTCTTGACCCAAGAACTACTCAATTTCATTGTGTTTTGGCTGTGATATGGCCTTTACAAAATGACACAAAATTCTAATCAGAAGTTAATCACTTATTTCAGTTACCAAAACGTGTTCATGATCATGATTCAGACTGCTCTAACCTGCAGATGCCCTTGTGGGTTGAATATAACACACAACTATCAAAAATCATGCTCCTCAAGCAAACCCTAACCTTTGTTCATACATATCTACTCGATTTTCATACGCATCACAACTACACAATGCTGAAATCTATATACAACTTCATATGCAATCATTCCTATACCCATAAATCGATCATAAACATAAATTCATGTAATCCTACGAAAAAACACTTCACATATTTACATAATACGCATAGCATGATGAGGTTTTCAGATAGTAAAGCTTACCGGAGTGAGAGATTGCAAGAGATGTGACAACCCACAATTTAAGGCCAACATCTTTACGCGCTCGAATATCGCACACATGATCTTATGGTATAGACTTAATTTTATTAATTGGTTCGTCATATGCATAAGAATGTCTATACGTGACACATTTTGCATTTGGTAATTTTAAGAAATTACCGGTCACACACGAGTTAACCAGACACGCACGAACGTTGGTGATAATTGACTAACTATTTGGTGAAACACTCTATAGTATTATTACGTGTGTAGTAATATACATATAAATATAAATATAAATATAAATATAAATATATATTTATATAGAGAGAGAGAGAAATATATTTGTTATTATTTAAAGATTTCGACGTGTAAGTTGCAAATTGTATTTGCAATGCGCGGTTAGTGCGACACGAATATAATCGTATAAAAATATATTTTTAAACACCCGTAAAATTATTTTTTTATTATGGTTCTATTTTATACAATACTAAATATAAGTCATGATATATGTATACATTTGACAATATGTATAAGTGTATGTCACGTGATCGAAACTAATAAATATCAACTAATACTGATGATGATCTTGTTGTACTACATTTAATAACTATAGTTACTATACTATTTTATTTATCATCTAGTTAAATTATAAATATAAATACATATAGTTAGAATGGGATCATGACAAGCAAAATATAATAATTATACTGTAGATCTTCTAAAAAGGTTGGTACAAGATATTTTGTTTAAAAAAATGGCAATCACATGCCCTTTCCCTTGGTCAGACGAGGGTATTGCGAAGAAGTGGGAATGATGTGTTTTTGGAAAATAATAATAATAATAAAATCTTGAATTACACACCCAAACCATCATGGAATGGTATTGCCTACGTTGAGTAAACTACGACCACAGTTTACCTATATTGTATGGATGCTGAACATCATTTTAGATGGGTTTTTTTAGCTTTCCAAGTTATCACAGATTCAAATCTGTCCAGAAATTTACACTACATCAATTGTTTTGTGAGTTATTTAAAGAGCTTGAACAACATATTAACTAGTCTAAGTGCTAAGTCTGGTTAATTAGGTGTTCTAGTGGTTTGTTAGGATCTGTTCCTACCAGCATAAGATCATTCTTCGAGTGTAACATAAAGTACCTGAGAGGTTGAGAGAGTAGCATGAGAGACTAGACAAAGAAGTGGGTGACCGACCACATGGTCACGGCGGCGCTATGGTGGAGACTCAACGGTGCACGGTGGTACATGGTGGCTCACTTATATTTTGTTTTCTTTGATCTAATTTTTCAACTGGTAACCCGTCATCTCGACTCCTCTGATAGTTCTCCCTTAAAAGGCAAGACCTGGCTGCGTTGTTAAGGCCCTAAAGGACTTCACGACAACAGTGGTGGTGTCAAGCAAAGATCGGACACCCGAGTTTCCAGATCTAAGCAGATTGTGTGGAGGTGGCTGTTGGTTCGTTTCCAACCAGATTCGTTTTCCGGCGATGCTCCGGTATTATTGGTGTTATTGGAAACCGATCTAGTGTTTTCAAGGTTGTTTGAACCCGGGTCAAAGCCGGTCAACTCTGGTGAACCAGTCAACAAGGGTCAATGCGATCAGATCTGATGCTCGGGTTCGGGTTCACGTCGGTTCAGTTTTGGGTTTCAGTTTCAGTTCGGGTTCGGTTTGGTCAATTTGGTCAACAACAGATTCGGTTCGGATTAACTCGGTCAACTCGGTCAACTGTTGGTCAACGCAGTCAATGCAAGTCTCGGAATGCTATAGTCTGCATGCTAGCAAGTTACGTTCTTGGAACAACATTATGGAAGCACAATAAGATAGCCTTACACAAGGATATCAAGGTGAGTTCATAACCCTCACTTTTTACATTTTTATAAGATGTTCGGGGGTGGAAAGACATGCAATTTTTGCAAAAATACATAAAGGTTTCGGTGAACGAAAAATTCATAATTCTAAACCATGTTGCGAAAGGATTTCAATTGACTCAAATGGTTTATGATAAGTTTATGCTCAACATAACGGTTTTACGAAACACACGCGTATTTTCGAAATGTGCATGAGTTTCATGAATAGGGACGGGATTGCCCTAGTTACAATGGGACATGATTGTGCTACATACAAACAAGAGGACTGGTTGGTCCTGCTTTTAGACTCAAACGGGCTAGGCCCATTTTCACTTGTGCGAGGCACAAAGACTCTGTGAGTTCACGTCCCCTTTTCTCTTAAATGTTTTCGGTTTATAACTCTCGGGGAAAATACATGTTTCGATGGTATGGTTTCGCTATGAAATGAAATATTAGATCATGTGCAAATAGGGTGTCTCTTAAGTGCCATTAATCTTTTTAAGACCGTGGAGCAAGAATGATAGATCTATCGGGTGTAGCGAGCCCTACTCATGGGTCCTTGTGTGGCCGCATGTAGTGCTTTTGTTGTCCCAGCCGGGTGGACCGGAGGAAATCGTCTAGGGTTGAGTGCTTCCTATGTCGTCACACATATTTATGTCCTTAGCTACACATTAATGATCATCAAGTTCATTGACGCGTTACATACCACACTTTTATTTACAAACTCTTAAATGTTAACGCGACAGACGTTGACAGTATAGAAGTTTACAAGTACAAATTTCCAATTAAACATGTCAAGGAAAATGGTTTTGTTACATTTTCTCAACATATTTAAACCGGTTATCAAAAGATTTATTTTAAATCTTTTCGAACAAACTATGAACTCGCCAACATTATGTTGAGTTTTCGCATGTTTTCTTTCTCAGGTAACATTTTCAAACTATGTGTAGGACCGATCCTCAACGCATCGGACCCTAGATTTGATCTCTATTGTCCATAATAGCGGAAATATTATGACAAGTTTACCAAATAACAAGAATTAGTCAATTAAACATCAATTTTATTGATATAACGTCAAGTCTCCAAATTGACAGAGCTTCGCCTCAGAAATGCCAAAGTTACAAATGAGGATGACAAGCTAGGTATTTATAGAGGTACAAGTCCGCTCATGTAAGAGGTGAGTTCAGGCGAACTTGCCTTAGCAAGTTCGGCCGAACTTGACATTCCAAGAACATCATGGGGCGAACTTGACCCTATTACATATAAATACTTCATATCACTAGCCTATTCAACTCTAATATACAGACTCGATATAAGACTAAGACATAGACATTCTGCACCAACAAACTCCTCCTTGGATATCGTCTTCGTCTTGTATCAGTCTTCAAAACTCTATCTTCAAATAAACATTAACGAACACGACCGAAGAAGTTCTTGTAAGGCTTCCTTCGTCGTTCTGGCTTCGGATCTGGCGTCTGATCTGTAGGAGGCACTTTGTTCATAAACTGGAACCTTCTAAGCCTTGCCGTCCTACCTTTCTCGTGTAACTTCTCAAGACGCTTTTCTTCCTTTAGAAATTCAACTCGCTCAAGATCCCTCCATCATGTATTCCACATCTTCCCAGAGTTCACTTCACGAGCATAACATACATTAACGACCCTTTGATATTGCATGGCTTGTTCTTTCTCTCGTTCTTCAAACACTATCATGCTGTAGAACAAGCACTTGATATCTTTTCTTGAACAATTCACTAGCCACATCGGGTCTAGTATCCTGATTGTTCTCCACAATCCTCTCATACCCTGAAACCCCAATATCTCAACCTGTTCCTTCGTGATATCCAAATGTTCTTCAAATCGTAAAACAATAACGGTTTCACATGTAGTGGGATCTATCTGCCACTACTTGAACACTGGATAGAAATTATGTTCAATAGGCATCAGTGGCATGTTTCTCATCGCTCTCGGTCGTTTCATAATCAACGTTATATCTTTTTCCCCTGTTTTATTATTCGTTTTGATGCGACGACCTGGAATAAACGGCTTCCAATACTTGAATCCCTTTGTCGCTTCAGACTTGATCATTTTCCACAGTAACTGATCGATACTTCATATGATATGTAACATTCACGGTTTGGACAAGCTCTTCAACATCCCAGTACGGTAAAGTCTTGAAATCAGCCAGATATTTGAAGTATTGTACTCCAAATTCCCTTTTGATTGCATATACGTTCAACTCCTTAAACCAAACCCAACTGAGAATATCCCCCAATGACACGTCTTTATCTCTGGTAAAGAATGCTAGAGGACGTCGACACTTATGTTCGCACGACATTTCTTTAAACCAAGATTTCTTTGCTTGAGCTATTTCCTCTTTCGTCATTGGTTTTGGAACTTTTCCTTCACGTAAAGATTCTTTAATCTTTTCTTTCAACATATCTTCATTAAGTTGCTTGTACATCTCCTCAAAAGTAGGAAAACTATCTGTATTAGGATCGACGTACTTCGCAGTTTGATCAGTTTCATCATCAGAAGACCAATCTTCAACGATAACCCTGTTGTACTCGTCAGCTTCAAACCTTCGTACATACTGATAATCATTCGGCTCAAACTTGTTAACATTCATCTCTTGTTCTTCAAAGTCAAAGTCAAGTGATTCAATATCAACTTCGATTAACTTTGCCAAATCTTCTTTCGTATAGTTGTGAATGTACTCGCCTTCCTCTACATTGTGTTCCAGCATAAGTATCATAGGCTTTGTTGGCACAACAGCTACAGGCTTTGCAAACCCATCAACATCAATCATATCAACATCATCAGTTGGCCCTGTTTGCCCTGACTCCCCCTGAATCTGATCATCCATCTTGTTCGATTCATCATCCATCAGAGAAGAAAAATCAACATCATCAGAAACTTTTCCTTCACTAATTCTCATACCAACTCCTCCCTGATCATCACCATCATCAGCAGCAGCAACATTCCAATCTTCATAATCAGAATCATCTTTTTTGTCGTCATCATCTTTATCCTCATTTTCTGCTTCTTCATCGTCCTTTTCTTCAGAAACAATTACAGGATCAGAAGGCTTGACAGATTCATCAACCTTAGGAATATCGGACTCAGAAGCTTTTTCGACATCATCAACAGACTCCCCTTAGATGTTGCCATAGTCATCATTCTTCAAATAAGTTCCTGAGTCTTTAATGTTCTCTTGATCTTTATTTCTTGAATAACTTTATCATCAATGCTCCCCCGCCCTTACTTTAAGCTTTCTGTTATCTTCAAAACATGTTTATCTAGCTCCCCCTCAAATGATGCTCTGAATCTCTAAGATTTTACGATTAAGAACAATCACACGTATCCACACACAAACAGTTTCTTAACAGTCTCGTTGGTCCGGCTCACATTCAACATTATTAGGTTCCATGGAAGATATGAGAAAAAAATCTTTTTTGATTTTTAATATTGAATGCAAAAATGTAAACATACTAAAATGTAATATTTACAGTTTGAATTTTTGTGAGAAAACGTGCTAGAGGATCATATCCGTTTTTGAGACATATCACCAGTACCTTTGACCTTTTAATGACTTTAAGTTTTACACTTGTTTACCTAGATTGTCGATATGTTTGTCCACCTAAACTTTAACACATTTCTCAATTTTCCAAGATATGTTAGTTAGAATTATGAAACTTGACTTAACTGCGGTTCCCACTTCTTGAATATACTCCCGTATCAAGATTCCCTAGATTCCATCTTACAGGTAAATATAGCGTAATTGATATCTGTATCTGGGTTGTGCGAGACCTTGAGAGCTCAGGTTAGTACTACCGTACAGACAAATAGATGAGGGCTCGACTTTGAGGTGTGTTCCAATTAAGGAATCTTTTAAGCACTGCAAATGATTAAATCTTTCGATACTTTTCAAGATTACATGCAGTTTAGGGGTTTTTAGCGAAAGTATTATAGAAGTTCTAGGCTATTGCTTCCGTAAAATCAGAAGAACCTGTATAATACCCCAGATATCAACTATCTATAAAGACCTCGTATCTCAGAAGCAGGCAATCTCTCAAACGAAATTTCGGAGTACTAAGTCCATATATCCAAGATATGTTAATCCACAAGTTTAAGCAGTTTTAAAATTTAGTTTATATCCCGGAAACAATTTATTGAACGTGTAAAGCCTATAGACACATCCACAGTGAGACTTGTTTATAACTTTTTAAACTTTACAAATATTTAGCGTACTGCGATAGTCCACTGATATACTATCATTTCCTTTTTGCGCACAAGTAACCTCATTTTTCATTTTTCAATGCTTTTGACATTATTGAGATTTTCTATTGTTTTTGGAAATATTTTAAAATGATGTTTTTCAATTTTACGGGAATTTTTCTTTACAATTTTTAAATTTTTTTCTCCCCTAAAATTAAAAACATCTTATCAAAATCGAAAATAAGAATCTTCCATTTTAACCATTTAATGACTTTTTACGAATGTGAACGCGAGACTACTATTTTGTTTGTGTGGAATATCATATTGTTTTTCGGCATGAACAACCACTGCTTCTGAATAGACGTTTGCTTGAAGCTTGGTTATCCTGCACATACAAACAAATTTAATCAGTTTTGAATTGGAACCCAATCCATTCTGGATTTAGGTTTACCAAATTCATTAACATCTGAAGTAAACAACCCCTCACTTTCTCTTTTATACTCAAACAGTTTGATAAAAACTTTATCTGAAATTTTACTTTCTTTGGTTCTTTAACTGTTTGATTAATAGATTTGTTAATTGTTCTCTCTTTTGTCCTCAGATTTGTATCTGATGAATTCGCTTTACTTGACTGATCATTTTTTGTTGAGTAAAACGATTCATCAGAACTTTTATCTGAATCAACTGTTGTATCCGATGACAAAATCTTTTCCAACTACTCTCTAACTTTTTTCCTATTTTTTTCTAAATCTGTCTTTTTGTCCTTGTGATAACTTGACTTTTTGTTCTTTGGGCTTCTCTACAGTTTTCTTCTCAGTTTTCTTCTCCTCTGGTCTTTTCCCCCCCTGAGATTTAACCGATCTTCTTTTCAGATTAGTCGGACAATCCTTGGAAATATGACCTTTGATTTGACATTTATAGCATCTTCTCGTATCAATTCTCTTTGTCAGGCAGTTAACAGCAATGTGTCCACCAAATCCACAGTTGTAACACACTCTGTTATCGTACTGATCTCTCCATTCAGACCAAACACCCAAATCAGCACATTGATTTGACATGTAGTAGTTATCTTTCCTGCTTCTTCTGTAAAAAATGATTTGACTTTGAAGCACTATGGTCCGACCTGCACCACTTATTCTCAAATTTTTGTGAGTTTTTATAATGATTGGATGATCGTACCGATGAGCTTTTATTTTTGTTTTGAAGAATTTTAGAATTTTGTTTTTCATGTTGTTTTCGTACTCCATTCTGTTTAGAAGGTTTTTGCGGTGAGCATTCACCTTTTCAGCAGATTGAAGAACAGTTTCTTGAAATTTTTCTTTTAGTTTCAAAAATATTTCTTTTTTATCATTTTCATCATCGGTATTATCATCACAATCCCTAATTATAACATCGTCATAAATTGTGACATTGTCACTTATTGAATTTTTCTTTTTATTATTATTGATTGGTTTTGTACATATATGGTCTAACTTTAAAGAGGAAGTCACAAAACCTTTCAATAATTTTTCTGAATTAACAGCTTTATTTTTAACAGTCTCAACTTCTTTTTCAAGTTGAGCAATTTTCTTAATATGAGAATTTATTGCTTTTTGATTTTCTATATTTAATTTTTCAAAAACAATATTTGCATTTTTAAACATTTTTATTTCATTTTGAAAATCTATTACCATTTGTAATTTTTCATTTTCTAAAATTTTTATTTTGTTTTCAAAATTCTTTTCATTTTCTTTTAATTTTTTATTTTCTAATGTCAAACTCTCAATATCATTCAAGAGTTTGACATTATCTGCCTGATAATTGTCTACATCATAGACCGGGCAGACTGGTTTAGAACTTGAAGGCTCATTTCTGGATATACTTGAAACTAGAGCTTCACAGTTCTTAACCACTACACTCTCTTGAAACTTATTCTTCAGAGATGTCCATAATTCTTTCGCAGTCTTATATTCTGGTAAAAGTATCAGGATGTCTTTCTTAACCGATTGCCGGATAAGATTAATCATTTTCTTTTCAGCAAAATAATCATCTTTCTGTTGAGTAGAATATTTGCACTTCTCCAGAATTTTCTGATTCTCATCTCTAGGAACGACATAACCTGTCTCAATCGCAACCTTGGTTTAAAAAAGCGAGAGGCGCACAAAAGTGACGATGTCTAAAATTGAGGCGCAAAGCGCAAAAGCGGTGGGCTTTTCGTACCCGAGTCGCAAGGTCTTTATATAATTTTTTTATATATCCTATACATATCCTATAGGTTTTTAGCTTCCTTTAACCAAAATATAGCTATAAATAAGGCTTTTATACCTTGTCCCACATAGGTGTCGGAACAAAGGGAATAGTTGTTATAAGGTAAAACATTTATCAAACAATTGTAACTTTATGACATGTTTTACCACAAGCCCTACCCGGCGCGTAGGGGGGGTGCTAACAATTGAGTTTCGGAGCTGGAATTTGGTTGAACTCATGCTTGCCCGCACGTCCTGTAGACACGAATGCAGCTCCAAAAACCCGGGCTGTTAGAAAACGCTTATTTTTACTAAAAAAACATTTTTTTGCTGTGTATAGCCTCAGGTCCATCGGGCGCGCTTTTGAGGCCAAAAAAGCCCCCAAAAAATGCGCTTTTAGACGCTTTTTGGTCGCTTCCTGGAAAACACAAGGCGCTGAGCGGTAAAGCCCCATGACTTGCGCCTTGTTGCGCCTCGCGCCTAGGCGCGCCTCAGGCGCGCTTTTTTAAACCAAGATCGCGACCCAACTGTGGAAATGCATAGCTTGGACCCAGTTCACGAATTTTTCATTCCAGGCTTCATACTCTTCTAATCTCATCAACATTGGCAGCTTTGTAGACCCCTTTTCGTTTTTCAAACTAATCTATCGTTCAAAACACTTAAAAAATGATTAGCAGACAGACAATTTTAGTAAAAATTTGACTTTTTAACCGACAATATTAACATATCGGTTTGCAAATAACGTTTAAAATTTTACAAAAAACTGTTTTTACCAGATTAGAGCTTTAAACTCGTCTCGTCAATACGAGTCTAACGATATATAATGTCCGAGACGTTTTTCGGGATTTTCATGCCTTTTGTTTAGAAACCTTAGACAAGTTCGGGCGCACTTATAATAGCTTGTGAGACAAGTTCGGGTGAACTTGTGCTAACAAACAATCAGATTTAACAAGTTCGAGCGAACTTGTATATTGCTTGACAAGTTCGAGCGAACTTGTGAGACTTTTCAAAAGAACTTACAAGTTCGGCCGAACTTGTAAGATATTCAAGAGATTTTACAAGTTCGGTCGAACTCGTAATAGATTTTCAACAAAATTTAATCAAGTTTCGAACTTGATGAAATCTTAATGAAAAGTATGCAAGTTCGAGCGAACTTATCAAAAATCTTGAAAAATCAATCAAGTTCGGGCGAACTTGATGAAAAGTTATGAATTTGTCAGTCAAGTTCGAGCGAACTTGATGTCAAGTTCAAGCGAACATGAGTTATTCGACATGGTTTTTTGCAATTTTTGACATGAATTCGTTTGTTTTAAGCTCTGATCTTTTCAAGGGTTTATCTATTATGGATTTTACATATTATACTTGAAAATCAGTCTATTTTATCCATGAATTGTCCAAGAAAAGTTAAAAATAGAAGAAATGAGTAGAAGATGAGATGTTCTATGTCCAATATCTTCAAATTAGGCAAATCCTGCTCGGATACCACTTGTAGGACCGATCCTCAACGCATAGGAACCTAGATTTGATCTCTATTGTCCATAATAGCGGAAATATTATGACAAGTTTACCAAATAACAAGAATTGGTCAATTAAACGTCAATTTTATTGATATAACATCAAGTCTCCAAATTGACAGAGCTTCGCCTCAGAAATGCCAAAGTTACAAATGAGGATGACAAGCTAGGTATTTATAGAGGTACAAGTCCGCTCATGGAGGAGGTGAGTTCGGACGAACTTGCCTTAGCAAGTTCCGCCGAACTTGACATTCCAAGAACATCATGGGCGAACTTGACCCTATTACATATAAATACTTCATATCACTAGCCTATTCAACTCTAATCTATATATACTCGATATAAGACTAAGACATAGACATGCTACACCAACACTATGGCATGGTTGGTATAGGAGAATCCATTGGGAAATTCGACTACTTAGCAGGCATTCACTTTTTTTAGAAATCTTAGCGCATTTTATACTTCCGCTGTGCAATGAAGATACAAGTCAGATCACGTCCGACTCTGATTTAGCGGGTTTGACAAGAGAGATGGGGGCTGAAAGAGAAGAGAGAGTCGAGAGATTATCACTGTGGTTTGCTTGTGTCATGGGAGGGAAAATGTCACACCCCAACTGATGGCGGAATCATCGGGGCGCGGCACTAAGCGGTTCAGATCATTCGAGAGAATCCATAACGACTATTTTAGATGACAATATTTAAGCGTCAATTTCCCATACAATCAACATATAATCATTCCATAATCATCACGAATTCAAATATTCTCAAACAATTCAAAGTCGATAACTAATTTATTACATGTTTCTAAAGCAAAACCATAAGTCCATTTTGCAGCGAAGATCATCCTCAACCTGTTACATACGTTAAAATACAAGTCAATACAATAATGTAAAGGTGAGCATACAGGTTTAATAGCATAATAATAGTGTTAAAGCGTTTACGCATAACCAGCATGTAAAACGCGGAGAAAGTGAATATAAGTAGCTAACTATAATGATACAAGCTAACCAACACGACTGCGATGTAGAGTATGTGCGATACGTGTTCACAACAGCGAACACGCACGTAAAGTAAGTATGCGAGCCTTAACAACCCCCGAACCAATCGGGTGCTGAGTCCAAACTATAGTACTATCGTTGCTAAGGGCGGTATACAAGTCCTCATCATTTACACATTGCAAACAAACATTCAGCGATTCACGTATAACTTGCGAGTGCGGTTAGCGTTTAAAGAGTTTAGCGTGTAGTGTATTTTGATATAGAGAACGTATATAACACCCAAAAGTGCATTAAAGTGAAAAAGGGTTCAAGTATACTCACATTCGGTTCTTAATGATGAAACACGAACTGTTGTGGATTGAAAGGAGCGCCGGTTCAGCCTATAGACGCGAACAGAAGTGCATCAGTCTTCCGAAGTGCTGAAACGGTCGAAGTGTAAAGGAGCAGTAGACAAGTTCGGGCGAACTTGCCTGAGAATCCAGTCAGTTTGACCAACTTCGGGCGAAGTTTGGCATTATTTCACAAAATCTTGTACAAGTTCGGGCGAACTTGTCACCCTCTACTAAAGTTTAGTACAAGTTCGGGCGAACTTGATGTTTTTCTTTAGATTTGGTACAAGTTCGAGCGAAGTTGGCACCAATTTGGTGACAACTTCGAGCGGACTTGTTGATTTTTGGGGCGAACTTGATGGGTTTTGGTCCAAAATCGTGCGTTTTCGAGTCGTTTGCTAAGGAAATCAAGTGTCCTTCTCTCCAACCTCGAGCTACTGAGCAAAACATAGGTTGGAGAGGTCTTTTAGAGCGAGTTTTAGCCACTTTACAGGAACTCGGGCTAATCTGGGCGAACTTGTCGGTTAGTACGGGTTAGTCCAGTTCATGCAAAGTGACGATATTCTCCTTGTGCTTCCAAATCTGAGTTTCTTGCTTGAGAACGCCTCGTTCAACTTCATAGTGAACGAAACATACGTCACTTAGTCCGTATTTTGTGTAAAAAAAATGCTTTATAAGTTTTTTCAGATCTAACACTCGGTGAGTCGAAATCATCAAGATTTCTAGCTTGGAGAGCCAAAGCTAAGTCCAATAAACCCATTTAAGTGTAGATCTAAGCTAAAACAAGAAGTTTTATGGAAAATGATGAAGGTTTTCATAAACAGAGGAGTTTGGATGAAATCGAAGGTAAACCTTGTGTGAAATCATAGTAGAAAACGTTGTAGTTTGCATAAAAAGGGTTGATTCTTACTTGGAAATCAAAGACATTCGGTTATGGGAGCTCTGGGGCGAAGTTACCAGCAAGGAATGAGAGAGTGAGGGTGCTTGGTATTTATAGGTGAAGAGGAAACAAGAGGGCAGACATCAAGTTCGGGTGAACTTGTCACAAGTTTGGCCGAACTTGGCCTATTCCCCTTGGTTTGGTCAAGTTTGGGTGAAATTCCTCATTTGTTCATCACTGGTCAAGTTTGGGCGAAGTTGGGGTGCTCAACTTCGGCCGAACTTGGCCTGGTGACTAGGTTTTGTTTGTTATTTGTTCATTAGGTGCTCGTTTGGCGATTCGATTAGTGCTATTTAGTTATGTGAAGCATTTTGGCGAGGTGTTAAGCATTGGGATACTAAAATAATGCGATTAAGCGATTTGTGCGAGCGAGAGCGAGTATAACCATAAATCAAAAAGCACACATAACTCATAAGTAACATAATGTAACATAATCAACTACGTTTTGAGTTTGCGTTAAGAGTTGCGAGTATTAAGCGATTTAACTGCGATATAAGTGATGTAATATGTGTTTTAAAATAATCTAAACCATTATAATTAATCCCAGATTTCAAAACGATATAGAAACAGAAGTAACAGTAATGATAAGGATTCGGATAACAATCTGAAAGATCGGGTTGTTACAGTCTCCCCTCCTTTAGGGAATTTCGTCCCGAAATTCAGGTGGCGGCCGTAACAAAGAGATGAGGATATTTAGCTTTTATATCACTTTCGAGTTCCCAAGTGAACTTGGTGCCGCTTTGCCTTCCCAAAAGACTTTCACAATAGGAATGCGAGAGCGTCGAAGTTTCTTGATATCTCGATCCATGATTTCTGCTGGCTTTTCCATGAAGTGCAGAGTTTCGTTTATTTGAAAATCTTCAAGTGGCACATGAAGATTTCCTTCAGCTAAACACTTCTTGAGGTTTGAGATGTAGAAAGTCGGATGTACGTTGTTGAATTCCTTCGGTATTCGAGTCGGTAAGCCACCTTGCCAACTCTTTCCAGAATCTTAAAGGGACCCACGTATCGTGGCGCTAGCTTCCCTTTCTTTCCGATACGGATCACTCCTTTTCAAGGTGAAACCTTTAAGAGAAACTTGATCTCCCACTTTGAATTGTAGGGGCTTGCGGCGTTTATCGGCGAAACTCTTTTGATGACTCCGAGCTTTTAGGAGATTGTCTCTGATTTGGAGGATTTTGTCTGTTGTTTCTTGTATTAACTCGGGACCAGTGATCTGAACGTCTCCGATCTCGTGCCATACAATAGGCGATCGATATTTTCTACCGTATAATGCCTCAAAAGGTGCATTTGAATACTAGTATGGATAACTGTTACTGTACGAAAATTCTATTAAAGGTAAGTACGTATCCCAATTACCACCGAACTCTATTACACACGATCGAAGCATGTCTTCGAGGGTGCGGGTCTGACCGTCGGTCTGAGGATGGAACGCAGTACTAAGGTTAAGCTTAGTACCGAGTGCGGATTGGAAAGTCTCCCAGAGACGTGAAGTAAAGCGACCGTCGCTATCAGAGATAATGTCACGAGGAGTCCCGTGTCGACAAATGACCTCGTCGGTGTAGATTCGTGCTAAACGTTCTACCTTAAAGTCTTCTCGTATAGCAATAAAATGAGTAGATTTCGTAAGACGATCGACAATAACCCAAATGCTATCATGACCAGATGAGGTGCGAGGAAGTTTCGTAACAAAATCCATAGCTATACTCTCCTATTTCCACACCGGTATGTCGGGCTGTTCGAGTAAGCCAGAGGGTCGTTGATGTTCGACTTTAACTTTCGCACAAGTTAAGCATTTCGAAACATAGAGAGAGATATCCTTTTTCATGCCCGGCCACCAACACCTAGAACGGAAGTCCTGGTACATCTTGTCGGCACCGGGGTGAATGAAATATCGAGACTTATGGGCTTCGGTAATTAATAACTCTCGGAGGTTATTGCGGCTAGAGATCCAACTGTGATTTAGAAAGTAATAGATCTCGTTAGAATTATTCTCCAACTGGGTTTCGGCACCACATTTCATTTCTTCCACCAAGGTGTTCTCAATGAACATGTATAAGGGTTTCGAGTTTATTCTGGGCTTGAACGTCAGGAATGCTATACACATAGCTTCGTTGACTAAGAGCATCGGCTACGACGTTTGCTTGGGGTGGTAGCGTATGTGTTGAGAAGTTCCACCCATATGTGTTGGCGCATGTTTAGTTCTTTCTGGTTAAAGATGTGTTGTAAGCTCTTATGGTCGGTGAAGACCGTACACTTCGTACCATAAAGGTAGTGTTGCCATATCTTTAACACAAAAACAACTACACCGAGCTCGAGATCGTGGGTAGTGTAGTTCTTCTCGTGGATTTTGAGTTGTCGAGACGCGTAAGCGATAACTTTGTCTTGTTGCATAAGAACACAACCGAGACCTAGGTTAGAGGCATGACAATAAACAACCAAATCATCGTCTCCGTCGGGAAGGGCGAGAACGGGAGCGTCGCAAAGCATACACTTGAGAGTCTGGAAGGCTCCTATTCGGAACTCCAAACAAAAGGTTTATCCTTATGAGTTAAAGAGGTAAGAGGAACGGTGATTTTTGAAAAGTCGACGATCAATCGGCGGTAGTAACCTGCCAATCTGAGGAAGGAAAGGATTTCGGATGGATTCTTCGGAGTATTCCAACCCTTAACAGCTTCCATTTTGGCAGGATCGATGTGGATTCCTTGGTCATTGACGACGTGACTGAGAAATTGAACTTCATTAAGCCAAAACTCACACTTGGGGAACTTGGCGTAGAGACGGTTTCCTTGGAGAAGTTCGAGAACTAAACGAAGATGTCATGCATGTTCGGCTCTCGACTTCGAGTAAATAAGAATATCATCAATAAACACGATGACGAAATGATCCGAAAAGGCTTTGCACACACGGTTCATCAAATCCATGAAGACCGCGGGTGCGTTTGTAAGTCCAAAAGGCATGACCACGAATTCAAAATGGCCATAGCGGGAACGAAAGGCGGTTTTCGGAACGTCTTGCTCATGAACGCCTAGCTGGTGATAACCGGAACGTAAATCAATCTTTGAGAAACAAGTAGCACCTTGAAGTTGATCAAACAAATCGTCGATTCGAGGAATAGGGTAGCAGTTCTTTATCATGAGTTTGTTAAGTTCACGATAATCGATACACATTCGAAACGTCCCATCTTTCTTTTTCACAAAAAGAACGGGTGCGCCCCACGGTGAAGAGCTCGGGCATATGAAGCCTTTATCAAGAAGCTCTTGAAGTTGGCTAGATAGCTCGCGCATTTTAGATGGTGCAAGGCGATAGGGAGCTTTAGCGACAGGTGTAGAACCGGGGATTAGATCAATACGAAACTCGACATCACGAGTAGGGGGCAAACCTGGTAAATCGTCGGGAAAAACTTTAGGGAATTCACAAACAAGAGGTACGTCTTTCAAGGTTTTCTTTTCCTTCTCCGGGTTCATGATGTGGGCTAGAAAAGCGATGCACAGCTTGCACAAATGCTTGTTCGCTTGAGTACATGACAAAAGCATCAACTTCTTTGAGAGTGTTTCGCCGTAAACATGCAGTTGATCTCCATTAGAAAGGGGAAAATGAACCATTTTATCGAAACAGACGACTTCAGCACGATTCTCGCAAAGAAAATCCATGCCTACTATGACATCAAAACTACCTAATTGCATAGGTATGAGGTCGATCGAGAAGCTGTGATTGTTGAGTTTGAGAGTACAATCAAGTAGAACATAGTTAACGGTAAGGGTTCTTCCAGTGGCGATTTCGACGTCGAAGGTACTTGGGAGATTAGCACGCTTACATTTTAAAAACTTTTCGAATTCTAACGATACAAAACAGTTATAGGCGCCAATATCAAATAAACAAGAAGCATAAATACCATTAATGAGGAACGTACCGTTGACAACATTGTTGTCATTCTGAGCCTGACGGTGGTTGATGTTGAAGGCTCTTCCATGCACAGCCTGTGGTTGTTGTTGCTGCGGCGTCTGTGGTGGTTGTTGCTGAAGCTGCTGCTGCTGTTCTTGTTTCACGGCACGGTTTGGGCAGACATTGCTGAAATGATTCGGGTCACCACACGTGTAGCAAGCACGTGCCTGAACTGTAGGTGCTTGTGGTGCCTGGTTGAGAGGAGCTGGCGGAGCTGCGAGAGCGGGAGGAGCTTGCTGACGTAGACCGGTACGGCAGTGCGCCATGAAGTGCCCGTAGATGTTGTAGTTGGCACAAAAGCGGCAGTTCCTCCAACCACATGATGGTATGTTCACTTAGAGCACAGAGGGTGAGGTCCAGTGTATGCACGCTTAGCAGCTGGTGCGTTGGGAGTAGCAGCTTGGCGAGACTGGGAGTTCGGAGCGGGGACCACTGCGCAATTCTTGTTGTTACCCTTTCGCTTGCGATTCTGGTGGCTTGACTTGGAGGCTTGAGATGAGCAGTATCGGTGCTTGGCTCAACAGTAGCTTGGCTGAGATTCTTGATTGAGACTTTGAAAGCTCCAGCCAAGACTCGCTTATCATTGATCTCGGCTGCGAGTTGGTAAGTCTCTTCGATGGTAGTCGGTCTAGCTGCTTGAACAAAGTCGACGACACAGTCGGGGAGAGCGCAGAGATACTTCTTGATAGCCTTCTCGGTAGTATCTATCTGACCTGGGCAGATAAGGTTGGGCTGCTTGAAGCGAGCGGTGAGACCAGCATTGTCACCACCGTTTTGTTTAATACCCCAAAATTCATTTTCCAACTTCTGGATTTCGTGATGTGGGCAGAACTCTTTGATTATGAGCTCCTTATGTGCTTCCCACACGAGAGAGTAAACTTCGTCGTTACCGCGCCTGTTGCGCTCGGCAGCCCACCAGTCAAGTGCCCTTGACTGAAAGACTCCAGTGGCGTTAACAGTGCGGAGATTTTCAGGGCATCCGCTTTATCTGAAGGTGACTTCAATCGAGTCGAACCAATGAAACAACTTGGTTGGTCTGTCTTCGTCGGTGAATGCTGCAGGACCGCAGGCTTTAAACTGCTTGAAGCTGAAGTGAGGTTTCGGATCATCGTTTCTGGAATCAACTGACGAGTTGCTGCTGACCGCTTGAATTTCGCTGACGATTTGCAGGATCATCTTCCTAGGCTACAAGAGAGGCGATGCGTTTGTCGGCGTTGTTGCGTTGAGCGGTACGGCGAGTGTAAGATCCCATGGATGCCATTTCGATGGAGAGATTCTGTAAGAATGTCACATAGGTAGTTTAGGAGAGATTTGATTATAATGGGTTTTTTTATTCAAATACTTATTATTATTATTATTATTCACATAAGGCACAAAGCACGTAAGCACGTAAGCACGTATAGCACATAAGCACGTAAGCACATAATCACATAAGCACATAAGCACGTAAGTACATATTTTGCACGTATTCACCTTCACTAAAACTTGCGTAGCGCGCTATGAGATGCGAGTAGTATAAGCATAATAAGCGAGTAAGGCCGCGTATGAGGACATTCGCGTAAGATGGTTGAGCGTCTTAGTTTGATTTGTGATTAATTAGCATTTTAGATTGCGAGAGCTATGCGAGTTGTGCGCATTTTCGTAAAGCGAAAAGCGAAGAGGAATCGATAAAACGAGAAATAGATAAAGCGTAAAATCCACAAAACTTTAAACACATAATTAATAATAAAACTGGATGATGCGTAAAATCGACGATTGCAGGCTTAAATAAATTTGGAGCGCTCTGGTTTTGAGACAACGACTACCCAAAGTGGTTCGAAAATTCTCTGAGTTCGGGCACACGATTTGGCCTAATAGACAAATGCTCTCGCCGAACAATGGTTAACGGCATTTATCCTTCCAATTTCGTTGTTCCCCAAGTTATTGAAATAGTCTAGACTTTGGTGAGATTGAAAATCGAGGAGTGGACTTAGTTATTAAGGTGCGGGTTTCACCCCTAACTTAACAAATTTGTTCCATGTTTGTGGTTTTCACCGAACGCATCGGGAGTTCCACGGGAATATAGATGGAGATTTTCGTCAAGATGGGGATATCACTCCTAACATAACGAAAGAATCTCGTGTGGTAAAATAGTATGCGGAGTGAGTGATCCTATCGAGAGTACTTGGTTTTCACACCTAATCTCGACACCATCACTCGTTTGTGTTATACGAGCGTTTCCAAGCGTGTACATTGTGTTAGCCTTAGGAAAGGTATGTAAGCATTTAAGATATGTAGTTTAAGCATTTAATGCGAAGATCGGTCAAATTGGGTACTTAAACTATAGACTAGGTCGAACATGGCAATTCTACATAATTCCCTATAATTATGGCTCTGATACCAATCTGTCACACCCCAACCGATGGCGGAATCATCAGGGCGCGACACTAAGTGGTTCAGATCGTTCGAGAGAATCCATAACGACCATTTTAGATGACAATATTTAAGCATCAATTTTCCATACAATCAACATCATTCCATAATCATCACGAATTCAAATATTCTCAAACAATTCAAAGTCGATAACTAATTTATTACAAGTTTCTAAAGCAAAACCCTAAGTCCATTTTGCAGGGAAGATCATCCTCAACATGTTACATACGTTAAAATACAAGTCAATACAATAATGTAAAGGTGAGCATACAAGTTTAATAGCATAATAATAATAGCGATAAAGCTTTTACGCATAACAAGCATGTAAAATGTGGAGAAAGTGAATATAAGTAGCTAACAATAATGATACAAGCTAACCAACACAACTGCGATGTAGAGTATGCGCGATACGTGTTCACAACAGCGAACGCGCACGTAAAGTAAGTATGCGAGCCTTAGCAACCCCTGAACCAATCGGGTGCTAAGTCCAAACTATAGTACTATCGTTGCTAAGGCTGGTATGCTAGTCCTTATGATTTACACATAGCAAACAAACATTCAGCGATTCACGTATAACATGCGAGTGCGGTTAGCGTTTAAAGAGTTTAGCGTGTAGTGTATTTTGATATAGAGAACGTATGTAACACCCAAAAGTGCGTTAAAGCGAAAAAGGGTTCAAGTATACTCACAGTCGGTGCTTAACGATGAAACACGAACTATTGTGGATTGAAGGGAGCGCCGGTTCAGCCTGTAAACGCGAACAGAATTGCATCAGTCTTCCGAAGTGCTGAAACGTTCGAAGTGTGAAGGAGCAGTAGACAAGTTCAGGCGAACTTGTCTGAGAATCCAGTCAGTTTGACCAACTTCGGGCGAAGTTTAGCATTATTTCACAAAATCTAGTACAAGTTTGGGCGAACTTGTCACCCTCTACTGAAGTTTAGTACAAGTTCGGGCGAACTTGACCTGATTCCTTAGAATCAGTACAAGTTCGGGCGAACTTGATGTTTTTCTTCAGATTTGGTACAAGTTCGGGCGAAGTTGGCACCAATTTGGTGACAACTTCGAGCGGACTTGTTCATTTTTGGGGCGAACTTGACGTGTTTTGGACCAAAATCATTCGTTTTCGCGTCGTTTGCTGAGGAAATCACGTGTCCTTCCCTCCAACCTCGAGCTACTGCGCAAAACATAGGTTGGAGAGGTCTTTTAGAGCGAGTTTTAGCCACTTTGCAGGAACTCGGGCTAATCCGGGCGAACTTGTCGGTTCATACGGGTTAGTCCAATTCGTTCAAAGTTATGATATCGTCCTTGTGCTTCCGGATCTGAGTTTCTTGCTTGACAACACCTCGTTCCACTTCATAGTGAACGAAACATACGCCACTTAGTCCGTATTTTGTGTAAAAATCAATGCTTTAAAAGGTTTTTCTCAGATCTAACACTCGATGAGTCGAAATCATCAAGATTTCTAGCTTGGAGAGCCAAAGCTAAGTCCAATAAACCCATTTAAGTGTAGATCTAAGCTAAAACAAGAAGTTTTATGGAAAAAGATGAAGGTTTTCATAAACAGGGGAGTTTGGATGAAATCGAAGGTAAACCTTGTGTGAAATCATAGTAGAAAACATTGTAGTTTGCATAAAACGGGTTGATTCTTACTTGGAAATCAAAGAAATTCTGTTATGGGAGCTCTGGGGCGAAGTTAGCAGCAAGGAATGAGAGAGTGAGGGTGCTTGGTATTTATAGGTGAAGAGGAAACAAGAGGGCAACATCAAGTTCGGGCAAACTTGTCACAAGTTCGGCCGAAGTTGGCCTATTCCATTGGTTTGGTCAAGTTTGGGTGAAATTCCTCATTTGTTCATCACTGGTCAAGTTTGGGCGAAGTTGGGGTGCCCAACTTCGGCCGAACTTGGCCTGGTGCTAAGTTTTATTTGTTATTTGTTCATTAGGTGCTCGTTTGGCGATTCGATTAGTGATATTTAGTTACGTTAAGCGTTTTGGCGAGGTGTTATGCATTGGTATATTGAAATAATGCGATTAAGTGATTTGTGCGAGCGAGAGCAAGTATAACCATAAATCAGAAAGCACACATAACACATAAGTAACATAATGTAACATAATCAACTGCATTTTGAGTTTGCGTTGAGAGTTGCGAGTATTAAGAGATTTAAATGTGATAAATAAGTGATGTAGTATGTGTTTTAAAATAATCTAAACCATTATAATTAATCCCAGATTATAAAACGATATAGAAACAGAAGTAACGGTAATGATAAGGATTCGGATAACAATCCAAAAGATTGGGTTGTTACAGAAAAAACAAGAGAGGCAAGGATGATCTGATGGGGTAGGGTGGTTAGGTTTGGGATGGTATAACACAATTCATAATTTAAGTTTGTTTACCGTCATAACTAGTCCCTCAAGTTTCTAAACCTTGAAACTTATAAAGAAAGTTATTATTTCTGGTTTTTTTGATAATTAACACATCAAATCCCTCATGTTTTGATTCTCTAAAACTTGCATTGAAATTTAATGAATTAACTTTATGTATATGTACAAACCTAGTCCCACTAGTATATGTTAGTTCCGTGACTAGTCCCACTAGTTTGTATTAGTTTCGTATGTTATAAATTGCACGTATAATATAATTGCATGTACGAGTGTTCATTAAATCACAAAGATTTAACTGAAAAAGTTAACGGTGTTAACCTAACAATGTGGGTTGTCACTCATCCCCAAGTTGAAAGAAATTTCGTCCTGAAATTTAGTAAGCAGTCGGTGAAGAAGAGGTCAAAGTGTCTGAGGATTTTCCCCTGTTATCACATAATCCTCAGCCACAACATCATTTTGTTATTCTTTTTCTTCTTGTATTTTGCTTCATTTCCGTTGTAATAGTATTATAATGTACTAATTTCTTTTATTTCTTGTATTGCAATCTTAATATAATTATTTTTATGTCTTTTATACGTGAACTGTTCCTACAATTGATTCATTGTTAGTTATGGGGGTCATGCTTTTGGTACTTATGAATATAGTTATCAATATGTAATCTTTTGTATTGTAGATTATGGTTTTATTTGAGTTTGTTGACAATTTTACTGTTGGAAATTTGATTATATTCGAGTCACGTAAAAAATCGTTCAGGGAGAATGACGTTATGGAATTGTGGTGGTAATACCCTAAAGTTTTGGGGAAAATGAGAATAATTGGTTTTAAATAGGTCTAATGAAATACACGAGGTAATATTAAATTTGACCCTCATGGCACATCTTATAGACTTAATTGAGATTTTGGATGGGGTCAGGGTAAAAGATAAAACCTGTAGCAAACAACTAAAATAAAGTAAGGTGAGTGAAAGTCATCTTTTTAAGGAACTCATTCCATTATTTGTGTCTAAATAGAGAAAAAACTTTGTAATTTACTCTTTTTTCATAATCACATACAAGTAGTGAGAACGTACTTCATGAGACAAAAGCCCTATCGATTTTCTTGAAAATTGCATTTGCAGTTTTGTTGGTCTAGTTGATCAAGCATGTAGCTGCCAGAGATAAAAGCAACCCGAAAACCGTTAGCAAGTTACATGTATGATGTGCAGAAGAAATATCCTTCGCGCCTACCTCGTACACGTTACCAGACTTTTCATCCTTCACTTTGATGCTTGACGAACCTGAAATAATACCAAAACCGAAAGCAAATATTACAACTCGAAGAATTCGAATCATACAAAAAGATATGGAGCTGATGTAAAAGTTTTGTAGATTTATGGAGAGAACAACCCCAAATGGGCTAAAAAAGGCCAAAACTTAAAGGGGCACTATGTACGATCTTTAGTTACAAGATCCATACGCGACTGACAGAAACGTCCAAATGGGCTGACGTTGTGAACTCCGGACAGGAATTTTATGTCTCTAGCCCTGATTTTGGTACTGATGGTTTGTCTAATATTTATAAATCTTAAGTATTTATTTTTTGTTGCGAAAACACGTGAATCTTTAAGCTTATTAATTCAACCTTTTGTTTATAAAATTACTTACAATCATAGGATTTCCCCTCAAGAGTAGTTTTTTGTCTTTTTATGTTTTCCCTCTATGTCACTATCCCAAAAAAAGTGATCGATTATATCAACTTCAAATCACAATAATCAACTTAACCACACAAGGAAACAAATGGTGATACAAGTGTTATCTTGGGATCAATCACCAAAAGTTTAATGGTTATAATCAATCCATCCTATGCATGAACATAGGCAGGGGTGGACCTAGTGTTAAATTCCAAAGAAAATACCTATTATACCCTTCAAAATATTCAACCACCCCTTATAAAAAAATCTTATCAATTTATATAATAAATTGTAACACTGATTTTTATTAAAAATATAATCTCATTTATATAATTATTTTTTAATCACTTTCACTTAACAAATTAACCCAATCACTTTCATTTTACAATTTAGCCCAATAATTAATCCATTGTAATTAACCAAGGCCCAAACTCAACCCAATCAAATTTGAAGTAACTAAATAGCCCAACCCAACTGCCGTTTCCAATTCTCGGCTACCGCTCCCACTCTAATCCCCATCAACGCAAACAGATGAGTGGACGACATCCCTTTTTTCGTTGGAAAACCAAAATTCCAGCCACCAAACCACCTGCAATCACTGGAATCCGAAACCACACGAGTATGCTTCATTTATTTATGTTGTTTTATGTGGATTTTAGGAGAAATAGATATGTTAAAAGGGTTTGAAATTTTATGTTTTTTGATGTTTGTTTTTGTTGTTCTAGACTTTAGTAGGGTGATGTTGTTTCAGTAAAAATTTTGTTTGTTTAAATGTTAGTTACAAGTAATCAAAAATTAAAATTAGGGCTTGAAAATTAAAGTTGAAAATTATGAAGTATGGTTGATGATTGTTTAAGACTTTAAGTGTTTAGTGTTGTTTTAAATGGTTTTGTTATTTTATATTTGATAGGAGATTAGGAACCCTGAGTAGGGAAGTGTTGGCACGACCCGATCTGACGCGCAATGAACCGAATTTTTTTATACAGCTATGGGCCTAAAATCATTGACAGGAAGTTAGGAACCACGAGTTGGGGAGTTAGGAACAATTTTAAATATATTTATAATGACGTTTGACATGGTTTTGATGATTATATAAATTTTAGTTTGATGTTTTTTTGTTTTACATGACCCGACCCGATCCGACCTGCAATGAACCGAATATTTTTTTATATATCTAAGGGCCTAAAATCTTTAAAAATATTCTACACCCACATGAAAAAATTTCTGGGTCTCCCACTAAACATAGGCAAGCGTACTTACAGTCATAATCAATCCATCCAATGACTTGATTTTCCATATCGTATGTAACCAGCTTATCGGAGAGAAGAAGATCTGCATATATGAACTAAAAGATGAGATTCAAGTTAAACCCAATAATAATCTATTATCTATACCTTATAATTGCCTGATGATGCACAAATATCCATACGGTTCATATTTGACTTTTGGGAGTCAACGGCATCTACCCTAACTACAAAACACGTAAGGTTTGTCTGGTTGTAGAAAAATGTATAGTTTTGAGTTTTGATCAAAGAAAAGTATTTAATTGGAATGAGTTTGAAGCCTTGAAAGAAATTAAATATTCATGATTTTATGCTCAATTTTGTTTTGAACAAATGTTGGTTTTGGCTATTAAAAGTCAACTAGCGCTTAATATTCAGAAGCCAATAAGTTGAAATTAAATAGGATTGGTTTGAGGCATTGATTTGCATAATATTTTTTGAATTTAGACGATAAATGGTAAAAACAAGAAAAATCATAACAGCTATTGTTGACATCGGTATACTGAATATTAACTTGAGAGGCCAATGGGCTAAAATCAACATCTCTCTTGTTAAATACATACATATATACATACATACACACATGTTGGCAATCAGGCCTAAAAATACAAACATAAAATTTGCTTTCAATCAAGAATGACTCTTTTTATTTATTGTAAAACTTAGACTCTACTAAATACATGAACCCTAACGAGCTATTTATACTAATCATACTCAAATAATTCTCACAATTATAATATAATATTAACTCACACCATTATCTCTAAACATTATCTCTACTAACAAAACTTACCAGATAATAAAACAATTTAATTAAAATTAATTAAATCAATTTTTCACTTTAACCCCTTCAACTTTCTTTGGTTCGTGTTTTAGGATTAAAACTTTCAACACATACATATATATATGCTTATGATACACTCATGTATACTGAATATTAACTTGAGCGACGAAGGGTGGCCTATCGGCTGCAACCTCCGACCCTTTCTAATGGGTTCTTTCTGTATCGTCATTCTAGGTTAGACTTAAGAAAGTTAGCACTTAGATCCAGTCCATAGAACTACAAGGCCCGACCAATAGTTATGTTAATAATCTATGAAATGCAAAAAAAGGGTTGAAGGGTCAACCTATGACAGCTACCTCAAGGATGAAAACAATAATTTAAAGGAATAACTGATTTTAATAATCTAAATTTTTAGTCATTGGCCGGAAATGGTCCTAACTTAAAAAATGACCGGTGGTGGTCCCAATCTTTCATATATTGTAAACCAATGGGCTCTTACTAAAAAAACCTTAATTTCTTTTTATCTCCTTATCCTTTTCGGCAACTTTTTCGTATAATGTAAACCAATGGACCTTTACTAAACCGAAAAAGATAAAGAGACAAAAAGAAATTAAGGTTTTTTTAGTAATAATCCATTTGTTTACAATATGTGAAAAGTTGGGACCACCACCAATCATTTTTTAAGTTGGGACCGTTGCCGGCCAACGACTAAAAATTTGGATTATTAAAATCCATTATTCCTAATTTAAAATGTCCAAAGTTATGTGAACAAGTAGATATATAGAACCTGCCTCCAAACAAAGTTATTTCATCTCCGTTTTTAGTTTGAATATTAGTGTTCTGAAGACCGATGCAGTATGCATTCTCCTGAAAAGAGAAGATGATATACACTGTTAGGAAATTCAAGTGACAGTTCATATAGAACTTTTATTAAAATTTGTACCTCAACTTTGAAGAAATATTGATGAGGTAAAGCTTTCAATAAAAGTGAATTCTCAAAGTGAAAATTAATGACCGGAAAACCTTCATCGATGCTGCATTATGAAACAAAAAAAAGTTTTTATTTTGGTCAAACAATATTCTACATATATTATATTATACATATATTATATTATATTATATTGTACACATACTAAAAAACAAACCTAATAAATAGTATTTTTATTACTACAATAATAATGTATAATTTTTTACATTTTTATTATTCTAATATTATAATAATAATTATTTTCTTTATTATTTTTTTAAACTTTAATAGATTGTTTTATCACAGGGATACTCTACGGTATCATTTGTTTATCCCTGATCACGGGTATCATACGAACAACGGTATTACACAATTTTTTTTTGTTGATTTTCTTCAACATTTAATGATTAACTTTTTTTTGTTTCAGGGGTGGGGATGAGCTCGGTGCCAACCGATACTCGTACCGAAAATACCGGTTAAGATACCGGTATATGAAGGTAAAAACCGATAGCGAACCGTTACCAGGAACGACAAAAGTCGGTATCGAATTGGTATTTAAGATCCTTTGGTTCGGGAAATTAGGTACCGGTACCCAGTACCATTTACTCATCTCTGATCATATGTTTCATACGAATAACATTACCGTACAACTTTTTTAGTTAATTTTCTTTCGGTTATTTTAGTGTTTTTTTCTACAATTTCTTTTTATTCTAGTATGTGGTTCCATGTGCAATGCGCTTGTTGTAATTTCAAAACACATGTAAACACAGACGAAATAACAAAAGAAGTTCACCGCAATGCGACGAATGATGATAAACCTTATTAAATTTAAAAAAAAAACTTTTTTACTCTCAAAAGTCATATGTGAATCTTTTGACAAAGGGTGTCACAGGTGGTATGTCTTCCCAAAATATATACACAATATATAAACAAGGCTAAAAATTGAAGAGAGAGAGTGTGTTGTTTAGGGTTGATTTAAAATTTGCTTCCGTATTAATTTCTATAAAAATCCAGCTAGTGATCTTACTGAAGTAGTTTTTTACGGAGTAAAGGTAAGGCTGTTTAAATCTTACATTTCTTAGACTCTATCTTAATCTTGCTATTAGTGAGATTTATTGAGTATGATGATTAATTTATTTTAATAAGACTCAAAAAACAAAACCAATGAATAGTATTTTTATTATTATAATACTAATTTATAACTTTTTTTACACTTTTATTATTCTAATATTATAATAATAATTATTATTTTCTTTGTTATTTTTTTAAACTTTAATGATTTTTTTATCACAGGTTGGGATAAATGCTCTCCGGTATCATTTCCTCATCCCTGATCACGGGTAC
The DNA here is from genome assembly GCA_947069175.1 of Scalesia atractyloides. Classification (NCBI taxonomy): domain Eukaryota; kingdom Viridiplantae; phylum Streptophyta; class Magnoliopsida; order Asterales; family Asteraceae; genus Scalesia; species Scalesia atractyloides. The sequence goes on from CAMTDV010000019.1 coordinate 13,600,388, forward strand.
TGTACGAATAACAACGATATTGCACAATTTTTTTGTTGATTTTCTTCAACTTTTAATGATTATTTTCTTTTGTTTCAGGGGGCGGGGGAATGAGCTCGGTGCCAACCGATACTCGTACCGAAAATACCGGTTAAGATACCGGTATCATCATCATCATACTCAGTAAATCCATCAATAGCAACCTAAGGTATGGTCTGAGGAAGGTAAGATGTAGACAACCTTACCTCTACCCCGTAAGAATAGAGAGGCTGCTTCCAGTAAGACCCCCGGCTCCATAGTAGTTGTGCATCAAGCCTTAGACATAAGGCACATAACACACAACAAAGGCCAATTAGTGCAAGTACCACCGTGTCCTTCACCTATCAACGGCACCACATGATGCATGATTAACCGTCCCCCTTATTTTAACATTATTTTCAAGAACTTAGTAAAATTATGTTAAAATTAGTGCACTTTCGCTTTTGCCCCCCCCCCCCCCCCGAGAGCCCACACATATATACATTATATGCGCATACCGCAAGCGGGGCGTTTAAGATACCAGCATATGAAGGTAAAAACTGATAGCGAACTGGTAGCAGGAACGACAAAAGTCGGTACCGAAATGGTACTTAAGAAATTTTGCTTCGGGAAATTTGGTACCGGTACCAAGTACCATTTGCTCATCTCTGACCATAACATTACCATACAACTTTTCTTGTTGATTTTCTTTTGGTTATCTTTTAGTGTTTTTTTCTACATTTTCTTTTTATTCTTGTATGTGGTTTCATGCACAACGCGCTTGTAAACATATGTAAACACAGACAAAATAACAAAATAAATTCGTCGCAAATAAACCTAGTTAAATTTAAAAAAAACAACTTTTTTGCCTCTCAAAGTCAAAAGTGAATATTTTGACAAAGGGTGTGAAAGATGGTATGTCTTCACAAAGTATATACACAATATATGAATAAGTCCAAAAATTCAAGAGAGAGAGTGTGTGATGTTTGGGGTTGATTTAAAATTTGGTTACACATTAATTTTTTTAAGAATTGAGCTGGTGGTTTTACTGAAGCAACTTTTTTATTTATACAAAGTAAAGATAAAGTTGTTTAAATCTTATCTTTCTTAAATTTTATCTTAACTTTGCTATTAATGGGATTTGTTGAGTATGATGAAGATTAATTTATTTTAGTGAGACTCACACAAGGACTGTAAATGCCTGCCACATTTAGGATTTTCAATGAAAATATAGAGAATGCACAAGAAAATTATTTTTTTAATTTACATTTTTTATTCTACAAAGATAATTTCAGGATTGGATACTTAAATGCTAAAATGAGTTTGAAAAAACAAGTAAAAGAAACAACTTACTTCCCGTGGAACTCATAGCATTTAAACATATTCTGAACTGTCACCGGCTTGTTGTTGGGTTGTGCCGCCATGATCTGGGTCAAAAGGATAACATCAAAATATATTTTTTATAAAGATTCAGATATAAACCAAAAAACATACCTGCTATAATCTCACTCATAGCGAAAGTTATTTGTAGGACATAAATAATGGATTTTAAAAATCCAAACTTTTAGTCGTTGGCCGGCAACGGTCCCAACTTAAAAAATGACTGGTGGTGGTCCCAACTTTTCACATATTGTAAACAAATGAACTTTTACTAAAAAAACCTTAATTTCTTTTTGTCTTTTTATCTTTTTCGGTTTAGTAAAGGTCCATTGGTTTACATTATACGAAAAAGTTGCCGAAAAGGATAAGGAGATAAAAAGAAATTAAGGTTTTTTTTAGTAAGAGTCCATTGGTTTACAATATATGAAAACTTGGGACCACCACCGGTTATTTTTGAAGTTGGGACCATTTCCGACCAATGACTAAAAGTTTGAATTATTAAATCCATTATTCCTGTAGGATATGAGGACGGTCTCATGGGAGCAAGCGTTACCTCTATCCCCCATAATAGAGAGGATGCTCCCGCTAATACCCCGACTCAAAAAATGAAACTAAAAGTAACTTAATTGTGGAAGAATACGAAGCATGTATATTTCAGCATACCGTTTCCATTAGCTGGTTGTAGATCTCATCCGGAAAATAAGCCAAGGTCGTGCCGCTATCAACTACAACTGCTTGCTTCTTACCAAAGTCCAGTATACCTGTTGGGAGTTTTATAGCTTCGCCATTCACATCGATTGACTCCAATGCAATATTAAAATGCGTCCTACAACATAAAATTTCGATTTTGAAGGGATCTTGGTTTTAAAAAGTGCAAGGGACACAAAGGCGATATAGGGTCCTAAGAGCCAAGACGCGAGGTGTGTTAGAAACTGTTGATCTAGATAGAGATTTGCCTTAGGGTTTTTCAGAACGAAACTGATGTTCATAAAATATGAATTGATAATCTGAATGTTGAAATACACAAATATATATACACATGAAATATAATAGCGATAACCGCCATATATGAACTTATGATAGGTAAATAAATAATAATAATACTAATAATAACATCTAGCTTATAAATATATATGTCTAACACCCTCCCGTAAGCTAGATCATCTCAGCAACATGTGCAGTAGTTCCTTTAACCGAGTGAAATCTTTCGGCTGCAATACTTTTGTCATGATATCTGCCATTTGATCTTTCGTTGCACAAAAGATAACAGTTACTTCCCTTTTCTTGATCAAGTCCCTGATGAAATGATACTTAACCCGTATATGTTTGCTTTTTCCATGGTAGACCGGATCTCTTGCTAAGCAAATAGTTGACTTATTGTCACAGTATATTGGAATTGAGTAGTCTTGCTTTCCTTGTAGGTCATCTAGAATTCCTTTAATCCATATGGCTTGACAACCAGTTAAGGACAAGGCCATATACTCAGCTTCTGTTGAGGACAGTGCTACCACTTTCTGCTTCTTTAATTGCCATGATATAGGACCAGACCCTAAATGAAAGATATATCCAGAGGTACTCTTGCTGTCATCTATATTTCCAGCATAATCACTATCACTAAAACCCACAAGGTGCTTCTTTCCTCCTTTAGAATATGTAATTCCTTGATCTTGTGTCCCTTTAATATATTTCAGTGTACGTTTTGCTGCTTCCCAATGACTCTTCTTTGGACATTCCATAAATCTACTTACCTTGCTTACTGCAAACATAATGTCCGGTCTTGTGTTGGTTAAGTACATTAGACTTCCAACTAAGCTTCGATATACACCCTCATCAACGAAATCTTCCGGATCATCTTTGGACAATTTTAGTCCATATTCCATTGGAGTGGAGACTGTATTGCATTGAGTCATCCTATATTTTTCTAACAGATTTCTCATGTACTTTCTTTGTGAGAGAATGATATTACCATTCCCATAAAGTACCTCCATGCCAAGAAAGTAGTGTAGCCGACCCATGTCAGTCATTTCCAATTCCTTTTTCATTGAATTTTTAAATTCTGTAATTAAACTCATTGAGCTGCTTGCTATAATTAAATCATCTACATACAAGCATATCACTAGCTTTCCTTCTTTAGTGTCTTTGATGTAAAGAGTGTGTTCATAAGTGCATTTCTTAAACTCCTATTGCATAAAGTATGAATCTATGCGACTGTTCCATGCCCTAGGTGCTTGCTTTAAACTATATAGAGCTCGTTTGAGATGACATACCTTTTTCTCTTCTCCTTGTTTAATATATCCTTGAGGTTGTTCTATATAAACTTGTTCTTTCAACTTCCCATTTAAGAAGGCAGTTTTCACGTCCATTTGATGAAGATGCCATCCATGTTGAGCCGCGAGAGCCAACACTAAACGAACTGGTTCGAATCTGATTACCGGTGCAAACACTTCTTGATAGTCTATTCCATATTTCTGCTTGTATCCTTTTACTACCAATCTGGCCTTGTGTTTGTCTACGTTTCCTTTTTCGTCGTATTTTGTTTTATAAATCCACTTGACACCTATTGGTTTTTGATGTTTTGGAGGATCTAGTTCCCACATTTGATTTTTTTTAGTTGATTCCATTCTCATTGGGCCGCATATATGTGAATGGACGAGTTGTAGAGGTCCGTTAGCTTGCCACGTCATTCTCTTTTGCTTTCCCGATACACATCCCTCACATACACTATCATCCTTTTTCATCTTTGGCAGCCCAAACACTAACTCCTTGTTTCCCATATCAATCAAGGTGTCCATGTTCACGTAACCATAACGTTTATGCCATAGACTTGAAGTATTCTTCATAGTCATATTCATTGCAAAATGCAAATTACTTTCAGGATACAAGGGAAACATTTTATTATTCGTCCTCTTGACGACACCTATAACTTCATTACTTGCATCTTTGATGATGCATCTGTCCTTTTGAAACGAGACTACATACCCCTTTTGTATAAGTTGTCCCACACTTCATAGGTTATGTTTCAAACCCTTCACATAAAATACATTTGGTATCTTCCTTGCTCGTCCTCTAATTGAAATAGAGACATCTCCGCTGCCCAATACCTCCAACCGTATGTCATCACCCGTGCTCACCTCTTTCTTTAGTGATTCATCGAGCAGAGTAAACAATTCACGGTTTCCTGTCATATGATTGCTGCAGCCACTGTCTAGATACCAACAGTCATCCTTGACTGTCTCTTCCATATTGAAGATCATAAACATGGTGTCTTCCTGTTCATCTGTTTCTTCTTCCTTGTGAATTAACACGTTATCCGACTTTTCGCCTTCATCCTTTCGTTGACAGAACTTGGCGATGTGACCAAGTCTTTGACAATTAAAACATCTTATTGAATTCATGTTCCGGCCCCTGTTTTTGCCTCGTCCTCTTCCTCCAGTGTCGTTCCGAGAGGACTGTTTGTATCGGTCTTGATTGGAATTTAAAACTTGAAACGCATGTTCCACAGGATTATCATCATACCTCTTCAATCTCAATTCATGAGATTGAAGAATCCCCATTAATTCTTCAGTGGATACATCTTCCAAGTTTTCGTTTCTTCTACAGCGATGACTACTGACTCGAAATTTCGAGTCAAACTTCATTAAATTTTCTCTACAATTCGCTGTTCATTTATTTTTTTCTTCGTTCATTCTTAATTGATTAACTATATGGGTTATTCTGTTGAAGTAATCTTTGACAGACTCTCCCTCCTTCATTTTCAACGAATCAAATTCACATCTAAGAGTTTGAAGTTTCACAGTTTTTACCCGATTTTCACCCTTGTATGATTTGTGCAGAATATTCCATGCTTCCTTCGCCGATTTTGCCAGAGCAATTCTTTCAAATACTGTATCGATCACTGATTGAAAAATTATATGTAGTGCGCGTTTATCCTTTTTGATTGAATCGCGATAAACTGTGGTTGCTTCTTTAGTGGGATTTGATCCTAGTTCTTGATATCCATCATCGACGATATTCCATAATTCCTAAGACTCGAGTAGAACTTTCATTTGTATATGCTAGTGGTAATAATTCTGTCTAGTAAGTTTAGGAATCTGCGTTTGAATTCCTTGTGCTTGATTCATGTTTTGAACGGAGAATTTAGCGTGAAACTGAGGTTTGAGAATTTGGATCGATGTGGCTCTGATACCACTATGTTAGAAACTGTTGATCTAGATAGAGATTTGCCTTAGGGTTTTTCAGAACGAAAACTGATGTTCATAAAATATGAATTGATAATCTGAATGTTGAAATACACGAATATATATATATATATATACATGAAATATAATAGCGATAACCGCCATATATGAACTTATGATAGGTAACTAAATAATAATAATAATACTAATAATAACATCTAGCTTATAAATATATGTCTAACAAGGTGAAGGGGCACGCATCATGTAGGTGAGGCACCAGGTGTTTATATTTATATACTATAGGTTTCTATACCAAAATTTAGATAGTAAAACCTCTATATACGGTTTAATTTATTAATAACTTCTATGTATAACTTAAAAGGTACATGTACAATCAAAAGAGGAATATAATTTTCTCATGTACAAAAGGCACTCCTGAGTCACCTGCCTCATGCCCTCTTGACCTTCCCTTAGCTCCACAGTCGCCTCATGCAATCAGAAGCGATGACCCCCTTTACTGGGAGAGCTTAGACGTTTAGGCCGAACTGTCAATTACTCAAATTCCAACGCAAATTTCCCTCAATTTTAAAGACACTTTTTATTCTAATCGTGCGGTCCATGTTAATGTAAATAGCCTGGAATCGTTGACATTTGTTGATTACATGCTATCTTAAGTAGGTAACAAATATTTTCTTATTTAAAGTTTGATGACAATATACTATAGAGTACATATGATGTTGTCATACACTCATACCAAGTGGGGATCAAAGGTTTTCTACTAGAATATGCACATTAATAAGAGTTTTTCCCAAGGATGCACTACAGTGACAAAAAAAATAATTATTTATTCAATTACATAGCACTATATGAATTTTCAAGGTACCCTGAGTTTCATGCAGCTGAATCATACACCATGCATAATTTTGTTTCCCTAGGATGCACTACAATCAATAACATAATCCAGTGACAGATAAAGATAACTTACTGATCCTCTAAAATTGGTGTTGTTTTAATTTTTGGCTCCACTACTTCACCAATAGCAAAAATGCCACCTCCTTTGCTACCATCCAAGCAATGTGAGAATGTTTTTTTCACCACTTTAGCTGAAGCAAGCTGTGTAAGTAGAGAAATGTTTGACTGCCCAAATCCAAGAATACCATCTAGTGCTTGCTCTGATGAAGTTAGACCTCCAGTTTGTTTAGCTCCACACCTGAGTTGGAACTATGAAATTACATTTATACCCTCTGTCTGTACTTTTTTTTTTTTTTTTACCTTTTTCAATAAAACAATAGAACAGAAGAGACAGGGCAATTTTCTTATTAATATTTCAAGAGTTAATTAGGTACACCTAAGTTTAGAGGTCTTGGGTATAAGTCCCACAGACCACATAATAAAAAGAAATTTGCCTTTCAAAAAAATAAAATAAAATTATACAAATTGTCCATGTGGTTAAATTTGTGGTTTTCAATTTGTTTCATGTTCGGATTTTAACAATAACTTCTATTAAAATGGTGTGAAACGGTTAATTTAACCTTATGACAAACTACAGAGACTATTTATGTAATTTACTCAAGGGGGACAAGGGAGGTATTTAATAATTGTATTTATTTTTATTTACCTCCCCGTGTGCGATATGCACATATAATGTATATATGTGGGCGCTCAGGAGGCAAAAGTGAAAGTGCACTAATTTTAACGTCATTTTATTTATTTCGTTAATATAAAGTTAAAAGAGAGGGATGGTTAATCATGCATCAAGTGGTGGCGTTGATAGCCGAAAGACAAGGGAGTACATCAGAAGGTAAAAGACAACATCAATGCTCACCCAAAAATTATATTCCCACTCATAGATGTAGTCTGGCGGTCTCCAGATACTTGGGCAAGTGTTACATTGTCGTCGACAAAAAAACCAGAGGTTGAACTCCCGTCTCCATACATAACAGAATATGCACACAACATTCCAGGCTTACACTCATCAGCTGGTCCATCAAATGTAGCTTTGCAAAATGGATCATCACAACCAACCGGTTTGGCAGTTGATGAGTCCTTCGGATCAAATAATGTCAAGGGTACCTGCCAGCAACATGGTAATCAATTACCACTAGAAGACATTGTTTTAAAAGTGATTATCAGAATAACCAAATGTAATAAAAGAAGATGTGGAATTTGCTTATGAAATTTTTGTAAAAGTCTAAATCATTCTAAAAGCATTTATTTATAAAACATGAATCACAGTCTATAAATTAGATGATTGAGTGTTTATAATTATGAAAAAGAATATATGCAAAAACTTTAAGTAAGAATCTATATAATTAGGTTCGAAGAAGGTGTATATAGAAAATTTGATTTTACGTGTAATGGGTCGCTTTTGATGCAACAATTGCAGACGGTATATATTATTTGACCCTTAAATAATCAAACAACGAGAAGCAGAATCTGCTAGTCCAAATACTAAAAAGAAATAAAAAACGTGAAGTGTTAAAATTTGATGATACATACACCAAGACCGCTTGTCTTTGGGCAGTTATGACATTCGATACAGTTGACCCATAGAAGGTCACTCCCTGTATCAACCTGCACATAGAAATCTTTCGGAGGAGACCCGAGTTGAATTTTAGTATAATAGAGGCTGCACAAGCAGAACATACAAAAGGTAAGGAAACAATGAATTCAAACAGAACTTGACTTTCTTCTCTAAGTCTACTACTTTCCAAACAGAAATGTTGAAATTTTCAAATATTTGGTTGCTGAAAGGGTCATCTTTCAAATTATTTTGTAGCATGTCATCACACCGAAATTTTACAAGATAATCAGCATAGTAATTAACAATGGTTTGGCACCATGTCATATTACTAACAAATTTGCATCAGCTTAACTGTACCACATCCTCAACAGAAAACCATACAACTTTCTAACTAATTTTCTCCATGATCAAAGCTAGTTTTGGTGATCCATGTTCATTGTCAGCACACAGTTAACGTCTCCAAAACAAGGCTCCGCCCTAAATAATTGGCTGAGAGACGGACCTACGGTAAACAAGTTCCAACTATGAAATTAATATTTTATGTGGAATTTGTTATAATTTCAAAAATCAGAAATCATGTCTGTTTGCTAAATGCAACTCACATCATTTACTTGAATATGTCACCTTATTCCAGAACCACTAAAATAGTTAACAGCATACCCAAAGTTACCCATGATCTCAAAAAGAAATTATCTTCCATATTCAAGTAAATGATGAGAGTTGCAGAACCACTTAAAAAAATTATTCCAGAACCAATAAAAAAAAAAACTAACTAATAATGTGTAGTAGGTATAGGAAAGTTTCTGCAGAAGAAAGTTAAAAGAAGAAGGTTGTACTTTATTCAATAAGCTAAATGCCTTTAAATAGGCAACCATACAACGTACATATGACTCAATCAAAAGATACCATTATACTCTCCCTAATACCCGGACAAAACAAAGACCCGTTAAAAAATACAAATTTAAACTCACGTGCACTCATGGACTCACAAACTCTAGTTGGGCTATGACCCATTAAACAAAACATTTCTGACCCATTATTTGATAAACTTATTGAAAACACTTCTGACCCAAATAAAGCCCACAACCCATGTCAAGATTATCCAACACATATTTTATCATGATTTTATACATAAAGAGAAATTAAGAAAAAGCTACCTAGTAAATATATATTTCTAATTCAGTCGCTCGATTTTAAAAAATTGGTGGGATTTACTAGCTACCATTGTTGTTCTTAATTTAATTAGTCAATGGATTTTAGAAAATTGCTACAAGAACCGTCATACAAACTATTCAAATATCTGTCATAATGGCCCAAATAATCAATTTTGGACAGAATTGTGCTTACAAAAATGAATTCAAATATCCCGTGTCCAAATTAGAAAGAAGTAAAGTTACTACAGTATTATTCAATATACACAAAATGGATTTTCACATTCATTAGTCGTTGCCAAAGGTAATCCCACTCTAACGAAGCAGTAACTTTCACTTTCGTTAGTCATTACTAAAAACATTCTCAATGGGATAAAAATCAGTCAATTGTTCATTTAGCGCGTAAGGAGTGACTTCTCTGTTAGGGTGAAACTGTCTTTGCAATGAAAGTCATAATGCCGGTAAAAATTATTATTGGTCATTGGTTTTGTCGTACTTTGGATTATTAAAATCCAACATGCCCTTAACATATTATTATATCTAAACATGTGGGGTGATCAAAACAATAAACAATACCTATACAAAAATGCATTATGGCAATCCATAAACCACATTCATGCATTATTCATATACAATAACAAAATGTAAGCATTGAGACAGATACTAACGCTGCCGATGTTGGGCTGCCGTCACCACCAAGAGGGAGTTCAGCGGCTGCGAGAATCCTCCTGTGGCGCTGGGTATCATGAGATTTAAGTGCACTCAGTGACGCTTTGTCCCCCGCGAACTTATGCCGAACCTGGAAAACCACATTGGCCGATGCCAAAACACACATTTGAATAACAACAACAAACACCATCAGCGAACCAACTCCTCTCGTGTTCAGATCCATATCTCAAATTTTAGATCAAACTGGACGTAAATTTTATATGGGTTTTATGTAATCGAAACAAATGAACAAAAATAAAAAACTTTATCCGATATATGTGTTTATTGATTTGTATGTTTGATATTGTCTCCTATTATCGAAAACATGCAAAGAGAGGAAACACACCTCGGTTTAATGATACAAAAGTCAGATACAAAAATGGAGAGAAAGGGGGAGCGAATTTACCGGAAGCATACGATTCTTTGGTTTACCATTTTGCCTCATGTTTCAGGTTTTGCTGGAATGCAAGTTATGACAAATTGTCTAATATGACCCCTATACTTCTAAATTATTCAAGACTTCTTGAACACTTTTTTTTTTGTCACTTTTAGAAAATAACCATCCATTTCCTTAAATTATTCAAGGCTTTTTAAAACTATAATTAATGTATGTGTGTGATGCTCGTTGTGGCAGTTTGATAGGTGTAAATGATTAAATGAGAATTTTTGTTTTAGTGATGTACGTCTTACATGAATTGGAAGAAGTACGTAGGTTTTATAGTTTTGGGTAGTGTGTGTCCACAGGGCCTGCGTTTGGGTTCTTCGTCTGAGCTTACTCCCTTATAATGGTGATTGGGCCTGAGCCTGCTTAGACTTTCCACACATGCTTGGTAGGTTTATGTGGGTCTGGTTCTAATAAGCCCAGCCCACTCTTTGACCAACCCATTAGGGTTAAGGCCTAAGAGTCCTCACTATAGAAAAAGAACTCCTTCAGCAAGGTTATGAAAATCCACGAGAAGCGACTGGGCGAATTGTATGCGCCAATTGCCATTTAGCTAATAAACCAGTGGATATTGAGGTTCCGCAAGCGGTACTTCCCGATACTATATTTGAAGCAGTTGTTCGAATTCCTCATTTCCTCATGATACGCAACTGAAACAAGTTCTTGCGGATATCTTTTCTATTCTATGTTTTTCTAACTTTATAGAATAGTAACCAAGTTTCACATTTGTTCCACTAAAGTCACTCAAACTCTTTTTGTAACTTTAAAGTCACTCAACTTTCATTTGTTGTTTCAATCTTGCGCATTTATCAGGTTAACAGGTTACGTTGATGACATGTCAGGTAATCCTTATTTTTATTTTTTAATTTAGTAATGCTCTTATCTCAAACCCTAACCACTAGCCATGTGAAAGTCGGCAGCAATAAACCAGCTCGAACTCCGATCAATTCTTGTCGTATATTCCCGTTGCTGCACAGCAGCAGCGTCACCATCAACATCTTGCTCAATTGCAACCTCAGTATGGGGTAAATTGGTGACTCTAAGAAATGGGTAATCAAGCATACATTTCTAAATAATCAAAACCCACAAGTGATTCATAGAGTAAGGACACCAAATCGTAATCTATGCCATCAAATTATGTCCATATATCTTGAATCTGCAAATGATAGGAATGTTGTTTTCCATGGAAATCATGATTGTGAATTTACGAATTCATCATTTTTTTTTATAAACTAATCCATATTTTTTATTAATCTTTTTAATTGAAAAGACCAGGTCATTGTTTTTATAATCCACATATGCATTGACAATTAAAAAATAAAGGGTTACCTGACACGTCATCAAGGTAACCTGTTAACCTGATGATTGCACAAGATTGAAACAAGAATTGAAAGTTGAGTTACTTAACAGACACAAAAAAAGTTTGATTGACTTTAATAGAACACATGTGAAACTTGGTTACTATTCTGTGGTATTTTCCCTTTTTTTATTTCCTACTTTTTTGCTCTGTTCGCATCTATTTATCATTGCTTTTATAGAATCTTTTTCTAAGGAAACCTTCTTTGATGAATCCTTACAAAATAGCACGAAGGAGGTTATTTCTCCCCGGGATTCCTTCTTCCCTCTTCATCTCTCCCTTCTTACAACTTAAACTTGTGCTCCATCTCTCAACATTACAGCTTATAATTATCTTTGTCTTACATGATACTGACTTGAGGGTCGGAGTGCCTTCGGGGCAAACCCCCCCGGGCCCTCTAGCTAGATTTTCATGTGGCTCCAGCCCAAGACTCGATACCCCGCAAGAGGAACCGTCACCTGACGACGAAAGAAGGAATTGGAACCGGATCGCGCCGAGTCTAAGGTTAGTAACGCCAAGCCGTTTAAATCTTAGATTCGAAAGCGTGGATAACTCTTTTAAGTCATACAGATTACTATCAAAATCTTTAATTGGATAATTCAACTATGTGATATTTTGTTGTGAAATTATGCCAAAAATTACCAACGACTTCTATTTTATAGTTGGCAACCAATAATATGCTATGTTGAATCCACGCAGCCCTTCGTGAGCGGGTATGTCATTAAAACGGTTGGCAGTGATTCAATTATCATTGGCAATACTTACGTAAAAAGAAACTCATTCCCCAGTATTGGCTTATTAGCATTAACTAGGTTGTTGTTGATCACCCAATTTGTTGGTGATGCATACAAACTATCCATATCTCAAGTTGTTGATCACATATTCACTATTGTTGCAACTTGCAATGTTACTCGTACCCCAAGTTCCTACTAATCACAGTTAGAGGATGTTTGGGATTGAGTTTGAAAATAAATTATTGACTTAATTTCTTTTTCAAGAAGACAATCTAACTTTACCCTTTATTTTGACTTTTTGAAAAAAATAACAACTAAAATAACAACTAAACATGAAACTTACCCCATCTTTTATGGTCATTTTACATTTCCCATCATAAAATTTAATGGAAATATTTTTTTAAAAGCTCTTTTAGAAAAGTAATAAGTCAATAAGTAGTTTTGACATAAAAACATTTTTAGGTTAAATAAGCAATTCCTAACACCCTCTTAGACTATGGGGTGTGGTTCTCCTTTTCCCCATGTCCACCTAAGCATTACATCACCCTCATCTCCACATCATCACTACTCCCCCATATGTGGGGTGCGGTTCCCCTTCCTCCTCCCCTTTTTTTTGTAATTAATTTTATTTTAAATATCTTTTTTCCATAGAAAATTTCAAATAAATAAAATAAAACCAAACATAAATTTATAAAAAATCATAAGAATTACAAAAAAAATCTAAAAATTACAAATAAAAACAACACAAACACATAAACCTACTCTTCGTCAACGTGATCGACACGGAAGTTATTCCATACGAGGTCGATAAATCCGCACATAGGTTTCCATGCACATGCTCACTACGTAACGCCCACATATTAGAGTCTTGTTGCAACTGGTCAACGGGTTCAACATTTTCATCAATGTCATTCGGGTCGTATTCACAAATAGCTCGACCTTCGTCTTCAATAATCTTGTTATGCATTATTAGACAAGCATACATAATGTATCTTAATTTTTTTGGTTCATATGCACGAGCCAGTTGTTGTATTATCCCGCATTTTGATTTTACGACTCCAAATAACCGCTCGACATCTTTTCGTGCCGCTTCTTGGGCCTTTGCAAACTTTTTTCTCTTTTCATCATCGGGTAACGGAATAGTTTTAACAATAGACGTATACGAAGGATATATACCGTCAGCTAAATAATACCTGTGCTTGTATGACACACCATTTAGCATGAAAGAGGAATCTGGGCTCTTACCTCTAATGATCTCGTTGAAAATAGAAGATCGTGCTAGAACATTTAAATCATTGTTTGAACCTGCAACCCCGAAAAACGCATGCCAAATCCACAAATCTTGTGAGCAAACAGATTCTAAGATTAACGAGGGAACACTGATATCACCTCGCATAAATTGACCATGCCATGCAGCAGGGTAATTCCTCCAGGGCCAATGAGTACAATCGATACTGCCTAGCATCCCAGGAAACCCATGTTTCTCCGCATGCCATGCGTAAATCTTTTCTATATCCTTCTTCGTTGGTCTACGCATATACACCTTGCTATACAACTTCACTATACCTTCGCAAAATGCATGCAAACAATCCCGACTAACTCTAGCGGACATCCTTAAGTATTCATCCCACGAATCACTACACGTACCATACGCTAATTGACGAATTGTCGAAGTACATTTTGAAGCGTGGTAAACCTTCTATGTCCTCTAGCATCGAAGCGTAATGTAAAAAACGGATTATAATTAGCCAAGTCATTGGCAATACGTAAGAACAACCGGCGGCTCATTCTATATCGACGCTTAAATTGTTCGTCGGTGTAAACTCAATTTTCTGCGAAATAGTCACGAACCAAACGTTCATTTGCACCTTAAAAAAGTGTGAAACCTTATTTATTTCATAAAAAATAAAAAACAAAAAAAAATCACACTAACATAATGTTATGATAAAAAAATATTAAAAAAAAATACCTTCCCGATCTCTATTTAACGCGGCAGCCCGTTTTCTAGGTTGCGAGGGTCCTTCATCTTCGTCATCTTCGTCCATCTCGGCAATAATTTTCGCCGTCTCAAGCATGGCGCTCAGTAAAAAATTTCCCGCATTTTCGTCATCTGATGAAGAACTCATAGCGACTATAATAGAAAAATAAATTTATAAAGAATATGAGATAGCTTGTAGTAAAGTATGATATAAAAAAGGAGGCATATATAGGTTTAAAAAAACAATTGAATTTTTTTATATGAAAAGAGCCGTTAAACGGCTATATACAAACATACGGTCAAAATTTGAATTTCGGGGAGATCGGGACTACACTCCCGAAGATGCCTGGGGTGTTGGCGGTGTTCCCGATCGGGGCCTCCTGCCAACCCTCCCGATTGCTTTCACCGATCCACACCCACAAGCCTTAGTGATGTTAGCATGTTTGTTACTAATCATAATTGTCACCTAATGACAAATTTGTTGTTGATTATAGTTATTATCAATGTTTAGGTAGTATTGATTACCAGTTCCTATGCAACCATGGATACACTATGCATATACAAAACAACTCCTAAACGATTTTCAACAAGGTAATCAATTTTTTTTCACCAAGGCTTCGTCCCGCTTAAACCCTTGGGTTCGTTGTTACTAAAAATAAGAATAGTCTTATAAAAAAGTGTCATCCACACCTCATGACATGAATAATATTTATTTCTATTTCCTTTGGTCTTAAGTAATCTAACTAAACTAAAATGTCATGATGAAACTACAATCACTAAGAAATACCCGTGGGATAAACTGAGAGTCACCTAATATTTTAAAAATCAAGGGTTCTTATAACACCGAAGTGTAAAATTATCCTCGACTACACAAATTATAGAAAACATGTGTTCTTCCTCACTAATGCTAATACCAAATTCCAGCTAGTGTGTAACGCAACAACTGTTGTACACAAAGCATCCTGTCGTAATGACTATTTTTAGGCCTAAGTATGGTAAGCTCAGAAGTAGGAGTAGATTATATACGAAAAAGATATGGTACGGAAAGTATTTAGGTCCAGGATGACGAGTGTGATCAACATAACAAGTGATCATCGAATGGGAGGACAAGAAGATTGGAGCGAGAGGATGTAGGGTGGGGGTGAGAATGAGGAGGTAGAATCAAGTTTTGGTGAAATAGTAGAAGTGGATCGCACACGAGGTGAAATAAACGAGAACAAGGGTAAGGTAGTAGGAGGAGGCTCACACGTAGAACCTGATGAGCGGATCAAGAATAGTCTCGTAAAAGATAACACATCAAGAAGTGTAAGTGCGAAAAGTCTGAGGACCTTTACAATAATAGCCCTGAAGACTAAGGCATATGCAAGAAATATACACAACATGAATCTTGGTGCCTAAAAAGGTATAATTAGGCTTAGATCAAAAGATAATCTCGTACAGTGAAAAATAATCAAGAGTCTGAAAACGTACACAGTTAATGGAAATGTAGTTGTGGAATAAGCATCATACCAGGATTTAGGGTACCCAGGGCACTATGCAGGTTGGCACCTTCGGGTTCGAACCAGCACCAAAACACCACCGCCACTCGAGTTTTGATTTCTTTAAGGTGTTTTTGAACGTTTGAAACTTAAAAAAAAATCAATTAATTTATTACCTTTCTCTATCTAACCAACTCATCCCATTATATACTCTACTCCATCCACAAAATTCCCTCAATTGTTATATTTCCATCCACCAAAACTCTTTATATTTTTATACCCATTTACAAAAATCTTATCTCCAAATGTCAACTAACCTATGGACCGAAAAGGAAGACAATGCATTGGCTATGTCTTATGTCGAATCCCAACACCGACACTCATCCTCTAGTTGAAGTGCATCCTTTTTTTACCGGGTGTTCCAACGGTTTTGTATCCATGTTAGTGAGACCACCTGAAACGTAGAACTAAACTCACATTTCTTTTATTCGTTTCAAATGTTCTAGATTCGATGGGAGGTTCATCAACGTGGAAATCCTGACAATGAGCTTTCGGAATTGGAAGTCATTAAAGTGACCCTTATGAACTACAAACACGCATACGACGAGGACTTAATGCACATTTCGACGTGACAAATTCTTAGAATGCATATTTAGGTTTTAGGTTTTATTTTACGTAATGTTTAATTTTTAGGTTTTATTTTATGCAATGTTTAAAGTTTATTTTTCTATTTTATGAAATGTTTAAGGTTTATGTTTTATTTTTTATGAAATGATCGAGTTTTTTATGTTTTATTTTATGTACTCTTTATGATTTATTTTATATTTGTCTTTATTAAAAAATAGTTTATGACATGGGTAGGATGATGGTTGGTCAGAGTTAAGGTACTTACCCCGAAGTGCTCTTTCCTCCCCTATGAGGTAGATGTGTAGGGAAAACTATACTCGGGCAATCTCCGACAAATGGTGGTTGTTCCGCTTGGCCACCTCATTCTGTATATGCGTGTAAGGACAAGAAAACGATACGTAAAATCTAAAAAAAATTGAAAACTTTTTGTAACATTTTATACACAAAGAAAACTCACTTTCAATAAAAAGAAATATTTTCCATTCAAGTGTTTTCTAAGAATAAAGATAGTTTAAAATAATAAATTTTATTGCAACCGTTCTAACTTATTAAACTAAACTAAATTAGGGACCTGTATATTACTCAGGTTAAATAATTTTTATTTAAAAAAAATTACTTTTTAATAACATGTTATATAGTTCTCAAAGTCTATTGCTCATTAGAAGTTGACACATAATATCGAATATTTAATATCCGAAAGAGTTGGTAAAATCAAATTTTAGATGGCGTACAAAGCTAACATGTGAATTCCATTATATAAAAGATGTCACCTATGATAATAAAATGAACATATGTTGAACTTACGCATTTGAAAATTAATTATAACTACCATATAATTGTTTGTATATAAATGTTGTAAATTGAATGCATACTATAGAAAATGAATTTTGATATACTATTTACTTGTTAGAACATTTAATTAGTTTTTTATAGTTGTTATTATGTTAAATTGTTAATAAAATTTTTAAACCAAATGATTGTTCTTTTTTCAATCAAAACCATTAGGTTTTGAAAATTTTACAATTATTTAAAATTCTGAAATGAACTCAACTCTTTATTATAAAATATTACAGATTATAGATTCATAGAGTATTAACATAAATTATTTTATTATAAGTTATTATTCACTTATATTTATTAAAAATACATAAATTCATGAAAAAAACAATTAAACATCCCCTAAAAACAAATTCAACAGAAATATACAAATACATGAAAAAAAAAATACAAACTCCACCCACTATTTTACATAGTGAATTTTTATATATATTTCTATCATAAATAAATATAAAAAACAAAAGGGTCAAAGACAAAATTCATGTTATGGAAATAATGTATATGGGTCATTCGGTATCTCTAAAAATTTGTGTAAGCAAGCTATGGATAATTATATATTAATTAATAATAAAAATATCTATTTATTTAGACAGAAAAACAATTAAGATCAACCCATAAAGTAACATGTGTCTCGTGTATGGTTTCTTTTATTATATGTAGTAGGTATATAGATAGTGTTGTTCAAAATCCCGGAATCATGGGTCTATAACTCCGAGGGGTCATTGTTGCAGGTTAAATATGTTAACACGGTGCTTTTGTCAAGGTCAAATCCATGACCCCACTTAATTTTTTCACCCAAGTTAAAAAAAAAAAAAAAAAAAAAAAGAAAAGCCTTGCGCTCTATTGAATTAAAGGAACCCGTTTGGAGTCCTACACCCTAATCACAATCAGACTCGATTGCAATTGATATCTCTTCCACTATTGTCAAATCTTTATAGTTTGTTGAAAACAACAAAAAAATCCTTATCTTATATAGCTATAATCTATCCCCAATCCACAAATCGTAGGGGTGGATATCCTCCTTCGGGTGGAGGTCTCAATGACGGTGGTAGATTTCCCAGCATGCCCCCTGCAAACGCAACATCCTATCAAACAATCTTATATATCATATTACCCTATCCAACGTTAAAGACATATAGTCACTTTTAACTAAGAGTGGCCTTTTTGACCATTGTACAACTTCAGTAGACCCAAATTGACCCGTTGTCTGATTTGAGTTGACCCAAATGAACCCATATGCAATTTTTTATACCGAAAAGCATAACAAACAATCTTATAGATCGTATACAATGTTAAAGACATAAGTGAGACTCTTGCCTTATTATTAAAAAGATGCTGATGAGTCATAACTGCATATGCGTAGATAATCCAAACTAAGAGTTATCAAAGAACTTGCCTGGCATTGAGGATCTATCACTGGGCTGACTCATTGGGAAGTTTGGCAACTGAGTTTCCATGTTGTTAGCAGCTAAACAGGAGATCAGATTTAATTACTTCAATTAGTGATGTATCAGAGATAGATTAGAACTGATTGCTAAACATCAAAGTGTGTGTGTGTGTGTGTGTGAGAGAGAGAGAGAGAGAGAGGAACACAGGAAGTTAAACAAAACATAAGTTGATGATTTAGAGAACATATAAGAGAGCAGAACTTTACCTGAAAAACCTTGCATACTCCTGTTTTGCTGGTTTAGGCTTGGATGAAAATACTTACAGGAATCACCGTACGGACATGAACCCTGCAAAACAGCAAGTTGGAACTGATCAATAGACTACGGGGTCATTTGGTTATCTGGAACTCAATATAAATGGAATTTGAATCCCATTTTTAGCCTGTTTATTAGGTCCGCAGAGTTCATAAAATCGCAAAACTGTATCAAATAAATAACCTATAAACAGACTACCAAGTACCAAGCACCAACAGCTCCCTTGGATTTATTTACCGAAAAAGAACATGATGACACCATTAAAACCGAGTTCCAAACGTAAATCAAGCACCCAAGCTCGTGCAACAAACCATACATCATACAATAAGTCACCGAAAGGGTATCACTTATAAACGAGCCCAACAAGTCAAACAACCGAAATTGTCGAAAGGGGTCACCTTTATAGCCTCAAAGTAAGAGAATCAAAATGCCAAACGGGCTAGCAGGTGTCCCAGTTTGAATCGCAACCATATGAGATCACTTCACATAATCTTGATTCAAGGGAGTGAAAGTTATTCAAGATTCTTAAATTACATTTCTACAAGATTTAGTGGAAGTTTGGATACCCAGGTAAATCTTATATCTCAATGATCATTTTCCCTTATGGCAGCTCCTTAAAGGGATTGAATGAAATGATCATTGTCAGGATAACATTTCTTAAAGATTTAGGGGATGTTTGGATGTTCATCACTAAACTGATTATTGCAAGTTTTAAAATTATAATCAATAACATAGATACTCATTACTCACATTTTCATATGCTTCAATGTAAAGATCGTTAGGTAATTGTTTTACATTATTCTTTGTACCCAAAATGTGGTTTTGCCACACATCCTAAACCGATTATTGTTAGTTTGTGAACACGAGTGGCAATCACTAGCTCAATCACACATCCAAACACCCCCCCTTAATCATCTTCATCAATGTCAAGATACTTCCATAACATTTCAGTTATTCACCAGTTCTTTCACTAAATATTCAAATATTTAAAAGCTACAATATATCAATCTTAATGAAAACACATCGAGAAAATACCCTATAACTCTTCACGACCTTATAGAAAGTCCAAAAAACCTTATTTTCACACAGTCATTACATCAAACAGGTGGTGTGCATATTTCAACGGAGTGAACAAAACAATTACCGTCCCGATGAATCGATTGCAGACACCGGTAGTAGATGGCTGTACAGATACCTGATTGGGATCTGCAAATAAGTTTTAGGAAACAATATGTATGTATAGAGAGAGAGAGAGAGAGAGAGAGAGAGAACCCACCTGGTGGTACGGAGGCGTACCAAAGGGCTCTGGTTTTCTGGTGATGAAGACCCTGAAGATGACGTTTCCGGTGAAAGGGAGTGTCTTGAAATTGCTTATCGCAGTAGTCGCAGTAGTATTTTCCCAGCGGCATTCTCTACACCATACACTGTCTATACTAGTTAGTTATACCACACCCTCAAGTCCTTTTACGAGGAAGTATTGTTTAACCCAATGCGGTTAGGAATGCCTTGCTAGTAATAGTAATGTAATTTCATCACTCATAACATCCAATCATCATACGTCACGTTATCGAGTCAAATCTAATCACTAGTGATGGATTTTAGTGGAAATATCCATCACTCACCACAACTCACCACACCCATGATGCTCCACTCTCAACGATATGGCTAAAACGCGTCATGGCCACAATGCGTTTTAATGTTCATGCGTTGTGAAATCAAGTCGAGGTGGTGTTTCACGTGTTACCACGCGTGGTGAATGTTGACAACGCCCCCCCCCCCCCAACTGGGCAAGTTATTTGGTGGCACATTACGATGTGGCTAAAGATGCTGGTTTTTGTCCCGATATTACGATTTCGAAGTTATGGGAAGCGTAGTATGTCACAACCCGACCCGCAGCGAAATAAGAGTCGGGGCATAATTGGGTTATCACCAAAGCTCGTGATGTTTACTAATATGTTTCATATTTATTAAATCCAAGTTACATTTCAAAGTTCCAAGTCAAATTCATACAATACAAGGAAAGGAAAAATTAACTAAACAAATCCATAATCTAAACTGGTTTATTCTTCTAAGCCGCCCTATATGTTTCTTGCTTCAACTTGATCACCTGTATCATGTGTAAAAATGGGAAATTTTGGGTCAACAAAAGTTGGCGAGTGAACCTTGTTTAAAACATTTGTTATTGATTTATTATTGAAATTTAATTTAGGAAAATTGTGCAATAATCATATATGAACAAATGTATGTAAACATAACAATCACAAACCACCTTGCTTAAGCATGAAATAAGAATGTCAATGTATATGTTGGCAACGTCCCGTTCACGCTCATAGGTAATGGGGAACGGACGGCCTATGCTAATGTATGTGAGATCAAGGCTCAATCAAACGGAGCCGATCTTATGTTGGCAACGCCTGGTTCACGCTCATAGGTAATGGGGAACAGCTCACGCTCATAGGTAATGGGGAGCGGCGGCCTATGAAATGTATGTACTGAAATGATAAATTAAATCTAAACTTCAACCACACAAACAACGGTTACATATTGCATACACATGATCATGAATATGATGGATGCACAAGTGTTTAATTAAAATAAATAAATAGCGACACATGATACACCCCAAAATGTGATTAAAAAGGGGAATTGGTAGAGATTCACTCACATTGGTGCGTTTGTTTGAAAGTGTTGAATGCGCACGAGTTTAGAGGATTGATCGATGAGAGATAACTAACCTAATAAATAACGAAAAGGTACGGTAAGTATGTGGATTTTATTAACTATTTTAATAGGATTTTTGGATATATTTTTGTGAGTTTAAGGCTACTTTCTAACTTTGAAAACGTTATTTTTAAGTATTTTTAATTGATTTTTAAATTAAATAAATAAATAAAAATAAATAAAAAAATGTTGACTTTGACCGTTGACCATGACTGTTGACCGTTGACCGGTTCGGTCGGTTATATTGTTGCACTGAGTGAGGTTCGAACCGGCGACCTCCCGTACGCGTGCACGCAGCTCTACCAACTGAGCTACGTGTCTAACCCGAAATAATTCTGTTTTTAATTATACTTATATACTATTTAGTTTAATCCGAAAATCATTTATTTTTAAAAAGAATTTTAAATGTATCGAACCGGTGCTGACCACAGGTCTCGAACCCGGGACCTGTGGGTTAGCGTGCACACAGTCCACCGCTGGACTGTGTGTCTAACCTGGTTAATAATCCGGTTTTTATTATACTTAACATGGTTTGTGAGTTAACCCGGTTCAGTTAAAAAGGCATTTTTTTTATTTCGAGAGAGTAAGGTTGGGACAGGATTCGAACTTGCGTCGCATGTGTGTTTGTTGCACACAGTCCACCGCTGGACTGTGTGTCTAACCCGTTTATAAAACTGATTTTAATTAATCTTATGTTATAACCCGACTTCGTCTTCTTCGTTAGATTTTACCCAGAAACAAAGTCCGACTGCTTGGACTGATTTATGCCTAATCTGGTTTTTAAACTTTATAAGTAATTTAAAGGTAACGAATGGAGAGAGTTTGGGGGAAAAGGATGTACCGATCAGTGATTCTCACAGAATTCCGGCAGAGGTCCGTCGGCTCTGATAGTGAACTCCGGCTGTTGAAATCAATTAGCAGTTCTGTTCGATTATTTATGAAGTTGAGGTACTTAATCAAAGTTTAACAGAAGTTTGAAAGATCATACCAGCTCTCAGTGTGTTTCCGAAAGTTTCAGAAATGTTCCGGCGAAGGTAGGAATTTCGACAAACGTTGACTGGGATTGATTCTGATGGTGGAGTTGTGTTAGTGACAGATTAATCAAATGATTGAAACAGAAAGAGTCGAAAGAATTACCGTGTGGATGTGAGTCTCGGTTTTCCGGCGACTTGCAGATATTTTCCGGCGAGTGAATTTTCGTCGAGAAAAGGTGCGATTTTGAGCGAAAAGGCTTCCAGTGGATTGTGGGTGAATTTATAGGGAAGAATCGAGACGTATGGAGTCGGATTTCAGTCTTGATTCAAAGTCAGCCGTTCTCCGGCGGTTACGACTGGTGTCGCGGGTTCAGACGTCGGTTATAACCGTCGTTAAAGTTAATTCTTCGGTTAAATTGGAAGAAAACGTTAATTATCGGCGAAGTCGTCGGGATTTCCGACGACTGCTAATTGGGCGCGATTTTGACTGGATTTGACTTCCGTGTTATATTATTTGAATTAATTGATTTGATATGATATCAAATAACTAAAGTGGCGGAGTGGTTGATTGTGTGAATGTTAAGACTTTGGGGATTTCCGGCTGACCCGGGTTCGACTCTCGCCAGCCGGTTTTCCTTTTTAATTAATCTATTTTTATTTTTTTACAATTATAATTTATATCTTCTAATTTATTTATTAATTATGTATCGTTTAAAATTAAAATAAGTTATAAATAAACAACAAAATTTAAAACTGATTGTTCGGTTATTAAACGAAGCGGGTTTCGAAAACCCGTTTTTCGACGGATGTTACATAGTAGCCAAAAGTATCACTAGCTCTGGAAAAAAACTCATCGAAGCGGCCTTCTTAACAACTCTTTGGGATGTATGGAAAGCAAGAAACGATTCGGTTTTCAATAACCGACATGTTCCTATGCTCAAACGGTCGAGGTTATAAAGGAAAATCCGTTTATTTGAATGAAAAGTATATCTAAATATTGTATGTTAGATTGGGAGAGGTGGAGTGATTTCAAAAATTCTTGACGTGTTTGTTTAATTTTGTCGGGTGTTTCAGCTTCTTGCTGGCCCGTTCTATATTTATATAGAAGCCTCGTCGTTCAAAAAAAATTTGAGAGGAGAACAGGGTAAAGAGTGCATAGCTCCCAAGTTTAAAGATAAATCTATAGTCTATGTATATGTAAACTTTTAAGCGATACGTGTCACTCTCATTAGAGCTATTAATTTTTTGTTTTCCCGTCTTTTAATATATTTAATATTAAATTAATCAAAATTAATGATAAAGATATAATCAATGATAATAGGATAATATCAATATATTATCTATATATTAAATTTCAAAGCCAGTGAATAGTAACATGTATTATTTATATATGTTAAATTTTCTTTTCTACATTAATAATAGTAAAAAAAAAATCATATTATCTATATATTATCTATATATTAAATTCCAAAGCCAGTGAATAGTAACATGTATTATTTATATATGTTAAATTTTCTTTTCTACATTAATAATAGTAATAAAAAATTCATATTATTTTTTATCTATGTATCTATCTTATTTATTTTTTATTACATTATTTCACACATATTTTTTTCCTTTTATAGCTATATTAAATTTCAAAGTATCTATATATTAAATTTCAAAGCCAGTGAATAGTAACATGTATTATTTATATATATTGAATTTTCTTTTCTACATTAATAATAATAATAAAAAATTCATATTATCTTATTTATTTTTTATTACATTATTTCACACATATTTTTTTTTCTTTTATAGCTATATTAAATTTCAAAGCCAATGAATAATAACATGTATTATTTACATATATTAAATTTACTTTTCTACATTAATAATAGTAATAAAAATTATCTATATATTAAATTTCAAAGCCAATTAATAGTAACATGTATTATTTATATATATTAAATTTTCTTTTCTACATTAATAATACTAATAAAAAGTTCATATTATCTTATTTTTTTATTACATTATTTCACACATATTTTTTTTTTCTTTTATAGCTATAATACATTTCAAAGCCAATGAATAGTAACATGTATTATTTATATATATTAAATTTTCTTTTCTACATTAATAATAGTAATAAAAAAAATCACATTATCTTATTTATTTTTTTACATTATTTCACACATATTTTTTTTCCTTTTATAGCTTTTAAAAGACGATGTTTGATAAAATATTTTGTAAATGCTATAAATGTTTGATAAAATATTTTGTAAATGCTATAATATGATATTATGTTTTGTATTTCTTTTTTATTTTTATTATTTTCCTAATTTGATATAATGCTTTGTAAAACTTCAAATTTACTGACGTTCTTACTCTTTTCAATGTTTTGATCAAAGTTTTATTTAAAATCGAACGGGTCAAATATAGTTAATCTTTTTTGACCTTTATCGTAACAAACCGTAATAATTATTTTCTTTAATTTTAAGTTAAATACATTTTCATATTTTTTTTAACTTTAATAATTTTTTTTGTATCACGGGTTGCGACAAGCTTGATGTCAACCGATATCGAACCGGTACTGGTATCGAAAATATCGGTACGGTCCTGTTCGGTATCGGCACTTGAAGGTAATAACCGGCACCAGTCTGGTACAGAAAACATCAAAATTCGGTACCGAATTGATATTGAAAATCTTTTAGTTCGGAAAATTCGGTACTGCTACCTTGTACCATTTGCTCATCTCTGATCATGGGTACCGTACGAACAACAACGGTATTGTACAACTTTTTTAGTTGATTTTCTTCAACTTTTAATGATTTCTTTTTTTTCGTTTCAGGGTAAGGATGAGCTCGGTGCCAACCGATGCCAAATCACTACTGGTACCAAAAATACCGGTTATGGTACCGGTATATGAAGGTAAAAACCGGTAGCGGACCGGTACCAGGAACGCAAAAAGTCGGTACTGAATTGGTACTTAAGATCTTTCAGTTCAGGAAATTCGGTACCGGTACCCAGTATCATTTGCTCATCTCTACCTACAGGTTTCATATGAACATCATTATTATCATACAACTTTTTTTTGTTGATTTTCTTTCGGTTATCTTTTAGTGTTTTTTCTACATTTTTCTTTTTGTTCGGGTCGGCAATTACGTGCGCAACATGCTCGTAGTGATTTCAAAAGACATGTAAACACATATTAAATAACAAAAGAAGTTCGTCGTCTACGACGGTAATAAACCTAGTTTAAACTTAATCTTTTAATTAATGAATAAATAATTAAAATTTGAAAGAGATATGATTAAATAGTTTATGTATGATACTAGATTAGGGACCTATGTATTACACAGATTAAATAAATGTTTTTTTAATTTAATAATTTTAAATAACATGTCATATAGTTCTTAAAACCTATAGTTCATTCGAAGTTGATACGTAACATTAAATGTTTAATATGATAAACACATGGTAAAACTAAATTTTAGATGACTTACATAGCTGACACGTGACTTCCATGATATAAAAGATGCCTCATGTTATAAGAAAATTAATATATGTTGAACTTACCCTTTGAAATTTTAATTGTAACTACTATATAATTGTTTCTACATAAATCTTGTAAATTGAATAATTATAACAGATAATTAAATTAGTTGAAAATTTCATTACAACATAAATCTTGTAAATTGAATAATTATAACAGATAATTAAATTAGTTGAAAATTTCATTACAACAATAATAAGTATCTGTGCATAAATATTGTAAATTGAATGCATCCTATATAATTTTGAATACGTATAATTTAATATACTAAGTAAATAAATAAAAGTTATCTCTTTAAAAAATACATGTCAAGACCCTTTTATTTTACCTTATATCTTTGAAATAAACGTTAACACATTTACTAATGTTCTTTTTTATTGTTGAAAACTACAATTACAAAATGTTAGTATTTAACCAACATGATAAAAATCATAAATATAATGCCAATTAATTTTGGGAACATTTGATTTACATTAATCTATAATCACTCATTAGCAACTTCAAATAATAACATATAACGTTTTCTAGTATTTATTTACAATATAATTGATGTTAGTGGATAAAATCTGAAATAAATAACCCTTTATTAATAAATATGAAAAAGAAAAACAAAAGGGTAAAAAATGTTGCAGTATATTATACAATGTTTAACATAAGGCTTTCGCTATTTATAATAAGGGTTTTTTATGCGTTGCAGCCGCGAAGCGCATGTGCTTTTATATATATACACACCTACATATATAGGATTTTTTAACAATATTATGTTTGAATTATCTTGGCCACATTATCGACTCCGCTGCAATGTGCGGATTCCCCACTATATAAATTATAAGTTAGATTTGATGATACTAATATCACGAAGACAAAAAGGAATATGGACAAGTTCTCAATATTTGACATCATTTGGATTACTTTATGTACTTTTCTTTTATTATGTGTTTCCTTTGAAAATATCCGTGTAACCATAATTATATGGTAAATTTGTCAAAAAATAAATAATTAATAAATATATAATATAATTTTTTAGGGAATAAAAAGAGGTATCGTCACGTCATATTAGTTAGAACTGATTATTTTAAATTAGATGACACTACAAAGACAAAAATAATATGGATAAGTTCTCAATATTTGACATTATTTAAATTACTTTAAGTGTTTTTCTTTTATTATGCGTTTCCTTTAAAAATATAGTGCTATGTTTTATTATGAACTAAATTTGATATACTTTTACTACATTAGTTACTTTGAAATTTAAATTTATGATTATCTTATTAAAGATCATTTCATAGAATAATAATAAGTTCGGAAGAATTATCTTTAAACCGGAAGGGGTATGGTCCAAGAAACCATGCGCCGATGCAGGTAAACCATGCACAGAAGACCATACCCAAAAGACATTCAAAGTATTCCTGGATCACCCAAAACCTTGCGCACCTAAGAAGGAAAAACAGATCCGAAGAACATTTCTATTAACCTTGCGAATAATGAGAAAGACAACTAAAACTTCATTTAACACCCTTGCGCCAAACCGCGCAAGGATACAGTTAAGCTTGAAGAAACGATCAAAACTCTTAAGTCTTGTTCAGAGATATCGTCACGCGCATGTAATAAGGAAATGACCAAACGGAATCTTTTCTGTTATAACCAACCGGACAGGTGGCAGCAGATCGAGGCTCCATGGTCTTAAATCTTCTAGAAGCATTAAATGACAATCATGCAACTTTTATTCGGTTATAACCGAATGTGACATGACAACATCTGGGACACCCATCTTACACACGATGTCAGCACAATCTTCATAGAGGTCCAAAGGAAACCATTTGCCACGTGGCTTCTACCCAGCCGTCGATCATCACCCAGTCCGTGTGCATGGACGGAGAGGTAACTACTAACGGCAAGAAAGATTTCGTTACATTTCCGTTTAACTTTTGGCTCCGTAATCTTTGGCTATAAATAGAAGACTGGAGATACAAGCTAATTCATTCATTCTCACATACCTTCACTCTCTACTTCATCTTCTTCGAGTCACTGTACTTATTCTCACGCCGGAGGGTGGTCACGGAGAGAACCCCCATTCTCCCCGTGGCGAGGCTGATGACGTTTTCTGTTTTGCAGGGATTTCCGGCAAAGTCCACCCATTGACGATCAGCCAAGAGATTAACCCTTTTTATGTAGAAACCTTACCCCCAGATCTAAATCTATTCTGATAGATTTCGGATTGGTGTTTCTTCATTGGCGCCCACCGATTATTTCTCTTTTGTTTGATTCTTGTTCTTTAGTTTTCATGGCTGAAGTTCCGTCGAATGGTCCACAAGGTCCTCGGTCTGAGATCAGGGGCACATTCGTCATGCTTCTCGCACCGACGGACATGTGGAAGAAGAATTCTCCGGTGACGCTGTTTCTCATAATGGTTCCGACCAAGTGAACAATCCAGTAACATTGGGGGTTCAATCGGGAACCCTTTTGTTCAAATCGGTTCAGTGATACCTCTTGGTGAGACTCCGATGTCATGGTATATCAATTCTCAACCTAATGTGAATGTTGTTTACGAACAGTTGTGTGCACAAACCAACACACCTGCTAATCAGGTTCAGATGCCACCAGCTCAGGTGCATGCTTCCCATGCACCTTGAGTTTTGAGTTACAATTCGCCAGTTCATGAACGTGCACCATCACATGTTTTTGTCAGAGATATGGAAGAGTTTTCTCAGTCAAGGACCAGGTATGAGTCGCCAGTGCACACTGGTGCCAGGCGCAGAGGGTCGAGCCCTAGAAGATTTCAAGAGGAACAATATGAAGATTCTACAGAGTATACTTGCACACTTTGCAGACGCATTAAGCATCATACGTCTCAAAGGCGTGCACCCAGTATACTAGCACAATATGAAGATTCTTGTGACATTTGTGCCTTTTCAATCACTATACAATTCCCAAACAATTTCGTATCCAATGACATTTGTACATTTTCAATCCGCGCACGTTTTCAAACTCTCACACCTTCTCTGGAAGTGAAGTTGTAAAATGTTACGCAAACATACCCTAAATACCCTTTACATAACTTAGAAATAAGTTTTGAGGGGTTCAGTATAGCAAAAATATGTTTATTCAAGCTCAGGGACCATTTGCGTCAACTATGAAAGTCTGCCGATTCTCGTATTTTTAATACGGACCATGTGTAGACATCCAAAAATTTTTGTAATCAATAAAATCTTGTATTTTATTGATAAGAATGCAAAAATGTCAATCGTTTCGCAAATTCGATCATTTTCATGTACGTTAAAGCGTTTTTCATAATTAAGCGAAAAATGCAACCGTACAACCGAACGAACCGACATCCACGACATTTCCGGGCATATTGTAACAACCCGATCTTTCGGATTGTTATCAGAATCCTGTTATTTCCGTTTATTTCTGTTTCGAACCCGTTTTGTACTCTGAGATGCATTGTAATGGTTAAACTATTTTGAAACGCATTTTATATCGCTATTTATCGCATTTAAATCGCTTAATACTCGCAACTCTCAACGCAAACTTAAATCGCAGTTAATTCTGCTACTTTATGTTACTTATATGTTATGTGTGCTTTATGTTTTATGGTTGTACTCGCTATCACAACGCTCCCGCTCACACGAATCACTCAATCCCGCACTATTTTATTAACACGACGCTTCACTTAAACACGCTAAAATAACGGAGACGAACGAAAATACCAAGCCAAAAGGGCTAGTTCGCACGAAGTAAGACCCTACTTCGTACAAACTAGACTAAATCAAGGAATTGGCCAAGTTCGTGCAAAGTAGTGGCCTACCTCGTGCGAACTGCCTCTCTTGCCACACCATCCCACCTTCACCTATAAATACCCAGCACCTGCACACACACTCCTCTTGCTGCCACTTCGCACCAAACCTCTCCTACCCGCATTTCTCTGAGTTTCAAGTAAGAAACAACTTGTTTTCTGTAAACCCCAACGTTTTCCACTACGATTTTGCACAAGGCTACCTTCGATTTCATATAAACTTCTCATTTTACGAAAATCTTCATCTTTTTCCATAAAACTTCTGATTTAACTAAGATCTACACTTAAACAAGTATATTAGGCTTAGCCTTGACTTCCCAAGCTAGAAATCTTGATTATTTCAACTCTCCAATGTTAGATCTGAGAAAACTGTTTAAAGTATTGATTTTTACACAAAAAACGGATAAGAACCGACCTAAGCTTCGTTCACTAAAGTAGTGGAATGAAGCGGAGTCAAAGACAACCTGACATGGATTCGACTCACATTCGTTCCAAGCGAAAACCCTGTCCGTAACGCACAAGACGCAAGACATTCAGTTCATACGAACTGGGCTGCTTCATGCGAACTGCCAGTTCGCACGAATCAGCCCAAGTTCCTATGAATTAACTAAATTCGCTTAAAAGACCTCTCCGGCGCTAGGTTTGATCAGTAACTTGAGGCTGGAGGGAGGACCACTCGATTTCCAGAAGATACGACGTGAAAACACTCGATTTTGGACACAAAACAGCCTAATTTGCACCAAATAGGGCTACTTCGTACGAACTAGACACCTAGTTCGCACGAAGAACCCACCTGGTAAGGACATGGTACTACTTCGCACGAAGTACACCCGGTGAGAACCTGGTGCTACTTCGCACAAAGTTCCACTTCGTACGAACTAGCACCAGTTCATGCGAAGTATGTGTTACGTCATCCCACTTCGCTTCAACCATTTCAGCACTTCGGAAGACTGATGCACTTCTGTTCTCGCTTACAGGCTGTTCCGACGCTCCCTTCAATCGGTAGTAGATTGTGCTTACTTGTTAAGCACGAACTTTGAGTACACTTGAACCCTTTTCGCTTAAAGCACAATTTTGTGTGTTACATAGTTCTCTATATCAAAACACACTACACACAATGCTAAACTCTTATAACGCTAACCGCTCTTGCATGTTATACGTGAATCGCTGAATGTTTGTTTGCTATGTGTAAATAATGAAGACTTGCAGACCACCCTTAGCAACGATAGTACTATAGTTTGACTCAGCACCCGATTGGTTCGGGGGTTGTTAAGGCTCGCATATCAACTTTACGTGCGTGTTCCTGTTGTGAACACGTATCGCACATACTCCACCTCGCAGTCGTGTTGGTTAGCTTGTATCATTGTTGTTAGCATAATAAGATTCGCCTCTCTACGTGTCACATGCTGGTTATGCGTACATGCTTTATCGCTATAACATGCTATTAAACCTGTGTACTCACCTTTACTTTTTGTATTGACTTTTATTTTAACGTGTGACAGGTTGATGGTTCTATGCAGCAATGGATTTAGGGCTTTATCCTTAGAAACTCGTAAATAAAACCTAGTTGTCGAACTAATTTGTTTAAGAATGATGTAATCCGTATGACTTTTGATGTGAATATTTAGTTCGATTGTATGGGAAATTGGATGTTATTAAATATTGTCATATTAATAGTCATTGTGGAAATTCTTGAGCAATCTTTTCGCTTAGTGCCGCGCCCCGATTATTCCGCCATCGGTTGGGGGTGTGACAGATTGGTATCAGAGCCATAACTATAGGGAATTAGGTAGAATTGTCATGTTCGACCTAGTCTATAGTCTAAGTACCAATTAGACCGCTCTTTGACTTGAAATACTTAAACTACTTGTCTTAAATGCTTACATGCCTTTCCTAAGGCTAACACAATGTACACGCTTGAAAACGCTCGTATAATATAAATAAGTGATTGTGTTGGGATTAGGTGTGAAAACCAAGAACTCTCGATAAGATCACCCACTCCGCGTACTATTTACTGCACGAGATTCTTTCGTTAAGTTAGGAGTGATATCCATATCTTGACGAAAATCTCCACCTATATTTCAGAGGGGTGTTCGGTGAAACCACAAACATGGAACGAAGTTGTTAAGTTAGGGGTGAAACCCGCTGTCACACCCCAACCGATGGCGGAAACATCGAGGAGGGACAAAAGAGATTGCTCGTTGCTCATAAATACTATTTGCGACAATATTTAATTAAATCGGATTTCATTTCATAAGTAAAATATTTGAGTACAATACATGGAAATTCAAATACAATAATAATCAAGGCAAAATTTGATACAACAATTATAAACCTAACGTCTATGTCTGTATCTAGTTATCAACACTACTCCAATTTCATGGCATCATCTTCGTCAACCTGTAACATGTTTAAAATACGAGTTCAATGCAAAAGCAAAGGCGAGTACACAAATTTGGTGATACATAGCATAAGTATAAAAAGGTATAACTCGAATCCACATGGTAATTGTAAGCAAAGTATATACTAATCATGTAATACTAGATCAAACCCCGAGTTTCCACAAAAGTTTTTACGAGATCGAGCTTCCCTCATCGCAAAAGCGACAAGACTAAAATGAGTATGATAATCTTAACATAATCCCGACGGGTGGTGTGCTACTCCTATAACGCTATACGTGTCAAGTTTGGGCTAACTAAGTTAATGATCAAGCATGTATAATCTAGCATGTATCTAAGCATAACAAGTATTCATGTATAAGGATTGAGCATGTAAAAGCATAAGTTTGTGATAGTGTATTTTGATACGCAAACATGTCACAACCCAAAAGTGATAAAAGGTAAATGGGTCGAGTGTGCTCACGGTTTGCTAAAGTGTTCCACTTAGAGAAATCCCGCGAGCTTGTTGTGATTAGGGTTAGCACCTTGTCCTTCTACAAGAAGAACATAGGTATTAGTTACGAGTGTAACGGAAGATTCGGATTATTCGAGTAAGATTTAAAGAAAATGAGAGTAAAGTATTATAGTATGAAAATCATCACTAAGGTATAGCACTTGTTCTTGACACCATGAGAACCCGAATGGGTTTGATGTGATTTCATAGGTTTGAGACCTATTAGAATTGTGACAAGGAACTACACACTTTAGTGATAAAACTTATTAACTTGATACGTGATTATTTACTCATTATCAAGGGTTCGGTTTTGTTACATTATATAGTCCATCGATTTACATATAGATATATAGTCATGTAGGAGGTGGGAGGATGAACCATCCACTTTAGAACCTTTTGGTGTCATGTAAGTCAAGTAGGAGGTGGGAGGATTAACCATCCACTTTGGAACCTCGATTAGATTCACCACTACACAAGTGTCATAGACACAAGGACGGTCAAGAAGAATACGAATAACAATATGAATAACAAGAATTAAATATGTTCACTATACCAAGTAGCCAAGTGAGCTACAACCCGGGGAGCCGACGTCGGCATAAGTCGAAGGCTAGGCGAGGTTGTGTCACTTTACAACTAGCAAACTAACTTGGGATAATGGTGAAAATAATCAAGTGATGTGTGGTCTCAAAGTTAGGATAGCCCAAGCTAACCAAGGTGGACACACATGAACAAGTTCATGAACGTGCATCACTTGTGAGCTTAAAGCTCCATGAAAACAAAATATTTGTGAGTATAAATCCTCTAGTTTGAATGTCTCAACCTTGTTTTTAAGCCTAACCAACCACAAGTAGTGTTGTAAGCATTAGGACATAGGTTTGATATGAGTTAGACTCAAGTTTGATAAGATTAAACAAGTTTTGAAAGAGTTTAAAACACAACAGAAAGTTCTAGACACTTTAGGTGCATTTCCAGGTCTGGATTCTCCATGGAGAACCCTAGGATTCAAACCTAAAGTTTATCCAAGTATTTAGAAAGAAGAATCAAGTAAAACGAGCAAGATTTGAGCAAGTTATGCTCACTTTTGTGTGAAGGTATGAATCTGCCTGAAATTCTGATGTTGCAAAGATTTGGAGTGATTTAGAAGTGATTTAGGAAGTATTAGTGGGTTGTGAAAGTGTAAAAAGGTTTGGAGGAGTGTTGTATTTATAGGGGAGAAGGTTGTGTTAGTTGGGAGGTGTTTTAAGAGGGTTTAAGGTGATTGGGGAAGATGGATTAAGAGGGATTCATGCATAATCCACGGTTTTGAAACAAGCTGTCCCGCCCAAACACCCTTACGGCCTGGCCGGGACACGAGTTTTATTTTTGTTGTTTTGTTATAAGGTGACGGGTTTTGGTGTTAATCTAAGGTATTTTATGAACTAATAAAGCATTATAAGCATAAGTACCATGTCACCAAGTATATATATGTATAAAATGATCGAGATCGAGTATAAACATCACGTATTAAGTATGCATCAAGTATATACGTCATGTATTCACAAGTATGTCACGTTTTTTGAGTATGAGTATCAAGTATAAGTATGTATGAGTATGCATAACAAGTATAGGGACAAAATGTATATTTCCATTATGATTCAAGTCTCGATTACAATGATTACAACGAAATAAAGAATACGAATACAATGGTTTCCAAAAATAGAATTACAACACGAGCTTGCTATAAGTAGAAAGTATGGAAAACGCGAGGCGTTACAGTCTCCCCTCCTTTAGGAAATTTCGTCCCGAAATTTAGGAAGATGCAACGAAGAGATGCGGATACTTAGTCTTCATGTCACTATCGAGTTCCCAAGTAAATTCAGTGCCATGTTTCCATTCCCATCGGAACTTGACGACAGGGATTCGACTGCGCCTTAGTTGCTTGATTCCTCGGTCCATGATTTCGACCGATTTCTCCACGAAGTGCAATGTATCGTTGATTTGAAGATCTTCGAGTGGCACTTGAAGTCCTTCTTCAGCTAAACATTTCTTGAGATTCAAAACATGAAATACTGCATGAACATTGTTGAGCGCTTGAGGTAGGTCCAGTCAATATGCTACCTTGCCAATCCTTTCCCAGATCTTGAAAGGACCTACGTAGCGAGGAGCGAGTTTTCCTTTCTTACCAAAACGAACAACGCCTTTCCAAGGGGATACCTTGAGAAGTACATGATCACTTACATTAAATTCCAAGGCTTGCGTCTTCTGTCAGCATAACTCTTTTGTCGGCTTCTAGCTTTAAGAAGATTATCACGAATTTGCAGGATCTTGTCCGTTGTCTCTTGTATTAGCTCCGGACTGGTGATTTGTACGTCTCCAATCTCGTGCCAACAAATAGGCGAATGGCACTTACGACCATACAATGCTTCAAATGGAGCCATTTGAACACTAGCGTGATAACTATTGTTGTACGAGAATTCAACCAAGGGTAAGTGCGAATCCCAATTGCCGCCAAAATCGATTACGCAAGAACGAAGCATATCCTCCAAATTTTGGATTGTACACTCGGTTTGACCATCAGACCGAGGATGAAAAACGGTGCTTAGGTTAAGACGAGTGCCAAGGGTGGATTGAAATGTTTGCCAAAGACGGGAGGTGAAACGTGCGTCGCGATCAGAGATAATATCAAGAGGAGTACCATGACGATTAATGATCTCACTTGTGTAGATACGAGCCAATTTTTTGACTTTCTAATCTTCACTAATGGCAAGGAATGAGCGGACTTGGTCAATCGGTCAATGATAACCCAGATGCTGTCATGACCAGACGAAGTACGAGGCAATTTGGTGATAAAATCCATGGCAATGCTCTCCCATTTCCAGACAGGGACTTCTGGTTGTTCGAGCAAACCAGAGGGACGTTGGTGTTCGGCCTTGACTTTGGAACATGTAAGACATTTAGACACGTAAAGAGTGATATCACATTTCATTCCAGGCCACCAATAGGATGCACCCAAATATGGTACATCTTATTAGCTCCAGGATGAACGGAGTATCGGGATTTGTAGGCTTCGTTCATCAAGGTGTTTCGAAGGTTGAGGCGATCGGGAATCTAAATGCGACCATGGTAGTAAAGAATACCATCGGGCTTAGCTTCGAGTGGGTTTTCGATTCCACAATTCAACTCGTTGGCGAGGTTACCCTCATTAATAACGATAAATTGTGCTTGGCGAATCAACTCGTTGAGTTTTCCCACGATTTGGTAGCAACGAACACTCTTAACATGAGTCTTATGATTGAGTGCATCGGCCACGACATTCTCCTTACCAGGGTGGTAGCGAATATCACAGTCGTAGTCATTTAACAATTCTACCCAGCGACGTTGACGCATGTTGAGTTCCTTTTGATCAAAGATATGTTGGAGGCTCTTGTGGTCGGTGAAGACCGTACACTTTGTACCATAAAGGTAGTGTTGCCAAATCTTTAATGCAAAAACAACTGCACCAAGTTCAAGGTCGTGCGTAGTATAGTTTTTTTCATGAATTTTGAGTTGTCTCGACGCGTACGCAATGACCTTGTCCCGTTGCATAAAAAGGCAACCAAGACCTAGGTTCGAAGCATCGCAATACACGAGGAAATCGTCGTTTCCATTGGGGAGAGTAAGGATAGGAGCATTACAGAGCATGTCCTTGAGCGTTTGGAAAGATTCCTCTTGTTCGGGACCCCAAACAAAAGGTTTATCTTTTTGAGTCAACGAGGTCAAAGGAACGACAATTTTTGAGAAGTTCGAGATGAAACGGCGATAATATCCAGCTAGGCCAAGAAACGAACGAATTTTAGAAGGCGACTTAGGTGCGATCCAATTCTTCACAGCTTCTATCTTTGCGGGGTTAACATGAATACCGAGTTCGTTAACAGTGTGACCCAAGAATTGAACCTCTTTTAGCCAAATTCACACTTGGAGAATTTGGCATAAAGACGTTCGGTTTGCAAAAGCTGAAGAATGAGACGCAAATGTCATCCATGCTATTCTTTCGTCTTGGAGTAGATGAGGATATTCTCGATGAATACAATGATGAAACGATCGAGGAACGGTTTACACACGCAATTCATAAGATCCATGAACACGGCGGGTGCGTTGGTCAAACCAAAAGGCATGAACACGAACTCGTAATGTCCATATCGTGTGCAGAAAGCGGTTTTAGGCACATTTTCTTCGAGAACTCGAAGTTGATGATAACCAGAGCGGAGATCAATCTTTGAAAAGCACGTAGCGCCTCGCAATTGATCGAAGAGATCGTCAATACGAGGAGGTGGGTAGCGGTTCTTGATTGTAAGCTTGTTGAGCTCACCATAGTCAATACACATGTGGAAAGACCCATCTTTCTTTTTGACAAAAAGAACGGGAGCGCCCCAAGGAGAAGTACTAGGGCATATAAAGCCTTTATCAAGAAGTTCTTGAAGCTGGCTCGATAGCTCTTGCATTTTCAAGGATGGTAATCAATAGGGAGCCTTCGCAACATGAGTTGCGCCAGGAATAAGATCAAAACGAAAATCGACAGCTCGAGGAGGCGGAGGACCAGGAAGATCCTCAGGAAAAATGGAAGGAAAATTACAAACGACAGGAACATCACTTATGCTTGGACCTTTGTCTTTCTTTTCCACAACGTGGGCTAGAATGGCAAAGTACCCCTTGCGCAAGTACTTGTTCGCTTTGATGCACGACATAAGCTTGAGACCTTTAGAAGGTTTCTCGCCATAGACGTGGAGAGAACCACCTTGAGGAAGAGGGAGGCGAATGAATTTTTCAGAACAAACAACTTCGGCACGAACTCGCATAAGCCAATCCATGCCTACTATGATGTCGAAGCTTCCCATTTGCATGGGGATGAGATCGATGGAGAACGTATGATAGTTAAGGATCAAAGAGCAACCAGAAAGAACAGAATCAATGGAGATGGTTTTACCATTAGCGACTTCGATCGCAAAAGGATTAGGTACCAATGATAACGTCATTTAGATCGCTCGCACTTAAGCCAGGGTTCAAATTCTAGAGATACAAAGCTTCTATCGGCACCAGTATCAAATAGGCATGTAGCATAAATATGGTTCACAAGGAATGTACCAATGATGATGTCATTAGAGCTTTGGGCTTGAGCGGAGGTAAGCATGAAAGCTCGTCCTTTTGCAGGCTCAGGCTGCTGCTGTTGATGTTGTTGATTGAGGAGAGGGCATACATTGGTTAGATGAGTGAGATCGCCACATTTGTAACATGCTCGCACAGGAGCATTTTGTCGCTGCGGTTGAGTTTGGTTCGGGTTAGGGTTAGGGACAATGGCTTGGTTGCCTTGGGGTTGGCGACAATGGCTAGAAAGATGTCCCATCCTGTTATAGTTGGCGCACTTTCGATACGGGGTGGAAGGTGTAATGATCACACCTAGGCCAAGTGCCAGTGTAGTTTCGTTTAGATGGATCGTTGTTTTGGGTAGTGGAGATGGCATTTAGAGGTGTAGGGGCAGACGGAGTGACGACCGCGTTGTTTTGAACAGAAGCCTTCCGCTTCTTGTTCCTGTTGTTGTTCTTTTTGGCTTGAGGGGGAGGCGATTCAGTAGTGGTGGTAGTATTGGCGGTCGCTTGGTGCGCATGCTTCGCAGGAACCTTGTCGCAGGCCCCGTGAAGGATGCAATTATGGTTAAGCTGAATGGTTATGCTAAAGGCTTCATCGAGGGTTCTTGGGTTTGCAGCGGCTACGTGATTCATGATCACAGGCGAAAGCGAACGAATGAGCTTAGCTATCGCCTTGGGAATCGTATCCACCTGTCCAGGACAGATGATACTTAACTGTTTGAAGAGTCCGATCAGTCCCTCAGCGTCGCTTCCTTGCTGTGTGAGATTCCAGAATTCGTTCTCGAGCTTTTGGGTCTCGTGGGGAGGACATAACTGATCCCTCATGAGCTGCTTAAGCTCATCCCAAGGTAGAGCGTGGTTGCTTAGTTGCCACGCTTGTTGCGTTTAGTAGTCCACCACTCGAGGGCTCTCTGGCGAAAGACCCCGATAGCGTTAAGGGTTCGAAGTTCATCAGGGCACCTGCCCTGAAGAAAGGTCAGTTCCATAGCGTCAAACCAATTGATCATGGCGGTGACACCGTCCATGCTAGTGAATTAGACTGGTTTGCAAGCCATGAAATGCTTGAATTGGTAGGACGTTTTGGGGGTTTCGGTCTTCAAATCGGCGGAGGATTTAGGTGTGGCTTCGGTGCGGATGGTATGAAGTTGGCTAACAATATCGGGGATGACACGGGCCATTTGATCGGCCATTTGTTCAGCGACAAGACCAACGAGGTCTTGTTTGGAGATGGAGTCCTCATTGTTGTTGTTGTTGGATCCCTTGTTGGACCTCTTGGATTCCTTGGATGAGTTAGGAGAATTCATCTAGAGGTTCAACATAGAAGAAAGGGATGAGACTTGATCATAATATAGAAAAAACAAGTTTTGCATGTATAAGCATGTATAAGGTTCAAGTATGGTTCACATAAGATTGCATGAATGTATCAAGTATAGCATGTATAATCACGTATGAATGCGAATAAAGAGTATAAATATAGCATGTTCACGAGAATTAGTATAGTTTTTGATTGTGATAAATGTGCGAGCTGTGTAACGGTTCGAAACGAATAAGGTAACAAGTATAAAATCACATAAAAATTGAGATAACATAAAAGATTGGCTCAATAAAACATGGGATTGTTTCGGGTAGAGAAACGTTGACTATTCCAAAGTGATTTGTAAGATCTTTCGAGTTAGGGAACATGCTTTGGCCTAATAGGTAAAATGCTCTCGTCGGGAAGCGATTAATGACATTTTACCCTTCCAGTTACTACATGTCCCTAGTCGATCGAAATTTTGAGACTTTGGCGAGATTGAAAATCGAGGAACGGGACTTAATCGACAAGGTGCGGGTTTCACCCCTAACTTGACGATCTCGTACCCTAAGTGTGGTTGTTCCTTACTAACGAGGAGCATATTCCGACTCGTTTGTAAGATCCACTAGAGTATGAAATGGAAGTTTCCATCAAGATGTGGATATCACTCCTAACTTGATGGTATAACTTCGTGAAAAATCGAATACGCGGAATGAGTGATTTCACCAAAAATTGAAAGTCATTGACCTACCTTGGTGCAAATCGCCTCGTTTGCATCATGAGTGTCTTCAAGTATTCAAGTGTTGTGACACTCCACCCAGATTAGGATGCACCATACACAATTGATACCAACTTACAAGGAAATACTTATTTTATTAATACAAACTATAAGGTACAAAAGTTGGAAACTTAAAAGTACAAAGTTTGATCAAACTATTCTTAGCCGTCCATACAAAATTTCCACCAGCTAAGGAAGTCTGGGATACTTTATTCCACTAGCCATACCTATCCGAGATAAACAACCCGCACAAACTAACCGTCATTTCCTGTGACACATGCTTAAAAGACGTTAGCTAACTGGTGAGTTCATGAATATACACAATTTATAAATCACATTAATTACTCATGACTTGTACCCGCCCATGTCATCATAACCAACGTTACCATGTAACTTACATAACCATACAGTCAATGCCCACTATACCACGGGTATAGTACCGACAAATCCTGCCGTAGTAGCACGTATAAGGGACCACAAATATCATGTGTATGTCATGCTGAGGTTATATACATGCGTACAACAGTCATGCCATCTTATTACAGTTTAGGACAAGTATGTTCATATTTTGAAAGCATTCATAAAACTCACCTTTGCTATATGAGTGTTTTACTATAATTAATCCGTACTTGATTTCCTAATCAATATCAGAATAATCTTAGACACTAGTTAAATAAAGAGTGGAGCACTAGCTAGTCATTATCTTTGCTAAACCCTAAACTCTATTCAGATATTACTAAAATTTAAAGTTATAACTTAAATTTAATTAATTCATAACATAAAGCTAAAGTCATACCCCACTACTGTTGTCTAAAAAGAGAAGATGTTTGATATATGATTTACTAATGAATCATAGCTATATATTGATTTTAACCGATCTTGTGAACACCTATTTTCTTACGTGTCAAATTCTAGTAGAAATCTTCATACTGAAGATAACATACAACAGCAGCCACTTACACGTATCATCAATTTTGCAAGCACAGCTTTCATTTGACAACCTACGACACACACGTAACTTACATGCACAATTTTTATGTTTTAAAATTTATTATTATTATATTATTATAATTAATTTAGCTGCGTACTCGTTTTTCTTTTATAATTTTTAAAATGTAACGCTTAAAGTTACAAATACATTATTAGAACGAGCTCATTTTTCTTTACATTTTGACCTAAGTTTCATTAGGAACGGAGCAGGCTCAAATATAATATGTTTTATTATTAATATTAAACGGTCTCCTATAATAACCAATGTTTGTCTAAATATCTCACATTTCAACTAACCATTTTACTCGTTATTTACACGTTCGAAAAGATAAACTTTATATATATATAATCTTATTGGTTCACACAACAGGATGTTACAAGTGTATTGTGTAAACGTCTTAGGAAAGACGTTATGTAAGTTTTAAGACCAAAGGAAAAGGAAGAAGCAATGAAGGAAGAATAAAGTTTTAAGCATAAGACAATATTGGTAAAAAATGGACACTTAAACTATAGACTAGGTCGAACATGGCAATTCTACCTAATTCCCTATAGTTATGGCTCTGATACCAATATGTCACACCCCAACCGATGGCGGAAACATCGAGGCGGGACGAAAGAGATTGCTCATTGCTCATAAATACTATTTGCGACAATACTTAATTAAATGGATTTCATTTCATAAGTAAAATAATTGAGTACAATACATGGAAATTCAAATACATTAATAATCAAGGCAAAATTTGATACAACAATTATAAACCTAACGTCTATGTGTGTATCTAGTCATCAACTGTGGGACCGATCCTCAATGCTAAGGAACCTAAATTTGATATCTAACATCCATAATAGCGGAAATATTACGTCGTGTTTACCAATAGATAAGAATTAATCAGTTAATTATCAGTTTCATTGATTAAATGTTTAGATTACAAACTGACAGAGCTTCGCCTCCAAAATGCCAAAGTTACAAATGAGGATCACAAGCTAGGTATTTATAGACTTGCAAGTTCGCCCCTGGGAGACTCAAGTTCGCCCAAACTTGCCTTAGCAAGTTCGGCCGAACTTGGCTATACATGAAGTTATGGGCGAACTTGTTACAACACTACATAAATACTTCATATACCTAGCCTATCCAGCTCTATACTATACAGACTCGATATAAGACTAAGACATAGACATTATGCACCAAAAGATTCCCCCTTGGATATAGTCTTCGTCTTGTATCAGTCTTCAAAACCCTGTCTTCATATAAACGTTAACGCACACGACCGAAGAAGTTCTTGTACGGTTTCCTTTGTGGTTCTTGTTTCAGATCCGGCGTCTGATCTGTAGGAGGCACTTTATTCAAATGCTGAAATCTTTTCACACTTGCCTTCCTAGTTTTTTCATGAATCGCTTCAAGACGCTTCTCATCTTTTAGAAACTCAACCCTTTCTAAATCTCTCCACTTCGTTTGCCACATCTTTCCAGAATTGACTTCACGTGCATAACAAACGTTTACAACTCTCTGAAACTGCATCGCTTGTACCTTTTCTCGTTCTTAAAAAACAATCTTGCTATAGAACAAGGTTTTGATGTCTTCTCTCGAGCAGTTCACAAGCCACATAGGATCTAGAATCCTTATCGTTCTCCGTAAACCCCTCATGCCCTGATGACCCATCACCTCAACCCTTTCCTTTGTTATATCCAAGCGTTCTTCAAACTTCAGAACAATAACTGCTTCACAAGTAGCTGGATCTATTTGCCACCACTTGAACAAAGGATAGAAGTCTTGTTCAATCGGCATTAGCGGCATATTTCTCATGGCTCTTGGAGGTTTCATAAACAACGTTATGTCTTTTTCTCCCGTTTTCTTGTTTGTCTTGATTCTGCAGCTAGGAATAAAAGGCTTCCAGTAGTTGAATCCTTTCACCGCTTCATACTTGATCATTTTCC
Organism: Scalesia atractyloides; assembly: GCA_947069175.1. Classification (NCBI taxonomy): domain Eukaryota; kingdom Viridiplantae; phylum Streptophyta; class Magnoliopsida; order Asterales; family Asteraceae; genus Scalesia; species Scalesia atractyloides. The sequence continues at coordinate 13,643,499 of CAMTDV010000019.1, forward strand.
ACAATAATTGATCAATATACTTCATGTGATATGTAACATTCACAGTCTGTACCAACTCTTCCACATCCTAATATGATATCTTGAAATCAGCAAGGTATTTGAAGTATTGAACTCCAAACTCTCTTTTGATTGCATATACGTTCAGCTCCTTGAACCATCCCCAACTCAAAATATCTCCCAAAGAAACATCTTTGTCTCTGGTAAAGAATGCTAGAGGACGTCGAAACTTACGTTCGCGAGGCATCTCTTTAAACCAAGACTTCTTCGCTTGAGCTATTTCTTCTTTGGTCATGGGCTTAGGGACTTTACCCTCTCGGACTGATTCAACAATTCTTTCCTTCAACATGTCTTCGTCTAACTGCTTGTACATCTCCTCGAAATTAGGAAAATTATCTGTATTAGGACCGATGTACTTCGCCGTTTGATCAGTTTCATCATCCGAAGACCAATCTTCAACAATAACTCTATTGTATTCATCTGCTTCGAATCTTCTCTCATACTGATAGTCATTTGGCTCGAAATTATTTACATTCAACACTTCCTCGAAATTAAACTCTAAATTTTCAGTTTCAACCTCAACCAATCTCGCCAAATCTTCTTTTGAGTAGTTGTGCACGTACTCACCTTCTTCCACATTATGTTCCAACACCAACATTAAAAGTTTCATGGGAACTGCAGCAATTGGCTTTGCAGATCGATCAACATCTGACAAATCTATATCCTCAGAAGGCCCTGTCTTCCCTGACTCCCCCTCAATTTTATCTTCCATCTTATTCGACTCATCATTCATAAGATCAGAAAAATCAAAGTCATCAGCGACTTTGGCTTCACTAACTTTAATGCCAGTACTACCTTGATCATAATCATCGTCATCATCACCAACATTCCAATCCTCATAACCTCCTTCCTCTTCATCCTCTTTATCATCTTTCTCAGCTTCTTCATCGTCTTTTTCTTCAGAAGCAGTGATAGGATCAGAAGGCTTGACAGATTCGTCAACCTTTGGAATATCAGACTCAGAAGCTAGAATCATATCATCGATAGACTTTTCTGCAGCTACGGAAGACATAGGTGCTTCATCTTCAACATTCTTTCCTTTACCGCTCGCAGCTAATTCTTTCTCAGAGCGTTCTTTAGCTTCTTGTTGATCTAGACGATCATATTCTTTGATGAAGTCGATGCCTAGAGAATTAGATAGAACTTTCTGCAACCTATTGAATCTTCAATCGTTTAGAGCTTGAATTGTCTTTAACTCTGCAATCTCTATTTTTAATTTCTCATTAGCGTCCTGCAGACTCTCGATCAAATCTTTAAAATACTCTCTTTCCTTCTCCAATACTTTGACTTTGTTGTCTAACATCTCTTTCTCTACAGAGCTTTGATTCATTTTCTTTACTAACTCTGCTTTCTCAACTTCATTCTGAGCTACTTTATCTTCTAACACCTTCACTCGCTTTTCCAGAAGTTCAACGTTAGTCTCTGGAAAGAAATCGTTTAGATCCTGCAGACTTATCGGATCGTTGTGCATATCACCAAACACATTAGGCCCTCCTGGTTTTTGGTGTTGATTTTGGAGTCATAGCCTTTGGAGTAGACTTCTTTGGTGTAGAACTTTCAAGATTCAAAGTCATTGGAGCAACAGGCGATTGAATAATCGGTACTTCCACAAAACTAGACACAGGAGGTTCTTGTGTAGTTCCTGGCCTTCAGCTTCCGATGCAACAATCACAGGAGGTTCTTGTGTGACTCCTGGACGTTCAACTTCACTTATCTCAACAACAGGAGGTTCTTGTGTAGGAGGTTCTTGTGTAACTCCTTTCTCCTGTGCGCCAGAAGGTTCTTGTGTCACTTCTTCGCTTTTCAACGATCTTTTGTATCTTTTGCTTACAGCCTTTTGTTCTTTCTTTGATTTTCTCTTTCCTTTAGTCTGAGGAGACCCTGTAGTCTTTGTCGACGAAACAGTTGCAGACTTTACACGTTTAGATTTCTTTTTTGGCCTTTCCTCATCTGACTCTTTTTCCTGATTCGGATCGAAATCAGCATCAGTCTCTTTTGTCTTTTCTGCCTCGGTCTCTGCTATAGTCTTTTTTGTAATTCTTTCAAGAGAATCATCAGAATCATCATTCTCTGAAGTAGCAGAATTAACATCATCTTGTGCTCTTTCTCAGTCTCTTGACTTTCAATATTAACTGCTGCACTTGAACCTGCTTCGACTTGAACATTCTTAGGTTCATCTTCATCTACGAGCATTGTTTCAATTTTCCTTGCAGCTCGTTTCTTCTTTGGCTTATCAGCTTCTGCCTTTAAGAACCATTCACTTCTAGCTTTTGGTTTAAATTCCTTAAACCATTCTTTCTCAGCGTTAAGCTCTTTCTCATCATCACTACCATCTAGCCTCCATTCATTATCTGGCGGTGCAATGTAGTTAGCATCTTTAATAGCTCTGAAAACTGGTTTTGCAACAGGAGCTGAAGCTTGCTTCTGAAACTTTATGAGCTTCTTCATTGTCGTCTCATCAAGATGAACTAGATAAAGCACATCATTCGGATCTCGTGCTATATTCTTGTATTTCTCATCAATCAACATCTGCACGAATCTTGGATAAAGACATAGCCTTGAATCCTCCATGTTCTTCGACATATGTGTAAAGACAAGCTTTGAAAAGTTGAACGGCTTCTTCAGAATAAGCGCCGTTGCCAGGCAGGCTAAATAATCTTTCACATCATCGAGACATGCCTTGCGGTGACTAAAAGTATGGATAATAGCGTGCATCAGGAGCTTGTAGGGGTTAGGCACTTCCCCTTTCTTCAACGTCGGCTTATTTACACTTCCTTTGTAACCCATCCTGAAGAAACAAACTCGAACCATCCTCTCATCAAGATAAATCGGATCGTCTTCGTTATCGTTGAATTGTAACACTCTGCGTATATCATCTTCCGTTACGGTAATCGGTTTGACTTCATTGCCGACTTGCACGGTTGAAGTAATTGTCTGCTGATCATCACTCAAGCTTGGGTTCATCCAGAAGTGAAAGGTGTGTGATCTATACGAAACTGTACGTGTCACACCCCGACCCGCAGCGGAAATGGTGATCGGGGCATGATTGGGTTATCATCAAAGCTCATGACATATATTTTAACGTTTCATATTCATTAATACAATTTAATGGAAATTTACAAACATAATTACATTATGACCTAAGCATCAATCTAAGCTTCTTTGTTTTCTTCTAAGGCATTTCCTATGTTTTCCTTGCTTCATCCTGTTCACCTGTATCATGTGTAAAAAGGTTTTTGGATCAACAAAAAGTTGGCGAGTGAATCCTATGGAAAACATTTGAACAAGTTTATTTAATTGATTATGAAATAAAGTGCACAACCACACATGAGTAAAAATAGATGTAAACTTATTCATAATTCAATTTAATATTAAACAAAACACACATGAACAATAATGGATCGTTTAGAGGCACGGGTTGCTCAACTCGTCTCTCACGAGGAACTGATGGGCCTAATGAATGAATTTGCATAAACATGATAATGTGAAAGACATAACTACAAACAATAAAAACTCAATAATACACACATGAACAATAATGGATTTGTTTTGAGGCACGCGTTGCTCAACTCGTCTACCACGAGGAACTGATGGGCTTAATGAATGAATTTCATATAAGTTGACAAAATGAAATACATAATTACAACAATATAAACAATCTAAGTTTAGATCACGATATGGTATGGCACAAGTTTAAATAAACGAGTTAATTATTTTGTGACACATGACACACCCCAAAACGTGTAATTAAAAATGGGAGTTATAAGATTCACTCACAGTGGGTGCGTTCGGTTGATGATGTTGAATGCACGTGAAGTGGTTTTAACCACGAGTGAAATTAACCTAGATAATGGCATAATGTTTCGGTAAGTAAACGGATTTTATTAATCCATTTTAGTAGGATTGTTGGGTGTATTTTTGTGAGTTTAAGGCTATTTTCTAACCTTAAAAATGTTATTTTTAAGTATTTTTAATTGATTTTTAATTAAAATAAATAAATAAAAAATAATAAAAAAGTTGACTTTTTTGACCGTTGACCGTTGACCTTGACTGTTTGACCGGTTCGTATGCGTGTAAGTGTGCGCTGAGTGAGGCTCGAACCCGAGACCTCCCGTACGCGTGCACGCAGCTCTACCAACTGAGCTACGTGTCTAACCCGAAATATTTCTGTTTTTAATTATATTTATATATTAATTAGATTAATCCGAAAATCAATTTATTTCTAAAAAGATTTTACTGAATCGGACCGGTGCGCTCCACAGGTCTCGAACCCGGAACCTGTGGTTTAGGTTAACACACAGTCCACCGCTGGACTGTGTGTTTAACTTGTTATATAAACCGATTTTTATTATACTTAAATACAAACTAAGTATTTTCATTTCTGACTTATTTAAAAAGTTAGATAATTGTCCGGATCGATGCAGTAGACCGGACTCGAACTCGTGTCCTGTGATTAAACATACACACAGTCCACCACTGGACTGTGTGTCTAACTTGGTTATTATTCCGATTATTAATAAACTTAACATATACAGCGTGAATCCGGTTCGGTTAACAAAAAAAACATTTTTATTAAGGCAGCATGCGTGGGACAAGATTCGAACTCGAGACGTTTACGTGTTTAATGTGCACACAATCCACCGCTGGACTGTGTGTCTAACCCGAGTTATAACTTGATTTTAATTATACTTATACACAAATGGAACTTCGTCTTCTTCGTTAGATTTTAACCAGAATCGGAAGTCCGACTGGTTCGATGTTTTAATCGTGTTCGTTAGCGTTTTTCAGTTAATTACAGGTGAGATATAAATAAAAAGAAAGAGAAATTAGGCGTAAGGTATACCGACTGGACTCCTCTGTTTCTCCGGCAGAACTCCGGCGACAGCAACAGATTCCGGCGTCGTGTGTCTTGCGGCAGAGAGTCTTCAGCAAGCTTGAAAAGGATATGGGTGACTTCGGTATAAGCTCAGGGGGTTTAGTAAGGCTTAGAAGTGGAGGGTTCGGTTTTCCGGCGATGAGCAGAAGATTTCCGGCGAGTGAGTTTTCGCCGAGAAAGGGTGCGGTTTTGAGCGAAAAAGTTTGCAGAGGTTCGAGGGGGTATTTATAGGGCAGGTTATCGATGAACTTGGTCCAATTTCCGACTTGATTCAAAGTCATTACGTTTTCCGGCGGTTATAGTTTGTGTCGCGGACTCAGGCGTCGGTTATAACCGATGTAGGTTTAAACGTTTACGTTATAACTGAAGAAGTCGTAAATTATTGGCGAGTTAGTCGGGATTTCCGACGACTGAAATTTGGGCGCCGGTTTTCTGAATTCGGAAAACATGTTATGAATTAATTGAGTCTAATAATTAACAAGAAACACTAGTGGCGCAGTGGTTGGAGAGTTGAGTGTTAAGTCTGTTGTTGAACGGCTGACTGACCCGGGTTCGAAACCCGGCAGTGCCAAATTATTTTTATTTTCTCATTTTTAACAGTTTTTCAAAAACAAATTATATATTCCAATATAATAATTAATTATGTATCGTTTAAAATTATTTTGGGCATTAAATTCGCAACGAAATTTTTAACTGATTGTTCGGTTAATAAACGGAGCGGGTTTGGTAAATCCGTTTTTGACGGATGTTACAGTATCCCCTGCTTTTTAGAAATTTCGTCCCGAAATTTAAGTAGTGATATATTTTGACTAAAAATGATGGTGTTTAGTTTTGACAGTTACATACTTAGAAAAAGTAAGAGTTTAAATTTTTGTTTGAGGCGGTAGCGTTCTTTGTAAGGTTAAGTACCCTATTTACATGAATCGCTTTTTGTTGCCTACTGTAAAAGTATTGATAAGCAGAATTGATTCGCTAACTATGATATCATGCATAAGAGTTTGGATATGTTTGGAAGGATATGGTTATATCCTAAGGCAAAACTTCTAATACTACAACCTACATGGAACTTCTCATAACCATCTAACAATACCTCTGATCCTTTGACAAGAATACTTATATATAGGAAGTACCAGTGGCGTATCCACCATATTCTTGTCAAATTTTCATTGGTTTTATCAGTAAGTTATGATTGGTTCTATGACTATAGAACATAAATAAACACAACAGCTAATATTTGAATCCACATTCTGATAGCATATATGTTTGAATGGTGACAGTTCCTCTCTCGTTTGTTATGATGGAGAGGTTAGTTATGTAGAAATGGAACACAATCCAATTTCTTTAAATAGCGAGATGATATAAATGTAACACAAATTTTAACCAAGACAATACTAAATCCTACATGGAACTTCTCATAACCGCCTGATAATGCCTCTGATCCTTTGGCAAGAATACTTATATATAGGAAGTACCAGCGGCGTATCCACCATATTCTTGTCAAATTTTCATTGGTTTTATCAGTGTATTATGATTAGTCCTATGTGACTCTACAACCAATACAACAAACACAAGATACTGAAAATGAAAAATGTCTGTGCGATCAAGGCTCAATCAAACGGAGCCGATCGTATTGCATGTACTGAAAATGAAAATGTCTGTGCGATCAAGGCTCAATCAAGCGGAGCCGATCGTATTGCATGTACTGAAAATAATAAAATTAATCTAAACAACAATCACACAAACAGCCTATACATGGAACCTCTCATAACCGCCTGATAATGCCTCCGATCCTTTGACAAGAATACTTATATATAGGAAGTACCAGCGGCGTATCCACCATATTCTTGTCAAATTTTCATTGACTTTATCCACAAGTTATGATCAGTTCTATGTGACTCTACTACAAACACAACAACCACAAAATACTGATAATGAAAATGTCTGTGCGATCAAGGCTCAATCAAACGGAGCCGATCGTATTGCATGTACTGAAAATGAAAATGTCTGTGCGATCAAGGCTCAATCAAACGGAGCCGATTGTATTGCATGTACTGAAAATAATAAACTTAATCTAAACAACAATCACACAAACAACCTATACATGGAACCTCTCATAATCGCCTGATAATGCCTCCGATCATTTGACAAGAATACTTATATATAGGAAGTACCAGCGGCGTATCCACCATATTCTTGTCAGATTCTCATTGACTTTATCCGCAGGTTATGATTAGTTCTATGCGACTCTACAACAAACACAACAACCACAAGATACTGATAATGAAAATGTCTGTGCGATCAAGGCTCAATCAAACGGAGCCGATCGTATTGCATGTACTGAAAATGAAAAATGTCTGTGCGATCAAGGTTCAATCAAACGGAGCCGATCGTATGTGGGCACGCTAGGTTCAACCTCATAGTAAAATGGGGAAACATGCTCAACGCTCATAATGTTATGGGGAGCGGCGGCCTATGAAATTGCATGTACTGAAAATAATAAACAATAATTACTCTAACAGTCTACACATGGAACCTCTCATAACCGCCAGATAATGCTTCTGATCCTTTGACAAGAATACTTATATATAGGAAGTACCAGCGGCGTATCCACCATATTCTTGCCAAAGTTTCATTGGCTTTATCCTTAAGTTATGATTGGTTCTATGTGATTCTAAAACATAAAGAAAACATAAAACTAAACGATTGGAGTCGAATCTGGATCTTCGGTGAAGAGGACTAGTTGGGTATCTTCGTTTGGGCCGTCATTATCTTCGACAGGATTGGCGTTGATGTTGAAGACTCTTCCTCTTGCTGGTGGCCTAGCGGTTGGGTTTTCTTGGTTTACTTGGTTAACTGGATTTGATTAAGCTTGAGTGTTGATGACGTTAACCAATTGAGGGCATGTGTTTCTAAAGTGGGTAGGGTCGCCACAATTGAAACAAGCTCGAACATATGGAAACATGGGGTATTGGGGTTCTTGATAGGTTTGGTTCATGGTTTGAGTAGGGGAAGAGATTTGGTTTTGAAAGGTGCGGCAAACCTTGCTCAAATGACCATAGCATCCACAAGTTGCACATAGTCGACAAGGTAAGGTAAGGGGATGGTGATAAAAACAGTTGTTGCATCGAGGGTGAGGTCCAAGATATGGTTTCTTATTTGGGTAAGTTGAGTTGGGTGCCACTTGAGTGATTGGGATAGCTTGGATGGGTATGGCGTGTGAAATTGGTTGATTTCGTTGGATAGCAGCGAAAAGTTGCCCGTCTCTTTTTCTCTTAGAATTGGGTTGAGAAGGGGATTCGGTTTGGGTGTAGTCGAAGGTTTCAGTCGATGCTTTATCCTTCTTCTTCTCCTCTTTGAAGTCTTTGTTTCGGATTCGGTTCTCGGTGAGCATTGTTGCTAGCTCTATTGCTGCTTCCAAAGTTGCAGGCGAGGTACTTATTACAGAGTCTTGAATCTTTGACGGAAGACCACGAATGTAGTGCTCGATCAAACGGTAGAGGGGAGTGAACATGTTGGGAACCATTTGATGTAACTCGAGGAATCTTTTGTTGTATGTGGTGTGGTCTCCTTCCTTTTGCTTCAACAAATAAAACTCATCTTCTAATTTCTTGATTTCGCTCCTTGGGCAAAATCGTCTGGTCATGATTTCTTTTAATCCATTCCAAGTTAAAGTCATAGCATCTTCAACACCTCGTTTGGCCTTCTCTGTATTCCACCAAGTAGGTGCTATCCCATATAATCGACCGGTAGCATATCGCACTTTGCGATCATCAGGGCAATCGCAATTTAGAAAAGTGTTCTCCATTTCTTCAAACCAATGGAGGAGAGCGGTGACGCCATCAGTCCCTTTGTATTTCGGAGGGTCGAATGATTTGAAATGCTTGTAGGTGCATTTAGTGGTATTTGGGGGAGAGTTGATAATGTTTTGGTTTTCTTGATTGACAGGATTAGCGGTAAGTGCTTGTTGTACTTGGATTACAATGTTGGGTATTACGGCAGCCATTTGTTGAGCGATTAGGGCAGCCATGCACTCGCGGGCTTTTCCTGCTCTCATCTTCCTACGGGTGAGATTAGAAGACATCTACAAGGAATACATGTCAAGGGTATGAGTTGGATGTTTTTGGGTTCCTGGGTCGCACTTAGGAATGAACTATTATAAAATAATTATAGAAAAATAAATCTACTACATCCATAGGATGTCTTGGGCTTTGCTCGCCATTAGGCCTTACATGCCGCCATACTTCACCTTCGTAATCATGTGGGCCCCCATGAATACCGGGTTTTTCATATGGTTCGCATGGGTTTGCCTGGTTGCGTACACTAAAACCCAGAGAAAATCGAGAAATATGTATACAACGTGTGATATTCGGAATGTGTCCAGGTGTAGACACGGTGACACCTCAAAGTGGGTTAGTTCGAACGACGTTTGGTGTGGCATGCTTTGGCCTAATAGGTCCTTCGTACTCTCATCGTTGGTCCCTAGGTAGGCAAACTGGTCCGTTATATTGGATTTATACGAATGCCAACCTAGACAGGACGTTCCGACTACCGGTACTTGTACCCTTCAGTTACTACATGCCCGTCGCAGAACTTACTTTGATGAGATTTGAAAATTGCAACAAAATCTTTGAATAATGAGAGTATGAAAATGAATTGAATATATCAACATTGATATATGTATAATGAATATGTATATAAGTATGTATGTTTGACTGTAAATATAAACAAATATGAAACAAAAAAATATCACAAGTTTGTATGTAACCACCTAATCAATTAAAATTTAGGCAGACTATAGTATAGGCTCTAAGGGTCTAATAACCTATCCTATATCCCTATAGTCATGGCTCTGATACCAATCTGTCACACCCCGACCCGCAGCGGAAAAGGTGATCGGGGCATGATTGGGTTATCATCAAAGCTCATGACATATATTTTAACGTTTCATATTCATTAATACAATTTTAATGGAAATTTACAAACATAATTACATTATTATGACCTAAGCATCAATCTAAGCTTCTTTGTTTTCTTCTAAGGCATTTCCTATGTTTTCCTTGCTTCATCCTGTTCACCTGTATCATGTGTAAAAAGGTTTTTGGATCAACAAAAATTTGGCGAGTGAATCCTATGGAAAACATTTGAACAAGTTTATTTAATTGATTATGAAATAAAGTGCACAACCACACATGAGTAAAAATAGATGTAAACTTATTCATAATTCAATTTAATACTAAACAAAACACACATGAACAATAATGGATCGTTTAGAGGCACGCGTTGCTCAACTCGTCTCTCACGAGGAACTGATGGGCCTAATGAATGAATTTGCATAAACATGATAATGTGAAAGACATAACTACAAACAATAAAAACTCAATAATACACACATGAACAATAATGGATTTGTTTTGAGGCACGCGTTGCTCAACTCGTCTACCACGAGGAACTGATGGGCTTAATGAATGAATTTCATATAAGTTGACAAAATGAAATACATAATTACAACAATATAAACAATCTAAGTTTAGATCACGATATGGTATGGCACAAGTTTAAATAAACGAGTTAATTATTTTGTGACACATGACACACCCCAAAACGTGTAATTAAAAAGGGGAGTTGTAAGATTCACTCACAGTGGGTGCGTTCGGTTGATGATGTTGAATGCACGTGAAGTGGTTTTAACCACGAGTGAAATTAACCTAGATAATGGCATAATGTTTCGGTAAGTAAACGGATTTTATTAATCCATTTTAGTAGGATTGTTGGGTGTATTTTTGTGAGTTTAAGGCTATTTTCTAACCTTAAAAATGTTATTTTTAAGTATTTTTAATTGATTTTTAATTAAAATAAATAAATAAAAATAATAAAAAAAGTTGACTTTTTTGACCTTTGACCGTTGACCTTGACTGTTTGACCGGTTCGTATGCGTGTAAGTGTGCGCTGAGTGAGGCTCGAACCCGAGACCTCCCGTACGCGTGCACGCAGCTCTACCAACTGAGCTACGTGTCTAACCCGAAATATTTCTTTTTTTAATTATATTTATATATTAATTAGATTAATCCGAAAATCAATTTATTTCTAAAAAGATTTTACTGAATCGGACCGGTGCGCTCCACAGGTCTCTAACCCGGGACCTGTGGTTTAGGTTAACACACAGTCCACCGCTGGACTGTGTGTTTAACTTGTTATATAAACCGATTTTTATTATACTTAAATACAAACTAAGTATTTTCATTTCTGACTTATTTAAAAAGTTAGATAATTGTCCGGATCGATGCAGTAGACCGGACTCGAACTCGTGTCCTGTGATTAAACATACACACAGTCCACCACTGGACTGTGTGTCTAACTTGGTTATTATTCCGATTATTAATAAACTTAACATATACAGCGTGAATCCGGTTCGGTTAACAAAAAAAACATTTTTATTAAGGCAGCATGCGTGGGACAAGATTCGAACTCGAGACGTTTACGTGTTTAATGTGCACACAGTCCACCGCTGGACTGTGTGTCTAACCCGAGTTATAACTTGATTTTAATTATACTTATACACAACTGGAACTTCGTCTTCTTCGTTAGATTTTAACCAGAATCGGAAGTCCGACTGGTTCGATGTTTTAATCGTGTTCGTTAGCGTTTTTCAGTTAATTACAGGTGAGATATAAATAAAAAGAAAGAGAAATTAGGCGTAAGGTATACCGACTGGACTCCTCTGTTTCTCCGGCAGAACTCCGGCGACAGCAACAGATTCCGGCGTCGTGTGTCTTGCGGCAGAGAGTCTTCAGCAAGCTTGAAAAGGATATGGGTGACTTCGGTATAAGCTCAGGGGGTTTAGTAAGGCTTAGAAGTGGAGGGTTCGGTTTTCCGGCGATGAGCAGAAGATTTCCGGCGAGTGAGTTTTCGCCGAGAAAGGGTGCGGTTTTGAGCGAAAAAGTTTGCAGAGGTTCGAGGGGGTATTTATAGGGCAGGTTATCGATGAACTTGGTCCAATTTCCGACTTGATTCAAAGTCATTACGTTTTCCGGCGGTTATAGTTTGTGTCGCGGACTCAGGCGTCGGTTATAACCGATGTAGGTTTAAACGTTTACGTTATAACTGAAGAAGTCGTAAATTATTGGCGAGTTAGTCGGGATTTCCGACGACTGAAATTTGGGCGCCGGTTTTCTGAATTCGGAAAACATGTTATGAATTAATTGAGTCTAATAATTAACAAGAAACACTAGTGGCGCAGTGGTTGGAGAGTTGAGTGTTAAGTCTGTTGTTGAACGGCTGACTGACCAGGGTTCGCCTGATATGTGTTATATCAATCTGTTTTACCAAGTTCGCCTGAATATGCTTTATCAACATGTCCATTATATAAGTTCGGGTGAACTTATACTCTAAACAAAATTTTAGAATTATACAAACTAAGTTCGGTCGAAGATGTCATTTAAATCAGATTTTATTTACAAGACTTTAATGCAAGTTCGGTCGAACTTGATAACAAGTTCGGCCAAACTTGTCATCTTCTCCAAAACACAAACTTGTTCAACATGCCAATATCCATTTCAGTCCAATCAAAATCAGTTTTACGGTCGATATTAGTTGTAGATTCTGATTATAAATTCAATTTTGTTCAACAACACCTAGAACTATCTGATTTTGAGATTTTAGATCTGTCATAACAACTCTAGTTCAATCCACGGTTCAAACTTTGATTATATACCTTAGACATTGTCAATGGTGTGCAAATCACCAAGAACAATCAACAAATGGGCAGTATAACAACGCTAAAATGTCAATTTCGCTCAGATCTCTCTCAAGTTCAAGCTCGCTCAAAGAACTAAGATTGCTGTTAAATGAGTTCGGCCGAACTTGAATGGTATTTATACCATGTCAAGTTCGGGGGAACTTACAAGGCCCAAGCAAAAAACAAAGCCCATCAGAAGTTCGAGTGGACTTATTCTTTATAAAAAACCAGCCATCTGCAAGTTCGGTCGAACTTGCTGTTTGTTAAACTTGATTTGTTTAGCAAGTTCGGCCGAACTTGCCAAACCCTAAAAACAAAACCTTTTCAAATTTTTCATTTTAACCCCTGAGCTTTCCAACTTTTTACCAGTTATGAAAATTCACTCAGTTGACCAAGTCCAAGTTAATGACCTTGGTTAACCGATTTGTCTGCCGAGTCCAAGTTAATGACCCCGGTTTGACCCGTTACGAACAAACTGTTGATATTTTTTTTAAAAAAAAGTTTCAAATTAATGAAATTTTATTATTTTTACTTTTCAGATTTTAACAGATTAGCTCCCAGCCCGTTGTCAAAGAGATTCACACCAGTTCTAGCATCTTACCAGACTTCGAAGATCCGTTCTCCAACATTGGTTTGCTGAAAACAATGTAGAAATAAAATCTTTTTGAATTTTTGTAAGTTTATGCTAAAATACACTGAAATCTTTTTGATTTTAATCTATAAAGCTGATAAACTATGTACAGGACAATGTAAACTATGTACAAACATATTTACAGACATATTTTTGTGAATTCGTGTCTAAAGGATCATATCAGTTAATTGAGACATATCACCAGTACCGTTGACCTTAAGATGACTTTAAGTTTTAAACTCGTTTACCTAGATTGTCGATATGTTTGTCCCCTTACGCTTTACCACGTTTCTCAACTGTTTCAAGATATGTTAAGGTAAGAATTATGAAACTTGACTTATCTGTGGTTCCCACTTCTTGAATATACTCCCGTATCCAGATTCCTTAGATTTCATCTTACAGGTGAATATAGCGTAATTGATATCTGTATCTGGGTTATGTGAGACCTTGAAAGCTCAGGTTAGTACTACCGTACAGACAAAGAGATGAAGGCTCGTCTTTAAGGTGTGTTCCACTTAAGGAATCTTTTTAGCACTGCACATGATTAGATCTTTCGATTCTTTTCAATATTGCATGAAGTTTGGGTATTTTTAGCGAAAGTATTATAGAAGTTCTAGGCTATTGCTTCCGCAAAATCAGAAGAACCTGTATAATGCCCCAGATATCAACTATCTATAAAGACCTCGTATCTCAGAATCAGGCAATCTTTCAAACAAAATTTTGGAGTACTAACTCCATATATCCAAGATATGTTAATCCACAAGATTAAGCAGTTACTAAATTTAGTTTATATCTCGAAAACAGTTCACTGAACGTGTTAAGCCTATCGACACATCCACAGTAAGACTCGTTTATCACTTTTAAACTTTCCATTTCTTTAGCATACTGTGATAGTCCACCGATGTACTATCATTTCCTTATATGACACTGAATTCTTTTTGTCTTTTTCAATGTTTTTGTACATTTTGAATTTTTCATATGTTTTTGGATTTTAAAATTTTACAAATGTTTTTGTATTTTCTCTAACATTTCTCCCCCTAAAATCAAAAACATCTTTTTGGATTTTAGTTTTTAACAAAATTCTAAACTAGAAAGATATTTACAAACCAATGTGGATCACACGAACTCGTCGTCCGATCCGTATTCAACCTCAGCGTTCGCACCTGTCAGCCAATTTTTCATACCATTAATTCTCAGCAAGTATTTAAATCGTGACAAAGAAAATGGTTTGGTATAAAAATCAGCCTTTTGTTTGTCGGTGTGGGTTTTTTTATTCGTACCAATTTCTTTTCGTAGCAATCACGAATGAAATGATAACGAATTTCAATGTGTATTGTGCGTGAGTGATGAACCGGATTTTTAGTTATATCTATGGCTACCTTGTTATCAACAAACAGCGGAGTGCCTAGAAATTGCAGACCATAGTCTCTCATCTGCTGTTGAATCCACAGAATCTGTGAACAACAGCTGGAGGCCGAGATATACTCAGCTTTACAGGTAGAGAGAGCGACCGTAGTTTGTTTCTTACACTGCCAGGTTACCATTCTTGTTCCGAAGAACTGGCATCCCGCTGTAGTTGATTTTGAATTCAACTTATCTACACCAAAATCAGAATCAACTTAGCCTGTGAGGTCGAAATTGTCGTTCTTCGGGTACCACAAGCTGGTGCTTGGGCATCCTTTCAGGTATCTGAAGATTCGTGTCACGATCTGCATGTGTAAGATCCTCGGGCTTAACTGATATCTGGCGCAGAGGCAGGTTGGATACATAATATCTGGGCGCGATGCCGTCAGATACATCAGCGATCCAATCATCGGTCTGTATAATGTCTCGTCAACTTTGGCTCCAGTCTCGTCAACGCAAATCCCGTGATTTAGAGCAAGAGGCGTAGATAGAGGCTTCAAGCTTTCCATTCCAGAATTCTTCAAGATGTCGTGAACATACTTAGTCTGATGAATGAAAATACCATCCGGAAGCTGATCTACTTGCAAACCAAGAAAGAACTTCATTTCGCCCATCGAGGACATTTTGAATTTCTTTTTCATGATTCCCTCAAACTCCTTGCAGAGACTATCGTTTGTAGATCCAAAGATGATGTTGTCGACGTAGATTTGAACAATAATCAGATAACCATCAACTTCTCTGGTGAAAAGAGTACTATCCACAGTTCCTCTGATAAAGCCGTTGCCGATGAGATGTTGCGATAACGTCTCGTACCAAGCTATCGGGCTTGGTGTAAACCATAAAGAGCTTTATCCAATAGGTATGCTTTCTTCTTGTTGAGTGGATCGACAAACCCTGGTGGTTATCCAACGTACACCTTCTCAAACTGCAATAGTTCTTCTTGCATTGCTTGTACCCAGTTTTCATCGGCTAAAGCTTCATTAACTGTCTTTGGCTCTATCTGAGAGATGAAACATGAATAGAAGCAATAGTTTTGGGTTGGAGCAACGCGAGTGTAGAAACAACTGAGTGCTTTTTTAATTTGATTTCGAGTTCTAACACCAGTTTGAAGTTCGCCGATAATATTTGTTGACGGATGGTAGGAAAAATTTCCTTGAAATTACACAAGTTCGGTCGAACTTGCTATAAAATCAGTGAAAAACCAGTAACTTCGAGCGAACTTGATCAAGATTTCTTCAAAAAACTACTCAAGTTCGATCGAACTTGCTAAAAAATCACTTGAAAAATGACTTTTTATATCATGTTCGGCCGAACTTGATTAACAAGTTCGATGATTAGGGTTTTGGAAAACATGGTTTTTTAAAAAATTTGACATGAATTCGGTTGAATTTGGTCTCCAATCTTTCAAGGGTTTATCTTTTTGTATTTTACATGATATATTCAAAATTGAAAAGATTTTGACCGTGAATTCTTCATTTTTGATGAAAAAGTTAAGAAAAATAGAAGAATGGAGATGAAATAGAAGTGTTCTTATCTTGATACTATCAAATCAGGCTGTTCTAGCTCTGATACCACTTGTAGGACCGATCTTGGATGCTAAGGAACCTAAATTTGATATCTAACGTCCATAATAGCGGAAAATTACGTCGTGTTTACCAATAGACAAGAATTAATCAGTTAATCATCAGATTCATTGATTAAACTTGAGATTACAAACTGACAGAGCTTCGCCTCCAAAATGCCAAAGTTACAAATGAGGATCACAAGCTAGGTATTTATAGACTTGCAAGTTCGCGCGAACTTGGCTATACATGAAGTTTTGGGCGAACTTGTTACAACACTACATAAATACTTCATATACCTAGCCTATCCGGCTCTATACTATACAGACTCGATACAAGACTAAGACATAGACATTATGCACCAACTTCAACACTTCTCTAATTTCATAGCATCATCTTCGTCAAACTGTAACATGTTTAAAATACGAGTTCAATTCGAAAGCAAATGCGAGTACACAAGTTTGGTGATACATAGCATAAGTATATAAAGGTATAACTCGAATCCACATGGTAATTGTAAGCGAAGTATATACTAATCATGCAATACTAGATCAAACCCCGAGTTTCCATAAAAGTTTTTACGAGATCGAGCTTCCCTCGTCGCAAAAGCGATGAGACTGAAATGAGTATGATAATCTTAACATAACCCCGACGGGCGGTGTGCTACTCCTACAACGCTATACATGTCAAGTTTGGGCTAGCTAAGTTAATGATCAAGCATGTATAATCTAGCATGTATCTAAGCATAACAAGTATTCATGTATAGGATTGAGCATGTAAAAGCATAAGTTTGTGATAGTGTATTTTGATACGAAAACATGTTACAACCCAAAAGTGATAAAAGGTAAATGGGTCGAGTGTACTCACGGTTTTGCTAAAGTGTCCCACTTAGAGAAATCCCGCGAGCTTGTTGTGATTAGGGTTGGCACCTTGTCCTTCTACAAGAAGAACATAGGTATTAGTTATGAGTGTAATGGAAGATTCAGATTATTCGAGTAAGTTTTAAAGGAAATGAGAGTAAAGTATTATAGTATGAAAATAATCACTAAGGTATAGCACTTGTTCTTGACACTATGAGAACCCGAATGGGTTTGATGTGATTTCATAGGTTTGAGACCTATTAGAATCGTGATAAGGAACTACATACTTTAGTGATAAAACTTATTAACTTAATAGGTGATTATTTAGTCATTATCAAGGGTTTGGTTTTGTTACATTATATAGTCCATAGATTTACATATAGATATATAGTCATGTAGGAGGTGGGAGGATGAACCATCCACTTTGGAATCTCTTGGTGTCATGTAAGTCAAGCAGGAGGTGGGAGGATTAACTATCCACTTTGGAACCTCGATTGGATTCACCACTACACAAGTGTCATAGACACAAGGAGGGTCAAGAACAATATGAATAACAAGAATGTAAGTATGTTCACTATACCAAGTAGCCAAGTGAGCTACAACCCAGGGAGCCGACGTCGACATAAGTCGAAGGCTATGCGGGGTTGTATCACTTTACAACTAGCAAAGTAACTTGGGATAATGGTGAAAATCATCAAGTGATGTGTTCTCTCAAAGTTAGGATATCCCAAACTAACCAAGGTGGTCACACATGAACAAGTTCATGAACTTGCATCACTTGTGAGCTTAAAGCTCCATGAAAACAGAATATTTGTGAGGATAAATCCTCCAGTTTGAATGTCTCAACCTTGTTTTTAAGCCCAACTAACCACAAGTAGTGTAGTAAGTATTAGGACATAAGTTTGAGATGAGTTAGACTCAAGTTTGATAAGATTAAACAAGTTTTGAAAGATTTTGAAACACAACAAGAAGTTTTGGACACTTTAGGTGCATTTCCAGGTTTGGATTCTCCATGGAGAACCCTAGGATTCAAACCTAAAGTTTATCCAAGTATTTAGAAAGAAGAATCAAGTAAAACGAGCAAGATTTGAGCAAGTTATGCTCACTTTTGTGTGAAGGTATGAATCTGCCCGAAAATTCTGATGTTGCAAAGATTTGGAGTGATTTAGAAGTGATTTAGGAAGGATTAGAGGTTGTTAAAGTGTAAAAAGGTTTGGATGAGTGTTGTATTTATAGAGGAGAAGGTTGTGTTAGTTGGGAGGTGTTTTATGATTGGGGAAGATGGATTAAGTGGGATTCGTGCATAATCCGCGGTTTGAAACAAGCTGTCCCGCCCAGACACGATTACGGACCGTAAGGGTGTCCCCTTGCGGTCCACAAGGATTGGGCCGGGACACAAGTTTCATTTTTGTTGTTTTGTTATAAGGTGACGGGTTTTGGTGTTAATCTAAGGTATATTATGAACTAATAAAGCATTATAGGCATAAGTACCATGTCACCAAGTATATATATGTATAAAATGATCGAGATCGAGTATAAACATCACGTATTAAGTATGCATCAAGTATATACGTCGCGTATTCACAAGTATGTCAAGTTTTTTGAGGATGAGTATCAAGTATGTATGAGTATGCATAACAAGTATATGGACAAAATGTATATTTCCATTATGATTCAAGTCTCGATTACAACAATTACAACGAAATGAAGAATACGAATACAATGGTTTCCAAAAATAGAATTCCAACACGAGCTTGCTATAAGTAGAAAGTATGGAAAACGCGAGTCGTTACACCCGCATCTTAATAACTAATTCCACTCCTCGATTTTCAATCTCACCAAAGTCTCGATTATCTCGACGACTCGGGATACGTAGTAACCGGAAGGGTAATGCCGTTAGCCGCGAGGCGGTGAGAGTATTCACCTATTAGTCCAAAGCGAGTGCCTGAACTCAGAGGAATGGTCGAATTACTTTGGGTAGTCGTTGTCTCAAAACCCAGGACGCTCTATTTGTTTTAAGCCCGCAATTGCCAATTTTACGCATCATCGAGTTTTATAATTATGCTTAAATTGTGAATTTTACGCTTCATCGATTTATCGTTTTATCGCTTTTTGCTCTACGAAAATACGCACAACTCGCACAGCTCTCATAATCTAAAACGCTAATTATTCGCAAACTAAACTAAAACACTCAACCCACTTACGCGAATGTCCTCATACGGTGTATTACTCGCTTTTTACGCTTATACTACTCGCATCTCATAGCGCGCTATGCAATTTGATTTGGAGGTTAATACGTGCAAAATATATGCTATCACAACTTATGTGATTATGTGCTACGTGTTTACATGATTATGTGCTTCTGTGGATACGTGCTTACGTGACTTTATGCCTTATGTGAATAATAATACTATGTATATGGTGTAACACACAAACTTTTAAACAAAACCCAATTACAATCGAATTTCGTCTAAATTCCCTATGTGTCATTCTACAGAATCTCACTTTCGCAAATGGCATCCATGGGATCTCACACTCGCCGTACCGCTCAATGCAACAACGCCGACAAACGCATCGCCTCCCTCGTAGCCAAGGAAATGGCTAAGGTGATCCCGCAAATTGTCAGCGAAATTCAAGCGGTTAGCAGCAATTCATCAGTTGATTCTAAGAATGAGGCGCCAAAGCCCTCGTTCAGCTTCAAACAGTTTGAGGCATGTGGCCCCATGACTTTCACGGGTGAAGATGGTCCAAGCAAGATGTTTCAATGGTTCGACGCGATTGAGGTCACTTTCTGCCAAAGCGGATGTCCGGAAAATCTCCGCACCGTCAATGCTACCGGTGTGTTTTAGTCAAGGACACTTGACTAGTGGACCGCTGAGCGCAATAGGCGCGTGAATGATGCAGCCTATGGACTCGCATGGGAAGAATTGAGAAAGCTTATGATTAAGGAATTCTGCCCTCCCCGCGAAGTTCAGAAGTTGGAAAATGAATTTTGGAACATCAAGCAAGTTGGTGATGATAACGCTGGCCTCACTGCCCGATTCAAGCAGTTGAGCATCATTTGCCCTGGTCAAGTGGATACCACCGAGAAAACCATCAAGAAGTACATTCCCGCTCTCCCCTACTGTGTCGCCGATTTTGTTCACCGATGTGCGAAAATGCGGTCTATAAAAACTAACCTAATCTAGACACCCTAGTTTTAAATTTATAAACTAAGACTCTCTAAATGCTAGACCACTGACAGGCAAGTGTACCTATCGTATGTAGTAAAGCCTAATGAAGTCCGAGTATCGAACCCACGAGACACTAGCGACGCTTACTAGACTCTGACTCAACTAATCAGTTAACTGGTTTAATTTGTGTTTTTAGGATTTTTCTAATTGTACTAAAGCGAGTAAACAAGAGAACAAAGCAAGCGAGCAAGATGGTGAAGTGATGTGAAGCTGACACTGATGAGAAAGAACTACCCAGGCTTCGAATCCCTATGACCAACCTATGACCTTTAGTCCTGACTAATGGATAAAGCTCCTAATCTATCCAGAAAACCTCCCGTCTAGGGATGATCAACCAAAATAGGAGATGGAACAGAGCGATGAAGTGCAAAATTGGAAACGACTCGACCTATCGACACCGAATCCCACGACTATCAGACTAATAACAACTATGGTGCTAAAATCCTCCGGTCATGAAGCTAAACATGCAAAATAACTGAAAACCTAGGAAACCCTAAACGCGAATAAGTAGCCAGATCCGGGCTATCGCTCACCCAAACTACCATAAAAACGCCTAGCTAATAACCTAGCAATCCTGACTCGTCCCTAGAGTTGCCAGAAAAGGATGCACACTATACTCATTTGCTTTTAATTAATTTAGTTAAACTCGAATTATATCTAATCTCAAGCTCTAGACTGAAAACCTAATAGATTAATGATCCTAGAATGATCTAAATAGTTCTAGACCAGACTAACAAGATCACCTAACCAAACAATCAATCACAACCAAGACAAGCATACAAATTCATAAACAATCACAAAGCAGGAATATGTAAATCATCACAATTTAATCATTAGTCAAAAACCAAATAGTCAAAACATTAAGTCATAGTTCATCTAGACCTAGGTAGCATGAAAAATTTAGCTACTCATAACAAAGAACCAAACAAAAACACAACCAAAATCACGATTCATCGTAAAAAGAAATTAAAATTAAGCTACTAGCCTGCCTGCTTGCTTAAATTAATTCACCTATATGCCAGCTAGTTTGCTTATATTTAAATCCGATCACGTGAATTTGACTTTGGTGACCTAGGTTGTGTGCTTCCAAATCCTTTTTTCTTTCTTTTCCTTCCTGTTTCTGCCGTCAACAGCCGTAGCCTCTTTTTTTCTCCTCTTTAATCAGCCGGCGAGTTCTCAAAATATAAATTGTCTAACCATCCTGCAAAACCACAAGGTCCAAATGCCTCATCTATCACATTCAGCCCACAACAAGAAAATAGATAGGATGCATCAATCGGCCCAATACATTGCAGCCTATGAATTCTTTTATAATTCCCTCTTCATGATTCCTCTTACATCCTTGATTCCTTGTTGACATGCTGTTAACAAAAGCTCTTTTTCAAACTTGCATTTATGAACACATTATTGAGTAATCACTAATTAGTATTTTTAGCCAACTTTAATTATTATAATCAGCCCTTATTAAAAAATATGCATCAGCTATAAAAAAGATGGCCAATAATAATAATAATATCAAATTAATTCATTGGTATCAAATGTGGTAAAAATACTTCATTTTAGCACGTTATCTCTAAAAATCATTAAACATTAAAAATGGACCAGATACGAGTAGGATTTAATAAAACTAATCCAAAAGCTACTCAAAAGTATAGGAATATTATATAAAAATATGTATAATTTAGAGCATATCATTCACGCAATAAGGCCAACTACAATCGAAAAGACTTACCAACTCGCAGCCGAGATCAACGACAAGCAAGTCTTGGCTGGAGTTTTCAAAGTCGCAACCAAGAGCCTTAACCAAGCTACTACCGAGCCAAGCGCCGACATCGCACCATCTCAAGCCTCCAATCCAAATCACCAGAATTGCAAGCGAAAGGGCAACAACAAGAACTGAGAAGTAGTCCCAGCACCGAACTCCCAGTCTTGCCAAGCTGCTACTCCCAACGCACCAGCTGCTAAGCGTGCGTACACTGGTACTCATCCTCTGTGCTCTAAGTGCCCTTATCATCACGCGGTTGGCGGAAACTTCCGCTTTTGTGCCAGCTGCAACATCCATGGGCACTTCACGGCGCACTGCCACACTGGTCCACGTCAGCAAGCTCCTCCCACTCTCGCAGCACCGCCAACTCCTCTCAATGTTGCTCCCCTCAACCAGGCACTGCAAGCACCAGCAGTTCTGGCACGTGCGTGCTACACCTATGGTGATCCAAACCACTTCAGCAATGTCTGCCCGATCGTGTTGTGAAACAAGAACCGCAGCAGCAGCAGTCTCAGCAACAACCACCACAGCCACCACAACAGCAACAACCACATGTTGTGCATGGAAGAGCTTTCAACATCAACCACCACCAGGCTCAGAATGACAAGAATGTTGTCAATGTACGTTCCTTGTTAATTGTATTTATGCTTCTTGCTTATTTGATACTGGAGCCGATAACTGTTTTGTATCGTTAGAATCCGAAAAGCTTTTAAAATGTAAACGCGCTAACCTCCCAAGGACCTCGATGTCGAAATCGCCACCGGAAGAACCGTTACCGTTAACTCTGTCTTACGTGATTGTACTCTTGAATTCAACAATCACAACTTCCTGATCGTCCTCATACCTGTGCAATTAGGTAGTTTTGAGGTCATAGTAGGCATGGATTTTCTTCGCGAGAATCATGCTGAAGTCGTTTGTTTCGATAAAATGATTCATTTTCCCCTTCCAAACGGTGACCAGCTACATGTTTATGGCGAAACACCCTCAAAGAAGTTGATGCTTTTGTCATGTACCCAAGCGAACAAGTATTTGCGCAAGCAGTACATCGCTTTTCTAGCCCATATTGGGAAGCCAGAGAAGGAAAAGAAAACCTTGAAAGACGTACCTGTTGTTTGGGAATTCCCTAAAGTTTTTCCCGATGACTTACCCGGTTTAGCCCCTACTCGTGATGTCGAATTCCGTATTGATCTAATCCCCAGTGCTACTCCTGTCGCTAAAGCTCCCTATCGCCTTGCACCATTTTAATGCGCGAGCTATCTAGCCAACTTCAAGAGTTACCTGATAAAGGCTTTATACGCCCGAGCACATCACCTTGGGGCGCACCCGTCCTCTTTGTGAAAAAGAAGGATGGATCGTTCTGAATGTGCATCGACTATAGGGAACTTAACAAGCTTACAATTAAGAACCGCTATCCTCTTCCCTGAATCGACGATTTATTTGACCAACTCCATGGTGCTACTTGTTTTTAAAAGATTAATTTACATTCCGGATACCACCAGCTACGTGTACATGAGCAAGACATTCCAAAAATCTCCTTTCGTACTCGCTATGGCCATTATGAATTCGTGGTCATGCCTTTTGGACTCACAAACGCACCTGCGGTCTTCATGGGTTTGATGAACCGTGTGTGCAAAGCCTTTTTGGATCGTTTCGGCATTGTTTTTATCGATGATATCCTTATCTACTCGAAGTCGAGAGCCGAACACGCGCGACACCTTCGTTTAGTTCTCGAA
Source organism: Scalesia atractyloides (assembly GCA_947069175.1). Lineage (NCBI taxonomy): Eukaryota > Viridiplantae > Streptophyta > Magnoliopsida > Asterales > Asteraceae > Scalesia > Scalesia atractyloides. The sequence goes on from CAMTDV010000019.1 coordinate 13,667,355, forward strand.
CTTCTTCAAGGACCCGTCTTTAGGCCAAATTCTCCAAGTGTGAATTTTGGCTTAATGAAGTTCAATTTCTTGGTCACGTTGTCAACGACCAAGGAATCCACGTCGATCCCGCCAAAATTGAAGTTGTGAAGAATTAGAATACCCCGAAGAATCCGTCCAAAATTCGTTCTTTCCTCGGATTGGCAGGTTACTACCACCGATTCATCGCCGACTTTTCGAAAATCGCGGTACCCCTCACCTCTTTGACTCATAAGGATAAACCTTTTGTTTGGGGTTTTGAACAGAAGGAAGCCTTTCAGACTCTCAACCGTGTGCTTTGCGACGTTCTCGTTCTCGCACTTCCCGATGGAGACGACGATTTCATCATTTATTGTGATGCCTCTAACCGAGGTCTCGGTTGTGTTCTCATGCAAGGAGACAAGGTTATCGTGTATGCGTCTCGACAACTCAAAATCCACGAGAAGAACTACACTACCCACGATCTCGAGCTCGGTGCAGTTTTTTTGCGTTAAAGATATGGCGACACTACCTTATGGTACAAAGTGTACGGTGTTCACCGACCACAAGAGCTTACAACACATCTTTAACCAGAAAGAACTAAACATGCCCCAATGCAGATGGGTTGAACTTCTCAATGACTATGATTGTGAGATACGCTACCATCCCGGCAAAGCAAACGTCATAGCCGATGCTCTCAGTCGACGAAGCTATGTGTATAGCGTTCATGACGTTCAAGCCGAGAATAAACTTGAAACCTTGATTCGCGAAACCCAGCACACATGTTTCATTGAGAACACCTTGTCTGAGGAAATGAAATGTGGTGCCGAAACCCAGCTGAAGAATAAATCTAACGGGGTCTATTACTTTCTGAATCGCATTTGGAACCCTGGCCGCAATGATCTTCGAGAGTTACTGATGACCGAAGCCCATAAGTCTCGATATTCCGTTCACCCCGGTGCCAACAAGATGTACCAGAACCTCTGTTCTAGGTATTGGTGGCCAGGCATGAAAAAGGATATCGCTCTGTATGTTTCGAAATGCTTAACTTGTGTGAAAGTTAAAGCCGAACATCAAAGACCCTCTAGCTTACTCGAGCAACCCGATATCCCGATGTGGAAATGGGAGAGTATAGCTATGGATTTTGTTACAAAACTCCCTCGCACCACTTCTGGTCATGATAACATCTGGGTTATCGTCGATTGCCTCACGAAATCTGCTCATTTCATTGCCATACGAGAAGACTATAAGGTAGAACGATTAGCACGAATCTATACCCACGAAGTCATTTGTCGACACGGGACGCCTCGTGACATCATCTCTGATCGCGACGGTCGCTTTACGTCATGTCTCTGGGAGACTTTCCAATCTGCACTCGGTACTAAACTTAATCTTAGTACCGCATTCCATCCTCAGACCGAATGACTGACCGCATGATTCGCACCCTGGAAGACATGCTTCGATCATGTGTTATAGATTTCGGTTGTAACTAGGATTCGCATTTACCTTTAGTAGAATTTTTGTACAATAACAGTTATCATACTAGTATTCAAATGGCACCATTTGAGGCGCTATATGGTAGAAAATCGCCTATTGTATGGCACGAAATCAGAGACGTTCAGTTCACCGGTCCCGAGTTAATACAAGAAACGACAGACAAAATCCTCCAAATCAGAGACAATCACCTGAAAGCTCGGAGTCGTCAAAAGAGTTACGCCGATAAACGCCACAAGCCCCTATAGTTTGAAGTGGGAGATCATGTTCTCTTAAAGGTTTCACATTGGAAAGGAGTGATCCGTTTTGGAAAGAAAGGGAAACTAGCGCCACGATACGTGGGTCCCTTTAAGATTCTGGAAAGAATTGGTAAAGTGGCTTACCGACTCGAATTACCAAAAGAACTCAGCAATGTACATCTGACTTTCCATGTCTCAAACCTCAAAAAGTGCTTAGCTGAAGGAAATCTTCATGTGCCACTTGAAGATTTGAAGATAAACGAGACTCTACACTTCGTGGAAAAGCCAGTAGAAATCATGGACCGAGAGACCAAGAAGCTTCGACGCTCTCGCATCCCTATCGTGAAAGTCCGATGGGAAGGCAAACGCGGCGCCGAGTTCACTTGGGAACTCGAAAGTGATATGAAAGCTAAATATCCATATCTCTTTGTTACATCAACTACTTAAATTTCGGGACGAAATTTCCTAAAGTAGGGGTGACTGTAACAACCCGATCTTTCGGATTGTTATCCGAATCCTGTTATTTTCGTTTATTTCTGTGTCGAACCCGTTTTGTACTCTTAGATGCATTGTAATGGTTAAACTATTTTGAAACACATTTTATATCGCTTTTTATCGTATTTAAATGGCTTAATACTCGCAACTCTCAATGCAAACTTAAATCGTAGTTAATTATGCTACTTTATGTTACTTATGTGTTATATGTGCTTTATGTTTTATGGTTGTACTCTCTATCACAAGCTACTGCTCACACGAATCGCTCAATCGCACTATTTTGTTAACGTAACGCTTAACACATCGCTAAAACGCTTAAACATGCTAAAATAACGGAAATGAACGAAAATACCGAGCCAAAAAGGGCTAGTTCGCACGAAGTAGGACCCTACTTTGTACGAACTAGACCAAATCAAGGAATTGGCCAAGTTCATGCGAAGTAGTGGCCTACTTCGTGCGAACTGCCTCTCTTGGCACACCATCCCACCTTCACCTATAAATACCCAGCACCTCTACACACACTCCTCTTGCTGCCACTTTGCACCAAACCTCTCCTACCCGTATTTCTCTGAGTTTCAAGTAAGAAACAACTTGTTTTCTGTAAACCCCAACGTTTTCCACTATGATTTTGCACAAGGCTACCATCGATTTCAACTAAACTTCTTATTTTACGAAATCTTCATCTTTTTCCATAAAACTTCTGATTTTAACTTAGATCTACACTTAAACGGTGTATTGGGCTTAGCCTTGACTTCCCAAGCTAGAAATCTTGATTATTTCGACTCACCAAGTGTTAGATCTAAGAAAACTGTTTAAAGTATTGATTTTTACACAAAAACGGATAAGAACCAACCGAAGCTTCGTTCACTAAAGCAAAAACCCTGTCCGTAACGCACAAGACGCAAGACAGCCAGTTCGTCGGACTGGGCTGCTTCGTGCGAACTGCCAGTTCGCACGAATGAGCCCAAGTTCCTATGAATTGACTAAACTCGCTCAAAAGACCTCTCCGACGCTAGGTTTGATCAGTAACTTGAGGTTGGAGGGAGGACCACTCGATTTCCCGAAGATACAACGTGATAACACTCGATTTTGGACACAAAACAGCCTAAGTTTGCACAAAAAAGGGCTACTTCGTATGAACTAGACACCTAGTTCGCACGAAGAACCCACCTGGTAAGGACATGGTATTACTTCGTACGAAGTACACCTGGTGAGAACCTGGTGCTACTTCGCGCGAAGTTCCACTTTGTACGAAACTTCATGCCAAGTAGCACCAGTTCGTGCGAAGTAGGTTGTTACATCATCCCACTTCGCTTCAACCGTTTCAACACTTCGGAAGACTGATGCACTTCTGTTCTCGCTTACAGGCTATTCCGGCGCTCCATTCAATCCATAGCAGATTGTGCTTACTTGCTAAGCACGAACTCTGAGTACTCTTGAACACGTTTTCGTTAAAACACACGTTTGGGTGTTACATACGTTCTCTATATCAAAACACGCTACACACAATGCTAAACTCTTTTAACGCTAACCGGTCTTGCAAGTTATACATGAATCGCTGAATGCTTGTTTGCTATGTGTAAATAATGAGGACTTGCAGACCACCCTTAGCAACAATAGTACTATAGTTTGGACTCAGCACCCGATTGGTTTGGGGTTCTTAAGGCTCGCATATCAACTTTACGTGCGTGTTCGCTGTTGTGAACACGTATCACGCATACTCCACCTCGCAGTCGTGTTGGTTAGCTTGTATCATTTTTGTTAGCATACTTAGATTATCCTCTCTACGTGTCACATGCTGGTTATGCATACACGCTTTATCGCTATTATTATGCTATTAAACCTGTGTACTCACCTTTACTTATTGTATTGACTTTTATTTTAACGTATGTAACAGGTTGATGGTTCTATGCAGCAATGGATTTAGGGCTTTATCCTTAGAAACTCGTAATCAAAACGTAGTTGTCGAACTGATTTGTTTAAGAATGATGTAATCCGTATGACTTTTGATGTGAATGTTTAGTTTGATTGTGTGGGAAATTGGATGTTATTAAATATTGTCATATTAATAGTCGTTGTGGAAATTCTTGAGCAATCTGTTCGCTTAGTGCCGCGCCCTGATGATTCCGTCATCGGTTGGAGTGTGACAAATATTTCAAGTCACATATGCTTTACCATACTTATAAAGCATGAAAATTTGGTTAATGGGTGTTAAAAGTGATAAAACGTGACGAAACAAGTTCAGGGGCCAAAACTGTCATTTTGCAAAACTTGCTACCCAGGTCCCATGCTTACGGACCGTAAGCATACAAGCCATACGGTCCGTAAGGACCCACCAGAGCATCAGTTTTGGACAGTCGGCTGTTTTCTTGCTTGGTGAGCAAGTTGTGTGATGAACAAGCCTTTTAACCAGATTCTAACACTTGTTGCAATCCTATTATCCTTGGAGAACACTCATAACACTTGGATATATCATAGAGCTTCAAATTCATTATAAATAGCAAGTGATTTCTTTATTCCAACTTGCTCATTTCCTCTTCTTCTCCTACTTGCTCTATATTGGAGTTTGTTTCTTCTTGGAGGCCTCCTACTAAGCATTCTTGCCTTCCTAAAACATAAGTAAGTGTTCTTCCTTAGTATATTTTCATTATTCTGGCTATTTTGAGCCAAAAGTCAAACAGTTTGACTTTCTGTTTGACTTTAGGTTATGACCATATTTGGTCAAGTCAAAGTTCAATTGAACTTTGCAACGTGATCGTAATCACGAAGGTTATAATCCCTAGCGATTGCACCTTCTGATTACCACATTTACTAGTCGAAGTGACGAATCAAAGTTTCTGTCAAAAATGCGCAGAATGTGCATTTTATGACGGAGCTATTTTCGGGTATCAAAACACCAAGTTTTGATACCAAAACATTTTTATAACTTAGACATGTTTTGACACGTCTGACTCGTCACTTCTAGTTTAGTGCTTATTTAGGGTCGTAAGTCGAGCGGTCTTGACCACCGCTTTGACTTTCGAATTCGATCCGTTTGGTCGATCTTAGGATCCGACCAAACATATATTTGTGACCATAGTTGAATAGGAATAACCCTCTGAGGTTATACCTTATGTTCACGTCGTTTGGTTAGTGTTATGATAAGTCGCTTTTATGTTCTTTAAAAATGACCAAAACGCCCTTTTTGCGCATAAATCGATTTTAAGCATATGTAACCAAAGTTTTGACATATAAACTGATGTTACAACATCATCAAACATGTTTTGGCATATAAGACTTATCATAATACAAATTTAACCACCCGAACATATATTTACTCAAACCACCCGTTAAAGCAGCGTAAACTACCTTAACGAGTCATAACGGGTCAAAAGCACTTAGGATCTTTTCTAAATCAGAATTTTAAGTTTATTAAACCATGTCATATGAGTTCCAGCACTCATTTAGTTTATAAGACTTCATTCTATCCGAATCCCCCGATTAAAGTCATGACATAACATAGTTATCCGATACTAGCACACGCTTGAATCCTTGATCATTTGAGCTTTGTTTGATCATTTAAAACAAGGACACTCTTGGATCCCAAGTGAGTACATAGTTCCCCTCTTTTACGTTTTTGCAAATGTTTTAGGGTGATTCATATGTGCTAAACCGTTTTCAAATTTTCAAAACAAAGTCTATGGTTTATATAAAACACAACGATTTCAATAATGTGAATGAACTTGTTGGTGCGTTATCCATAACATGAATGACATTCATTAGCTTTGGCAGTATGTTATGGTACTATAGGATTGATAATCCCGTTACCAAAGTTCCTGGTGTTTGTGGGGAAGTTTGGGGAACGACAGAAACTGTATTTTTAACCAACCCTTTGGTTGTTTGTTAGTCGATTTAAAGAGACCCTTTGGTGGTCTAGAAGAGTAAACACAGGTTTGAATGTATTCACTAAAGAACGACCACAGTTTTCACAATTAAAACACAGACGATTGATGGATGACACGGACAATTGGTTTATTACACAGGCAAATGGTTTATAACATGGACAAATGATTTATAACACAGACGAATGGTTTATAACACGGACAATTGGACAATTGGTTTATGGTAAGTGATTTAGATAACGAGACGTGTGTAATATGATAAAAGCATGGTGGATACGCCACTTGTACTTCCTATATATAAGTGCTTTTATTGTATTACATATCGTGGCGTTATCTTAATCACTTGGACAAATGTTTTTAAACGATGTCACACAACGATTTCACTTAAAGATATAAAACCATACGAAGTTTTCTTTTAAATCGATTTACTACTCGTGTTTACAAAAGGAAATGTTTTGGTCACGATTCATGGCTTCAAGATTTTCACAAACTCTAACCAACTTGTTTTAGTTAGTTAATTGTTATTGCAATATCAAACACTTTTGAGACAAGGTTTTCACTTAACGACTCTAGTAGTCTGACGATGTATTGCAATTATGTATATAAAGCCATGAATTTAACACACTCACAAAACCTATGTACTCGCCGGATTTTTATGCTGACTCTCTTTTCACATATGTTTCAGGAGCTAATGTATGACGAAACTAAGCTTGCTTCACGTAGGATTGGACGCGGGCCTGAGTGACTTAAAATCAAGAAAGACAATTTAACTATATTTCGTTTATGTTTATCCCAAGGCAATGTAAACATGTAAACAATTCAATAATACAAAACTTTAATGACCATGTGTTGTGAAATAATTTGTAACGTGACTCCCAACATTTTCGTCGCGGTTTGTTGTTTTACGTGGCCGGGGTGTTACAATTCTGCAGAGTATACTGGCACAGTATGAAGATTCTGCAGAGTATACCAGCACTTATTGTAACATCCGTAAAAAACCGGATTATCCAAACCCGCTTCGTTTATTAATCGAATATTCAGTTATAAAAATTTCGATGCGTAATTATTGCCCAAATTAATTTTTAAACAGCACATAGTTAATAAACATATTTAAATTTAAAAACCATAATTGATAACTAATAATAAAAAGTAAGAAAAAAATTAAATGGGACTGCCGGGTTTCGAAACCGGGTCTCCACCCAACCAACACACATAATACACCACTACACTACTCCCACATATCTGTTGAAAACCTAAAGCAATTAAGTTATATACTAAAACAACGTTTGAATTTGAAACTCTGAACCCATAACAGTCGAAACCGGATTTTGTAGCAAATCAAACAAATAACCGTTTTCCTTTTTGATTAAGCATGTAACTGCTTTCAATAATTAGACTTAACGGAAATTTTGAATCAATTCGTCTGAGCTGAATCATCGACCGTTAATCATGAATGAAACCGAAAATCATAACTGCCTCTACTATGTAAATAACAATCCTGGAATCCTTGTAAAACTCGCTCATACACTTGCGTACACTCTCAAACACTCTGCACTCTCTGTCTTCCAAGATCACGTCGCCGGAATTCTCTGCAAGTTGCCGAAAGTTATCGCCGGAAAACCGAATTTATCCCAGTATTGCCTTACTCTATAAATAGGACTTCTAGAGCTTCGACAGAAGTCACCCACACTCACCTCAAACTTCCTATAGATCCTCTGTCGCAAGATAAACTTCGCCGGAGTTAACCTCAGCCGCCGGAACTTCGTCGGAGATCACAACTGTTCGGTACAACACCTTTAATCCGTTCTGTTTAAATTATTTCGTTAACAGTATTGATCAATCAACTAATTCAATAAAAATTTTCGATTAAACAGTCGTGTTGATTCTCTGGTTTCATAAACTGAAGAAGATGAAGCACTGTTAATATATAAGTTTAATTTAAAACGGATTTTTAAACGGGTTAGACACACAGTCCAGTGGTGGACTGTGTGCAATTTTAAACCACACGTCCCGAGTTTGATTCGTGCACTTAACCGGTTTCCTGTGATAAATCTTAATTTTTTTAAAGGCCCAGAACACCTTCCAGTTAGTATTTAAGTTTAATAAAAACCAGTATTCTAACCAGGTTAGACACACAGTCCAGCGGTGGACTGTGTGCAAAGTTAAACCACAGGTCCCGAGTTCGAATCCTGCTTCTGTAACCGGTTCTGGCAATTATCAAGTTTTTAAATAAAGACAGAAATGAATTAATCTAATTTGTATATATATATAATTAAAAACGTGATTATTTCGGGTTAGACACGTGGCTCAGTTGGTAGAGCTGCGTGCACGCGTACGGGAGGTCACGAGTTCGAACCTCACTCAGCGCACATAATAAACACAATCAGACCGGTCAACGGTCAAAGTCAACGGTCAACATTTATTTATTTATTTATTTAATCAGAAAATTATTTAAAAATACTTAAAAATAATATTTTTAAAGTTAGAAAATGTCCTTAAACTCACAAAAATAAATCTAGAAATCCTATTAAGGTTATGAATTAAAATTATTAATCTCAAATAAAATCCATTTATTTACCGAACCAGTATGTTATTATTTAGGTTAGTTTCTCTCGTGGTTAAATCCAAATTCATGCGCATTCATCATCAATCCAAGAAAACGCAACCACTGTGAGTGAATTCTTACAAATTCCCCTTTTTATTCATGTTTTGGGGTGTATCATGTGTCGGTTAAATTAATGCGCTTATTCAAACTCGTGCTATACCATTATATGATCTAAACTTAGAATGTAGATATTGTTTGTTGTGATGTATTACATATTGTCAAGTTGTATGCAAATTATTCATTAGGCCCATCAGTTCCTCGTGGGAGACGAGTTGAACAACGCGTGCCTCAAAAACATTCATTAGGCCCATCAGTTCGTTGAACAACGCGTGCCTCAAAAATCATTTATTAGGCCCATCAGTTCCTCGTGGGAGACGAGTTGAACATCGCGTGCCTCAAAAACAATCATTTGGTGTATGTGTGTGCAATATTTAATATTATGCGTTTTGTGAATAAATTTACATCTACATTTACTCATATGTGGTTATGCACTTTATTTTATAATTAATTCAATAAACACGTTTAAATGTTTTCATAGGATTCACTCGCCAACTTTTTGTTGACCCAAAAACCTATTTTTACACATGGTACGGGTGGACAGGATGAAGCAAGGAACACGCAGGAAATTGCCTTAGAAGAAAAATAATGAAGTCTTGAAAGATGTATAGAACATGTTGTACTTGTATGATTTGATTGTATGATCTCATTTTAAAAGAAATAATAAATATGAAAGTTTATAATAAATGTCATGAGCTTTGATGAAAACCCAATCATGTCCCGATCACCTTTTTCGCTGCGGGTCGGGGTGTGACAGATTGGTATCAGAGCTTTTGACTATAGAGATATAGGATAGGTTATTAGACCCTTAGAGCCTATACTATAGTTGATTAGATTTTAATTGTTTATGTGGTTACATGCAAACTCATGATGTTTATTTGTTTCATATTTATTACATACACAAATGCATGCAAACACTTCCAATATTATGTTTTGTGATACTCAATGAATCATACTTATAGTCGAACATAACATGCTTACATATACAATTATCACGCATATTTCAATGTTCACATATTCAAATCATCCTACTTCCGTTATTCAAGATTTTGTCGCATTTTTCAATTTTCAATCTCATCAAAGTGAGTTCTACGACGGGCGTGTATTAACTGTAAGGGTACGAGTACCGGTAGTCGGAATGTCCTGTCTAGGTTGGCATTCGTATAAATCCAATATAACGGACCAGTTTGCCTACCTGGGGACTAACGATGAGAGTACGAAGTGTAACATCCGTCAAAAACGGATTTACCAAACCCGCTCCGTTTATCAACCGAACAGTCAGTCAAAATTTTCGTTGCGAATTAAATGTCCAAAACATTTTTAAACGATCCGTAATCAATTATTATACGCGAATATATATTTAGTTTTTGAAAAACTGTTGAAAATCGCAAAATAAAAATGAAATGCTTCTGCCGGGTTTCGAACCTGGGTCTGTACCGAATCAGTTCAACACTTAACACATAACACTGAACCACTGCGCCAACTACTTTGTTTGTGATATAATAGAATCATTTAATTGATAAAGTGTCGTTACGAATTCAAAATCGGCGCCCAAACGATTCAGTCGTCGGAATCCCGGAAATCCCGCGAATCTTAACTACAATTTACGTTATAACGTAAACCATTAACCAGATATCGGTTATAACCGATGTTTGAAGTCCGCGACCAAAATCAAAACCGCCGGAAAATTTAAATAACGAACACAGTCCGAAATCAGACCAAATACATTTCGATTATTCCCTATAAATTCACCCACAACCGACGACAAACACTTTCGCTCAAAAATCACACCTTTTCTCGGCGTAATTCCACTCGCCGGAATAAACCTGTTCGTCGCCAGAAAACCGGTTTCCCCACTGCCGAGTTTTTCTGAACCCCCTAAACCTTTACCGAAGTCACCCTTACATTTTCCAAGCTTTCAGGAGACTAGCTGCTATACGGAACACGTCGCCGGAGGTGAATTCTGTCGCCGGAGTTCTGCCGGAAAACAGAGGATCCAGTCGGTATATTTCTCCGCCCAGTTCCTTTTCCTTTTTACAATTATCTCACCTTAATCAAATGTAAAACGCTAATAAACTGATAAGAATCTTAAACCCGTCGATTTCCGATTCTGGTTCAAACTAGATGAAGAAGACGATGAATTTCAGTATGTTATAAGTATAATATAAATCATGAAATTAATCGGGTTAGACACACAGTCCAGCGGTGGACTGTGTGCACATAAAACGTTATACATACAAAGGTCTCGAGTTCGATTCCCGTCTCACACACGCTGCCTTAATAAAAATCCATTTTTGTTTACTGAACCGGTGTCGCCTTAGATATATGTTAAGTATATTAATAGCCGGAATAATAACCAAGTTAGACACACAGTCCAGCGGTGGACTGTGTGTTTGTTTATATCGCTGGTCACGAGTTCGAGTCCGGTCTTCAGCACCGACTCGGACCATTATCTCTTCTTTTTAATTAAGGCAGAAAAGGAAATAAATAATTAGTACTTAAGTATAATAAAAACCGAATGATATAACATGTTGAACACACAGTCCAGCGGTGGACTGTGTGTTGGATTAAACCACAGGTCCCGGGTTCGAGACCCGTGGAGTGCATGACCGTTTCGTTTAAACCGTTTTTAAAATAAAAAGGATTTCTGTTTAATTCTAATTAATGTATATATGTAATTAAAATCGGATATATAACGGGTTAGACACGTAGCTCAGTTGGTAGAGCTGCGTGCACGCGTACGAGAGGTCTCGGGTTCGAGCCTCACTCAGCGCACAATAATCTGCCATCGAACCGGTCAACGGTCAAAGGGTCAGTCAACGGTCAGAAAAAAATAAAATATTTTTATTATTTTTATTTAATTATTTTAATTAAAAATCAATTATAAATACTTAAAAATAACATTTTTAAGATTAGAAAATAGCCTCAAACTCACAAAAATGCACCCAACCATCCTACTAAAATAGCTTAATAAAATCCGTTTACTTACCCAACCATAATGCAATTTATCTAGGTTAAACCTCACTCGTGGTTAAAACCACTTCGCGTGCATTCAACGTCATCAACCGAACGCACCCACTGTGAGTGAATCTTACAATTCCCCTTTTAAATTACACGTTTTGGGGTGTGTCATGTGTTATGATAATAATTAATTTATTTATTTAAACTTGTGCCATACCACATCATGACTTAAACTTAGATTGTTTTTATTGTTATGATTTACTTATTGCCTTTTGTCAAGTCATATGAAACTCATACATTAAGCCCATCAGTTCCTCGTGGGAGACGAGTAGAACATCGCGTGCTTCACATCAAATTCATTATTATTCATGTGTGTATCATTGAGTTTATATTGTTTGTAGTGTGTTATTCATATTATCATGTTTATGCAATTCATTCATCAGGCCCCTCAGTTCCTCGTGAGAGACGAGTTGAGCATCGCGTGCCTCTAATTGTTCCATTATTGTTCATGTGTGTTTTCATTTAACATATTATGATTGTTGATCAAGTTACATCTAATTTTACTCATGTTTGGTTGTGCACATATTTCATAACCAATTTAAATAAATTGTTCAAATGTTTTCCATAGGATTCACTCGCCAACATTATGTTGATCCAAAAACCTTTTTACACATGATACAGGTGAACAGGTTGAAGCAAGGATAACATAGGATATGTCTTAGAAGAGAACAAAGAAGTTAGATTGTTAGTTAGATCATGTTGTAACATTATTGTAAATTTCCATTTAATTTGTATTAATGAATATGAAACGTTTAATAAATGTCATGAGCTTTGATGATAACCCAATCATGCCCCGATCACCTTATCCGCTGCGGGTCGGGGTGTGACACGAAGGACCTATTAGGCCAAAGCATGCCACACCAAACGTCGTTCGAACTAACCCCACTTTGGGGTATCACCGTGTCCACACCTGGATTCATTCCGAATATCATACTTTACATACATATTTCTCGATTTTCTCCGGGTTTTAGCGTACGTAACCAGGCTAACACATGCGAACCATATGAAAAACCCGGTAATCATTGGGGCCCACATGATTATGAAGGTGAAGTATGGCGGCATGCAAGGCCCAATTACGAGCAAAGCCCAAGACATCCTATGGATGTAGTAGATTTATTATTCTATATTTATTTTATGTTCATTCCTAAATACGACACATGACACCTAAAACGTCAAACTGATACTCTCGATGCGTATTTCTTGTAGATGTCTTCCAGTCTCTCTCGTAGAAAAATGAGATCAGGAAAATCCCGCGAGCGCATGGCTGCCCAAATCGCTCAACAAATGGTGGCCGTAATACCCAACATCGTAGTTCAAGTTCAACAGGCCCTTACCGCAAATCCCGTCAACCCAATCCACCAAGAAGATCAAAACATTGTCAATCCTTCCCCAAAAGCCACTAAATGTACCTACAAACATTTCAAATCCTGCGATCCTCCAAAATACGAAGGGACTGAAGGTGTCACCGCTCTCCTCCATTGGTTTGAGGAAATGGAAAACACTTTTCTAAATTGTGATTGCCCCGATGATCGCAAGGTGGATATGCTACCGGTCGTTTGCTTGGAATAGCACTTACATGGTGGAATACAGAGAAGGCCAAGCGAGGTACTGAGGATGCTATGATTTTGACTTGGGAAGAATTGAAAGAGATCATGACAAGATGTTTCTGTCCAAGAAGCGAAATCAAGAAATTAGAGGATGAGTTCTATTCTTTGAAAGAAAAGGAAGGCGACCACACTACGTACAACAAGAGATTCCTTGATCAAATGGTCCCCAACTTGTTCACTCCCCTCTACCGTTTGATCGAGCACTACATTCGAGGTCTTCCTACAAAAATTCAAGACTCTGTAATAAGTACCACACCTGCAACTTTGGAAGCAGCAATGGAGTTAGCTACAGAGCTCACCGAAAACCGCATACGTAATAAAGACTTCAAGGAGGAGAAGAAGAAGGATAAAGCATCAACTGAAACCTCAAACTCCACCCAAACCGAATCCCCTTCTCAAACCATTTCTAAGAGAAAACGAGATGGACAAATCTTCGCTGTCACCCAACATAACCAACCAACTTCACAAGCCATACCCCTCCAAGCTATCCCAATCACTCAAGTAGCACCCAACTCAACTTACCCAAATAAGAAACCTTACTTTGGACCTCACCCTCAATGCAACACCTGTTTTTATCACCATCCATCTACCTTACCTTGTCGACTATGTGCGAATTGTGGACGCTATGGTCATTTGAGCAAGGTTTGCCGCACCTCTCAAAACCAAACCTCACCCCCTACTCAAAACATGATTCAAACATATCAATAACCCCAATACCCCATGTTTCCTTATGTTCGAGCTTGTTTTAATTGTGGCGACCCTACCCACTTTAGAAACACATGCCCTCGATTGGTTAACATCATAAACGCCCAAGCTCAAGCAAACCCAGTTAACCAAGCAAATCAAGAAAACCTAACCACTAGCCCACCAGCAAGAGGAAGAGCTTACAACATCAAAGCCAATCCTGTTGAAGATAATAACGGCCCAAGCGAACCACCCAACTAGTTTTCTTCATCAAAAATCAAGATTCAACTCCAACCGCTTAGTTTTTATGTTTTCTTTATGTTATCTCAATCTTCACGTATCTCAATTATAAATTGGAAATTTATCCAAGAATCTTAATGCGAATTAGTATTTCAGTTTTTTTATACTCATTGATTTAACATTCATATCATCATACATCTCGACGTATCTCAATCTCATCATTCAAAGAAGTTGGGTTGTGTCTCACTTCTACATAGACTAACCTCTTCATCATAACAAACGAGAGAGGTACTGTCATCATTCAAACATGTATACTTTCAGAATTAAGACTCAAGTTTTGGTTGTTGTGTTTGTTTATGTTTTAGAGTCACATAGAACTAATCATAATTTACTGATAAAGCCAATGAAAATCTGACAAGAATATGGTGGATACGTCGCTGGTACTTCCTATGTATAAGTATTCTTGCCAAAGGATCAGAGGCATTGTCAGGCGGTTATGAGAAGTTCCATGTAGGATTTAGTAATGTCATGGTTGAAATTTGTTTTATACTCACTGATTTAGCATTTATATCATCATACATCTCAACGTATCTCAATCTCATCATTCAAAGAAGTTGGGTTGTGTCTCACTTCTACATAGACTAACCTCTTCATCATAACGAACGAGAGAGGTACTGTCATCATTCAAACATGTATACTTTCAGAATTAAGACTCAAGCTTTGGTTGTTGTGTTTGTTTATGTTCTAGAGTCACATCGAACTAATCATAACTTACTGATAAAGCCAATGAAAATTTGACAAGAATATGGTGGATACGCCACTGGTACTTCCTATATATAAGTATTCTTGCCAAAGGATCAGAGGCATTGTCAGGCGGTTATGAGAGGTTCCATGTAGGTTTTAGTGGTAGAAGTTTTGTTTTAGGATATAACCTTATCTTTCCAAACGTATCGATTCTCTCAGAACTCTTGTGCATGAGATCATACCTAGTCAATCAACTCTGTTTATCAATATTCCTTATATTAGGCATCAAATAGCGATTCCTGTAGCAGGGTATTTAACCCTTACTAGGAACGTTACCGCCTTAAATAAAAATTTAAACTCTTATCCCCCTTCTAAGTATGTAATTGTCAAAAACACCCTCCTTTTGAGTCAAACATACCACTACTTAAATTTCGGGTTGAAATTTCTATAAGTAGGGGATACTGTAACATCCGTAAAAAACCGGGTTATCCAAACCCGCTTCGTTTATTAATCGAATATTCAGCTATAAAAATTTCGATGCGTAATTATTGCCCAAATTAATTTTTAAACAGCACATAGTTAATAAACATATTTAAATTTAAAAACCATAATTGATAACTAATAATAAAAAGTAAGAAAAAAATTAAATGGGACTGCCCGGGTTTCGAACCCGGGTCTCCACCCAACCAACACACACAATACACCACTACACTACACCCACATATCTGTTGAAAACCTAAAGCAATTAAGTTATATACTAAAACAACGTTTGAATTTGAATCTCTAAACCCATAACAGTGGAAATCGGATTTCTAGCAAATCAAACAAATAACCGTTTTCCTTTTTGATTAACGCATGTAACTGCTTTCAATCATTAGACTTAATGGAAATTTTGAATCAATTCGTCTGAGCTGAATCATCGACCGTTAATCATGAATGAAACCGAAAATCATAACTGCCTCTACTCTGTAAATAACAATCCTGGAATCCTTGTAAAACTCGCTCATACACTTGCGTACACTCTCAAACACTCTGCACTCTCTGTCTTCCAAGATCATGTCGCCGGAATTCTCTGCAAGTTGCTGAAAGTTATCGCCGGAAAACCAAATTTATCCCAGTATTGACTTACTCTATAAATAGGACTTCTAGAGCTTCGACAGAAGTCACCCACACTCACCGCAAACTTCCTGTAGATCCTCTGTCGCAAGATAAACTTCGCCGGAGTTAACCTCAGCCGCCGGAACTTCGTCGGAGATCACAACTGTTCGGTACAGCACCTTTAATCCGTTCTGTTTAAATTATTTCGTTAACAGTATTGATCAATCAACTAATTCAATAAAAATTTTCGATTAATCAGTCGTGTTGATTCTCTGGTTTCATAAACTGAAGAAGATGAAGCACTATTAATATATAAGTTTAATTTAAAACGGATTTTTAAACGGGTTAGACACATAGTCCAGTGGTGGACTGTGTGCAATTTTAAACCCCACGTCCCGAGTTTAATTCGTGCACTTAACCGGTTTCCTGTGATAAATCTTAATTTTTTTAAAGGCCTAGAACACCTTCCAGTTAGTATTTAAGTTTAATAAAAACCAGTATTCTAACCAGGTTAGACACACAGTCCAGCGGTGGACTGTGTGCAAAGTTAAACCACAGGTCCCGAGTTCGAATCCTGCTTCTGTAACCGGTTCTGGCAATTATCAAGTTTTTAAATAAAGACAGAAATGAATTAATCTAATTTGTATATATATATATAATTAAAAACGATATTATTTCGGGTTAGACACGTGGCTCAGTTGGTAGAGCTGCGTGCACGCGTACGGGAGGTCACGAGTTCGAACCTCACTCAGCGCACATAATAAACACAATCAGACCGGTCAACGGTCAAAGTCAACGGTCAACATTTTTTTATTTATTTATTTAATCAGAAAATTATTTAAAAATACTTAAAAATAATATTTTTAAAGTTAGAAAATGTCCTTAAACTCACAAAAATAAATCTAGAAATCCTATTAAGGTTATGAATTAAAATTATTAATCTCAAATAAAATCCATTTATTTACCGAACCAGTATGTTATTATTTAGGTTAGTTTCTCTCGTGGTTAAATCCAAATTCATGCGCATTCATCATCAATCCAAGAAAACGCAACCACTGTGAGTGAATTCTTACAAATTCCCCTTTTTATTCATGTTTTGGGGTGTATCATGTGTCGGTTAAATCAATGCGCTTATTCAAACTCGTGCTATACCATTATATGATCTAAACTTAGAATGTAGATATTGTTTGTTGTGATGTATTACATATTGTCAAGTTGTATGCAAATTATTCATTAGGCCCATCAGTTCCTCGTGGGAGACGAGTTGAACAACGCGTGCCTCAAAAACATTCATTAGGCCCATCAGTTCGTTGAACAACGCGTGCCTCAAAAATCATTTATTAGGCCCATCAGTTCCTCGTGGGAGACGAGTGAACAACGCGTGCCTCAAAAACAATCATTTGGTGTATGTGTGTGCAATATTTAATATTATGCGTTTTGTGAATAAATTTACATCTACATTTACTCATATGTGGTTATGCACTTTATTTTATAATTAATTCAATAAACACGTTTAAATGTTTTCATAGGATTCACTCGCCAACTTTTTGTTGACCCAAAAACCTATTTTTACACATGGTACGGGTGGACAGGATGAAGCAAGGAACACGCAGGAAATTGCCTTAGAAGAAAAATAATGAAGTCTTGAAAGATGTATAGAACATGTTGTACTTGTATGATTTGATTGTATGATCTCATTTTAAAAGAAATAATAAATATGAAAGTTTATAATAAATGTCATGAGCTTTGATGAAAACCCAATCATGTCCCGATCACCTTTTTCGCTGCGGTCGGGGTGTGACAGATTGGTATCAGAGCTTTTGACTATAGAGATATAGGATAGGTTATTAGACCCTTAGAGCCTATACTATAGTTGATTAGATTTTAATTGTTTATGTGGTTACATGCAAACTCATGATGTTTATTTGTTTCATATTTATTACATACACAAATGCATGCAAACACTTTCAATATTATGTTTTGTGATACTCAATGAATCATACTTATAGTCGAACATAACATGCTTACATATACAATTATCACGCATATTTCAATGTTCACATATTCAAATCATCCTACTTCCGTTATTCAAGATTTTGTCGCATTTTTCAATTTTCAATCTCATCAAAGTGAGTTCTACGACGGGCGTGTATTAACTGTAAGGGTACGAGTACCGGTAGTCGGAATGTCCTGTCTAGGTTGGCATTCGTATAAATCCAATATAACGGACCAGTTTGCCTACCTGGGGACTAACGATGAGAGTACGATGGACCTATTAGGCCAAAGCATACCACACCAAACGTCGTTCGAACTAACCCCACTTTGAGGTATCACCGTGTTCCACACCTGGATTCATTCCGAATATCATACGTTACATACATATTTCTCGATTTTCTCCGGGTTTTAGTGTACGTAACCAGGCTAACACATGCGAACCATATGAAAAACCCGATAATCATGGGGGCCCACATGATTTCGAAGGTGAAGTATGGCGGCATGCAAGGCCCATTACGAGCAAAGCCCAAGACATCCTATGGATGTAGTAGATTTATTATTCTATATTTATTTTATGTTCATTCCTAAATACGACACATGACACCTAAAACGTCAAACTCATACTCTCGATGCGTATTTCTTGTAGATGTCTTCCAGTCTCTCTCGTAGAAAAATGAGATCAGGAAAATCCCGCGAGCGCATGGCTGCCCAAATCGCTCAACAAATGGCGGCCGTAATACCCAACATCGTAGTTCAAGTTCAACAGGCCCTTACCTCAAATCCCGTCAACCCAATCCACCAAGAAGATCAAAACATTGTCAATCCTTCCCCAAAAGCCACTAAATGCACCTACAAACATTTCAAATCCTGCGATCCTCCAAAATACGAAGGGACTGAAGGTGTCACCGCTCTCCTCCATTGGTTTGAGGAAATGGAAAACACTTTTCTAAATTGCGATTGCCCCGATGATCGCAAGGTGCGATATGCTACCGGTCGTTTGCTTGGAATAGCACTTACATGGTGGAATACAGAGAAGGCCAAGCGAGGTACTGAGGATGCTATGACTTTGACTTGGGAAGAATTGAAAGAGATCATGACAAGAAGTTTCTGTCCAAGAAGCGAAATCAAGAAATTAGAGGATGAGTTCTATTCTTTGAAACAAATGGAAGGCGACCACACTACGTACAATAAGAGATTCCTTGAGTTAAATCAAATGGTCCCCAACTTGTTCACTCCCCTCTACCGTTTGATCGAGCACTACATTCGAGGTCTTCCTTAAAAAATTCAAGACTCTGTAATAAGTACCACACCTGCAACTTTGGAAGCAGAAATGGAGTTAGTTACAGAGCTCACCGAAAACCGCATACGTAATAAAGACTTCAAGGAGGAGAAGAAGAAGGATAAAGCATCAACTGAAACCTCAAACTCCACCCAAACCGAATCCCCTTCTCAAACCACTTCTAAGAGAAAACGAGATGGACAAATCTTCGCTGTCACCCAACACAACCAACCAGCTTCACATGCCATACCCATCCAAGCTATCCCAATCACTCAAGTAGCACCCAACTCAACTTACCCAAATAAGAAACCTTACTTTGGACCTCACCCTCAATGCAACACCTGTTTTTATCACCATCCATCTACCTTACCTTGTCGACTATGTGCGAATTGTGGACGCTATGGTCATTTGAGCAAGGTTTGCCGCACCTCTCAAAACCAAACCTCACCCCCTACTCAAAACATGATCCAAACATATCAACAACCCCAATACCCCATGTTTCCTTATGTTCGAGCTTGTTTTAATTGTGGCGACCCTACCCACTTTAGAAACACATGCCCTCGATTGGTTAACATCATAAACGCCCAAGCTCAAGCAAACCCAGTTAACCAAGCAAATCAAGAAAACCTAACCACTAGGCCACCAGCAAGAGGAAGAGCCAACATCAACGCCAATCCTGTTGAAGATAATAACGGCCCAAGCGAACCATCCAACTAGTTTTCTTCATCAAAAATCAAGATTCAACTCCAACTGCTTAGTTTTTATGTTTTCTTTATGTTATCTCAATCTTCACGTATCTCAATTATAAATTGGAAATTTATCCAAGAATCTTAATGCGAATTAGTATTTCAGTTTTTTTTATACTCATTGATTTAACATTCATATCATCATACATCTCGACGTATCTCAATCTCATCATTCAAAGAAGTTGGGTTGTGTCTCACTTCTACATAGACTAACCTCTTCATCATAACAAACGAGAGAGGTACTGTCATCATTCAAACATGTATACTTTTAGAATTAAGACTCAAGTTTTGGTTGTTGTGTTTGTTTATGTTTTAGAGTCACATAGAACTAATCATAATTTACTGATAAAGCCAATGAAAATCTGACAAGAATATGGTGGATACGTCGCTGGTACTTCCTATGTATAAGTATTCTTGCCAAAGGATCAGAGGCATTGTCAGGCGGTTATGAGAAGTTCCATGTAGGATTTAGTAATGTCATGGTTGAAATTTGTTTTATACTCACTGATTTAGCATTCATATCATCATACATCTCAACGTATCTCAATCTCATCATTCAAAGAAGTTGGGTTGTGTCTCACTTCTACATAGACTAACCTCTTCATCATAACAAACGAGAGAGGTACTGTCATCATTCAAACATGTATACTTTCAGAATTAAGACTCAAGCTTTGGTTGTTGTGTTTGTTTATGTTCTAGAGTCACATCGAACTAATCATAACTTACTGATAAAGCCAATGAAAATTTGACAAGAATATGGTGGATACGCCGCTGGTACTTCCTATATACAAGTATTCTTGCCAAAGGATCAGAGGCATTGTCAGGCGGTTATGAGAGGTTCCATGTAGGTTTTAGTGGTAGAAGTTTTGTTTTAGGATATAACCTTATCTTTCCAAACGTATCGATTCTCTCAGAACTCTTGTGCATGAGATCATACCTAGTTAATCAACTCTGTTTATCAATATTCCTTATATTAGGCATCAAAGAGCGATTCCTGTAGCAGGGTATTCAACCCTTACTAGGAACGTTACCGCCTCAAATAAAAATTTAAACTCTTACCCCCTTCTAAGTATGTAATTGTCAAAAACACCCTCCTTTTTAGTCAAACATACCACTACTTAAATTTCGGGACGAAATTTCTAAAAGGAGGGGATACTGTAACATCCGTCAAAAACCGGGTTATCCAAACCCGCTTCGTTTATTAATCGAATATTCAGCTATAAAAATTTCGATGCGTAATTATTGCCCAAATTAATTTTTAAACAGCACATAGTTAATAAACATATTTAAATTTAAAAACCATAATTGATAACTAATAATAAAAAGTAAGAAAAAAATTAAATGGGACTGCCCGGGTTTCGAACCCGGGTCTCCACCCAACCAACACACACAATACACCACTACACTACACCCACATATCTGTTGAAAACCTAAAGCAATTAAGTTATATACTAAAACAACGTTTGAATTTGAATCTCTAAACCCATAACAGTCGAAATCGGATTTCTAGCAAATCAAACAAATAACCGTTTTCCTTTTTGATTAACGCATGTAACTGCTTTCAATCATTAGACTTAACGGAAATTTTGAATCAATTCGTCTGAGCTGAATCATCGACCGTTAATCATGAATGAAACCGAAAATCATAACTGCCTCTACTCTGTAAATAACAATCCTGGAATCCTTGTAAAACTCGCTTATACACTTGCGTACACTCTCAAACACTCTGCACTCTCTGTCTTCCAAGATCACGTCGCCGGAATTCTCTGCAAGTTGCCGAAAGTTATCGCTGGAAAACCGAATTTATCCCACTATTGCCTTACTCTATAAATAGGACTTCTAGAGCTTCGACAGAAGTCACCCACACTCACCTCAAACTTCCTGTAGATCCTCGGTCGCAAGATAAACTTCGCCGGAGTTAACCTCAGCCGCCGGAACTTCGTCGGAGATCACAATTGTTCGGTACAGCACCTTTAATCCGTTCTGTTTAAATTATTTCGTTAACAGTATTGATCAATCAACTAATTCAATAAAAATTTTCGATTAATCAGTCGTGTTGATTCTCTGGTTTCATAAACTGAAGAAAGATGAAGCACTATTAATATATAAGTTTAATTTAAAACGGATTAGACACAGTCCAGTGGTGGACTGTGTGCAATTTTAAACCACACGTCCCGAGTTCGATTCGTGCACTTAACTGGTTTCCTGTGATAAATCTCAATTTTTTTAAAGGCCCAGAACACCTTCCAGTTAGTATTTAAGTTTAATAAAAACCAGTATTCTAACCAGGTTAGACACACAGTCCAGCGGTGGACTGTGTGCAAAGTTAAACCACAGGTCCCGAGTTCGAATCCTGCTTCTATAACCGGTTCTGGCAATTATCAAGTTTTTAAATAAAGACAGAAATGAATTAATCTAATTTGTATATATATATATATAATTAAAAACGAGATTATTTCGGGTTAGACACGTAGCTCAGTTGGTAGAGCTGCGTGCACGCGTACGGGAGGTCACGAGTTCGAACCTCACTCAGCGGACATAATAAACACAATCAGACCGGTCAACGGTCAAAGTCAACGGTCAACAATTTTTTTATTTATTTAATCAGAAAATTATTTAAAAATACTTAAAAATAATATTTTTAAAGTTAGAAAATGTCCTTAAACTCACAAAAATAAATCAAGAAATCCTATTAAGGTTATGAATTAAAATTATTAATCTCAAATAAAATCCATTTATTTACCGAACCAGTATGTTATTATTTAGGTTAGTTTCTCTCGTGGTTAAATCCAAATTCGTGCGCATTCATCATCAATCCAAGAAAACGCAACCACTGTGAGTGAATTCTTACAAATTCCCCTTTTTATTCATGTTTTGGGGTGTATCATGTGTCGCTTAAATTAATTCGCTTATTCAAACTCGTGCTATACCATTATATGATCTAAAATTAGAATGTAGATATTGTTTGTTGTGATGTATTACATATTGTCAAGTTGTATGCAAATTATTCATTAGGCCCATCAGTTCCTCGTGGGAGACGAGTTGAACAACGCATGCCTCAAAAACATTCATTAGGCCCATCAGTTCGTTGAACAACGCGTGCCTCAAAAATCATTTAATAGGCCCATCAGTTCCCCGTGGGAGAGAGTTGAACAACGCGTGCCTCAAAAACAATCATTTGGTGTATGTTTGTGCAATATTTAATATTATGTGTTTTGTGAATAAATTTACATCTACATTTACTCATATGTGGTTATGCACTTTATTTTATAATTAATTCAATAAACACGTTTAAATGTTTTCATAGGATTCACTCGCCAACTTTTTGTTGACCCAAAAACCTATTTTTACACATGGTACAGGTGGACAGGATGAAGCAAGGAACACGTAGGAAATTGCCTTAGAAGAAAAATAATGAAGTCTTGAAAGATGTATAGAACATGTTGTACTTGTATGATTTGATTGTATGATCCCCTTTTAAAAGAAATAATAAATATGAAACTTTATAATAAATGTCATGAGCTTTGATGAAAACCCAATCATGCCCGGATCACCTTTTCCGCTGCGGGTCGGGGTGTGACACTTATCTCAGAAGCAAGATACCCAATGTGATGATTACGATAAGACGTATGATGAGGGAGATAGTGTGAGTGTTTTCAACCGATTGCAAAAGGATCATGCTGATTATAAGCCTAAAATACGTGCGGTGTACAATCTAGAGGCTGAACATGACTATAGTTTGATCTACAGACCGGATGAAGCAACCGAACAGTCTAAGTTTTTGAAAGAAATTGCGTTGGCTCCGCTTGAATGCGCAAAGTTACCATCCAATGTGGGAAAATTCAACAGGATGTCGGATCCACATGATCACATTGCCTGTTTACTAGTGCAGGGCTTATTGGTGGATGGATGTTGCCTATGTTGTGTCATTTGTTTGTTCAAACCCTCACAGGTTCCGAGCGCCCTTGGTTCGACAATCTAGAAACAGGAAAACTTACTTCCGGGAATGATCTCAAGGATAAGTTCTTAGTTCACTATAGTCAGCAACGACGATATGTTCGAGACTCTTCAGATGTCATGAACATCTGGCGGAGAGATGATGAAAATTTGGAAGATTTTTTACTCGGTACAACAAGGAAGTCCTAGAGATCGGCGATGTGCATGAAGATCTGATTCACGCACAGTTCAAGTATGTCGTACGATGCGATGAGATGATAAAAGCTTTATCGGGAAGCGTAGGTCTCCCGAAACGTTGGGAAAAACTTATGGCGGTAGCCAAAGTTTACGCTCAGACTGAGCGCAACTTAGGTTCCAACATACCTCCTTTGCCTCAAAATCCTCCTCAAGACATGAGCAAAAATAATGGTCGAAAATTCAAAAAGAATTGGAAAGAATCAAATCAGAGTTCGTATTCTCCTTATTCTCCAGTTGATGCTTGGGCAACGATTAACAAGATCACTACACAAAAGGCGGTCAAGCAAGAAAATTGAGAAAGACAATGGACACCTTTAACAAAAACCCCCGCGGAGGTGCTCAGTACCGAAAACCGTCAGCTTAAACAGCCACAGCGGATGAAGAACAAGAAAGGTCAAGACCCAAATCTTTACTGTGACTATCACAAAGATAATGGGTATACAACTAATAACTATATAAGCATGCGCACCGAAATTGAAAAAGCACTGAAAAGTGGAAAACTCACCCACTTATTACAAAATGTACGCAAGGAGGTTCGTCAAATTACTCGTGAAGGACCGAGTAACAAAAAAGCAAAGCAAGCAAATTTGAATATGATACAAGGTGGCCCGTCGTGCAAGCGCAGCCAAAAGCGTTGTCATAGTGAAAACTAGCGTGAGCAACAAGTAATTTTCCCAATTGTCCATGGAGGTCCACAAGAGGAATGTCCGGTTGTCATAACTGGCATTTTTTTTGCCATTATCGCACAGATTACATGTTCATCGACCCAGGAAGTTCCATGGACATCATTTATGAATAGTTTTTCAAACAGCTGGATCCAGAGGACAAGGCGCGCTTAGAGCCGGTTGACTTTCCGTTAACTGGTTTCTACAATGAATTCGTCTTTCCGCTGGGCCATCTTTTCATGTTAGCTTACAGATGGGAGGCACACACGCAGTGTTCCAGTTAATTTCATGGTTATGCCTGCCACATCCCGTCATGATGTGTTAGTTGGCCGACGCGGGCAGCGGAATTTCAGTATGATACATTGTAACATCCGTCAAGAAACCGGGTTAACCAAACCCGCTTCGTTTATTAACCGAACATCCAGTTAAAATTTTCGTTTCGTATTTATGAGTTATTTTAATTTTAAACAATACATAATTAATAAACATTTTAGAATTTAAAAACTATAATTATTAAAAAGTGAAAATAAAATAAATAAAAAAGAAAACCGGCTGCCGGGTTTCGAACCCGGGTCAGCCGGAAGTCTTAACACACAAACATTCAACCACTCCGCCACTTGACTCACTTGTGCTATCCAGTGAAACAAATAACATTTATAATAAACCTCGAAGTTGAATTCAGTCACTCAGCGCGCCCAAATCACACTCGGCGGAAATCCCGACGATATCGCCAATCATTGGCGGTTTCTACTGACTTAACGGATGAATTAACATCAACGTCGGTTATAACTGAAAAACCTTAAAGTCACTCATTCAAATCGTCAAACCATAACCGAATAATTTTGAATTCGAAACCGGAAATGTAATTAAATCCGAGTTATACTTTATTCATCAGTTGAGCTTGCGAGTTTATCAAACTTACACTCTCCAATTCGCTCAGAAAACCTCGCCGCAAGTCGCCGGAATCCTCTGCAAGTTAACCGGAAATTATCGCCGGAAAACCGAATTCATTCCATCCCTTCTGCTTACTCTAAAATAAGATTTTTAGAGCTCATACCGACATCACCCACACTCACCTTAAACTCCCTGAAGAATCTCTGTCGTAAGAAATACATCGCCGGAATTCTCTGCAAGTCGCCGGAAAACCGAGACTTTCATCAAAACGGTAAATACCTCGACTCTTTCGGTTTCAATCCACTGTTAGACTATTACTAACTTCAATCCATCAACCAGAATCAATCCCAGATGACGTAGCCGGAATATTCTGCTCTCGTCGGAAAACCTCTGGAATTTCCAAACTCACGCTGTGAATCGGTATATCATTCAAACCTTCTGTTAATCCTTGTTTAGTACCCCAATTTCATAACTTATCAAACAAAACTGTTAATTGATTCAATCAGAAGGAATACACAAATCAGAGCCGACGTCCATTGCCGGAATTCTGAGAAAATACAGTCTGATCGGTACATTCGATTCCTTAACTCATTTTATTCATCACATTTCAACCAGTAATATGTTCGATGAACGACTCAATCAAGAACAGTTGAATAATCGTCGTCTGAGTCTTTGAGCGAAGAAGACGAAGTCGACGATGTTTATAAGATTAATTAAAACAAGTTATATAAACGGGTTAGACACACAGTCCAGCGGTGGACTGTGTGCAAACAATTATCACACGTCGCGAGTTCGATCCTTGACAAAACCTCACTCTCTGAAATAAAAATGTTCTTTTTAAAACCGAACCGGATCAACTCGCTGTAAGATGTTAAGTATAATAAAAATCAGTATACTAACCAAGTTAGACACACAATCCAGCGGTGGACTGTGTGCAACACTAAACAACAGGTCCCGGGTTCGAGACCTGTTGTGTGCACCGGTCCGATACAATTAAATCCTTTTTTAAAAATAAATGATTTCTGATTAAATTAAATAGTGTATAAATATAATTAAAAACAGAAATATTTCGGGTTAGACACGTAGCTCAGTTGGTAGAGCTGCGTGCACGCGTATGGGAGGTCTCGGGTTCGAGCCTCACCCAGCGCATACATATACACGACTGAACCGGTCAACAGTCAAACGGTCAACGGTCAACTGGTCAACGGTCAACTGGTCAAAAAGTCAAAAATTTTTATTTTCTTTTATTTATTTATTTTATTTAAAAAATCAATTAAAAATACTTAAAAATAACATTTTTAAAGTTAGAAAATTTCCTTGAACTCACAAAAATAAACCGAACAATCCCATTAAAGAACACTTATTGAAAATACTAATCTCAAATAAGAGTTTATTTATTTATCAAACTATTATGTTATTATTTAGGTTAGTTCCCTTGTCGATTAAATCCAAATTCGTGCGCATTCATCATCAATCCAAGAAACGCACCCACTGTGAGTGAATTCTTACAAATTCCCCTTTTTATTCATGTTTTGGGGTGTATCATGTGTCGCTTAAACTAATTCGATTATTCAAACTCGTGCTATACCATATTATGATCTAAACTTAGAATGTAAATATTGTTTGTTGTTATGTATTATATATTGTCAAGTTGTATGATTATTTGTTAGGCCCATCAGTTCCTCGTGGGAGACAACTTGAACAATGCATGCCTTAAAACTCATTCATTAGGCCCATCAGTTCATAGAACAACGCGTGCCTCAAAACTCATTCATTAGGCCCATCAGTTCCTCGTGGGAGACGAGTTGAACAACGCGTGCCTCAAAACAATCTATTGTTGTATGTGTGTGCAATATTTAATATTAAGTGTTTTGTGAATAAATTTATATTTACATTTACTCATATGTGGTTATGCACTTTATTTTATAATCAATTCAATAAAAACGTTTAAATGTTTTAATAGGATTCACTCGCCAACTTTTTATTGATCCAAAAACCATTTTTACACATGATACAGGTGGACAGGATGAAGCAAGGAACACATAGGAAAGTGCCTTAGAAGAAAAATAATGAAGCCTAGAAAGATGTATAGAACATGTTGAACTTGTATGATATGATTGTATGATTTCCTTTAAATTGTAATAATAAATATGAAACATTATAATAAATGTCATGAGCTTTGATGAAAACCCAATCATGCCCCGATCACCTTTTCCGCTGCGGGTCGGGGTGTGACATACATCTACACCACACGCCGCTTGTGGTTTCCCAATAGAAACCTATGTGGCAATCATGTATTCAAGAAAGGAAGTTATGTCTATCGATGATGAGCCATTAGTGAAGGTTTTGAAGCCATCCCTGTCTGATGAACCAGAAAATGGGTACTTAATAGCAAGTATCTGAAACAAACTATTTTGCAAGGATCTGCTATGTCTCCTACGATCCGCACACAGCTTAAACAACTCCTGTTCTGAAACATGGATATATTTGCATGGTCGCCAGTAGAAATGACTGGTGTGCCGAGAGATGTGGCTGGGCATTGGTTAAATAACTTTCCATTAGTAGAACCGGTTGTACACGCAAAGCGCAGTTTAGGCCTCGGAAAGATTCATGCAATGAATAAACAAGTATCTGAATTACTTCAAGCAGGATATTGCACGAAGTTCGATATCTGACATGGGTGGCCAACCCAGTCATGGTTCAAAAACACAATGGTGGGTGGCGTATGTATGTTGATTTCAAGGACCTTAATAAAGCGTGCCCAAAAGATTGTTATTCTCTTCCGGAGATTGATAAAAAGGTAGATTCTTTAGCTTCTTTCTGCTGTTATAAAAAAGTATTAATTGGATTGTTATAAAGGTTATCATCAAGTTCAAATGAAAAAGGAAGATGAGGATAAAATAGCTTTTCGCTCGGAGAAAGATATTTTTTGTTACACAAAAATGCCGTTTGGTCTTCGCAATGCGGGAGCTACATATCAATGCTTGATGGATAAGGTTTTTGGGGATGATATCAGCGTAACAATTGAAGTTTATATTGACGACCTGGTTATTATGAGCCCTGATGAAGAATTAATGCTCAAGAACATTCAACAAACTTTCGCGTCCTTGCGAAAAGTCAATCTAAAATTATATCTAGGAAAATGCTCTTTGGGAATGGAAGAATGAAATTTTTTGGGTTTCATTGTTAGCAAAGATGGCTTTAGAGTTATAAACCAGATAAGGTGGAAGCCATTCAGCGCATGCCATCACCGACGACTATCAAAGAAATGCAAAGGTTGGCCTTTTCAACAGTGGGCAATCAACTTGGTTGGCTCGTTTCCTGATGTGCCCGAGCCGTGAAGTTTATCATTGTAGCGGTGGATTATTTTACCAAATGGGTTGAAGCTAAGCCACTTGCCTCAACCACCGCGATGGTCATCGCAAGTTCATTTGGGAACATATTATTTGTCGTTTTGGCTTACCACTGCGCATAGTCAGTGACAATGGTCCGAATTTTGCTTCTGAAGATTTGCAAAAATGGATGAAGGAAATGAACATAGAACACGTATTCACGTCTATTGGGCATCCCCAGGGAAACAGTCAAGTAGAAAGTGTTAACAAGAGTATTGTAACACCCCGATCGCGTAAAAAAACAAACCACGTCGGAATCATCGGGGAGTCACGTTACAGGAAATTGTTTCATAACACATGGTATTTAAAATTTTGTTTTGTTGAATTATTGAATTACATTGTCTTGGAATAATGAAAACAAAATACAATCAAATTGTCTTTCAAGTTTTAAAGTCACTAAGGCCCGCGTCCACCCTATGTGAGGTAAGCAATCAAATCATCAAACAATGTTTCCTTAAACATATGTGAAAATACAGTCAGCATAAAAATGCCGGCGAGTACATAGGTTTTATGAGTGTGTCAAATTCGTGGCTTTATATTCATATTGCAATACCTCGTCCAACTTCGAGAGTCGACGAGTATAAATCTTGAAATCAAAAAGTGTTTGATATTGCAATATATTTAACCAACTTAACAAGTTGATTTGAAAAACCTTGTAGGCATGAATCTTGACCAAAAACCGAGTAATAAATCGATTTAGAAGAAAACTTTGTATGGTTTATATCTTTAAATGAAAATCATTGTGTGACATTGATGTAGCTGTCGTGGGCTAATCAAAAACCTATTTAAACTACGTAGATAGCGTAAGTAGGGTATCGAATCCACGGGGAATTTGTGGTCAGTGTAAAGATTTTTGACTAAGAACTAAATTATCTAACTTGGGGGAATTTGGTTGATTGTTTAGAAAAACACGAAAACTAAATTAAAGAGTTGTAATCAATATGAGAAAGATACTTCCACCCGGAATCCCAATTACCCGTTTATCATCAAAACCTGTTTACCAATTCAGAACTCCACATAGACATGGCCTCGGAATTAATGAATTTGTTTAATTATTAAGGATAGCTTTTAAGATTCACTATACCACCTAATAACTCGTTTGTTTGTATCAATAACCTGCCAGTTTACCAACCCGCTAACGATGCAAGGAAGTTGCCAATACGCTTAATAAACAACAAACAATTCAAACACAAGAAACGTTTACCAAGAATCCAACACAAGTGGTCAAGCTG